>CM073590.1:144713599-145963599 GCA_037074705.1 Zhengitettix transpicula | reverse complement strand
GGAGCGGAAATTATACCTTCATGGAAGATCGGCCAAAAAAATAAGTTTTCATTAATTTTAAACCCGGAGCAGTAGAAATATAATTAAATTGTAAATTGTAACATTATTATAATGTTGTTCTTCCATTAAACAAATTTATTCAAATTTCATTAATAAAATAACAAAATTAATATGTAATTATTAAAAGTCAATTGCTTATAATAATAACACTTTTAGAATAATAAATTTTAAAAAAAATTGGTAACATTTCAACACAGCGTTTCATTCATACGTTTATTTGTATAAGGTGAGCTACCTAGGAGCAGAATAAAGTACTCAAAATGAATTCTTTGTTCTTTGTTATCCTTAATTTTCAAAAACTTCAAGTTCTCTTCCTTCACCTATATATAACAAACATTGTGTTATTTAAAAATCTCTAGCTTTGATTGGAGTTACTGCTACATACGACAAACTAAAATATCTTTAAAAACCCATATTAAAGAAAATGTCCTGATAAATAATCTGCTGTATAAAAACATTTTATTAAGTTCAATCATTATTTTTACTGACAAAATCTAAGAATTTTAAATGTTGGTATCGGAGTCTATTTTAAAATTTATCCCAAATGATTTATATTAAATATAGCATCGATGGAATTAATTCACAAACCGATAATATAAGACTCAACATAAGCGACGATCTCTTACTTTTAATCTAATTTATTTTCTTTTACATTAATTTTTGTTTACGTCCATGTTTATTGTGATGCGTTAATTTCAAAAAGGTCAAACTAATCCCAAATCGACATCCGATCTAAGCAACAATGTGAATAATCGTTGTATAGTAATTTTGAACATCTCATCTAGTTTGGCTGTATCATTATAAAATAATAAGAAAGATAGTCTGGAAAGAAGCCTTGTGTCTTCCTTCTGGTGCTAAGAAAATTAAAAAACTCAATAGCTAGAACGAGACAACTGAACAATTCAGTTGACAAAACGCAAAGGGAACAAGGCTTCCAGAAACTTTGTGTGATATTTATATCATCACTTCTTTTTATCTTTTTTATCTTTCCTATTAGGCATTTTGTAAACAGTTGCAAATTTTTCATTTTAAATAAGTATTTAATCATTAATTTTAAACAAGTTTTAAAACTGTTTCTTTATTATATATATGTATTGTAGTAATTAGTAATTAATCCATTGTTATAATTGCAAAGTAAAGAACTCATTATTAGACTATATAAAGCAGACACCGCGACAAAGCGGGCGGCGAGTCAATAGAACCATTGTTGAGATATACGCAGGCAAAATTCTACGAGACGAACACACAGTCGGACGGCGAACAGCATGGCAGACGGATAGATCTAGCCGGAAAGGTTACAAGTTAAATTTGAGTAAAAAGTTTTAGACAGTAAAATTCGTCGAACAGTTACAAGGAGTAACCTAATAAATCACGCCACGATAAAAATCTATAAGTACCGTGACCGTCATCAATTCCACAGAGAGATAATTTGTAACAATCCATCTAACCATTAATCCGGAAGGAGTTGCAGTTTCCAGTTTCCAGAAGAGAGACCCAAAAGTTTCGACAAGTGTTTTGTAACGAATTTAAATTCAGTGATATCCCCAAAAACGTGTGCACAGAAAACCCCAAAATTGAGACCTGGTCGGCCGTAAGTAAAAGAACTCTAAATTTATTTGTAAACCATTTCATTAAGATACGTCAGATCGTTCTTCAATTATTTTCTTTTCTTTAATTATTTCTTTTCTTTAATTGTTTTGTTAGATAATTTAAATTCAATTCACCCATTTATCAAACCCAGTAAAGACCCTGAGATTTTAAATATTAATGTGTAATTATTTTATATTATATTATTTGTTAATAAATTTTGTTTAATTCTTCACATAGTTATTTTTATTCAGCCACAGCCATCAGTCGTTTATATATAAATTATTACAGTATATATATATATATTATAGTGTATATATATATATATATATATATATGTAAAACAGCTATGAAATTATTTAATTGCTATTTTAAAAAAAATTCGTAACGCAAATTCTATATTGTGTGGTGATTATTTAATATAAAATAATACAGACGCACAATTAGGCGTTATTAAATGTGTTAATTAATACAGTAAACGGTAATAATGCTCATTCACTTGGTAGAAATGAATGAGGTTAATTCTTTGTTGATATTATATGTAGGTAAACACTCAATTGCTTTGATGTAAACAAATATGGCATCCGGCAAAAATGGTTAGAATACACGAAGTTAGAAAGTGCTATAGTCATCTAGCCACTCCTGACGCTATGAACACATTTTTTTGATAAATAAATAATTATAGACGTAGAATTAAACACACAAATTAAAAGTGAGAATTTTATTTTGCTAAATAATTTTACAGTTTGATGTTAAATTATTATACACACCAAAAGGTGATGGCAAAGCGAACTGTCAGAGCAAGAATTAACAAAAACAAACAAAGTAAAAATTATTTAAACACTTCAATCAGCAGGGTAATGTGGTTGAGTGCGTTAGGGAAACAATCTGAGATCAAAACAGAAATGAATTTTCTGCGTACGATACAAGAAAGTCAAGCGTGAATCACACGGGAGTCTACTAAGTCAGCTTATAGTTTTGGTGAACCGATATTTGGGCATCTCAGCTGAACGTTCGCTTGCTGCAAGTCAGGAAAATGTTGCAGTGCATTCGGAGAAGATGCAGGCCAGGTCCGCGAAGCAGGTCCGTGGTTGTCTCAAGATGCAAATATTCGACCCTCGTCGCAGAAAGCAAGGCAGGCTCGTGGTACTCTCAAGATACGAATATGAGACCCTCTTAGAGAAAAAAAGGAAGGCAGGTCCGTTGCGTCGGGATGCGGAGTAGGGCAGGTCTGTCCTGGCTTGTACGTGTGCCTGAAAGCCGGCCTCGGAAAGCAGGGCTGCGTCACCTGCGTCGTATGCGATCCTTGGAGATTTGTAGACCACCGTTGCCAACTAAAATCGGGGTTTAAAATAATTTATTAAGAAAATTTCCAGAAATAAATTTTTACGTCGACGTTCCTCGAAGGAGATAACCAGTAGAGCGAAGCTAATTCTCATCATTATTTGGTATATTCAACTCAAATGAATTTTTATATAATAAACCATAATTGTAAACATTTATGCACATAATGGCGTAAATTTACTCAAAATATTTATAATTAATATATTTAAATATATTCATAATATCATCAATTGGTGATAAAATTGAAACAATTAGTTATTAAACATAAAATAGTACATGTCGATTATCTTTTGTTTTTAGATTAATATCGCGCTATTCATATTATATTTTTGATTTTATGTGTGACATGGTAGAACTTCCGTATAACATATTTTCCTGTATCAGATTTCTAATAATTTTCTTGAAACAAATCATATTTATTAATAATAATCATATTAATTTAGTTTCTATTTTTAACCTAATATGTTTTTTAATCTTATTTATAGTCCATCAATGGCTAGGTCATAAGCGGCCTTTTTTAATTTGTTTCTTTTCACTGTTGGGGAACTAATCTTTGAGGGTTTCTCGGTATGGAAACGGACACACACAACATAAATCCCGGATTCTAATCCTGGACCTCTGTGATGTGAGGCAGTGATGCTGACCACGACACCGCAGGAGTGTCACTTTACTAATTTAAGATGTCTGTTTCACTAATCCTACTGTCGTTCAGTTATAATAGTAGATCACTTTTTTTTTTCTCGTATTTGATTACATAGTATACGAAAATACACATGTATAATCTTAGGCTTTATGTTACATACTCGATTAACTCTAAATTACTGAATAATTTCTTAAGTACTTTCCGCAGACTTTTAAATTTCGTAATTTAAATTACGATTGTTTTTATTTTCAACTATGCTTTCTAACTTTCTCACTGTCACTGGTTTAGCAGAATATACTGAATTTAATATAAAATTATTCCGATATAATATCTTTAACTTTGAATTGTTCGTGCAACATTTTGATTACGACAATTTTTTTGTCCTCAAATCTAGTAATTAAAGCCGGAAATTTTTGTCATAGTCTCTCTCCTTAGGCATGAGACAAAAAATTCAAACTATATATGCACAATGTGTCTGAATTCCTTGGTTGAAATTGAATATAAATTGGAGTTTTACCTGATTTTTTAAACTTTGTAGATTCAGATACCTTGAATAAAAATGGAAATGATTAATTATTTACATGTTAATTAATTACGAGTCAATACGTGAATCCTTCTCTGAACACATCCATAAAAACGAATTTTAATCAGCGTTATGTGAAAGTTAACATTTATGTTTACTCATAAATACGTGGGCTTTAAAATAAATTAATGGATATAATTATACTCGTTTCGGTGGGAGACTGTGCCTCCAACATTTAATTTGCGAATATTTCTCTTTGCGGATTCATAAAATTAAAATGTATCAAACTACACGCTAACTACACGTTGTTTAATTAATTCCGTTTTTCCTTTATAATATAAATCAGTAACCAGGCAGTATTTGTCATTTCAAAGATTTTATAATGAATCACCTCGCCGCATATGGTCTGGAGATGATCACTTGACTTAACCGGCTTCGGCAATGTCATTGTTCATTTTAAAGTTACGGAAAATGGATTCGACAATCGATAATATCCATTTTTGGACTATTTCACTGCTTATTGCCCTCCTTCCCAAACCTGAAATTTGGTTGAATCGATTGAAATTGCTGGGTTGAATATCAGTATGCAATTCAGCGAGCTCCACATATTGAATTAGACATCAATTCTGTATTGTTTTTAAATGTAACCCCCTTTAACCCCTGAACCGCAGTGTTTTTTTCGTACACTGTAAGTGTAATGGGTAACAAGTATGGGGTAAATTACTCGATTCGTTTAGGTTTCTATGCGGAACACTTAACCTTCCATTTTTATTAAATGTCAGAAACATCAGCCTATTAATGAGAAATTTTATTATCAAATTTAAAACATTATATTTATCAAACACAACGTTTCATCCCTGATTGCGACCTCATCGGGAGAATAATTTAAATTAAATTCAGGAATGTAATTTTGTAAAGAAAAGCTAAATCTTATTCAGACGATAATTTTAATATAATTATGTAGAAATATAATTTATAGAGTATTACTTACAATATATTATATATTCATTAAATTTCTAATCTGCGGTTTGTACACACTTTGCCGCCGAAATGACTATATTATTGAAGTTTTAAAAAGACAATTGATATAAAAATTATATTATTCAACAAATAGAATACAATATTTGGGTTGAAACATTGTGCATGTTAAATATAATGATAGTAAATTTCCCGATTAATAGACGGGTATTTTTCACGTTTATTTAAAAATAATAAGATAAATATAATTGTTGATGAATTTTTATTTATAAATATCAAACACTCTCCAATGATATTTCATTAAGATGAGAAAATTGTCAATTGACACGTCTGAAGAAAAGCAATTAAAATAATTCATACCTTGATTCATTATCCTGCTATTTCAATATAATACAAATAGCCAACTTTCCTTCGCACTGGAACACGTTAATTGTCACGCGCTGTGAGTTTGCACTTGGAAGCGTTTAGAGCTAATTTTGTAAAGTGTCAGGCATGCAATCATTCGCTCCAGTAAACAGCTTCTTTCCACTTGCGCTCCATCAAGCCCATAAATTATATTCGCCGTGACAACGATGGAATTGATTCACTACATGCTAGTAATGCCAAAGGTGAAACTGCAAATACTATAATTTACACTCAGAGAATGACAATCATCGCCGTTTGAAGTTTAAGTTCAAATTTCTGTGTTTCCGTATCTTGAATGATATTACAAAAGTTTGAAAATATTAGCATCAATTTATAGCGTATACTGAAAAATAATGTTCAATATAACCAGGTTTTTTTAATATTTAATGCGGAAAGTCACGTAGTTCATAAAGCATTGTGAACTATTTAATGTATATAGTATGAGTACAGCCTGTAAATTAGAGAAAAATTGTTGGAGAAATAAACTTTTCACCTCTAATAGCCATTAATTACACTCTCTTTAATTAATGGACACATTTATCGGTTTTATAATTTAACCAGTTTGAGTATATTATTTGATAATTTAATTTCTTAAGTTTCCGTTAGTATATTCTCATTGTTACCTTCTCGTTCTGGTCTTGCGAATTCGGGTATGTTCACATTACAATTTTATTACAATATTTCCATTAATAGATTGCAAACTAGTAGAGTTTTTTTTATGTGGCAATTAGTGAGTTACGTTTTTGTTTCCCTTAACTTATTCCAGCTGAACGTTTCTTTTAAATATAAACCTAGAGTTTCGTTTTATATGAAGCGGAGAATTCACATATACAAATAAAATAAGTGTTTGAGTTGAAAATAGAATAAGTTTATTTTTCCTTTAAAGAAAACTGACAGAACTGTGTTTCTCCCGCTTACGTTTTTTTTTAACAAAAAACCTTTTTCACCGAATTGCTAGAAGTTTTTTTTCAGTGTTATATAGAGCAATAAAAAGATTCTTTTAACTATGTCAACCATGATTTTTCCATTTTTAGAGATAAGGATGGACGTTCTAAAATCACGGATCGGACAGACATTTTGTTCAGTTTATACAAAAACGGATGACCGGTTCCTGTCTGAACACACAAATAACTTTGAAGTAAAATTATTAGAAGCAAAAAAGTGTTAAATTTTATAGATATTCTGTTTGGGCCAGAGATATCAGTTTGATAAACATAATATATCCACGGAAATACATTATTATCTCTATATATTTATATATTGAAGGATTTCCCAGTGAACAGATTGAAGAAATATTTCATGGATTGTGATTCCCCTAGACAGCGACGTTTCGAAGACTAACAGTGCCATTTTTCAGCAGCCTGGAAGAAACGTCAGACGTCGCTGTCTTCGGAGATGACCCAAATGGCTCCGAGAAGTCTTATTAAATTATTATCTTTGTTCCAAAAATCATGGATAAAACTAATTGTCCCCCGGAACGCAAAGGGAGAATTTCACTGAGGGAGTCGTTTTATTGATGAAGTTGCCCATTGAGGATATATCAAAGCAGATGTTATTGCACAATTTTGCTTAGGAAGTTGTTTCTATTTATCTAAAACGGAGGAAAATTGATCGAGCGTGTATTTTGAAGTTCCATATTCGGATATTTGACAGCGCTTATTGCAGGTTGCAGAAACTAACAGTCTGTTCTTCTTGAGTTTGAGTCTGCCAGTTCTTCACGCCATCGCTGACTTCCGTAGAATTATCCTTCCTGGATAGGCGATGTTATTTATTTTTCCGCTCTAAACTGCTGTTAGATCTTTACCTTGGCTTTTGCAGTGACAATGGTAATTTGTTTTCACTGAAAATCTAACTATATATTTAGAAGTTATAAAAAATTGTTTTAAATGATTGTTTCAATTGAAGTACTCTTGTATAGTTGTTTTATTACATTCGCTAAAGTGTGATTGTTACAGAACTTATATTAAATTGTCATCCACCATTTCAAAAAAAAATATAACACTCAAAATTAAGTTTGAAATGATTAATGTTTTATTTTTACATGGTAAGATCATGGAAGGTAAGCAAAACAGTTTTTTCTTCTGTCAAAAATAGGTGAGAATACTTTTTCAGATAGAGCTAAGATGTTAAAAAACAGTAGTAAGTAAAGTACTCGAAGTGTTAGTTATAGTAACAAGTTAAAGAAAGTAAAAAAGAATCAAGCCGTAATAAACCGTAGAAAAATCCTTGTGCATTGAATCGAGTACAACCTGACAAAAATACATCGTATTTCTTAATACAACCATGAACATTAACTGCAGTAGAAACCGTTACCTCACTGGCAGAATACTTTCCTCATAAGGTAGCATTAATAAATTCTATATAATGAGAGAAAAGTGCTTTAACTGAAAATAAATATACGTATAAATATATGAATATAGCCGGGACTAACAACCTCAACCGTACCGGCAGTGCCGTATACTCTTCAAATAGCATAAATACAACGCAAACGTTAAATCAACACTACTTCCTTAAAACCACAGAAATGGATTTCTTACTGATGACATTGAAACACTTTACGAAAACCAACAAGAAAAGACAAATTATATATATCGACTCACTCACAGTTATATTGAAAATAGCCTATACAAAATGACTGCTCAAAGTTCACTATTTCCATTGGAATAGTCGACCAGCCGCCTTCTAAACTGGTCGAGGCATGGCGTCTCCACAGCAAACACCTCTCCCGCCATATGAAGGACGTGGGACAAGTACCTGCTGCTAGACCTAACCGATGCAGGTTTTCTAGGGTTTGTTCTGCATCACTTTTAGGTGAATGCCGGTAAGGATCCTTAAACTACAGCCATGGGGCCCTAGTTAACCATTGGCTACCTTCCTCTACCCTTCCACATGCCCCCTTTCAAATCCCTTCCTATGCTATTAAAGGACTGTTGCCAGCACGTGGATTACCCTCATGTAGCCTGTTGCTCTAACACAAAGATCCGTGAACTATATCACCAAGTAACCAAAACTGGAATGAAAATAACAGTAGCATGGATCATCTCTAACAAAGGCATACAAAGAAATTTAACACGGGATCTTAGCCAAATCAGCCTCAACACGACACCCAATAAATACTCCCCCAAAATTAACCAGCAATCCCAAAACGTCTGGAAACTTAATTAAAAGAATTGGAAAAACGCTGTGACGAAAATTGAAACAAGACATTGGATTCATACATCAAACTAAATCACAGAGAGACAATCGTCATCTCAAGAGTTAGTACTGGTCATACCAAACTGACTAACGTTCATCTTATAGAAAAAGTCCTCAGCAATCTGCTATAGATGCGACATAGAATCTCAATACAGGTTATCACAAAGTAGTAACAGTATAAAAGGAATGCACTGAGAGGAAACATATATTCACGAAGTAGTGGATGCTCCGAAGTTACAAGAAAAAGTAATACAATTTATCTAAATAATATACTTATTTTCAAAAAATTAGAAGTACTATTAACCAAATACGTTGTAATACTACTATAAACACAATTTAAAAAATTATTCAATGCTAACCATTTTAGATGCGTAGCTGGGTGCGGGCGTTTTCCCAGTATTTATTTATATAAGCCCGATAAAGTATTTAATTCCACATTAATCTATTAGTGATATAATCTTCCCGTATAAATGGATTGCTAATTTCATATGAACCCATCAATGCCTTTAGATAAGCATAAATACTGCAGATATAAAATATTATTAAAAATTTGAAGAAAATATACTTGGTAACCTAATACAGTGAAAAATACAGGCACTACTTTAAGAGAGTTAATTATATCGACCGTTTGAGCATGTTTGTTTGTTTTGCGTGGGTGGACGTGGATGGTAACTTTCAGTTTATTTTATTTATTAGATAGATATTTCGCTAATTAGTACAAAGGTGAACGGGATTATAATTAAACATAAAAAAAATTGTGCTTTTTTGCTGTATCTCTAAATACATATATAGGCATACGTACACACACACACACACACACACACACACATATATATATATATATATATATATATATTATGTATTAATACATTGTATTATCACCCATTGGAAATAAATGAAAAAATGCCTATGTATGTACAAGTACTACGTATTTAAAGTGGCCAAAATCTGTCTGATTAGTCTTCTGGGGAAATGAGCGAGGGGGAATCCTGAACCAAAGGATTGATACAACATAAAAGAGCGCTTCAATTGAATATCCTGCTTCACGCAATTGTTCGTTCGGTAAAAGGGATTTCTCATTAGACACACGAAATATGAAATTCAAAATTCCTGCAAATGGGAAAAAATGAGAACAAAAATTAGGTATCACTAAAAGAAAAATTTCATTATTTATTTCTTTACATTAGTTTTTCATAACATTGTCAATGCTTTTTCTCCCAAATAAATACAGGACGTGTCATTTGCGATATTATAATGCCAAATTAAAATTATTTTAATTTTAAATGTCTGTATTTGGTCTTTGTCATCATCAGCCACGAGGAAACGTTGCCTTGTAAGTAATTATACCCGTCTGCGTTTCGAATGAAATTGTAATTCCGATATGTTGGACATTAATCCCAGTGTAAAGCTGTATAATCCAAACCGAATTCAGTTGAATGGAAGTATTAAACGGCCACGTTGTAAACCGCAATCTTCTCAAAGGAAATTCGAACTCATTGTGTCCTGAAGTAACGTGAAAAAGTATGTAAAATAGTCGCACTTTAAAAGGAAATTATTTTTAAGTAAGTTCCAATGTCTATTATTGAATAATGAACTAACGTAGTAAAATAGTTTTTAAGGGAAGTATATATTGCGACAATAATTTAATATTTATTTGGTTTATGTATAATGACGTACGTCTACAAATACACAACAACGGTCTTACAAACACACAAAATAATAAACACAAATATTCTGTTCTAAGACGGATCCACCGAACATTGGTTTTCAAATGTTAACTTGAATATTTCACACAAGTTTTAATCTCTCTCATTAAATCGTCAAGACAATAGCTTCGCCATCTACATCATTTAGTTCACAATACCGTTTCTGACGGCGGCAAGCTCAGCGGGAACTAGTGACGAGTTTGGGTTTGTCTGATGACGTCATCAATCGACGCACGGGTTTATCACATAGCATGCCACTCTCTCAGAAAGACAAGAAAATTTATTATATTTGTATCTCAAGTATAAACTAAACAAGAATTCATTTGAATCGTAATACCGACATATTCTTTTCCGCCAAGGAAGCCCCGATGTATGATTACTATTATAGTATATGTGTATTTGAATGTATGTATTTACGTCAATTTTTATACAAATTTAAATTCGTGGACAGATTGCAGCAAAATTTGCTACAGATATTCTTAAAAACACGAGAAACGGTATTTTGGGGGTGATTAAGCCCCTAACATAAAGGTGGAAAGAATTATAAGAAAATGTGATTATTTTGAGTTACTGTGCGCCAGGAGACCATGACGTCACGCAAGAGAGAGAGAGACGGTACTACTCGACGAACAAAGGAAATTGTTCTTATTTTCGTAATGAAATGAAACAGAAATAATTTAATTGCATAAAAACTATAATTTTATCCTGTATTACTCTATTGAATGATAATAAAAAACAATACGAAATACTTTACGATCCTTGCGGAAAATGTAAGTTAATTTTCGTGCAATATGGCGACTATTTGTTTACATTGTGATTCTTGCTAAAAATTTAATCAATTTAATCTTTAGTAATTTCTGAAGACTGAGAGGCAATTATATCCTGCAATACTCAAGCAGTATATTTAAGTATTCTATTCGTAAAGAAAATTCGGAGGAATGTTTGTTGGCATTGATGCAATAAAATTCAATGTATTTTATAGCTGTTGAATAAATGCACTGTCGGTCGAAACTAGGAACAGTTAGATTTAGGTTAAATCACTTGTTGACTAAAGATTAATATGCAACTAAATACTTTTTTGGGTTTATATAAATAAGTACGCGGGAAACTCAGGGCACCCAGCTAGTTGTTAATATAATTCAATCGAAAGAAAACTCTCACCAGGAATTTAACATGTAATGTGCATATTTAAAAATGCAGTTATTCAAATTTATTGACAAATTATTCCCGTCGCCAAACAAAACAAAAAAAAATCAAAGCTGCATAGAATCTCCGTTCGCGGCCCATGATATCACTACACCAAGGAGGTTAGTATCATAGACATATTTGTTTACCGCAGGAAAGAAATAAACACGATAAAAATATTATTAAAACACACTCAAAAAAAGTAAATTTGGAAAACGGTGACTCGCGTAATGTCACAATATTTGGCATACAACCGTTCTAAATATTATTTTCAATTACAGAATATTGCAATGTGAATACGAACATAAAATACTCCGCAGTTGTTCTTAACGTCTTGTGAGTTATTCTCTCAGATTTGGAACCCGCAAAGTGGTGCTTAGTCAGTTGTACTCCGCAAATGGAATTGCGGGTCAGTTATTTAAGCTTGGTGTGGGTGGCCGATATATCACCGAAGACGCTCGCTCTCTGTTGAATGGGAAGCGAAATGCCGCAGGGAAAAGCTGTGTTTCAAAGCGCTCTAGAGCCGTAGTTATCAAACGCGCTTTCACTTAGGAACCGAGCAGGCATTTCCCTTGCAAATCATTATCAATTTTACTACGTGCCCATCACTTTATCTCAGAGTAATGGAGCTCATTTAAACCACACGTAATGCATTCATCGCAACTAAAATTATGAATTTCAAATTAAAGTTGTCTGGAAAACTTTTCCATCGGGTCTATTTCCACGAAATATAAATCATTACACACATTTTCAAATTAATACCAGTTCCGCGCTTATCTATAATATGAATTATGAGACTGAAAGTAAGTAAACATAAAAATGTAAACATGAAAGAAATAATGTAATACAACTTAAAATATGTTGTACTAAATACCTATTTCAAAATGAAAAATATACGGCTGTTTTGAAACTTTATAATAAGAAAAAAAGCCAGATACAGACAAAAGAAGTGATGAGATAAATACCACACAACGGTTCTGGAAACCTTGTTCCTTTCTTCAGGTGCTATAAAACTTAAAATACAAGAACATAGGGCGAAACAACTGCACAGTTGATTTGACAATCTTAAAAGCTTGTCAACAAAGCTGTGGAGTTGTGTCGCTTTGTGTTTTTAATTTTTCTTATAAAATATATATAAATATCTTTATATTTATTTACTGAACACCTGTATAAATAATATTGAATTTAACTACTTCGAAACACTATTTTGGGATAAAATATTGATACACTTTTTCGTTCGAAAAGTGAGGGTTTTCCCCCCGTAAATATCATTAACCTTATCTAGAAAACATTTGATGTGTGTGTTTGTAGAGACTTCTGAGCAAGTATAACCTATAAATACTGGTTCAATACAGGATCTTCGTCTAAATAGTCGGCACCATGATTTTGCATTTAAAGGACAACGACCTATGTGTAAAATAAAATTTAAATAATTAAAAGTGAGACATCGTGATTGGTGAAGTCTTTGCGAAAATTCGTAAATTACGAAGAAGCGTTATGTGAGGAAACCCCGACAAATAATATCGATGCTCTAGACAATCGTGAGCCCTTCACCTTGTTGTTTGGGACTTTCGAATCAATTTGTAGTTATTTTCTTTTTCTTATGTATGACTTATACTGTTTTATTGCTTACTATAGTGCGCGCCAAATATCTTGGCGGCCCAGTTTAGTGCATTTCTGTACGGACGCAGCCAATTTGTTTCAGTAAGCGCATAGATTTCGACCGCGTTAGAACACGTTGCTGCCTCCCTTCCCCACACTGAATCTCCGCAACCCGCCATCTTACATGAATATTGATAGCATTGTAATTTGACAGATTTTTTAGCTTCAATTAAAAGTTTTGAATTTCCGAGTAATTTTTGGAATGTTTAATTATTTGTATTATAAAGTAGAAATTTTCAAACTAAAGGTAAATCATGCAGGGGATCATGTAGGTGGTAAATACAAATGACTTATACAATAAATCAAAAGCCACAAACAAGAGCTCGTAATTCTAAGTACTTCTATACATGAATCATTAGTTGGAAAGCTCACTGAGGGTCTGCAAATATAATATGATGGCACTCTGGAGCCGGATTGACTTTTAGTCATGCATTCAAAAATCCTAAGCAGGACCGGTGAAAAACTTTATTTTTCCTCACGTATTTATAATTCCACTTTTATCGCAAACCAATCGTTATTGCGTACGACTAAACTCTGTAAACTATACCCGTCTTCGATAAGGAACTTTAACATCATAGTTTAGTAGTGATATACATTTAGTCGTGCTGACAATTTTTTAAAAGGATTTTGAGATCAGTAGTGTACAAAAAATGGCGCAATTATAGTTACCATCATATTTTTCAAAGTCGTATTATTTTCCGTGTGGATCCAAGAACCACGAACAAAACGTACGTCATTTTCCTTTGCTCTTTGGAATAGTAATTGTACAGTTCTTAAAAGCGATGTGAGCATGTGAGTATTTTATATGCTTTGCATTTAAACTAAGACCGTGCGTGTAAAAAAATCACTTTAATCATAAAACGTTATAAACGTTTAACTTTAAACATGATGTTTCGTATATTACATAAATTTAGACGCTCAAAAGTTAATATAAAATCAATGTAAATATAATATATTTTTTTTTAGGGCAACAGGCTACATGAGGGTGATCCACTTTGGGCAACTCCCCTTTAATAGCATAGGAAGGGATTTGAAAGGGGGGATGCGGAAGGGTAGAGTAAGGTAGCCAAGGGTTAACTAGGGCCCCCGGGCTATGTTTTAAGGATCCTACCTGGCATTCGCCTAAAGAAATGCAGGGAAAACCCTAGAAAAACCTGCATCAGGTAGGTCGGGCATTTGGTACTTGTCCCACGCCCTTCCGATGACGGGAGAAGAGTTTGCTGTGGGGACGCAGCTTACCCCTCGCCATGCCTTGGCCTGTTTAGGAGGCAGCTGGCCGACTATTCCAATAGGAATAGCGGACAACTCTTGCCGTATGCCCAAGGTCTGCGACCCCAGAACATACACCTCTCAAAACAGACCGAGGTGCCTCGGCATGTGGGAACCTTAGTTCAAAAAAAACCAGAGAGATGTGAGGGCATCCCCAAAGGTAGCCCCCGCCAGAGCTCTCTTAGAGAAATATAATATTTCTCTTATCTTTGATTTTATTTCGATGGATACAAGAAGTAACAAAGAGTATAAAAAATAAACAACGTTATACTTGAACAGTCAGACACAAAATCACTTTAAGGAAATAGTTTTCATATAAATTGCATAGAATGTACACTAACTAACGCGAAGCAACAAGCACAATGTTTTCATTTCAATCAACTAAGAATGATGGAAGCCAAACTGCTAAAATATAAACCAATTTCTAGACGACCTACAATAACATTTGTTAATTAACGAATTTTATTTTATAGTAGTCTCCTGTAAAACATCTATAGAAATACTTTTTTGATGTGCGACGACAAAGAGTATAATTTTTATGTACTAAATAAGTTCAATAAACATCGCCATATGCACGCTACCTTTTGTATTGTGAAATACGGCCAAACTAATTTAACTGCCTCCAGCATGAACAAAAAAAAGAACATTAATTATGAGTTTAGTCAAACAACGTCGTGCTCTTTAAGAACCTAGTGTTAATTACTCTGACATGAAGTTATTAATCGCTCTTTCTATGGAACCGTGGGCTTGTAAAAATAATTACTTGTTCTAAAAGAAAAATGAAAACTCGTTTTTTAATAATTCTCAAAAATCATACGTGGAAATCGGTTGCTTGGAAACTGAAAATCGCAGTATACTATGACAAAACATAAAACCTTAATTATTAATTTTTTGAAATTTACTCCAATGTTAGTACAAGTCAGCAATTTATTTATGATAAGATGAAGGTTTGTGCACAGTTGATTTTGAGTCATTTTTTAAAATTAATGGGTTGTTTTTAAAAAATATTAAATTCAAGTACTTAATTTACCAATTTCTATAAATTTTATTAGTTTATATGGCAGTGTGTGAAAGAGCCTTATTGAAATGCACATTGTTATTTAAAAAATACTTGTATTTGTACAGATTAATATGGCAAACCGCCAAATATTGAAAATGATGAATTAGCTTTTTCATTTAAATTATTGACTGAGTTAAACATAGAGGTAAATTATAAGAATTTAACAATTTAAAGTAATAGTCTTTTATTATATATGTTATATTCTTGATGATAAACAGTTAATTTGTTTAAAGGTGAGCCTCAATCAGTACCTCATTATGTGATTCGGCATATTCTGTCTATTAATTATTTTTATAATGTTTGTAGTATTCAGATTATAATTTCAGAGTGGTCATGAGTTCTTTTCATCCGGTTTGGTTTATTCATGTTATTTGTATAGTTTTGAATACTTCATAAGTTAAGTTATTTATGAATTATTATTTAATACCCACAGGTACATCTTTAGTGAAGTCCTCATTCATACCACCTTTCTTCGGCCTACCTACATTCCATATGTTTGTTCGGGATTTCTTTATTATAGTTTTAAATACCAAATTTTATTGCTTAACGTTTCTGATATCCTCTTTTTTTACTTTTAAACCATTGTATCATTTGTATCTTACTACATTTTCTGGTTTACTTCATATGCTATTAAATTTACTTTAGCACTAGTTTTTGTTTGCAATGATTATTAAGTTGTCTTTCACCCAAAAAATAATTAATCGATTTCCGCTATAATTTTCGTCCCCCCTCCCGCCAATTTATATATGTGGGTTTCAAAAAATGTTCAAAGCAATAAAAATTACGCACATGGAAAACTTTGAATAAAATTATAATGTGAAGTTAAAAATATTTTACGCAATTTACGTGTTTGAGTCGCTAATCTTCATACTGAAAAACATTTATTCGAATATTAAATACGCATACAATATTTATTTTCCGTCATTAAAATTCCAATTGGTGAATAGAAGGGAATATAGGAAATATTAATACACATTTATTCTTCTAAATTGGAAATAAAATTATTTAGATAAATAAATAGTCATGTAACAGAAAACTATGTAATTAATTTTTAGCAAATTATTTTTTCTCTTATTTGGCTATTTATTGATCTAATTTATGAACTTTTAACACAGTTTTTTTTATATTTCATAGTTTCAAAATAAAATTGTTTCTTGGTGTCTCTAAGTTCTAGGGCGAGTTAGAAGGTTTACATTGACCGCAAAGCAGTGTTGTTATAACCGTTCCTTGCCGTTTGTGCTGGCTCTGCTCGCCGATGTGTGACGACTTCAAAGAGGCTTCTGGAAGATCTGTTCGCAATGTTTGATACTCCCCGCCTCATTGGACGCAGTTTTCTGCTTCACGAGAAATAGTGATCCTGGTGCTGCTGGCCACCCGTCGGCCATATTAAACGAACAAACAATTGCTCTTCTCTGAGATCTCCTACGGCCGAGGACTGGGATCAGCGATGAGTTTTTTCTAAATTCCACTTAAATATTCAATGCACCGTTCTTAAGATCCAACAAGCGTGAAAACAATAGGGAGCACTACGTAGAGATTTTAATAGCATAATACATGTTTCCTGCAATTATTTTCAATTGATGGCTGTCATATGTATTTACTGGAAAGATCTGTATAACCAAATAATGAAATATACATAATTTTTATGGTGTAAAGTACCTACAGAAAAATTGTAACATGACATTCTCAATGATCATTAAAAGTTTTTAAGTAATATTAGTAGCAATGATAAAAAAAATTGTATTTGAACGAGGAATAAATAACAGATAAACAATGCCATCGTGTGTGAAATTATAAATTATGTGCCCACATTTTATAGAACCCATTACATTAGCTGAAATTTGTCAATGTACACTAAGTAAAACGTAAGAGAATGAAAAACACAACAGAAAATTCCACACAACCTCATGGCCACATCCGAAAATAAAATTGTTTATTGTCGCAAACCTTAGAATATGATCAATTGTTATACATTTTTATGTAGGTTTTGTGGTTAAGAAAATGGTTCTTAGTAAGGATTTACTAATCTGAGATAAAGTGAGTATTTACTAAACATTTGTTCAATGATTTACGATTATTAATTTATTACCAAATGACATCTGTAACCTATCATTCACGAACATCACATAAACGCAATAAGTTGTAATGAGACACCGTTTTCATTATATTTAAGATATAATTTTGCATAGTTATGAGTTATTTATAGCTAAAAAATAATTTAACAGTATCAAAATTTATTTCAGCTCGTAAATATTGTAAATAAACGCAATAATATGGAATGAGGGACAAAAAACAATCTTAACCACAAAATATGTTCAATTATATGAAAATCAGTAAAATTTTAATTAAAAGATTAATTTTTTTTCTTCGCTGTACGGAGTGCAGTCGTATCTTTCTTAAACAAGAACTTCAGTCAAGTGAATACATTTAATATTTTGTATTTATAATTTACGCTTATATTGCTTATTTTAATTATAGTCTTAAGATATAAGTTTCATATGTTCTATATAACTGTATAATCATTTAAATAGGCAGACTGCGAACATTATTGCTTCCATTAGCCTTTAAAAACAAAATTGGAGTAAGATTTATTTTATTACGCATACAGGCTTTTATCAGTGTTGCTTTTTATTTTTGTTCTTCATTATTTATTATATTACTAAAATTGTTGTTAATTATAACGTATTTCAGCTGATGAAAGTTCTAATTGTAAACGATGCATTGTATCACCAGTTGATAATGGTTATTACCGAAAGCTTCTGTTAATCTTTCAATAAAGTATAAATATTTAAGGATTATTGGTTTTCTTCTTATTTCTACAATAAAAATCCTTTCATTGATAAATAAATAAAACTATTATTTGTTAAATTTAATATACTTACCTTGATTAACCAGTATATTTATAAAGAATTGATCACTACTAAGATGACTTCGGTAACACTTCCCTTCATCTCCACAATCATAAGTATGCCACCAGATTTAATTATATCATTTTGACATCTAATGTAAGAGTAAGGAAGACAAATAGCGCTTTAATTAGATTTGAATTGAACTGTTTAATAGATTACCTAAGGATTCCCATTCTAAAGGATTAAATGTGTCAAAAATTTAAATTAAAAGATTGGTAATTGTAAATCCATTCTATTCATTAAATGAATTTTTTCAATGTAACCCAGACATGAAATTATAATTATGTATTATCTGTTGTTGTTTTTATTACTTCAAGCTTGTTTATTTCTGTATTCTTCAGTGTTTAGCAATAAAAATCGATTTATCAATTGAATTGAAATTAAAAATACAAATGCTATTTGACATGAATTTGGTTCGGAAGTTTTATGGGATCCCCACATAGTTCTTCCTGAATGTCAGTCATATCTGAATAAACTGCAATACAGGCAAAATACTCGACATATAAAACACTACCCTTCTAATATTATCTCTTGCGGTTTGAAAAAGGAATGCATGACGAATAGCATTTTTGTGTTTCATAATTAAACACATCTTACCTGAACACTGTTATTAGTTTTATACTTAATTAACGACTCATCGACATCCTAGCACGTACAATCAACTTCAAAATGTGGTATTACGTATATGACTAAATATTGTAACAAGGATGATTTACAAAACCTATTCTGTCGCGTTTACTCACAATATTATTTAAATGAGCAAATTTGTTCCCCTTGAAAATTTTATTTAATATTAAATAAACAAGCGACATTTTTCTAATAAGTTTTAAAATTATTATATTCAATATAATTTAATTATTTTATTCAATATAATAATAATAACTATAACCTGATGAAGGAACAAAATGTAATGAAACATCTTTGTGTTGAATAAAACGTTTTAAAATGTATGTAAATAAGGTCGTTAATTTATATTATTAATAAAAATCAGAGGTAAAGTAAAATATTATTTCCATTTAATATTATATGGTATATTATAAAATGCTATCACATATTTTACTTGGCAAATGTGTTTTTTCCAGTTAAGAAATTTCTATGGAATTAATTAAACTTCTTTTATAAGGCTTAAAAGATGTAGCTATCATAGGATTTGGTTGGTAGGCTACATAAATTTACTCCTTGGTTATTTACAAAAAGCTGTTTTCATAAATAGTCTGAAACGGTTAAAGAGTAACATGAGTACGTGCGATTGTGCTCGTGTACGTGCACGTGCGTATCTGTCAACAGTTCACACACGACTGTGAAATATTGAAAACAAAGAATGAATTTCGATTACATTTCACAGCTTTAGTGTTTTGGGGTCACAAAGGTGTCAGAACCTCTGGGATTTAATTAAACCGAGCAGGAGAAAACAATAGGTCCTGACAGGCGCTATGCGGCCACACTGAGCACGCACGGCTATTGCAGGTAACAGCAATCAAGGTGCTACTAAATTAGCATGCTTGGCTACGTGACTTGACATCGCAACGAGTGCCTTGCAAATCAATATCTATTATTTGTGTATGAAAAGTACAGTACTATTCTTTTGTTATGATCCAATGTTCTTTTATCCATAATTTGGTTTATGCGATTCACTTACATCAGGGCGACAAAATAGTAATTTTTTTTAAAATACTCTTTTAGCAATTTTATTTGCTAATTTATTTTGAACACTTTTGTCATTAGGGTGAAAGTGGTTCGGTCAAAGTCGTGATGTAATCTGGTGTTACTAGCTAATCCCATTGTATGTGTTAGTCAGATTCACGTAATGGTGTGCATCCAATTATAATCATAATTAATTACGAAAGTGTAAATGATCTCGAATTAATTTTTCGTGTTAGCAACGATACTGTAAATGCAGATTATCCGGGATTTACCTATTTAATATAAGGACCTACACGGTAAAACTGGAATACTCTTCAAAGTACTCATTCAAAACCTCACTTACGTCGTCCTTGGTAATATAACTCTTCGATAACTAAAATGAAGATAATATTTTTGTATATTGTAATCAGTAGAAGTCTAACATTTTGGAGATAGCTGTCGAATATAAATTATGAAACGTGTTATAATAATATTTAAATGTAAATTTATTCTTATGTAAAATTAGAAGAGCTTATATATTAGAAATAAATATAACTGGTTGTAATTGAATGTAGTCTAATAATTATTGCTTAAACTCAATGATGATTTCATCTATTACGCAGTTAGGTTTGGTAGGTCAGAAGTAGTTAGTTTTTCACCAATAGACAAAGAATTATAAAAAGTTGTAAAGTTAAAATATTTTTCATAATAATTAAAATTTGGAAATGTACATTTATTCAATAGTAATCTAATTAATGTCTGCTACTTATGCTGTCAGATAAATGTCAAAGTCGATATAATTCATACATTAAAAACTAACTTTACTTTGCATGCTGTCATTTATTTGTGACGTGGGTTTTTGAATCTTTCTTAGGTAATTCTTCAAGAAGGATAATCAGACTTACGTGTCACGTTTCTTGAAGATCACCATGCGGGGGTCTTTTCAAAATATTATGCATACTTTCGTATGGCAATAAACATAATCGTTAATATTGTTTGTGGTGTGGCAATTTATTGGCAACAAATACAAATATTCACAATTTTAATACAAAACAACTAATACAAACATGGAAAAAACAATGTCAATTGCACAATAACGAGTCCATTATAATGGTATTACTATATCTAAGAAACTCCAGGCAACACTCAACAGCCAAAAGGTAATAAAATCCATAAAAATTTCTGCAAAAAATAATAAATAATAATTATTGGAAGTAAATATTATTTAATTATTATTTACAACTCTTTACACACCATTGTAACACAATTTCTCGATAGGGAACTAAAACTTACACTTCATCTTCTACTCCGCTCGACATCCCTCTGGGAATCCTCGGCGTGCCGTGCCGACTACCTGACTGTCGTATTAAATGACATTCTGGACGTTTTGGATGGTACGTGGTCCGCGTAACGATTCTCATTCAGCTTTAAACCGCGTTCACTTCACCATAGTTGACACAAACACCCAGGTCAGGATTCGAGCCTGGAACCTCTATGGTACGAAGCAACGACTCTGACTGCTACACCGTTGCAGGACGGCACTAAAACATAAGCGCACAAACATAAATTATTCTTAATCACATTTTGCTGCATTAAAAAATGTGAATTACAGGTGAAAATATTCTTGTATTTAAGATTTAATCCCAATTTAGCCATAAATTTATTTTTATCATGCATTTTCTCATAGCGGCAACAAAATTTACGAGCTACCATCGCGATAATCTCTTTGCCCATTGTATATTTGCAAATACGCTCTGGATGCTGTATGAGACCTTTTGGGTAGAATTTTAAAAGTAAATAAATTAATATATAAATATACTTGGATATAGAACAGACGTCTTTTTAATAGCAAAATATCATTTCTGTAGCGTAATATGCCGGCTCCTCATTTATCCATTAATTTACATTGTAAAAGTTAAATTTATAACTCATATAAATTATAAACTCTAATACTGATGCAAAGGTGATTTGGCAACACAGTTTCTTTTACGCATTTTCCTATTTTTTCAATCAACAACACAGGATATAAAAATATACTATTATTATTTGTATTTCAATAATTGACACGTGATTGAAAATGAAACGTAAGATTTGTTACCGGGAATTTAATTAATTTTCTATTGCACGACTGCTTTAATATTTTTGTATCAATATAAATAACGTGATGTTCTTACACGTATTTAAAAGACTGGAATGTTAAATAACTTTTATTGAAATTTGAACAACATTTAATTAAATATGCTACATTACATTCCTAGTATTTTAGATTGAAATTATTACAATTTAATTTATTAACTCTCCAATTATCATCGTATTGTATATGGAACAAGTATCAGTATGATTAAACGACTTTTATATAATCTATTAAATCAAATATTGTGTTGGAATGTTTTCAACGGCCCCCGTCGGAGGCTTCTTTATTCCTTTGTTTACAAAAACTCTTATTTTTCAGCCAGGCTCTTTAAATGGGATACTTTCTGATTTTATTTCCTTATGGCAGCCCTCAGATAATGCGAACAGCGTTCCTTGTCGCTTGAGTGGCGCCGCTTTCAAGAACCACGGAATTGCGGAAGTGACGAGGTCTATCCTGCTCCTTTTCAGGACATTGATAACACTTTCAAGCTCCATGAAGCACGGTAGGCCAGGGGAGAAAGGCAATTTTTTCGTGCAAACACGCATTTATAACACAGGTTCTTGTATTATATTTTTATTGTGCACATAAAATTATATTTACTTTTTATCATTAAAAACTAAATTCCAATTATCTGACGTGGTTTCACATAATGAAATTAGGTCGTTTTTTATATTAATACGTATATTTTGTAACATATATATATATATATATATATATATATATATATTTAGAAGGTTTTTGAACAACAGGCATCCTGACAGTAATTAGGTATGATGGGTATATATATATATATATATATATATATATATATTTGTAATTTTTACGATATTTATATATATATATATATATATATATATATATATATACCTGAATATAATTCACGTATAAATTTGTAATTTTTACAATATTAATGCCACATTTATATATATATATATATAAACCTTATTTATTACTGATATTATCATGTAATAAAAAATATAATTATAAGCCTTTTTCTGGAATTTAAATGACTTCTATAATATTTGCAGAGCACTTAGAAAAGTTAATGATTTAAAATTATTAATTTGTAATTGAATTTCTCAAAATGGTGGATTTCAAATAGCTAAATAACAGATAAAATGATGTCATAACATATATACCACACAACGTTTCTGTAAAACTTGTCCCTTTCGACACAGGCGACAGAACAGTGAGTACGTGACAACAGCACAATTTAGGTGACGAGCTCAAAAGCAAAGCAAAATTTATTATACAATTTTACGCTGACAATATTGGTCATTTTTAAATAACGTAATAAAGTAATTATTAAAAAGTGGTTATCATTTAATAATATTTGTTATATCTGGAATTTAGATACATGTTTATACTTTTAAAAAAGTTTTTATTCATACTTCTTAAAAACATATAATTTAAAATTGTTTGTATTCATATTATATAACCGCAGCACTCGGATGGGAATGTTCCATAAAATCCATGTAAAGTCAGAAAATAAGCTCAAATCGTATAATTATTTCGAAACTTAAAAAAATTGGCACAAATTATCTACGTCGTGTATAATGTAACACCACGAATTCCTTCAATCATTCTAATTTCATTCAACGAGATTGAATTTCGGAGGTTATCTACTTAATAATGTAAATTTCACTAAATTTCAGTAATAGAAAAACACAATAATTTTTAATTTACTTTTACAGTGTAAACCGATAAAAGCAATTATTCTCCGAATTCACTAATATAATTTCAATAACCAGTTGTTTGAGAGTATAATTTCTATTATTCTTGAAAACGTTTCTATAGTACCATTATATGCCGATTGCTTTCTTTGATTTCCTGTCAGACGTCTTTTAATGAAAAAATATCATGAAAACGTTTAATAATGGTAACGTCGATTAGTTTGTCTCTGGAAGTGAGCCTGTATTTGCTACAGAACAGGTGATTGTGTAAATATGAAATCCAATAATTCAGAATACTTTCATGTGCCAATGGAACACGAGAGAAACAGTTCGCCTTTTTGTTTCGGTGAATACAGATCTTTCAGTTTAAATTACGCAAGGATAAAAATAATTCTCTTCAAATGTACGAATAAAGGTAACTCTAAATTGGCGAAAGAGACCGATGTATTGAGTGAAGTGAAGCGACTGCAGGATTACTCACACAGAAAAGGTCTAGGCAATCGAATGCGATGATCCGACTGTAGCAGTATTTGCTTTGATAGCAAACACACACAGAACCAACTGAACTAGCACCAGCTTTGAGGATTGAAAATCCAATGCAACCAATTAACCATTTCAGCAACCAATTTGTAAACAACAGTGGCGTAAGCCATTGTTAAAATAACGAATTGATTTTTTTTATTTTTAAAAATGTTCATAATGTTACAAGCTTCACTAAAGAGCATCAATTGTTTCCATAGGACGTATTGTCTTTCGAATTCATAATTTTTTCTAATGATTACTTAAATTTTTATTAGGTCTTGCGAATCGTCATAAAGTGGTTTGGACGAGTTAATTTAAATATACTGTAATACCATTTAAACAGGCTATTGTTTTTAATATAATTTAATTGTTGGCGGAAAGGGTGCTTAAAGACAACAATCGCAGCGGGTCTTTCTTTGTTAACAATGGGAAACTGGAGACCGCGCGCCTAAAGGAATGCAGTCAACGGCAAGAAGCGAAACGGTATAGATATCGGCAAAACGCGAAAGGAAATGTCTGCGCCGAGATACGAGACAGAACGGTCTACATAAAGTAATAACACAGTAAAGTTTGCTAACCTAAAAGCACGAATAGTGTTATCCAGGAGTTCCAACGGCGAGATATGATAGTTTATATAAAACGCGAGTAAGCAGTTTGGCGGAGAGACACATAAAATCGCAAATTGGAAGCAGAAGTTTTGCTTCACAAATTGAATTAATTGTCGCATCGAGAGACTCTTTAAAGAAGCTGAGGGATTCCCGGATAGCAGAGACACAAGGGGAATAACTGCGTGTATTCAAATTCTAAAGTGTAGAATCAGTGAGTAATGAATGGCCTGTTTTATTGAGTGTTAAATTCAAGCAAGAAGAATCTAAACTGGTACCAGTAGCACTATTGTGAGTACAAAACCATTATTAATGACTGTAAACGATAATTAAAGGTTATAGTCAGATTTCGTGAATTAATTTAAATTATTTTTTTAAAAATTCAAATATTTTGGTCATTATATTATGGAGATGATAAGTAATCTACTGTATGTTGAGCGCACAGGTTTTTTGAATTAATTCTGCACTAGAAGCTCTATTTCGTAGCATTAAGGATCGCGTTGAACATAAATTTTCTGATAGTCTATAATTTGAGCCTTGAAAATTTCAAGAGCTTAACAAGAACTTAAACGTATAACCATGAGATCACCTGCTCCCTCTGATACAAAGCTTTACTGATCACGCTTTTCGTAAAAGCGCTGTGTTTGATAAATTATGTGTATGTGTATTCAAAAAGATTTAATTACATACTATAAGAATAATTTTTTCGCCTCGGATTCTAGAATGGGAATATAATAGTGATAATGCTGTAAGATATACACTAATGAAATAAATTGAAAGCGATAAATACAAATTCTTCTGATGTCAAAAACGTTAAGTGCCATCATTACTTTATCACGGTTGCACTGAAAGTAAAATATAAATGTGCATCCGCTAAATTTACTTGAAAGCGTATTTGGATGCATTTCAAACAGTTTCTAGATCAGATTAAAGGAGACCTTAGCAGCAGTTTCTCCTCATTAATTAATAGTTCTTAAAATATAGTCGAGTACTTATCTCACAGATCTTTAGTTCTCTTCAACTTCGCAATTAATGGTTTAATTTGCAAGTAGCTGACAGTTACTGGAGCAGCTGATGCAGTCTTTCAGGACTGTGCGTATTTTATCACGGAGCAGATTTATGTTCCTAAAGACGGGTACACTACGCGATAAAACCTAGACATATCGAGGCTCCTCTGCGATTGATGGCGCACGCTTTGCCAACTCAAAATACATCGCAAGGGCCTCGTACGCATTAAGCTAACACGGAATTCCTCACTGCAAGCAAGTTCCTGACTTTGACGACCACAATTAGATCGCACTTCTATAGTATTTTAATTTTTATGAATTTATAATCATATTTTCTTCATAAATAATCTATTTATTTTGGCAGTTAACGCAAGATACAAACATTGCGGAATTTTTTAAACCATTTGCGTCTCACGTATGAATCATGAGAAAAATAAAGTATTTTTGGCATTGATCATATTATTTTAAACCACTCAAAAATATATTGTCTTACAAAAATAGAGCTCTATTTTGTAACCTGAAAGGAAAATAAATGTCTCTGGGCAATGATTTATTTATAATTACTATGTTGACATTCTTCTAACAATTATAGTCAAAACATGTTCTTTTATTGGAAACCGTTCATCGGAAAATGTTTAAAGAAAACGTCTCTCATATCATTTACATTTCGTTGACAGCATCACCCACTTTTATTCCATAAATTAATAATATTGAACTACTACAATCATTTGAAATTACCGATATTGGATTATGCATATTGACACTCGAAAATATATAAATCTGAATATTATCAGTTATCCATTGGTCGAACTTATGATTTAATGACCTGCGTGAACGAAAAAAAAATTATTTAATGTCGCGGAATTATATTTATTTCCAAATGACCATTATCAAATGAGTAACATAATTTTTCTCATATTGTATTATAATGTAATATTACTAACTGAGCTCCATTTTTTTATGGTTTGAAATCAAAAAATAAGTTTTAAGTAATTATAATGAGTAACAAAATGGAACCAAACCTATTTGTCGTTACTAGAGCTAATGAACAAATTCGTCTAAGAAATTTGGAGTGATAAAATTATGTTTTTTACATAAGAAAAATATAACAAATAACTGAAAGCAGAAAGCAGAAAGCCTGCTAAAAATTGGATAGGATTTTTTTTTTATATTTCGTACTGAATCAGTAAACACTATTGTTACTCTCAAAATATTTCGTATGTGTGCAATAACAAATGCTCAGAATATGATGTTAGAATGAGAGTTTGAAAATTAAGAACATATTAATGCAAGAACTGCTAGGAATTTAGATTTTTCGTATTTAAATTACATTTATTTAAATTTGTAATTACGAATCATTTATATAATTCACTTACAATATTTGAAATTTATTTCCCGCATGATATTTTACAGAAAACTTTATATTAATTTCATTATACTCTAATCTATCCTATCTTGGAACCGAAAAGTATATTGATCAAATAATGTTTAAAAGGAATATGTTTTCAGCCTAGATTCAGTTAAAACTATCGACGACGGTAACTTCTATTGTCCCGTTGCGATTAGTAATACCAGGTGATGATGTGATATTTTTCAACACTAATCCTGACTACGAATATGTTTTCAATTACATAAATAAGCTTAACAAATATTTATTATTCGAATTTAATTCGAAGATGAAATATGACTCTCCAACTTTTATCAGTGGACGGACAAGACTAAATACAGTCATATCATGTCCTAAAGTTTTCCTCATGCGTTGTCTTTCCATTGACTACTGTAAGAACATATCGTTTAATATGTTGTTGGTGTATATGTTCTACATATAGGTCAGTGGACTGCGTACAATGAGCCACAATTTCGTTCCAGTAAAAATATTCTGTATCAAACCTTTACGTAGCGTTCTGTGCGTATTTCATGCGGAAATTGAAGTAGAGAGATAATTTGCATGAAAAGTTAATTAATCATCAAAATTAGCAGACTCTGTCTGAATGTATAAAGTGCTAACTGTTAAACTTCATTACAGCGCCTAAGCATATTATGTGAAGACTGTATTCATTATTGATAATTTACAATGATAATTATTCATGCCTACACCCGGTACATACCAAAGCAGCTAATGCGACGCTCTTCACTCGAGCCATGGACCTAATCAAATTATACTGATTGGCTGTTTCATGGAACGTTTTCACTAATTGCCGCGTCAGAACGAAATCTGTCTCAAAGGGTAATCTAAAAGCAACAGGCTATTCCTGTCAGGAGAATAAACGATGTCTTAGTCCCCTTAAAAATATGCAGCTGCTCCATTTACAAGGATTACGAGAATTTCCCTTTGAGCGTAAAACACATAGTTTCGAAATTCTGTGATGTAACAAACGTCGTTCTACAATACTAAATTTATTTCTTTAGCTTCATTATATACTTCATAATTCTACATTTACATTAGTTTGTACATAGAAAAAATTATTCACATATTAATTTTCTGTTTATACATTAATATTCAGTTATCACTTAAAAAACATTTCATCATTGTAACAACTATCGTCAACATGAACAGTAAATCAGTGGCTGTTTTCGACAGTAGTATCAATATTCAATTTTGTAATGGATTGTAGATATTGTTAATTTTATTTTTTAGAGTACGAGGCTACATGAGGGTAATCCACGTGGTGGAAACTCCCCTTTAATAGCATAGGAAGGAATTTGAAAGAAGAGATGCGGAAGGTTAGAGAAAGGATTAAGTACAATCCTCGGTACTATGGTTTAAGAATCCTACCCGGCGTTTGTCTAAAAGTGATGCAAGACAAACCCTAGAAAACCTGCATCAGCTAGGTCGGGAGCTTGGTACTTGTCCCACGCCCATCCAATGGCGGGAGTGGAGTTAGTTAGCTATTGGGATGCAGCATTTCCTTCTTCTTGCCTCGACCAGTTTAGGAGGCAGCTGACCCACTATTCCAAAACGAATAAAATGACAACTCTTACCGTATGCCCAACCTCTGCGACGCCCGATACCTCTCACAACTGTCCAATGTACCTCAGCTGTGCGAACCTTATTTTACATTCAATCGGTTATGTATAACTATATTATGCTAAATAGCATAACATTTGTTATACATTTAAAATTTAGTATTATTGATTATTAATTGATGTCTCACCAGCCACTGATGTCCTTGGTCTACATATTACAAGACACAGTCAAGATTTTGTAGTGATAGGTGGTCAGTGTGTCGATTCTCTCTCAATATTAACTCCAGCTTTCGAGACTATAACGAGCACAAGTGTGCTGGGATTCAAACCCAGGACCTATGTGGTACGAGGTAATAACCTTAACCCCTACGCCACAGCAGGTCGGTTTTATAATTATTTAGTAATTAATTAATTAATTATTTTCTCATGCCGGTTAAATATCTCCATACTTTCAATTCTACTATTTACGATTATTTTATATGTATATTCCAGGTACATAGATTAAATAAAGCTAAGTTAAGTTTTCAGATTTTTGTTATGTATAATGGTTATTTAATTAAATTTTGCTTGTATTTTTAATATGCATTGCTAACTAAATGTGAAATTTAGACCTTGGTTTAATGATTCATCTTCTGTTTCTATAGTCTATTTATTATATATACGTGGTTGGATATTATACGTAATTATTATTACAAATTTGGTGTGTAAATTTATATACCAAATACTTTCTCAATTACATTTTAAATTACCATCATTCAGTACTCAAATTTTCGGCCATTTACTTTGCGTGGTTCATTTTTATACTATTTTTACTATTTCTTTACTTTTCAAACGAAAAGTGTGTTACTTCAAAAGAATGCAGAAATCTAAGCTAAGTTGGATGAAGTTCATGACACACAAAACGAAGTGTTTAAAACCGTTTACAATTCGGTGAAACAGTTTTAACGATATACTTGAGGTGCGATCATCCCAAAATTGATAAGGCGACGTGCACTTCCCATGACGCATTGGTTTCAATATTTCATGTAATATTATGTTTATAAAATAACTGTATGTTGGATGCCGCGATTTCTTACAGTTGAAAATAAAATGCATCGTTTGCCTCCGTCGTGTTTCTATGATACAGTACAGTTAAAGAGTTTTTCATCCACCTCTACACTCCACAGATGAAATAAAAATAATAAAAGTAAAAACATTATTTATTATGCAGAGGTTCTGAAGAAGGCGAGTGTTTTTTTTGGGATACATAGAAAAGTATGAACAAATTAAGACTGCTATTTGATGATATTAGAATTCCTGAACCAAGAAATAAAATTCCATATTTCCCATACTTTCATATAATATTGACGTGCTGTATACTACTTTTGAAATTCAGAAGAAAGTAATTCTGTTTTGGCCTCATCAAATTATAACAATTTGAGAGACTCACTGTGTTCTGATTGGCTGAGTCCCGGGAATGCGTTGCATCCATATGGCCATTTACACGGCCATCCAACCACAGTTATGCCTGTTATTCGAAGCTCGTAGTTGTGTTGGCCGCATGTGATCAGCTCTTAACCTTGGACGAATGAAACACCAGATTCGCTGAATTAAATGATATTACATGCATCTATCAACCAGAACTTAAAATTCTGAACTTAATTTCATGGCTTAATTTTTTTGTCGGTGCACTCGTCGATGTGAGGAATTAAGGTTTGAGAAACAAACTACATAACTCGGTTACATTATTATAGATTAAGTATGATTTAAAAATTATAATTCCATTCCTCATTTCAATTATTTAATTTAATTGTCGGTCCTTATACTTCTATTGGACTTTTGATTTTCAAATGCAAGAGATAATCAAGATTTGCCCATATGCTACGTTATGCAGTTATACAAAACCTGGTGGGAACGGAGGTAAAGCATTATAATTCATGACTTGTCAAACTTTTAAGTAATTATGTAATCTTAAATTACTATGAACATATTTTGACACGTCACAATGGTTTGTCACGGCAGAAATATAACAACGTAAAATTATAACTAATAAAGGAATTCAGATTAAAAATATCGTCAGCTGATGAGTTTATTAGATATAAGACACAGAAATTATTATCTATCGTCCTCAAATACGAATTTATGGTTTGATTTTTCTTACTATTAAGATTAAAAATATGTCTGAGGAAATTTAATCTTAATGCGCTTAAGTTGTTTTGAGTATTCGTTGATGAAAAAAATATGTTTTCAGTATAATTTGGAAAATTTAAATATCATTAATAATTTATGATTAATATATAATTACTTAAACGCTCCATCTTAACGACTATATCAATTTATTCATACTCGTTACACGCCAGGATTAAATTTACTTTCACTTTTTTACTATTACTTCAATCAGCCAATAATAATTATAATTATTTAATAAAATACGTCCAATTAATGTAAATAGCTTCTAAATATCCATTAAAGTAATTAAATCGAAATCCGATACTTTTAAACATTCAAGCACCTAATTTAATGGACTTCATTTACGGTGTGCCAGAAAACATTTTTTTATTTTCACTTTGTTTTATTACAGAAAAAGCGAAAGTTTAAAACTTCGAAACATAATACGCGTCGTAATAAACGCTACACATACTTACTGCATTACACCTCAACAAATTTGTATTTATACTGGATACTTTTTTTGGAAACAGTTATTTTATTTCGTTGCATATAAAGATTAATGAACACTTTCAAAGTAATCCGGGGACGTATAAAATTCTTTTCATACGAATATCAAGTTTTTGATCCTCTATTAATCCATCGCAGGCTGAAAGGTTGCGTTAAAAATCGATAGACACAAGTGACGGATTTCTACGTAAAACAGATTTCATGTGACACTCATTTTATCTAACGGTTCATAAATACTCACAGTCTTGAAAGGATGCTCACTAAATGCGCAGAGTTTCCATGTGCGTCAGACAGCAGATTTCATCAGAGGTCACGCCAAATATTATTTGTGTTACACTGTATGAATACAAGCGTTGAACGAATTGTACGATATGGATCGTCTCGATGCTCAGCGGAAATCGGTATTGTCCGATAGAAATCAGGAAATGATTTCGGTAAACCTACTTTGTGAACGTTGACTGTACTCATCGGTGAATTCGAATCAGGACTGATTGGACTCCAGGCCATGACAAACACTGCTCGGAATATGTGACGTTCGTGTGACAGTGCGTCATTAGGAAATACTGATCAGCATCAAAGAAAACAATGCGACAATATTACTTCCCGGTATCGTGACGCAAATAGTAATGTTACCTTCGAGCGAAGCGGTGTCCAGATCCCAAAACAAATGGTTTCCGTGATTATTAAACTTTTTTTTACATTATTGAGTAAATGTTAAGAATCGTTCTGTAGTACGTTCCGTTAGTTCTTCCGAGTTTCACTCTAGATGTTCAGATCCTAGTAGACGTAAAAGAGATTTATTTCAGAAAGGGTATTGTCTGAATCCTTTATTAATCAATAGGAAGATTTAAATGGTATTTACCTAAACAGTACAATTATGTGTTCTAGGCTACACACTTACTGATAAGTTAGATAAATAAATTAAGTAACTTTTAGTTGTTATTAGCAATGAAGTGTGACCGTGGTTGTAAAATTCTAATTCGAACCTGGACATGTTCATCTTTCCTTTGAATATCCTTTTTAGGTAATTTATTATATTTATATATCCTTATACTACTTCAAAAGTGAAAGTGCATTGTGAATTTTATTGCTTTTTTCTCTTAATCTAGAGAAAACTAAAATCGTTACCTTCACTTCGAACAAAAACAGTTTAATTTCTAATTCGGAGGACATTTCGGAGCATGCAATTTTTCTTGGTCTGTTTATTGAAATGAAATCACCATATAAATAAACTCTCAGGAAAACGTAGCAAAATTTGCTTCACTTTAAGAGTGTTAGCTCGGGAAAGTAATATATCTACATCTATCATGCATTTTTTCATTCTGCCATGTCTTACGGCATAGCAAACTGGGGTAGTTCACATCACAAGTTCCAAATTTTTAAACTTTAAAAGAGGGCCGTACGAATCATATCGGTTGCAGATTGGAATGCTACTTGCATGCCTTCGTTTCAGAATCATGAGATTTTAACATTGCCTTGTACATATATTCTAGAAATTTTAAAGCTTGTCTGGAGAAACATCAATTTATATGCCCTAAATGGAGCAAATCATTTATACAACACTAGAAATCGCTCTCAACTCCGCATAGAAAAACATCGCCTAAGCCTTTTTGAATCAAGCATTCCTTATTCCGGGATAAATCTATTCAATAGTCTTCCTGAAGAAATAAAAAATTTATTTATAAAGAGTTACAAATCTCTGTTAATTAATGGAGCATATTACTCAGTGAAAGAGTTCGTAGAAAGGAAGAACAGATTATATCCCCTTTAATAAAATAGTTTTCTGGTATCCCATCAAGTTACGCTATTATTTTACGATGATAATATTCTCGAATTTAACTGACGATTTATTTTCTTTTTCATGTTCGACGGGAATCTATGTAAGGTTTTCTATTGGAGACTCCGTCGAATAGAAATTGAAGATGAATTAAAACAATAATATCTTTAACGTAGTTTTACATCATATTTTTTTGGTAAAGGACAATGTTTGTTTTTTGAACTGTGTACTTGTACTTGTAATAATTATTCTTTTCATGTAATTTTATATAATGACATCCTATTTCCTCGACCGAGGACTAATGGAATGAATAATAAATCTAATCTAATCTTAACGTAGCTGTGTACACCTGTAAAACGTTTAATAAAATAAAGTATTATAAATTAATTATTTACGAAACAAGAATCAATGACATAAAAATATATTGAAAACGAATCGTTAAAATTATTAATTCATCTATTAATCTACTACTATAAAATCAAGAATTTATTATGACAGTTGATACAGAAATATGCTATAGAAATGAAAATTTAAGGTTGTATACAGCTATGAGAGTTCAGTTTGTACACCTTATGTTAGGAAGATAGCTAAACTCTCCAATTAATTGTTAATAAATCTAGTAAATAAATAAATAGCCAATGACACCTGGCTTGTGTAGTTCGTCTTTTTCACGGGTCTTGCGTTTTTTTGATCACTTGACGAATACAACAAGTATTGCGGTGTGGTATTTATTTAGCCCTTATTTTTGTCTTATTTGGCCATTTATTTATCGACTTAGTATATTTTTGACACACATGTTTATATTTTATATTCAATTTGTGTAGAATGAAATAAATAATTTCGAATGTGGATTTTCCACATTTTTACGTAGGGAGTAAACATAATAACAGAAGAAAACACAACAGTTAAAGGATAGGAAGTACATTATCAGTATAAGAAATAATAATAAGTTATTAGAATACAGTAAATTGTCAATATGCAATTGGGTAATACCTTCACAGTTATAAATAAAAGTTTAATAAGAAACTGACAACACTTTTACATAACAATATAACCAAAAATTTTAATTTAATTGTAAAGTAAAACCAACTTTGGGATATGAAGCCGCTAAGTTAAAACGCTGTATGATAATAAATCTAAGTATAAATAATGATATGCAATTTCAAGTAGAAAATCCGAAGGCAATATGAAGCGGAATCTAATTCTTAAGAGCACTTAAAATCCGTACCCAGCAAAAGGAGATTTAGTAAAGCGAAGTAAACGAAGATTGAGACATATTTTTCCGTCATTTGAATTTTTTTAGGCAACATAGACTGATTTAAATGGATAATAGGAATCCAAATTTAAGGAGAGATGTGCGGGCGAAATTGCTCATAGTCGTAATAGTATTGAGATTACGATAACCTGTATTAGAGAATGTGGTAAATGAGTCTTGTTTAATTCGTTCTTAATCGCTAGAACACAGTAACGCAGAATTTTACACCACTAGTCTAATAACAGAGAATTATTTTCAAATTAAGTGTAAATACGTGTACATTTCAACACAATATGTTATACCCGAAATTAACAAACATTTGGCGTAAATATTTATTGTATGTCTCACACTTAGTCACCAAAGGGTGCAAATTTTCCACATACTTAAAATAAGCAGCGAATATTTTGAAGAAAAAAAAGAACAGTTTTTAATTTGGTAAGAATATTTTTTTCTGAATGCTTGGGATAAAGAGCCAAGAAGTTAAAATAATTCAAATTTTTTGCTGTTTCCCGTTTGCCGTGTTTAATTATATACTCAGAAGTGCTGAATTTTATAATGCTTGAGGGCCTTAACCCGTTCGTAAACAGTTGGACCTTTTGGCATCAAAAGAGAACTATTCAAACTGTCCCAGTTCTCGTTAAACACAGCTGTGCAGTATTTTTACTCTACCATTGTTGGCTTTCCAGGGATGTCTCGAGAGATGCTCGTGAGCAGCTCAGCCAGAGCTAACAATGGCGCGCAAGTAATAGCCCGGTTGGTCGTGCAATTGCTCGGGGAAGCTCCGATGACGATTGCACTACAGCGAAATGCATAGCGAAATTTCTAGGCCTAAACACTGGCAAGCTATCAGACATCCCACTAATTATGCTCACATCAAATAATAACATTTGTCATGAAATGAGTTAAGTATTTGCAGAAGACACTTGAATCCAGATTAATACCAGCTGACTGCCTCAAATTCTGTTCTTGACAATGATCATATCATTTCACGACATTTTTATCTGATACTCATTGTTTTAAATTTTATTGTATTTCAAATATTTAACATCAATTGACTTTTTTATGATTTCATTTTAATAAAACAAGCAAAAATATTAAGGTATGTGGAGAATTTAAATTTAAAGATCTGGTTTCAATTTATTTATTCCATTCAAGTATTGACACGTAAGACATCTTGAGTGGAAGTAAATAAAATGAAACCAAGTCTCCGCGAACTTGCATATGTAAATGAATATATTAAATAGTACAAATTTAAACCTATAACATACATTGTAATATTTCAGACTTAAAGTTTTTTTTTTCAAGGTAAATCCTCAGCTCTTTTCCTTAGAAGGTGATTGCAGGCAAAATCCTAGAATTTCGGCAGGCCGGTCCAAATACTCGGAAGTTTTACAAATCATAGTATCTCTTGTTACAATATTTATTATTTCATACAAAATATACACTCCATTCCCAAAATTACACTCACTAAACTTTAATAACAATTCTCATGCCTTAATTTCTGCCACTAGCTCTGAAATCTCACGTCACAGCGCACTCTTTGGCCGTTCCGTCCTGTTAATTTAATGAGACGCCTGCCTATATTTGGCATGTGACGTCGGGACGTACGAAAATATATAAAATCTGTTTCTGATTTCCGTTCTCAAATTATAATTATATTTCTCGCATCATTTTACACAAACATTTTAAACAAAGTTCGGGAAAGTAATTTACCCACAAGCCGAGGCTCCTCGGCCTGTCCTGAGAGGTGTATGTTCCGGGGTCACAGACCTTGGACATACGGTAATAGTTGTCCCCTATTCCCATTGGAATAGTCAGCCAGCTGCCTCCTAAACTGGTCGAGGCACGGAGAAGGGAATGCTGCGTCCCCACAGCAAACTCCTCTCCCGCTATCGGAAGGGCGTGGGACAAGTACCCAATGCCCGACCTACCTGATGCAGGTTTTTTTAGGGTTTTCCCTGCATTTCTACCTTCCTCTACCCTTCCGCATCCCCCCTTTCAAATCCCTTCCTATGCTTTTAACGGGTAGTTGCCTAATGTGGATCACCCTCATGTAGCCTGTTGCCCTAAAAAAAATTTATTATCTATATAATAAAAAAGGATGTATATTTGTATGTATGTATGTATGTATGTATGTATTTACGTTGTTCTTTATACAAATTTTATCGCGTGGACAGAATTCAACAAAAATTGGTATATATATTCTGCCAAAATCGAGAACCGGTACTGTGGGGGTGAGAAACCCGTAGAATAAACGTGGAAATAATTATAATTGAAATAAGTTACGAATTAGTGTTAAATTACTGCGTGAGACGATGACGTCATAAGTTTTCAAGACATTGACGCGTCATAAAAATATAGTTCTGTATTTCGTAATGAAATAAAGCAGAAACATTTTGATTGAATAAAAAGTAAAATTTTTTCCAGTAATACTCCATCGAATAGTAATAAAATAACTTTACCATCCTTGCGGAAAGTTAATTTGGAAAAGTTAATTATCACCGCTATATTTAATAAAGCCAATATGGCGCCTTATAGTACATTCAAATATGTGTCGGCCGAGATTTTAAAATTTCATTATATAACGTACTATTGTATCCTGTATAATATTTCAGAAGATAATAAGATTTGTCTAAGGTACGACTGACTGACATTATATGTTGCAATATTCACGGAGAATTCTATTTGTAAAGAATATCGATGGTATGTTTGTTGACATTTGCAATAAAATTCTACGTATCTTATAGCTATTAAATTAATGCACTATCGAACACGGAACATTTACATGGAAATAAAAGTTCAATTAATGTACTTTGTGCAACGTATTTCTATAAATGTAAACAAATTATTACGTGCAATTTGTGTCGTGAAACAAAACTTTGAGGTTAGGATAGCAGTATTTGTTTTCCATTTTTGGAACGACGTTATTGATGTACAATTTATGAGAAATGAAGTAAAGCAGTAATCTTTTGATTGAATAATAAGTATAATTAAATGTACCAATACCACATCGAGTGATAAATAAAATTCATTATGAAAGGTTATTCAGTCTATGGCATTAATTTTCTTTTAAATAACTTGACTTTTGACGTATTTAACGGGATCAGGGACCATTATGTTGCCTAATTAAATCTTGCAATACGCACTGGAAGATACATAGAATTATGATAAAAACAATACTTAAATGTTCAAAATTGATATTTTTCTATTAAAGAAAGCGTATTTCGTAATGTTTTGCATTAATTTTATACAATGCTGCCAACTGCAGATTGCTAAAACCACCAAATAGTTTATTTTCAGATGGAAAAATTATATATCTACAAATTCAGTAATTGTTTTAAATAGTGTATAATAGCTTCTATTATATAAAATTGCCTTATGCGGGTATGTATGTGTGTATAAATGTATGTATATACATAGGTATGTATATGGATGGGTATGTTCCGATTTCAAATCTACAACCTCGAAGCAATTTCACCAAATTTCGTACACGTGTTCTTTGCGACAGGGAAACAAACACTGTGTGGGTGTAACACGCCTACCACCCCCAGGAGCAAGGGTGGAAGGTGGTGGAAATCTTCAAACATGCTAAAATGTCCGATATTTGCGTTGCATAAATATTTTTCAGCGTTAATTAGATTTATAGTATTTCTACTCATGTGATTTTTATTAATTTTAACCCATTGTGGCACGAGGGTTGAGCACATTAAGGGGTGGCGGTGGAGGGAGGTTACAAGTAAATAACGCTAAAAATACCGAGATTCGAGTCAACTCAAAGGTAATGGATGTCTCTGAGTTCATTTATGACAATCTGGGCAACGCGCGGTTGTAGGATTGGGTAGGAAGGGTTGGGCGGAGGGTAGAACTTAGCGCAAAAGCAACCGAAATTGGAGTGTATCGGGGGTTATGGATAAATGACATCTCGGGCAACGCCGGGCACCAGCTAGTATATTATAAAATGGAATGATTTTAAAGTGGTAAATTTTGTTTTGCATAGGTAAAGTTTTATTAGAGAATATTATGTACTCATTCAGTGGCTTTCCCTTCAGGTCTAGACACACCAGGTATTTGAAGCAGGTACCTATCCAGTTACATTTATTTGATTATTAACAAATGTTTTATGATATGTTCGTGTAATTTTTGACATCACTATATGTGTATGAGAATTTAAGATAGCCTCAAACGAATTTACTGCACTTGTGAAAAACGTTTGAGGTGCTTTTGTATAAAAAGAACAAATTCCTAGCATAAAATAATTAAAACTATTTTTGAAACGTTCTATATTAAGTCTGAATATTACGGAGTGCAGTTTGATAATAATTAAAACATAGTGTGAAACTATCGAGTATTTTGTAATTTTTCTTTAAAAGCAGATAAAAAGTGCCAACCATCGAAAATCCTCCATAAAATTCAAAATGGTAGTGTACTTTATTAACATAGGTTGTAACGGAACCCATAGGAGGTCATTTGAGTAGTTCGCGTTCAGGTAACGAGAAGACTTTTTTCCAGGTGGGGGAACGTCGTATAAAAAGTAAGAGGAAAAGGCTTGCGGGGCTTTCTATTTTTAATATAAGACATTTTTTGATGTGTAGCATTGCTTTACAAAGCGTTGTAACACACCGAGAGAGACAGGGGCAAAAGTTGATGTCTCATAGCTCTTTCGGAGAAAGAGAAGTCAACAAACAATACTGTCTTCGGAGAATGAAATTTCGCCTCCTTCTTTACTATATTCCAATAGAATGTTAAACGTTAAGTAAAAAAAGCCGAAATTATTATTTTGTTACATTTATTATGATATATAATTAAATTGAATTTTTCCTTAGTTGTCTAGTACTGTAGTTTTTTACAAACTCTAAGATAGAAGTTTTTTTTATGAACGGTGGTTCGCACTTTGCAAAAATTGTAATTATTAATTTGATAACAAATTGGGAAAAGTAATTTAAAAAATTGTTTATAAATTAATATTTTGATACAATTTAAAGCATTTATATAACAATAAAACCTCAGTAATTACACATCTATACAACAACGATACAATGTTTCATTGTAATAATATAAGACTGTTTTTCTATGAAAAGCAAACGAAGTCAGCGTAATCGGTTTCCGATCCCTTAATGTATGAAACGCAAAGATAAACTACAATATATTTCTAAGAAATATTATTTTGTTTGTACACGCGATTATTCTACGTTATTTTCCATATATTTGTTTAATTAAAATTCTAATTTAGATATGAATATTACTACGGCGACGTCAAGTTTCCTTCTCATCCTCCATTAACGTAAGATGTACTCCGTTCCGGTAAATGGGAATCACGGGAGTAGTCATTAATCAGGAAGTCTTTTGAGCAGGACGCTTTCACTGGTCTGTGAAGTCACTCTCCCAAAGACGGGTTCTGTAACTTGTGATGCATTTCGAAGGCTACAAACTTGGGGCTCACTTGTAATCCTCAAACTGCGTCTGTTGACCGCAACTTACGTAAAGCTCTCTCACCCCCAGGGCCCCGCACTACTTAAGCGTAAGCTTTGCTCGGACTTGAGGCCCCTGAGGAGAAGCCGGTCTGTGTGAGAGACTTCTTCCCCAGAATGCTCATGAATCTTACGCAAATGTCGAAGGACGGGTAAGCCGCGACCTATCATTAATCTCAACGTGATGCGCTTAGCAAATCCGATAGTTTACGACACTATATTCGGGCTCTGTTTATATGCGCTACTTGATCAATCTTCAGTAATAAAACGATAAATATACCTTTTATATCACATTTTGGAGTAGTACCTATACGAAGATATATGTGACTCTCATAAAATACAAAACTGCCCTATGTCGACTGTAATATTCGCAGATTCACATAAAAGAGTTTCAATTCTTTATATAGACATATTTAGGTGACAGTTCAAATTTAAATGAAACTTCTGAGTATAAGTTTTAGTTCGTACCAAACTTGGATGGTGAAATGTTACACGTTCAACCAGAGTTATAAATATCGAAAAATTAGACACGTACGATAAGAGGAACGTAACTATTCTAATTTAACTTCAACAAAATATACGAATAGTAATTAAATTCGCAGTCGAAATTGTAATATTATGCAAGTGATAAGATAATGATGATACTCAACAATCATAAAGCCCTAAATCACCTCTACGAGTGGGCACTAAAAACAGGGATTAAATTCTATGCCCCGAAGACCAATGCTATATACTTCTCAAAACAACATAAATCAGAAATTATCTCTCTAAAACTAGCCAATCAGCCTATCCCTAGAGTAAAATCCATAAAAATTCTGGATAATTGAATCGAAACTAACTTTGTCCACGAATAACTATAAACCGCTTACCAGAAGACTGTAAAAAAGGCGGAATATATTAAAATTCCTAGCATGTAAGAACTGGAGCGCAAATGTGCATACACTAATAACTACGTACAAAGTTCTAATAAGATCAAGGGGGGATTATGCATGCATACTATATCAATCAGCAAACAAAAAGACGCCTCTTAAACTGGACACGATCCACAACACCGCCCTTCATATTGCCACAGGAGTCTTCCAGACATGCCCGATTGGCATCTAGTCGAAGCTCGAGATCCTACCTTACAATACAAATGAGACTCCCTCGGCACAATAACAGCCTTAAAATCCCTTACTTCGAGCAACCCCATAATGAAAAACAACTTAATACAACCCAATGCCACGCATAGAAAACCCCAATTAAAGTAACCCACGAAAGGCTTCAAACACTCAAACATAACTGCAAACTGAAGAGTACCAAACCAGTGGACTCAATAAAATACAGAATCAAATAAAGAACCAAGCAATAAAGAATTGGAACAGGGAATGGAAAAAACTGAAGACAAGCAGAACCCACTAAAATATCAAAGACCTTTACAGCGTAAAAACACATTCGAAACCAAAGAACAAATAACCCTATCAAGAGTAAGAACCGGCCACTCTAAAATAACCAACAGCCACCTCTTAAACACGCGAAGTATTGTTAATATTCAACAAACAGTGGACCTACTCATTTTTCGACTGTTACACGTACAATACTGAAATAAAATATCTAGGCGAAGAGGATATAAATAAAAGAAAAGGATCTCATAAATACCAAGCGAATTAAAAAAATGACGCAAAAAGAAACCAATGTTCGTCCAAAAAGCTGTAAATTTAAATAACGTAAATATTCTAAATACATCAAAATCTGTAAATAATGTTATGTAAATGTATATATATATATATAATATATATTTATTAATGTAGCAATTGGAATTGTAAATGTATAGTCGGTAAATACCTAGTTGTTGATGCGGTCCTAAATAAAACATAATAAAAAATAATTAAAATTTAATCAGGATTTTATCTTCAACTCTGAAGTTGATGAATATCCGATTTTTTAAAAATATTTTTCGTTGTTGATATATTTTTCTATGAAATTGAATACTTGTTTTAAATTATTGTGTTATATTCTGTTCACGCTATATGAATCAGATTACACTCCAGAGACTGATTTGCCTATATTCTCCGTTCTTAAAGGAATATTGGAAAATTTTACATTCCTCGTAAAATTTTTGCAGAAGTGGTTTTTCCATTAAGAAAAACCAAATGCGCCGTTCATCCGTAAGAGAATATCAGTGCTAATTCTATACCTTGTTCGTTATTTTCGAAAATGCTTAAAATTATAAATACATGTACAAAATTGACGGAGTTTGATTACGAACCTGCAATTTCCTGAAATCGTCACCAAAACAGGTTAGCATCTTTCGTTGATTGGTTCTCCGATATAAATGCTTAATGATCTATTGTATACTGTCAGATGAATTTTATTTGTATTCGTTTGTGGTTCTATCATCTCTATTTATATGAAACATTGGTATTGTCTCTTAAAGTAATTCTTTGATGTGCAATAAAAATTTACACTTTAAATTAAACAAAATCTCAGACGACCTATGATTGCAATCCAGTACGAGAAAAGGCAAAAGTTTAAATTTATATTGCATATATTTTAACATTTCGTACATAACTAGTCATTAATAAATTCTTTCTTTGTGAAAGTTATTCGCTTCTGACATGTTGTTCTTAATTATCGAGAAAATGTTTTTGTGTTAAACGTCACATGTAGCCTTTTAAAATTCGTGGTAGACTACATGGATCGATGAAATCCAAGGGGACCACGTGTCTCCCTTTCATTTCATAGATGTGATGAGTTGGCTGGCATTAAACGCTCCAGGAACTCGATCGACCTGGCGCGCATATATACCTTATCCCCACCCCTTCCGCTTAAGCCCTAGCTCCAGGCTGTAATTCACTAGTTACTGTTAATTGCTTAACAACATGCCAGCGTACATTTTAAACTAACATTTTTATAGTTTACTTTTAAAAATTATGTGTAGAAACATAAAATTATGAATAGATTGTAAAATTTCGAACTGCTTTTATGGAAACATTTTCTAATTGTAAATGGCATAGTCGTACGTTAAGTTTGAACTGTAATTCCCAAGAAACAGGACGAGTGAAGCTTTCAAATGACATTTAAACCAAATTTGGGCCAAAATAATATTGTCAGTAGATTTTCCTTGCGTATTTAGAAGGTTTAGTAAACGCTAAACTTTCAAAAGTACATGAAAAATCTGCGGTTCCATTTAATTATATGTAACGCAAACTAAAATCAAGGCGAATTCTAAGATGACAGAAATTTCAAAATTGGTAGAGGGATATTTTTTTTTCACTTGTATCATCATTATGAAAAATAATTATCACTTGATTAATTTAAATAATTATTACAGCTAAATTCAAAGTATTATTTTGTGAAAGCTTGCACTATTATACGAATCTACTTAATTTAATTTAAATACACATGGAATTTTTGAATGTAAATTCATATTTGTAGGAGCATTAATATGCTTAATATATCGTGCCCCAAAACTGTGGAGAACATCATAATTTTATGAAAGTGAAATAATTATGTAGTTGTTATTTTAAAGAAGATTAAATAATAGAAATGAAAACTTGATTGAAAATTAATAATAAGAAAGATAACCAAATACAGACAAAAGAAGTGAATATATAAATACCATACAACGTTTCTGGAAGTCTCGTTCCTTTCTTAAGGTGCAGAAAATATGTAAGAACGGAAAGAGACACAACTTACTAGTGCAGTTGTGTCGCATAAGCTTTTGAGTTTTTTCAACTGACTAGTGTAGTTGTGTCTCTCTCGCCTGTTACGTATTTTCTGCAACTGAAAAAACGAACAAGGCTTCCAGAAACGTTGTGTGGTATATATATATTATCACTTCGTTTGTCTGTATTTGACTATGTTTTTTATTATAAAAAATTAAATTATAATTTGATTTATTATATTACTTATGAAACTATAATCTTGTAATTCCAATTTCTTTTCTTTTTTATCCTACGCTTTATAGAACGCATGTTTAGTTAGTATTTCTGAATTAAAGATTTGGCAATATATATATATATATATATATTTATATATTAATACTTTGTGACATCTCAATTATAAATAATAATCGTAAGAAATTTCGGAACTAAACAATATAATTTAAGCATTCCCCTTAAAATGTTTCCTTGATAGAATGCAGAGTAAACTCAAATAATTAAAAACCTGCAAATAAAGATTTATTGGGTCTTAAACCTGTTGGTGAATGTCGCAATATATATATTAAGCATGATCTGGTTAGTTCATTTGTAGCTTTAGACGGGTAGATAAAATTCTTAAAATTGGGGTCTTGATTTGAATGTTTCGAGCTACATCATTTCGACTGACGTATATATGTAAGACATGGCGTACACAATGCAGTTGATAGCAACGACGGGTGACAGCGCTAGATAGGCTACACTGCGTTGCTACCCGGGACAGTTCCGTCCCGATAATGTCTTGTAATTGTGCTAAGAAACTGCAAAAGATATTCACATAAACATAAAAACAGAATAAAAATCGAAACACTTTCTTTTTTATTTGAAAAATATTATTTACTGTTTCATTTATAACTCTGACAAACAGAGATTGTAAATTATTAGAAATATTTTACTCATTCAGTCAATCGTTTTATTAACCAAACAAAATTGAAATACTCGCACTATAAGTATATACTAGCGTATTGAATTTGAACCACAAAAGTACTGCATTTACTCATTCCTTTTTATGGCCTATTACAATAAACTGTAATTTCTCATAACGATTTGTATTCACTGAAAAAAACGTGTACTTCTAGCCGTCCACTATAAAAATTATGGATAGTGTAATGCATGAAAACATTGACACATCAAATTAAAATCACGAAATGCAAAATATGAAATATTTCTGTTATTTAGGATACAACATTACTCTCAAAAAGTATAGCTCGAATTAAGAAACATACTCCTAGAACGGAAATATGTAAGATTTCTCAGAATTAAATTAGTATTATTACAAAATAGTTTACATAATTTTATACACAAAGTGCAGAATTATAGTGAAGCAAAATCTGGAAAATTGAGAATCCCGCAAACATAAGACTGTAAAGCTTTGATGTAGGGAGCTATAAAATATTGAATGGACAGTAAAAATCTGCAATGAGAAAATTGCCATGAAATAAAGATTGTACAAACTATTGGGACATCCTGAAGTACATTCACATTTATTAGAAAATTATATTTTAATATAGGATAGAATTTTAAATTGTATGCCAGAACTACTAAATATATTTTTAAGCAGTTAAAACACCAAAAATGATATATTTTTAATAAAACCTCAACTTTTTCAAGTTATCATTCATTAACTCGCAAATAAATGAATACAAAATTAAATACAGTTCACCTATTATATAACCTCATGTAGTACGTGCTCTACTGTAAATGGTCTTTTCACGTTGTCTCACTAAACTGATCTAAGGGTGGTGCACAATTCCGGATGATCTGATGATTCCCGATGTCTTCGGATAAATGTAGCTGGGCGCCTTTCTCGGGCGAAAAGAAATCCTCTTCCACGCCGGCTTCTTCGTTACTTGAGCTTCTTCTAGAGCTCGTCCACTAGAACTCAAAGCATAAAAACAAATAATATGTATATAAATATGCAAATAATTTGTTGTATTCATAGTTTAGAATGGAGTAATTTAATTTACATTTGCGTTTCATGCATTTGGAAAGTGACAGAAAACATTTTCGACTCGTTTAGCCGCAAAGTAAACTCGAAAACATTACTACGGGTTAATTGTACTTAAAGAGAGAAAAAAGACGTTTAATTTTTTACCATAAAGTGACATTTTTACATAATATTTGCACCAAATATTTATGTATAAGGCACGAATAAAATGTTTATATTTTTAATAAACTTTTATATATGAAGCTAAATTTTGTACTAATGCAGAAAATATATTTTTTCCTGAGATTACATTATACTGGACTTAATGTACTGCCTATGATTATATTTGTTTGCATGTAAGAATTCATTAATAATGATCTGTTTATGATTTTACATACATTTTCAAAAATGCCATTTCACGTAGGTACGTACTAGAAAATATTTAATAAATCCTCATGTATATTATTTTAATCGAACGCATTTATCTTTCAAATAATATTTATAGAATTCGGTCAATTTCTTTAAATTAGAGTTTTTAACTTATCATTATTTTTTTAAATCAATAATATATAAATTTAAGGTCTGAAGGAAGCTGAATTGTACAGTCAAAGGGATTTTGAGATTTGGAATTATTTAAAGATATATCAAGATTAATAAACTTCTATTGTAACTATAATTTAGGTTTAGAAAATATAAAAACCAAGAATAATTTGGAGGATCGGGTGATTGATTCGGTATCTAGAATTTTCCGACATTTAAAAGTGGAAAGAAAAAATCCAGACACTTCAGTGTGATATTTATTGGGAATAATATGAATTTAAGTTATAATAAGTTTCACATATGAATAGGGTTTCCCTGTAAGTTTAATTCGTTAAAATATTCCACGATGTATGTATCGTTATTACACATATATTGAAGGTTCAATTATTAAAAATTCGACTTACGACTATATCTGACTAAAATCACTAAATTGGAAAGCCAAAAATGTTAAACGCTGGCACAAGTCGTTCAACATCACATTGAGGTGTTTTCCATAAATATTGTGCTGCTGAAAAACACAATGAAATACTTTAGTTCCAGAACATTTCGCTTTCACACAAGCCAAATAACGTTATCCAGCGAATAATTCTCCAGTGGAAAATATTCGTACCATTATAATATTTCACAAATTTTTAGTGATTTATTTTCGAATTATATCGTGTTAGTGTTTATTTAAAGAATCAAATTCTTCAATCATTTCAAAGTAAGTGTTAGTAACTAGATTAAACAGCAGTAAATTGATAATATCAGTTATGTCTGCAGACTCCTCAAGGCCAAAACAAAAATTTTTGCTTTTTGTTTAATGAAACTTGATGTTGATCCAGACTTCTTCATCTCTTCCAAATATTTCCCTCCGAAAGACAGACGGAATATCAATTTCCTCTGAGCACATTTAGTCGGCTGTCACAAGCAAACGTGCTTCACCATGCATAAAATTTTCCCTTTCGTAGCTGTTGTTGTAAGTTTATTTCATTACAATTTATTATTTTTATGAATAAATTAAATTGGTAATTTCAGAGATATTTGTTTTTCTGTGATTCTGTAGTGTCACATGGCTATTTTTGTAAGGTTCTGTGAACTATTTTCACACAACTAATCTGTTATAACACAGTAAATTTAATTTTATGAGCAAAGTATTGAATTTGAAAAAATAAATTAGCCGAAAACAGACTTTAAAAATTATAATTTAATTAACGAAGTATCGGTCGTAATGTGGTCCCCCATCAGGCATGTGAAATAGAAGCATCATGAGGGTTCACATTACGTCCGAAAGCTTTGTTAATTAAATTATAATTTTTAAAGTCTGTTTTGGGATATTTAATTTATTCAATTTAAACTATACAGACGTAAAATTCAAAAACTCAATGTGCTTTTATCGCATGGAATTATAAGTCTACTTTACTAATTTTATGTGTTATTGAGAGTGACATGTCTACGGTGGGTATTAAATAAAATAGAATGAAAAGAACCAGGAATTGCAGAAGCTCTAATTTGTGTGCCGCAAAACTAAGAGCAACGGCAGATGACAATGTTAAACGACACTCACTCCTCAACTCGTCTATCGCTCTTTGATATGCAGCGTGTAATTTCATTTCTTTTAATATTTTAGAGCAAAAATCAATATCAATTCGCGGATGGAATTAAAATGAGGCGGCGGTACGGATTGTGATCGCGGATCATTGTATGTCGCTCCTTACTTTAGAGGATTAGAATCAAATTCAAATCTGACTCTTGCGCTGATTATGTTCGTATTTCACAAGAAAATAACACAGATTTCATTAAAACCTTTTTCCGTTGCTACATAGGAATATCAAACTAGTCATCTTGAGACAAAATGTTGAAAGTCCCGAAACAGTATTTTAAATGATTTTGCTCGCTTTATAGAAAAACGACTGAAGCGTTTATGTCTAAAGTGATAAAACTTTAAATTGTCTTACTCAAATTAAAAATGTAAAAACTTAAAATTCAGTCGCTCTTTACTGTGTTCCTTATTATTTGACAAACAGAATCTTTATTGTCAAAGAGTAGTCCAGAAGATAGCTGCATTAAACGTATAGATAGTGCCATAACGAACAAAAATCGTTAAACAAGTTGTTGCTGGAACAATGAGATAAATATTAAATAAACTGTACATATATTTGTATCCAAATTAAACCCTACCATTAAGAATCTACACAATGTTTCCAATCCCTCATGAAGCACGTGCACTCAGTTAATAATAATAAAAATCAAATTAAGTTACTTTGTACTCACAAATGCGTTCACTTTAATAGATATCTATTGATAACTAGTAAAAAATCCTCGTATCGTAATCCGTATCATTTTTATGAAGTACTGTACCAATTAAGGGTGTCAATTGCCCTATACAACTGAGAAATTTTAATTACTTATCAATAATTATCGTGTATGAGAAGTAGCCATTATGTGCAAAAATATATATTGTTTCCAGACGTCTGTAAATAGTTCAGGAATATTAAAAGCATTCTGAATAAGAGTGCCCTTAGTCATAATCGGATCAGACCATAGGATATCGGCTTGTTACCTTAATTAATTTAACTTTTAATTATTATTGAAAAACAAAAATTGGTTTGTCAATAATAATTTTCCTACAGTTTCTTCTTTCACTATCAGGTGCCCTCATTTATCTTTTAAAAGTCTTCTTAAGATAAAATTCAACAATTACTTGTTTCACGCTTTAGGATAAAAAGTTTCCAAATATTAATTTCCTGCGATCTGTTCCTCGTTTATATAATTACGATTTATTAATTTCAATTGAATATTGCCCGCAACAATTATGGTTCTGCATGTTCTGACAATGCTGCGGCATTTATTCATTAACGAAATTACAATTTTAAATTCTGGTAATTAAAGAAGTGGAACAAATAAAATAAATCAAGTTAATAATATCATAAGTGCAGGTACAATATTTCTTATAGACGCTTACGTCTCAAAATAAATTACCAAAAAGTCTCGTGACATCATCAATTTGTAATAATTGTAGAGTTAATTAAATATCAATTGTTTATTTAGAACATTTTTTTAAAAAAAATCATTTTTGTATTATTTTTAGAAAAGCGTCATGACAGAAATGAATATCTGAAATCCTAACTTTACAATGGAATAATTTGAAATTTCTGTATGATGATGACAGTATTCAACTCTCAGCTTGATAATAGTCGTATAATAATAATGTCACCAGTTGGTAGGCACGAGACGAGTTGATATAAATTATTCGCGAATATTTCGGTCGTGTTTTGACATGAATGGCTGGCGGCAGAGTTTATAGACCTCTATCTGTCATTCGCTAGTTATCAACATGTCATGCGGTATTAAGCAGTCGGTCAAGAGAAGCTCTGGTGATGAATGTTCGTGGTTCCCGGGGACAGTTACGGTGATGCGTTGCAACGATAACGTTTATTTACATGAAAATAATTAAATATTTCGTATTCTTCTTCTCTATTTTGAGAAAGGTATAGAATCTGCCGGGATGAAATTTAATACAGCGTACATTTATCAACAGAATATATTTTATACATGTATTACTTGGAGTGTTGAAGATATTCTGAAACATACAGAGTTATCTAAAATATTGACAACATAAAATTGTCTGTATTAGAAGGAAATTAACAAATAGAGAATTAAGTGGCCAATAAATAAAGTTAAGTGATAAAATAAATACAGCAATCCTTATTTCTTCGTAGGTGATGAAAAATCGGAAGAGTTAGAAGAACGGCAGCCGCAAAAACCAAGTGACGAACTCAAAAGTCTTAATTTTTTAATACCTGTATTGATACAAGTGGGGTTGTTAACTCTGTAAGATTTAGATTACATCAAGGTCCAGAGAATCTGCGTTGAATAAAATAATGTTGCGATGCGATTTCATGAATTGGTAAATAATTAAGTTTTTTTATCCCATTACTATTAAAACGAGGTTAATGTTTCATAGTAACTTTCTTGAAATTTTCAAGTTATTTTGAGTGATACTATTTTTGTTTTATTGATTTGCTTAATTGTGATTGAAAACGTATTTGTTTCGTCGTCAGATTTGCGCTTCGCGTCTTTCTTACAGCTTTCACGATAACCTGACGAAAGCAACAAGCCTTGGTAAAACGCTGTGTTGTATTTATTTTATCGATAATTTTGTCTGTTTACTGGCTACTAAATTATCTATTTGTTATAAATTTGATATAGTTAAATTAATAATGTAATTATTATATTTCAGTTAAATTACTGATAATAACAATAATAAATATGGCAATAATACAGAGAAAGCAATAAAAATATTACGTATGATTTCCAATGCCCCATGGTATGTCCCTAACAACACACTTCATAAAGATCTGAAAGTACCATACGTCAAGGATTCATCCGTAAATAAAACTAGGAAACCACACAGACATACTCCTGCACCCTCTTTAAAAAAATAATGCATGATGGCTTAAACGATAATGACGTAGTAATCTACAAAATATCTAAGAATTCCTACATGAAAACTACCTTTGTAAATACCTCATTACTTTATAGAATTCTATTGCAATATATAATAATAATAATATATTGTAATAAACAACAATTGAGTTTTTTTAAATTAATGAATTTACCTTTCGTGAAGCACCAAAATGTAATAATCAAATGGATGGCTTTTTATTATTAAATGAAAAGATAGTCAATTCACAATTTATTTATTTATTTTGTGGCAATAACTAAAAAACAATTATAACTTAAATTATTAATTTCTCAGGGCCTTCACTGGGTTTGATAATGGACACAACAAATTGATTTTAAAATCTTATCAACAAACAGTTCACATTTACCTAAACAATATGTCGATAGAAATAAATTAAAAAGAAAAGAATTTAACTTTGGTTGACAATTAAAAGAAAACGAAATCAGACTCTATCCTTTAATTACGTTTACAATTAATCATTAGTTTTGGTTTTGTTACTTACATCTGTCCAGCTGGTACCAGCATTTCTTTTGGTTTCGGAAGTACACTATTGCAAAATTTTACAGTGATTCTAAACATCAACTCACAGATTTTACACTATTGAAGTCAAAATTGATAGGCGTCCAGGATTTCGGATGATCCTCCTGAATGTCAGCTATCTGATGTCTGCTTGCCTTACCGGAATCCTATGATTCGTAGATTTATTAGTCTTTTACTGAAATGAACGTAAACTGCAACGTATCTCCTTGACGATTTATTTTAACTGTTTATTCTTTCGGAGCGAACTAACTTTTCTTTAGCTCCTGGCTGTAGACTTAAACTGCTCTTACTTTTCAATTATTTGCGCTGCAATACTTGCGGCGTGAATGTTTTCTTCGTATTAATTTACAACTTTAACTAGTTATACATTAACGACGTCTAGTCTCTGCTCAAATTATATTTCTTGTTCTGCTCCTCATAATGTCTTTCCGCCATCAGCTCCTAACAATCTTTCCCCACTAACTAACAGTTATATTACTTGTTCTGCTCCTCACGATGTTTTTCCGCAAACTGACTCCTAGTTCTCTCGAGTTTTAGCGCGCATACGCCATTTTTGACTTTTCGACAAAGGAATGTGAGCTCGCATCTCTCATTGTTGCTTTGTTCGATCAGACCGCTATAATGGATTTCTCAAACAATTCAAATTTTACGTCCAAACAATTAATGGCCTAATTAATTGGCATTACAATATAAATAAAAAATAAATTATACAAATTTATAAGAAAAATTTATTAGCATTTTAAAATTAGCTATTGTCTCTTAATTTATATTTCATGGTTAAACTTAACTGTAAGTTATATACACGTATAGATGACATACATTATGCTCTTACTTTTGATACTATTTCTAAATAGTTTTTCCTTTATTATAGGTTTTTATGGTTTATTATTTCTAGTATTGCAAGAAGAATAAGATGCTGTAAAATTTATAAACATATTGTTTTACATATTAAAACGTTCTGCAACACAAATACTGTATTATCAAGAATGAATGAATTTAATACTACTTCTATTTGTTATCGTATTCTACATCCGCAGTCTTGAGAATAGTCCCTTACTTGCGCCTCGCCTACCACTTTCCAAGTAATAGTTATCCTCGCTGAAGATTGTGTAAGTAGTTATCTGTACTACCTGTTAACATGCGTGGATATTTTGGCGACTGTAACTCACATTTTTTTAAATTAATTTTCAATCTATGTGGAATCTACTAATCACGAATCCCTAAGACTCCCGTCTGCTTAATCTATCATCCGTCGAAACAGTCATCATCAAAACGTTCTATGTACTGCAATGTTCTTATATTACATTATATTATGATTAAATGGTTGTGTTTCACAAGCGATTAATTATTCAGACATCATAATGAAACGTTTGAGAACACCTACACTGTATAAGTCTGAAATACAAATTATTTTCAGTCGTAATGTCATACCCGTTACTGGTGGCTTGTAATTCATTAAAATATTTCATAGAGTTTATGTTAAACTAATTATAATCTAACATATAGGTTAGTTATGTAGCTGTGCAGCTAAACGATGGTGTGTAGGTCGTGACTTAGTTCTGAAATTTCCAACGAGTCTGTAGAGGGATTTGCAGCATCACTAGAGAATTTAACACAGACATGCGTTTCTAAATACTTGACGAGTTTCGATAGTATATTACTGGTTAGTTTCCTACAAATGAATTTATAATTTCATCCTAGTCTGAATTAGCAATTTTGATTCAGTATATTATGAATTTATTACATTATCAATTTATATTTAATGTTTGGTTACCACAATTCCTTTTTTTTATTCATATAGTGTTAAATAATTGATTTACTACCCAGTCTGAGAGTGTCAATTAATGAGAGAGGTTAAACTCATAAACAATTTATTTATTGGGTTTGAAGTTATTTAAGCACAATCCCACCTTGTCTTTCCCGCATTTATGCAACCGGGAGTACATCGTACTTCAACATTTCTGCGTCCGAGAACAATGACCGCGATGCATTCCATTCGAGTGGCTCGATAAAATCGGTGAGCATATGATTTAGTACAACGAATCAAAAATTGTTTTAATTGATATGAAAGCTCAACGTTTGCTACGCCGAGATTCAATAGAATGAACCAAGCAGGATTTGTTTGTGGTCAATAAGCCTGTTCCTGTCGCTAAAATACATTTTCCTGTTTTTCAAACAAATGGATTTTAAAGGGGAAATATAACGGAGGAATGCATTGAGAGTGCAAATGTTCTGCAAAAGATCAAATTGGTTCCAATTGCACCACAGTATTACATAAAATCAAAGTATGGGTCAGAATGTAAATACAGCAGACTGTTTATGAAACAAACGCCAAAGTCGATGGCGCATGGACCACAGCTTAAGATGATGTTGATTTAATTAACAATATCAGAAGAAAAAATTTCAATGATCGGTGGACGTTAGGACGATGACAACTTAATACTCAAGATGAATATGTGAACATTAGTCTGCATGAATATGAATAAACGGATGACTGTGAAGGTCATTTCTGACTTAGCGTATGCGAAAACGCAAAACCGCAAAATCTTAATGTAGAGATGGAATTTGGCAACGTTAATTTACATAATATTCAAGTAGTCTATTTAATATTTTTGGAAATTACCTTAAAACTTATTAAAGTTGATATTTCGGTTTACAATACGATTAAAATATAAAATTGGTGTTTACTCAAAACGTTAGCTCGTCCACATAACAAAATTTTAACTCTTGAAATGCACTATTCTGTTCGAAATATTGAAATATTTCATCCATAATTACGATTGCGATGTATAAAAAATTTCTTGAAAGATCGCATAAAATTTACGAATACAGCAACAAATTAACCAAATTATATATGTATTAAAATATAATACATGATAAATGGTACGTAATTGACAGTGTTTTATTTCGTGTGTCACTATAATTTATTTAATATAAGACATATTTACACACCCATGAAACCTATATTCTGGATAGTATCTTAGGAAGATGACTTAACAATAATATTAACGTCCAATTTGACACTTTTGAGAATAGTGTCACAGGAATATTACGTGTAAAATTTTCAGCATTTACATTTCTAAGTTTTTAACTCAGAAACAGAGAGGAGTCATAACCAACTCCTGTACCAATTTCCATGACTTTAAAACTCTTGGAAAATATCTAGCGGTTCATAACTATGTGAGTACCGGGTGGAGTAAATTTAAATGTAAAATATTAACAATAACGCCGAAATATCCCCAAAATGATTTAGTTTACATGATTCTCACTAATATATTATTCTACTTCGCAGACGTTTGATGTAATGAAGTTCTCTCGAAACTGCTTCAGTCCATGACTAAATCGTATATGAATATATAATTGATTACGTCACGGCATGGCGCTATGGTTCCGGGTTTTACTAGCAACAACCCTTCTTCAGTTCTATCCATGTGGTCTTACAGATTGTCTGTCCGTCATCGGCGCTTCTGTCATTTTTGACCAAAAATACAGCTTGGTAAATACATTAGCGTGATCTATCAATTATAAATTCGCCCTACTTTATTTCCACCACTAATTCTGGACTCTAAATATCTGATTAATTTTGCCCTCTGAATCGTACTGACCCACTCATATACATCAGTACTTTATTCTTGCACCCTTAAGCATTTATTCAATATTAAACGTTATGGATAACTCTTTTTTCACATATGATCACGCCATCGTCAGGCACAGATATATTTTGGTATTCCTACTGAGGACTTTCAACTTGGTAACCAGAGCAAGGTTTGCAGTTACTATAGCACAAGTCAGAAACGAAGGCGGGTGATGCAGATTGACGAAGGGGAGGCAAGTGCACCGTAGCCACGATGAGTGCGGATAAACACGCACCTGTCAACGGTAACTGAAGTTGATTGGCTGCGCACGGGTAAAGTGGAGCACCTACGAAGAAGAACACTAAACTGGGCCGTCATCGTACATGAAACTTACTATAGTCTATACTGATAAAAAGTCAAATTTACTTAGACCTGTTCATTATTTAAAATTTTCTGATAGTGTTCACCACATTCCTATCCTTACATGTTTCGACGTATAGATACATATCGCTTTTTCTACCGTTACTGCGAGACCATCCTATTCAAATAAGATAGATTTTTCTCTTTAATGTCGGTTTCTGTAAGCTAATTGCCAACGGTTATATCTCCACATGGCACATTGTGGAGATGAAACTAGATTTGATTAATTTGGCCCCTCTGAATTAATCAAAAATATTCTTCGAACCATGTTTCCATCCTCGGAAAAAATTACAACGTTAGTAGGGAAGCAATCAGCATTTATTTCAAATTTTACCAATTTACTTTTGTGACAGTTGCAATATGTACGGAATGACCTGAATATATAAATATGACGTTAACACACAACAGAATTTTGTTTTATAGGAATTAAATAAATAAAAAGCAGAAAACGCTACACTAAAATTTGGAAATTTTCTTCTCGATTGGTCCATACAATATTAGTAATGCGGTGTAATAAATTTAGACGTATTAATAATTAATTATATAGTGAATGGATTGTTATTGTTATATTTCTTTCGATACTGCCTTATGCTGATAATGTACCATCTCGTAAGTGACTACAGATGATACTCCTCCGGCTTCGATAACTTTCGATTCTGGCTACGTCGGCAATTTAATCAAAGAAAATCAATAGTTCGTAACAAGAATAAATCTGCTTTGTAGCCGAGTTGCTGCAACTGCACAAGATTAATTACATTTCGTTGAACACGTGGAAAGTTTCTCTTTTGGAGATAAAACGTTCAGCATTTAATCCAAAAATACGACGTAGTTTGAAATGATCGTAAGGAACATTTATGGACTTATTTTTGCAAGATACGCCTTAATTTCTGACATATATTTATGTTTCAGTAATCTCACGATTTATGGAATCAATATGAAGGATTTTTGCAGATGCCTGAAATGATACTCATAAATGTTTTATTTTGGAAGAATATTTGAGAAGTATTAAAGTAACACACATCCGAACAGACGATGAATTAAATTTTAAATTGAGACGCCATTAACTCTGAATGAATAAAACATCGTTAAGTGGAGAATTTACATCTGTATATCATATATATATATATATATATATATACTAGCTGGGTACCCGGCGTTGTCCGTATACTTATTTATATAAACTCGAAAAAGTATTTAATTGAATACTTAAATATATTCCTTGAGTATTTCAGGATATAATTGTCACTCAGTCTTCATACATTACGAAATATTATATTGATGAAATTGTTAGCTAGACTCACAGCTAATATAGCGCGAAAATTAACTTACATTTTCTGCAAGGATGGTAAAGTAATTCGTATTCTTCTTTATTATCATTCGATGGAGTATTGCTGTATAAAATTATATTTTTTATTTAAAGAAAATATTTCTGCTTTATTTCATTCCTGATAAAGGAGAATTTCCTTTGTTCGTTGCGTAGTAACGTCTTTCTCTCGCGTGACGTCATTGTCTCTTGGCGCGCAGTAATTTAACATTTAATGATAATGGTTTTTAATTATAATTCTTTCCACATATATGCTAGGGGTTTCTCAACCTCACAGTACCGTTTCTCGTGTTTTGAAGAATGTGTATACCAATTTTTGTTGCATTCTGTCCACGCGATAAATTTGTATAAAGAACAACGTAAAAACATACATACATACATACATACAAATATACATCCTTTTTTATTATATAGATAAATATATATATTTGTGTGTGTAGACAGGCTATGTATAGGGTTATCCACATAGTGGAAACTCCCCTCGTATAGCATAGGAAACGGATTTGAAAGGGGGATGCGGAAGGGTGGAGGAATGTAGCCAATGGTTAACTAGGGCCCCCGGGCTATAGTTTAAGGATCCTACCCGGCATTCGCCTAAAAGTAATGCAGGACAAACCCTATAAATACCTGCATCAGGTAGGTCGGGCATTGGGTACTTGTTCCAAGCCCTTCCGATAGCGGGAGAGGAGTTTTCTGTGGGGTCGCAGCTTACCCCTCGCCATGCCTTGGCCAGTTTAGGAGGCAGCTGGCCGACTATTCCCAATAGGAATAGCGGACAACTCTTACCTTATGCCCAAGGTCTGCGACCCCGGAACATACACCTCTCTAAACCGACCGAGGTGCCTCGGCATGTGGGAACCTTAGTTCAAAAAACCAGAGAGTTGTGAAGGCATCCCCAAATTCTTATTTTCAAATACCACAATATCCTTTAGAATTATAATCATAAAATATTGAGACTTTAATTATTTAAACCAAACAACAGTTATATGCCAGATCTATAAACATTTACAAAGTTCTTGAACTATAATTGTTTAAATAAACAGTTATTTATTCATTTATATGGATTTTTCAAGTATTCTACTTTTGTGAAAATCCTGACGAAATGCTCACAAATAATATTTGTATACATAATATCAAAATATAAATAATTACATTTTTGGTGAAACAAATACATTAATCAGAGCCTGGTTCAATGTTTTATGATTATTGGACAAGGTATTCTAGGCAATTTATTTTTGTGTGCATACGTAAACAAAAATCTTTCACACTTTTCACAACAATATTTGGTTTAGATTGTTTTATAGTTTACTTGACACATGGCCCACAGTATTGTCTAAATCTAGTTCGTCAATTTCATGATCCGTATCTGAGTCATCAGACGTAGTTCCTAAAAATCTTCAGTTTTCGATTCATCTCATCGTCGTCTGATTTAACATTTGTGTCAATATTATCTTCTTTTAAACGAAGACGACAAATTTCATCAGCATAGTTTTACTCATTTTCCACAATTGTTCACAAAGAGTAAGTCGAAAAGGTGTAATATAAAACCATAAATATAATATTCACGTATGACAATAAAAAATTTAAGTATCAAAAGAGAAATATTTGATACTAAAAACTGAATAATCGTCGGTGATTGTTACGTAAGGGAAGTATATTACCGTACCACTGAGGTAATGATAAAAAAACACTGACGCAAGTGGTCACGGTAGGTCGCCTGGACCGAAGATACGCTACATACGTATTCAAACGTCATTTTTCGGGAAACTGCGGTAGCTTTTGGAGTGTGGCCTTGGAAAAAATATTGTTAAAATATTTCTCTGATATGTCATAAAAGATCATCTCTGTATCAGACTTGGATTATGAGATAATAAAGAAATTAAATTGCATCGGTCCCCCGGACCTAGCTCGACTAACGAAGGGTTAAAAACTTAAAGAATAAATCAATCAAATAAAATATCGAAATAGTAAAAGCCAATAAAATAAACCTCAATTTCTCAGAAGCGTTAAATCTAATTGTAAAAAAAAAATTATGCTATACAGCAAGATAAAAACGACAATGGATCATAATCAAGTAAAGACGATTTAAATCGTTGTAAACGAGCAAGTAGTGCTAAAAATAACGGATATTAATTACAGACAAACCTGTGAATAATAATAAATGACATTTATATATAAGGACAAAGCGTCTATTTGGGTTCTACACTATAAAAATTAAAGTTTTGCTCTTTTTATGGGTTTATAGTTGTTGGAAAAAAGCTTAATTAAATTGAAAAATGGTTTATTTAACATTTGGATGAAAAAAAAACTAAACCTAAAATATAACGCAAATCTGATATTAAAATAAAAGAGGGTCAAGCAGTACACGAAAATATCAAGTAACGAAGGTAAAAGAGAAAGTTGCTTATAATTAATTCACTAGCTTCTGAGCTGCATATAATGCAATATTATATGCAATGTATAGCCAAGATATTTTGAATGCGAGCGAGTAATCTAGCAAAAAAAATAAACCTTAATGGGTAAACTTATAAATTCTATCCAATTACATCCATATTTAATTCCCATGGTTAGTCGAATGAAATGATATCATGTAATTCAGGAAGGAATTCTATTTTTAAAGTACTACTTTTCTTTGTCAGTACTAAGAAATGAAAATTTAGTTTTAAACTACCCCATACCGAAACAATTACAAATTTTATCGGCCACATTACTTAATTCTATAACTATTATATTGTTCACGCGGTGTTGGTGCAGCGAATAGATTGGAACTTGACGAACCTAAAATATTTTATGCATAAAGTAATGTATAAGTATTCTTTACCACGGGAAAAATATTTGAATCTTTGAAAGTAAAGCATTAATTCGAAGATCTTGGTCAAAGAGAAACTCTTGATCCTTTTTCGTGTTTCCTAGCTTTTCAGATCGTTAATCATTTCGTTCTTGGAAGTCATCTCGCACCATTGATTTTTCTGTCACCCTCCTTCCGTCAGAGGAACTTTCAGCATTCACGTTCTTGCTGCATGCTTTATATTTTTTGGAGTACAAATATTATCTTTGTACCTTAAGTAAAGCCATTTGAAAATTTGGTAAACTCAGATAATTAAACGTTATTTCAGTCTTCACACTTAGAATTAATTGCAAAGTAGTCATCAACATTTGTTAAATAGGTTTCGTTAGTCCGATGTGAAAATAATTAAGAGGCAATTATACTTATTAAAGCCTTAATAGTCCTGAAAAACAACAGTAAAGTTAAATTATCTTCTAAAATTCGTTGTGGATGTACGGAATGTTCAACCTACGCTAAAAATTTTACTTATTAATTTTTTAAAATTACCCAAATGTTTTGAATCATCCAGAAATTTAATTGAAAAAATAATTTGTCATTTTCGAAATTAAATTTAGAATTTTGTGGTGCTTTCCGCAGTTGTTTGGTTTATGGAATGTTTTAAATTTTTAATTGCCAACCTACTGTGGTATAGGGGTCAGTGTGACTGCCTCGCATCGTAGAAGTCCCGGGTTCGAATCCTGGCGAGGTCATGGATGTTTGTATATATGAGAGACACTCTCGTCAAAACAGAAAATTGAGTTCCCATACTCAGTCGCTAATAACCTAAGCTGTTGATGCGACTGTAAATAAATCAGTATAACAAATTGGAATTATGACTATGTTCTCTCGTGAAGCCCAGGTATGTTCGCTTTGTTTTTACTGTTTTTCCGTAAGATGGAACCATACGTGCTGAAAACTGGAGCAGGCATGAATTGACAATTCCGCGAGAGAACAAATAAATTTTGTACAAATCCAAGATTAATATGCCAAACCGCGGAAAGTTCCCAAAATTCTATATTTAAGTTATAAATGTGAAAAATTAGTTTTTCCATTTAAATTTCTGGCAGCTTAAAATATTGGGGTAAATTATAAAAATGAATCATTTATAATTATCAGTCTTTTGTTATAAATTATATGTTTCTTATTTGTATGGAATGGGAAATTATAATTGTGTATTCAATAATTATACGTGGCTAATTAATTTTATTACGGCAAAACTAAACATTAATTATAAGAAAACAGAAAATTTATCAATAAGAATATTTTCAATTAAATAATATGTGTTTTCAAAGAAAATTATTAAATAGATCTTTTGCTGTATCCAGAACCTTTTAAATAATAAAAGCGTGCGAGAAAACGTGGCCTAAATCGAGTTGACGTTTTACGTATCGCCGTGAAAAAATCGGCGAAGACACAGAAGCTATAATCGACATTTCATCTCAGTAATCCAGCCACTTGCTACCTCGACACGTCCGCTAATCCAGTCTCATAAAAATCTGGATGTCTAGGCTCCAGCGACACATCGCATAAAACTGAGAAATTGTATTCGTCACACTCGTGGGTTTTATGTCTTCTCCTGCGATTGTTTTCTGAATAATAGGATCCCAGAAATATTGTATAAAATATAGCTTTCCATATGACAACTATAAAATTGGCAATACTTTGGATCATAAATCTTTACATATACGTTCTCTATTAATAAATGACTCAAATATCTTCATATTTTAATTTTACAAGTCATTACTCTGATTCACAGTATTTTCACGACCGTGTTTATTTATAGATGTGAAGAAGATCTCGGATAAGATTTTAAAATTTAGTGAAATTCTAATTGTGATACAAAATAGATTTTAACATTTGGTGCAAATTATAAAAGACCTGAAGAAGGTACAAATACGTACCGAAACGTAGTTTTTTTAAGTAAATAAATAAAATGTCTGAAACTAGTAAAAACTAAATAATAAATTTAATTATTTCTCACATGACAAAATAGGAAAATTCATTACATGATGTTAGTAACCATTATTAAAAACCGTGTCATCTTAATCTAAAATTTATATAATTTAGAAGTTTGCAATTTCATAACTTATAAACCAAACTCAAAAACACAGTTATAAATCAATATTATACTTACAATTAATTAATAGTTTTAAGAAAAGCCACGACAATCAAGGGAGAACGACCGGACTATGAAAATTGTAAGCCACCTAAATTTATATTGTTTGGTTTCTGCAAAAGTTTTATTAAAAATTTTAATTTAATCATTGTAATTTTTTTTTCGTTTGATTTTGTAGTGTTAAACTTCAACCTGAAGTGGTCAGAAACTAAGCGACAAAACGTAATTTAATTTTCCATAAATAAATACATATTTTCTGACTTCAAATTAGGCTGTCTATAATTTATTTATTATCTCAATAGTTATAATATGTATATCATTAAAAAAGTATTAATTAATATAATCTGAATTAATTATGTGTTCCAAAAGCGACGAAAACGTTAAGAATGCGAATGGATGAACTGCTTTGGGCGAAGATCAGCTTCATTAACTTAGGAAGCTTATTTGGGAATCAGAAAATCAAACATTTGTTTAACTCCCGGGAACAAAAGCGTTCTTCTGCACATAAGTAGTTGAAAGCTTGAATTATATCTCAACCCTATGAGACAAACGAAGAGAGCGCCTAATTGCTGCAAAGACACGGATGTACAAGAATAAAAAATTGACAGCCTATCTTACTTTGTAATTAACATGATGGACGTGGTGTAATTTAAAAGTATTGAAATTTATAAATGCCATCACAACATAACAGACGTTCTGGAATTAGCGTAATACGATAATATAAACAATACTCTTGAAAGACGCTCTATGTTTAATTCTAATATTTATTTTTAAATAAATTATATGTTTCTTAGTATATATTCTCAAAAATGTTTAAATAAGATTGTTTGGCGTGAATTTGAGTTCAAAATAAAATAAAAATTTTCATTTGTTTTTGTCAACACAGGCAAATATTAATCAAGTGTAACTTACCATTTTCAAAATCATTGAATATTTTACTTGTATAGTAAAAATCTTCCAAATTCAGTACTTACTCTTATATAAGTATTTAGATTTAATGTCACTCTCAGAAACATCAATTTCATATTTGCATCAAGTTCAACGGTTTGATTCGATACTATTTTTCACAAACTTTAAATTAAATAAGATTATTGGGCGTGTATTAAATTATATAATCTATTGGCCGAATTAAATTTTATGATGTGATTGAAGCCAATGATAATTCTGATTAATATTACTAATACATTCATTTTATAAACAAATCTGTAATAAATTAAGTTCAATAAAAAATAAATTATATTATTCTACAGTAAAGTATTATCTGTGTAAAACCGAAAGGAAGCAACAACAGCTTGAATAATTTAAATGTGTTGATATCAAACAAAAATGACTTTGATTCAGTTACCGCAAATAGTTCATGTGGCGTATTTATGTATATATTTTCCGGGGTTCTAACATGTTTTCATGTTTTACGAACAGCAAATGTCGTGGAAGTGACTGGTAGTTAATGGATCCGACGTATTTATGGACGACAAAGAAATACTAGGATATTTGGTACGACTGAGTCTCGCAATGACGAACATATAAAATCAAACGAGATGGTAAAGGATACAGAATCTGGCGTGGTTTTACAAAACACTCGCTGATGGTTAATAAACACAATAAATAAATGGTGAAGCGTAAACTCATCGTATGTCAGCAATATAGTTCTTCTGTGTAGCGAAAATAGATTAACTTTAACGTTGAACTTTCTTCATATTTAATACAAATGAACTATAACTAATATATATATATATATATATATATATATATATATATATATATTGTAATGCCAATAAATTAGGCCATTAATTGGTTTTAATAAAATTTAATTGTAGCGGCAGGAGCTTCCAAGAAAACAATGGAGCCAAGCTCTGTTGCTTTGTCGGAAAGTCAAAAATGGCGTATGCGCGCTAAAACTGTAGAGCACCAAGAGGCAGGACATTTCGGAGGACGGAATAAATGATACTAGAGCAGAGACTAGCCGTCGTTTAATGTATTATTAAAAAAGTTGTGAATTTAAGACAAATTAAAAACATTCACGGAAGTATTACCCCGTAAATATCGCTAAGCTAGCAGTTTTTACGTCTATCAGCAGCCAGGAAAGGAGTGCAGTTTTACGTTTGTAGCCAGCCAGGAATAGTAAAGTTTAAGTTTAAGTCCCAAGCGGTAAAAGACTAGCAAATCTACGAATTATAGGATTTATATAAGGCAAGTACTCATCAGATAGCTGACAAAAAAGAGGATCATCCGAGTTGCTGAAAGCCTATCAAGGTTGATTTCAATAGTGTAAAATCTGTGAGCCGATATTAGAATCAGTGTAAAAATTTTGCAATAGTGTACTCCCGAAAACAAAAAGAATGCTGGAACCAGCTGGACAGATGTAAGTAACAAAACCAAACTAAAGAGTAATTGTAAACGTAATTAAAGGATAGAGTCAGATTTTTCTACTTTAATTGTCAAGTTAATTTCTTTTCTTTTTAATTTCTTTCCATCAACATATTGTCTAGGTTAATTGTAAACTGTTTGTTAATAAGATATTTGAAACAGCTTATTGTGTCTATTATCAAACCCAGTAGAGACCCTGAGAAATTAATATTTTAAATTGTAATGGTTTTTGAGTTATTGCCACAAAATAAATAAATATTTTGTATGTTAATTGATTATCTTTTCACTTAATAAAAAGCCTTCCATTTAATTATTACATTTTTGGCTTCAACGTGAGGCAAATTTTTTAAATTCAAATTAAATAAATAAAGCTCAATTTTTGTTTATTACATTTTGGCTACCACAACGTGGGGCTCGAATTCTTCAAAAATCATATAAAATTAAACGGCTATTATTTGATTATTACATTTTGGCTTTCCCAACGTGGGGCAAATAAATTAAAGCTAATTTTTTGATTATTACATATTGGCGGACCAACGTGGGGCAAATTAAATTATTTATTTTATTATTATAATATATGTTATATATACATATATATATATTATACATATTTATATATATATAGTACTGATGCCCGACATTTATATAGTTTTAAGTTTATATAATGTAGTCAGACTGTGAATTTTCCCTCTGACTTCAGGAGAAAGAACTGCCGCCAAGAGAATAGGGTTCAAAAAAATACAAAAGCCCTAAGAACGCCTGCAGGAGTACGCTAAATGATAGTAATATCCACAATATATATGAATAACCCTCTCTCAGCATCAAAACTATTTCAAAATCCCTTTAAATTTTATTTTCAATAAGAAAACACTGATAAGTAACATTTAACTGTATAGATTATTTTATAATTGTTTTCCTCTTTTATTATAATATTAATAATTAAATTTTAATGTAGTTAATTAATTATGAAAACCAAATCGCAATATAAGTTATATAATCAATCAGTTTAATATTAATATCTCGCATTTGAGATATTTCAAACTGGTTCCGAACAAGCGGTCTTGGTTTCACAAATAATGATCACCCATAAACCGTCCATCTTAGTGTTCGGCGGCAAATCGTTGAATCCATGATTGATTACCAGTAAAATCCGGGTTTTATAGGAGGCCGAGGATTCGTTTCTCTTCAGTAGAAGTGCTAAAGAGGGGCAACTTGCCAATCGTTTTAAGGCCCATAAGTTCCCAACTGGCTCCTTTCGTCCATCGAAGATAAAAGGAAAGAAGGGCAGTGAAAGCAGGAGTTTGTATGAGGCTCCCCAAAATGGGAAAGTAAAATAACATTTATGGTGCCCGTTTCTCTGACAAGTAATTCCATAATAACTTTGGGAAAGTTAGGCAACGTCGGCTTCAGCTAAAGATTATACAGGTAGACTTACCCGGAGCCAAACTAATACGTACATTGACAAGAACAAGGTCTTAAGTAAATTTCAGAGCTAAGCGAAGAGGACGTGATGGGAAATATTGTGTAATTTTTATTGACTTTGTGCAGATACGTAAATATAACAATTCGTTTTTGAATGAGGATGTACAAGCTGATTCAAACGCATATGATTCAAGAATTGGATGTCGAGATATCCGATAAATGATCTACGAATTGCCGAGCCAGTGACAACTGAAACTGTGTTACCTTTGACGATAAATAGGATCAAATTAAAAATTAAACTCTTTACACATTGAAATACCTTTCTGCAAACTAAACTACGATTTTAATACTTTATACATTTCCGTATTGTACTTCTACAAGCGATTGAATGCAGAAACCTGGTCTGCTTGGATTTACTTCCTGAAGCAATCTAATAAGGTATGAAGTTATGTGTATTATTATAACGATTCCTGTAATATAATTTTTATTTACAAATGTTTCCTTTTTTTTCTGGTCGTAAAATCGTTAAAAGTAAAATGCGTTTGTTCAGTAACAATAGTAGTCAAGCCCAACTTCGAGATATGATTCTTGTAGCTGATAACTAAGTTGAGGAGTTGCTAGACATTAATTAATGGCCTGTATACACGGCTGAAAGCACTAATTTGAACTGCGTAGTCCCCAATTGAACTTGGAATAGTTCATTATAATATAGCCCGTTTACCGTAAATCTGCAGTACAACATTAATCTTTTGCAGCTCAACTACCTTCGTTGAAGCAAGTTTCATCTACTTTATTAAGTCGTATTCGAAAACAGTACTTCATACCTATTTCCGTTATTTTTACTGTCATACTCGTTGCTGTTTAAATAATAAAATAATAATATTTTTATGTGAATATAAAAACGAACTGCGTTTTTGGGTGTGGTCACTCAATCATTCAATTAACGAAGGGAAGTGATTTACGTTCATTGACGTTTAATTCACAAATGGCAGGATATGGTGCAATATTTCCCAGAGGCGATTCACCATTTTACTTCGTGTTATACAAAACAGCTGACACATTTTCAATACAGATTCGCTCCGTGCGAAATTGTGAAATAATATTAACGGTTTATGGTCACTTTAAACGTGAAGAAACTAAGTTAAAAAGTTATCATGCTGATCATATTTTATTAATTGGCTCCAATAAACAGTGGTTTTATCTATCGATCGCCATTGCATTTCTTAATGCAGTTTTATATAGTGTTTTCAAATATGTATTCCAAATTTCTCCATCACCCACAGATTTTATAATTTCTTATTTTTAAAATAAACATTTTTTCGTTCATCAGTATCTGTAGCTCGCTCTGCTATTAGGAAAGAAGCATATGAAATCTTTAAATTTATTGGACAAGCTTCAATAATTGGTGTATGAATGGAATATTTGTGATGATACGAAAATAATTGCACTTATTTGGTCTGCAGTTTGGTTACTCAAAGTATTGTTGATTTTTGTGTCACTTGGACAGAACGGGAGAAAAACCGTTACATTGGAAAAGAATGGCGTATACGCAAATCATTTATTCCTGGGTAGAGAAATGTAAAACTTGACGCATTGAGTAATGCTAAAAAGGTGATTCTTCCTCTGTTACATATCAAACTAGGATTAATGCAGAATTTAACAAAGCCATGGGCTCCTAGTTTCATGTACTTAAAACATAAGCTTCCAAAAATTAGTGATTGAAAAATATGGGACCACAAATACGATCACTAATCCATGATTAAAAGTTGGAGGTACTATTGAATCAACTGGTGAAAGCAGATTGGAAAGGATTTGTTTTTGAGAAATAGAAAAGCAAACCATTATGGAGATATTGTCAACGGTCTAACAACATCTTATAAAAAATTGTGTTCAAATATGTCCTTAAAATACACTTATTGCACTCGCACCTAGATTTCTTCCCCGAATATCTTGAGCGCAGTGAGCGATGAGCAAGAAGAACATATTCATAAAGAGATTACACCTATGGAGAACATATATAAAGAAAATTGGAATCCTAAAATTCTGGCTGATTATTAGAAGGGATGGTTCCCAGGCAAAATGTGGCAGAAAATAATCATCCCTTACTCTCTAGGAGAGTCAGAATGTTTGGATTGTATTACTTTTCCTCTACAGGGTTCTATGTTGGGAGAGGTTTCTTAAATAAAAAAATTAATTTACTTATTACTATAAGTTACTAATAAAAAAGAGCCACATAAAATTGAATTTATACAAATGCAAACTCCTCTCCCGCTATCGGAAGGGCGTGGGACAAGTACCCAATGCCCGACCTACCTGATGCAGGTTTTTCTAGGGTTTGTCCTGCATTTCTTTAGGCGAATGCCGGGTAGGATCCTTAAAAAAAATATCCCGGGGGCCCTAGTTAACTCTTGGCTACCTTCCTCTACCCTTCCACATCCCCCATTTCAAATCACTTTCCTATGCTATAAAAGGGGAGTTGCCACTATGTGGATTACCCTATACATATCCTGTCTACACCCCAAAAAAAATTACCATAATTAAAAAGAACGAGACATGGACTCTCACTGTCAGGGATTTCGTATGGAGAACCTCAACATGGCAAAAATTGAAACAAATGATATTAATAAATTCAATTTATTAATTAAAAGTATAAATGGAGAAACATATTTAGTCCATTCAAACGATACCGTGCCGTGTTGGTTACAGCTGGTGCAGACTCGTTGCGGTTGTAGTTTCTGACGCTCTGACAGGGACGCCGGAGCACATCTCGATGGTGGCAGATGGTTTGGGAGCACCCGCACAATTTTATCAGGACTCGTTGGGTTCTTCCGAGTTGAGTCCGGTCACCGACCGCTCAAGCTAGTGGATGGCTACACACTGCCGATTTCGCATCTCGCAAACTCCGGCATATGTTTTTAATTATCCATGCCCCTAAGATCAATATATTTAAGCTTCGGGAGCTCCATTATTCACGCCCAATATCTTTGGCGTCCCTTGGAGCAGTCAGATACTTGAAGTCTTTTGTCGATAAGAGGGTCTTCTTTTCACATGAACGGTCCGAGACCACAAACCGAGTCCGCCATCCGGACAAACAACGGCTGCCGTCCGAAATAGCGCGCTTTTAACTATATGTTCATTAAAGAAATTTTGTAGTTAAGAATGGAGAAAATATTGCAGTGTTCGAATTTATAAATACCTGTATCTTGTAAACCTTGTGTGATGGGAAAAACCGATATATTCGGGAGAAGAAATACTATCAGTCACATATTTTTCTTTCTGAAACAAAAAAAAAATTCTTTTCGTCATTGTTTTACCGAAGTTTGGTAAGATCTGTTTGTTAATATACTTCTCACTGTTCCTAAAGACAGCAGAATTGGCCATTAGCATCCAATTATTGACGGTCAGCCGCCAGTGGTCAAGCAAGCTGCGGGTTCCCTAAGATTACGGCTATCGCCTTGCACCACATTGGAATTCCGTGAGGTCAGATGGGATGGATGCTGTAGGGAATTGGTGGTAGCCGTAAAGCTGCTCGGTGCTGCCAAATTTCTGCCGCGTGTTTCAAGGACTTCCCCATGGAGTCGTAATTTTAAGTGCACTTCGTAATAGCTTCTCGCGCCACCCGCATAGTAGAACAGGGAACAATCATATTCCATGAAACGGAACGGTGGCGTCTCACTTTTATTACTTTTTGTGGGAAGTTACGATCAACGCTGGGAGCGAATTTGCTTTCCTGATGCTTCGCGTAAGGTGAAAAATGTATTTTTCTCGTTGTATTTTACATATAACTTTTGTGAATCTGTCTGTAAATTGTGTCGGTAGCTTTATGAATTATTACAGAAACCGATGTTAAAATTGAGGCGAAAGTTTACTAAAATAATTAAATAGTCTATCTTCTACTCGGCACAGTAAAATGAAAATATCTCAGCGAACAGAAAGTTAACATCTGTCTGATCCAGCAATTGATTCAAATTAATATTTTCAAATTTATTCCAATAGTCTTCAAATAATTGCGTAGTTTGTAAATTATCGTTAAACAGGTCTTATACCTTTTCATGCAGAGTTCATATTACTACATTATCTTATGGCTGTATTGGCGGTTCTGTTGCAACCAGAAACTATTCCCCATTCTTTCGATATATTCTCCTCCTTCAATGAATTTTTTTATTTAATTTCAACATTTTTTTCTCTCGAGTAAACAACAATTGTAGAGACTTAAAACTACATAGAGGTTAGTGTGGGAGTGAAATGACAATACAAACTATGTTTATCTGTGTCGAACCAGGGGTTTTGGAGTTCGCTGAGTTAGCGACCATATGACGATAAAGTTGAAGTTCTGCTAACAAAAAGATCGGGAATGAAAATAGTTAAATGACCGATTTTAGTATCGAATACAGTGTCAGTGTCGCAGAGATGAACAGTGAAATTTCCAATTCCGGTGTCACGTGATAAAGCTGGCGCATATTTGCTACAGAACATTAATTATTTTAGTAAGAATTATTTTTTTCATTATTTTAAGAACCTTAATAATAATTGTGTTTTAGCTTCAATATCAAACACTTTAAACTGTCCCCCTTGCGTCACACGTGCTGCCACTAGTGCAGCCAGCAGGTCAGGTAAGTGCTACAATCTTATGAGTACAGAATTTATGTATGCAACGACAAATGCACACGCGCTGTATACATTTTTACTCCCCTGCGCTATCGGTTAAGTTCTGCAAGCTGCCTCATTTTTGTGTACATCACTTGGTCCCCAAACAGAGCCGTGTCGTGCAATGAAACAGATCCTCAGGCGGCATAAGCAACGATATAAAAATAAATTAGAACAATTCGGTTATTATAAATCTTATTTTCGTATTTAGAAAATTTCAAAAAAAATTATTCATACTTTTTGCGTAATATTAAAAAAACGATCAAAATGTTATTAAATGGAAACAATATTTAAGAGGCATTATAGTGCGAAAATATATCGCACTACCCTTGTTCCAAAAATTAACTATATTTAACATGCGTACCGAGGAAATATACTTTCGTGTCTGGAGATAAATTATCCCGCATTTAAACATTAGTAACTATTGGAAAATACCAACAGAATTAGAAAAGCAACATATTACGTGTCGGTAACATTATCACTGATGTAGTATTATAATTTAACACAGTCATCTTCGTAATAACGGTTGCTTGGGGTGATGCAGATAATAACTTAAAAAACCTACGAGCCGCCACTGGAGTTTATAAAATAATCCAAATTAAAAAGAGAATAGTATTGAATTAATTCCTTCTGGTGAAATCGTGTACCTGAATTGGAATTTTAATCTAAAAAATCGGATAGAAAGTGCCAACAAAAATAATAACAATTATTTTCTTGAATAAACAAAGCTGTTGCTAGGCTGGGAAACGGATTGTTGGAGAACGATCTGTTTTGTCTGGCTCAGGTATACAGAGACCGAACTAGGCCAGGAGAGAAGAAACACCGATCGTGGCAATTTCCTGACGACACCGTGCAAGAAGGCTGAGTTTACGTAAGCAAATCCCGCGATTATCTCTTTCATTGCGTTTCTTAAGCTTTCAATTGTTATTTTATGCTACTTTTGTTCGGAAAACACGACATTTCGTATTTAATCCTGAGTTACTTATTATTTGACATTGACATATGGATGAATTGTAGTCAAAATATTTTGGCAACATTAATTTGTAAATTAAATAAATTTTGAATGAATAAATTCACGTAATTATATATAAAATTTAACGGTTCAATAAACAATATTACCTTACACTTTTTGCTATCTTATATAAGTTATGGTATGAATAAAAATCCGGACAATGCTGAGAAAATTTTCTGTAAGTAAATCTGTGCCATTCTCGCAAAGAAGCTTTAACCCCATTTATACAATGAAACAATGACCCACAGTGAACCAGTGGGTTAATATAGCCCCAATTAGTGGTTAATATACTCGGAGTTTAAAAAGTGTAGAGGCGTCTGCTATTTCAAAGCAAGGCCAGGGAGACGTCGACCAGTTCTTCATTCATAAGTTTGAATATCTGTTCCTTAAACTTCATATGAATGAAATTGTAAACGAGAATTCCGGTACAATAGTGTGAGATTACGTCACTGCGTTGTGTTCACACGTTTATAAAGTCTTGCCTTCTTCATTATCTCGGCTCCGTGAATAATAGTTTTTTTTATTAATAAATCAGTTACTGACCTCTTACAGACAGTTTATTTTTTATTTATAGCGTTACGACGTTTTGATACGTGCTCGTATCTTATTCATGTATTATCCTAAGGAGGAGGTATTTACAAAATTATTAGTGTATGGAATGATTACACAAAGTATTAACAAACATACTACAGTAAATAAAAAATTGAACAACTTACCAAATTAATTGCTTTTAGAACTAGTTAGTTATAATAATTTGGTAAGTTGTCCATTTTTTGTTTACATTAGTTTGTCTGTGATTACTTTGTGTAATTAGTCCATACACGAATCACTAAATACCTTCTCTTTAGGATAATACATGAATAAGATACTATCACGTATCGAAACTTCGTGACGCTATAAATAAAAAATTAAGTGTCTGTAAAAGCTCGTTAACTTATTTATTGATTCTAAAACAGACGTATAATGAAAACTTTCAATATTTTATGATGTTAGCTTCTAAAAATTTACGGGAATAAAAATATATAGTTCGAATAAATTATTTACAAAATCTCCTTAAAAACTTTAATTAATACAAATAAAATTCGTCCATGGATATAGCAAATTATTAGTTTACCGAAAATTATCTACGCATTAAAATCGACCTGCAATCTAGTCGCTGACCGTGCTAAGTGGATTCTGGGAATAACTGCTGTTCGCAGAATTAGTGAGTTCTTGATCCTCCGTCACGCGGTTGCTAATCTCCGGTCATGTCCCATTGCAAAAACTGAGTATTAATAAATTATAACCAATGATTAAAGTCTGACGTATATTTTTACAATGAATCCTAACCAACTCAGATTTGGAGAAAACTGTTTATTGTACAATAGTTAGTCTCACTGGCATAAATTCTGAAGCATAATTGTTATAATTAATATGAATAGATGAAACGAGAACTTAATTTCCATGATTCTCACAAAATGGATAATGAATCGTGTCAGTGAAATTAACTCTTGTTATTTACCGTATTATTGAATTGAATTTTTGTCTGCACCTGAAGAAAGGAACAAAGCTTCCAAAACGTTGAGTGGTATATTTATATTATCACTTCTTTTGTCTGTTTTTGGCTATTTTCTTCAGTATTAATTTTCAATACGACAAGAAGGCATCAACGTTGTATTACAAACATTGGTCACATGGTCTTTGACTAACCCTTGAGTTGTACAGCAACAAAGCCATTGCAAAAGAAAGACTCAGTAATAGGGTTCGTACAACAAAGGAACCCATTTCATTCACTTCACTCCACCCTCTCTTAATCTCGAGAATTAAGGTGGTGTCATCCTTTGAATAATTAGGTGTTCACAAAATTTTAAATGTCGCTCTTAACCTATTCTTCAGAGCAACGAAAGGACTCTGCCTTTTTGAACGCTTTGCTTTAACTTTCCTGGCACAAACAGTCAAAGCGACGACAAAAACCGGCTCAGTAATAATGAACATTTACGAAACTCTTGTAGGGTTCCTGTGTAAAAATCTAAATAATAATAAACATAAACATTAATTCCTGTGAATGTAGTCATTTCGTAATCGGTAAATATTCTTTGAAGTATATTTCTATCTGTTCCCACCTGACGTGGACGAAACGTGTTAAGAAATACCAATTATATTCCTAAATAAAGTATTTTTAGTCCAATGGCCGAAAGTGTTTTGATTTTCCTGTAAGCTCCCTCTGTTAACTTGAATTTTTATACCCTCATGCAATAAAAATAAATGAACTCAATTCTCGTCGGAGATTTTCTCTCAGCTGTCTGACTCTTACATCACAGTCCAAAAATATGTGACTTAGGAACTTGACTAACACACTGATTTTTCTCTGAAATTACTTTATTAGAAATAAACTAAAGATTTATTTTTCACACACATATCTCTTTGGGCGCCCGTTACACTCAAATATTAATTTATAAATTTCCTGAAATAGCTTTTCTTATATTTTTTTAAATGAGACAACGAGATTATTTTTCTTAATGTTTCTTTGGGGTCTATAGTGCACGTCACGTTTCTTGGCGGCCCAGTTAAGTGTTCTGCGGACAGATTTGATCGTGTATGTGATTATTCCGTGGTGCTTCCCCACCTTCCTTCGTTACTGACGTGTCCTATAGTTCAGTATTAAAAGAACAGGTTGCTGATAATACTTCAATAAATTACGAAATGAAGATATTTCACTGAATTGTAATGAAAATGAATGAATCGTCCCTACAGGTTTCGAAAATTAATTTTCTCTCTTTCGTCGTCGTTTGCAGAACACTGCACTAACAGGCCGAAAGAGTGGAAGGCATCAAAATTCTCAGCACTTTATTGGTCCAGCTTCATTGGTTCAACAACCACACAATAAAGACTCATACGGACGACTTTTCACCGTCCACCTATACAGATAAATTTACGGCAGCTGTTACTTAAAATGTAGATCCTAATATATGTGTCGCTGCTGCAAATCGATTAAAGCAATACCACCTTCTCTCAATACACTACAATAATTATCGCCGCAGTGCGGTCACAAACTGTGATAGATCCTCGTTCCCTCAGGTCTCACAATCAGCTATAACTTTGGAGCAATGTGCGCTGTTCGGTGGCACAGAACTGCTCACCTCTAAATCCTCTGGTCGATTAAATGAGAGAGTAGATTTCATTCAGCCTGCCGCTGTTTCAATGAACAACAACCAATCAAATTTTCTCTTCTTGAAATGCCATTAAAACAATCCAATAAACATTTTAGATTCTGGGGGGCCTCGGTCTGTTTTGAGAGGTGTATGTTCCGGGGTCACAGATCTTGGGCATATGGTAAGACTTGTTTACTGTTTACTGGTCGAGGCACGGGGAAGGGAATGCTGCGTCCCCAAAGAAATTTCCTCTCCCGCTATCGGAAGGGCGTGGGACAAGAACCAAATGCCCAACCTACCTGATGCAGGTTTTTCTAGGGTTTTCCCTGAATCACTTTTAGGCAAATTGCCGGGTACGATCCTTAAACCATTGCCCGGGAGTCCTAGATAACCTTTGGTTACCTTCCTCTACCCTTCCGTTTCCCCCCTTTCAAATCACTTCCTATTAAAGGGAAGTTGCCACCATTTGGATTACTCTCATCTAGTCTGTTACCCTAAAAGAAAAAATACATCGAACGGATCCGTATATTTACATCAACAAGAGTGTCATTGTTAAAGGTTAAAAAACTTAATTATTTAATTTTATAATTCAAATATATCTTATAAGAAAATAAACAACTACGTCACCCTCGTCCCTTCTTGATTTGAGATCGAAATAAACCTGTCCCTACTTGGATTCGTACGGAAAACGGTATCGCGATATAAGAAAACAAATAGCCAACCAAATTTCAAATATAACACACTTTATAGTATTAATTATTGCCAACTCAAACTTTATTCTTCAAAAACCAAGCCACAACAAATATTGAAAATTAAAATGAAATGTAGTCTTTAAAATATTCAGTTTTGAAATATTAATTTGATGGATATAACTTTTACACATGATTTAAATGCATTTGTTTTTAATAAAAGAGGAACTAAAACAATTTAAAATTGTTAAAAATGTATCGAAAATGAAAAGTGTAATGTTTTTAAGTTATATAAAAAGTTCTCGGTTTTAACTCGGGTGCCAACAGCGATTAAACCGCGACGTTTCGACAATCTCAAGCCCTGTTGTTATCTTGTAGGCGAAGTACCAATAAATTAAAATTAAGTATAACTGAAAAAAATTATGTCTGATCAGAAAATTATTAAAAGAAAGAAGATTTGTATTACAATTAAAATGCAGTAAGTATTAATGAAAAATACAAATTTCAGTCATTTAAAATATTTACATTTAATTAATTTAATTTATTAAAATCTTTATATAAACAGGCAAAGAACACTTATTCAACATAAAAATTTATTAAGTTATTTTAAAATGCACAATATCTAAAAATCTGGTGGTTCTATACGAAATTTGAATGTTGTAAAGCAAGAGATACACATATTTAAATTAAAATTTCGCAACATTACATCTAATCGCCTTTCTTATGCAAATTTTCGTCCCGCCAAGGTTGAATCGACACAACCTAACCTCTATTCTTGCCAAGTTGAATGTTGCGTTATTGCGCTATTGAGGAATAAGTATGCCTTTTCAATTTATTAAAATCATTTCATAACAATTTTAAAAAAATTCAATATTTCCTTAAAGGACAGAAACAGGTATTTTCCCGGAATATCAATTTTATAAATAATTTAAGTTTTCAAAATGTTCATTAAATAAAATTAATTCATTTTGTAAATTATTATTTGCAAATTACGAACATTTTGTTTTTAAGAATTGTAATTAAATTAATATCACAATTCTTAACGTATTTACAAATTATTTATCGTAGAGGAATTAATTTTCTTTGCCAAAAATATAAAATCGATGAAAATTATTAATTAATACGAAATCATTTATGACTAATTAATAAGTCGACCACACATATTTTTGATTCATTGTCTTTATTAATTCAGTAACGCCATATTTCATATTTATTTGTGGCGAAATCGTCTCTATCCGTCACCATATATAAGAAAACCATAGACTTAAATGTAAGCCATAAATGCGTTTTACATTCTGTAAGAATTCAGAAACAGTTCATATAAAAATATTAATAATATGAAGAAATAATAGTGTCATGTCATCACCTTTTTTTAACTGTAGTTTCGCATATGACTTCACATTCAGACAGTTTTGTTTTGAAAGTCTAGATAATAAGAATATTTTTTTTTGTGGGGAGGGAGAGTGATGTTGCTCAATTATTTATTTGAGGATCAGAGGACCAGCTAATTATATTGACACAAGTGTCCACTTGGATCCGTTTGGCATGTTTGTTTGCACTTGTAGGACAACATATCGCCTTAAGCGAGCAGTAGGCCCTAGTAGTTGTCATACTGGAGCAGCCTCCATCCAGTCTTGACGACGAAACGGGGATAATGATTGTTATCCGCAATTAAGCATAGAAGACGTGTTTATTATTCTACGTATACAATATGGTGAGATTGAAATATTTTCCACCTCGAATAGGCCTCAATGAATAATGAGGAAGAATATAACATACCATTTTCGTGGAAGCTTGTAATTATGTACCAGAATAAATTTAGAAATGTTTCCATGGACTGCCACTCATATATGAGCAGTATACACATCAATGATATACGTTGTTAGTCGTAATTAATTTTGAATAATAATCAGACATATCACTCGGTTTGCAAATTAACTGTTGTCTGGAGGAATAATTGTATTAGTATGTTTGTAATGTTGCTGTGTAATTTATAATGAAACACTCGAGACAACGCAGCGCAAATGGCTGAGTTCGTAGAAGAGTGAATACACTCAAATATTTAAATCGACTGTACTGCGTTAATCCAAAGTCTCAGTTTGTATAAAGTTTCTTTACGGTTCAAAAACCCGACATATTCTTCTTTCTATTTTCATGTTTAATTTCAATAATCAATATACTATTGTTCGGTTGTCTTTCCATTCCCCCTTCCATTCTCCATCTACTACACTCTTATAAAATTCAACAGATATCTGAGCACCAATGCAACTATTTTCATATTAGCTTCTATCAGTTCAGTGTGAACGTACAAATGTACTGTCTGTTTTAATTTTCCCAAAAATGAATTATTTTCTTTGCTGTAATTTAATTTTACCGCGATTGAGACAGACAGTTCGTATAGTATCTCTTTCCCTTTATAACATGCCAGAAACTGAAACACGTTACAAAAACATTGAGAATTTGCCTGTGGACGATGCATGAAATGCAGACTCATTATACATACATAAACATGATGGGCTGAGTGGAAATCATCCGCAGGCAATGCGACTAATCGATCAAAGGGGTTCGTTCGTATAAACACACTATATTTGATTTGTGTTCATTGACTTCAGCTCATCTGCTACGGATACCTTGATTTGGAAAGGGTGCTTATTCTTAATTTACGCGGGCTATCCACGTGAATTTGCAAGATTATTGACGCTTTCCAGGAACTCAGGTTAACCATAATCCATAATCGGAACGAGTTCACAAGAGTTAATCCTTATCAAAAAACAGTATACCAAATGTCCTGTAACGCCTGGCGTGAGAAATTTAATTAAAATTTATACGAAGTAATTCTAAAACATGAATTCGCTGACAACCGTCTGTTCAGGTACCGACACTCGAGCAGAAGCGACCATCCAAAAGATATAAAGAGTTTCTTCATTGTATCAGGTACGAGACACGGCGTTCATAAAAAAAAGGAACATTAACTTTTAAAGGGGTAAATATAAAAGAGGAAGGCGTGGACGAGAGGTGAACGGTTATGTAGACGAGAGAGAGAGAGAGAGAGTGGTGAAGAGAGAAAAATCATTTGGCGAGAAGTGTTGTGAAGAGAAGTTCAAAGCGCCATGAAATGACCTCAATTTCTGCCCGGGGAGGAATGGTTGTCGACTTTGAGAGAAGTTTACCTTCCCTCTGTTGTTTTGAAGACGGCAGTTCAGCCAACACCAATAATTAGGAACGGTACGCCAGCGAAAAACGAGATTAAATGCAACGTCGTGCACAAGTGAGCGCTGTCGGATCCTTAGTAAATTAATAAAACCAAAATGTACGAAATAATTTTTTTGTTCATTGTTCTGAAAATATCTCCTGATAGAAATGAGGAATAACATTTAATAATTTTTATTATATATATCTGTAATTTTGTTAATTTATGTTGCTTTTTAAACTTTTTGTTAAAAATACTTTTTCGAACAGAGAAAAACAATAGTCAGAAAATAATTTGTGATTTGAATCTTAGTATACTAAACAACGATTTGTGCCTTATGTAATTTAATGGATCAATAAAACATTACATAAACATTGATTATGTGTAGGAGATACTATTTTAATACCAATTTGAAATTTTATAGAAAACTTTGCAGATTTATTTTACAAAAATTATATAATGTATCCAAAGAAGATCTTAAAAATATTTTAAAACTTTTGGTTGTGTCCTTGCGATCAGTATGGATCTGTCGAGTTTTTTAATATTTCATGCCAGACTTCAAGGATTTGATTATTCGTTTTTGACGGAATCGTGGAACCGAGAATCCATTATAACCTAATTACCCGTTGAAAATTTATAATTCGCAATAATATATTATTTGACCTTAAAATACCTTTCTGACAACGTTCCCAAATATTATTTGATCTTCCAAAGTTAATTATGAATAGAAACATTCAATAACATTTACATATCAATTTTAAAGGCAATAGACAGATAAAAGGGAGTAAAACCGTCGTCTTTGATTTCAAACTGCCTTCTGAAATAATACTTAAATAAACTACTTTAATTTCAGCATGCACCATGATTAATTATAAAGCTATACAATTTTTGTGCCTCCAACACTAGGAAATATTGTAAAACATTTTTTCACATTTAAGGTGCTTAGACAAGACAGATATTTCCTCCCAGAAATTCGCATTGCTTTTAACGACGATTCTCTTCCTTTCTTCCATACATTTGATTTTTTTTCTCAGTGCACATTTAATAACGGGTAGTTACAAATCACGAAGAGGAAACCAATGCTTTATAATAAATTTGCTCGGTTTAATTAAAAAACATCTAAATTTTTATTAACCGCAGTTGTGGCTTTTTAATTTGTAAAATAATATTTTATCATTTTTATTTTGAATTCCGTGGCTTTGTGGCGATGTGCAACTGAATAGACCTGGGATAAGGTATTTCGTAAAAGTTTAATAATTTATATTTTATCAGTTATTTCATTTTACCTTTCCTGTTAGCTCAGGGTACAGAAGAGTTAAACATTTTATGAAGTTCTTTAGTCTTATGGCAGAGCGCTAACTATGGCCTGAAAACGAACAGGAGTCCAAAAGTTGAGCTCATAAATTTCATTGATAAGAATTATTTGCTAAAAATAAGTGCCGATAAAGACATTCACCAAAACTAACTAGTACAACGGTGTTCGTCCGAATACCAGTTAAACGTGTTTACTTAGAAAATATTATACAACAAGTCGATCTAAATAAAAAAAAAATCGATCTAAATGTGACCAGTATTATAAATTACCTTATATCAGAAGGCGGAATTTTACAATAATATTTAGTCAATTTATTTATTATGGCGGCTAACTGTCACTCTAATTTCTTTGGTGTTTAAATTAAACCTCTTACTTTTCTTAAATTATGTAACACAATTTGTATTTTTCCCCATTCTAGTTAACGTCTGTAAAACAGTTTATTCTTTCATACATTCGAGATCGCGCCGTGGACCACTAAAATACATAATTTTATATCAAGGACCACTCGTAAAAATTGTTGGTTTTTATTTTGAAATCAATCAATGGGCTAATAAAAGCATTTATTTAATTATAGAATATCACAAAAAGTGAACAGAAACTAAATGTAAATTATTGTCATAAAATGTGCATAAATCAAAAAGACGAAATACAACTAAATAATAATAGTTAAGTTACATAAAAATTTGTTAATATATTTAATATGTAGAGTATCACATATAATATAAAGAAGTTATAAATAATTTAAATAAAAATGAATGTATAAAATAAAACAATATTCAATTATAAGACAAATGAAAAAGTTCCACAATGGTTCTTTTCTTTACATAATTTTTTAATTCTGTTAGCTATTTTTGTTGCAGCGAAGCGTAAAGCTTGACTAATTTTCTAGTCATTACAGTGCTCGGATTTTATATGCGTCATTACAGAGAATTCAGATCCATATAAATATTTTTTGAAAATTGTAGCTACACTCTAATTACTTTTTATGTAAATCAGCATACTAATTTTTTTTACAGTAAACAACAATTGAGTTAAATCATTCGGGCATAATTGCAGAATCTCAACTTAATTCTAGTAAATTTTCTCTAGTTCAAACCAGCACAATTAAATCATGATAAATATCTTCAGATCCGCATTCGTCCCTCATGCTGTGTTTTGCTGCTTTGTGCGTTTGCCTAACGAGATATACTTAAATTTGATTAACAACAGCTAAATTTAACACGTTATATAAGAAAACGTTTACAAAATTAATGATTTTGATAATGTGTCTAAATCCTCCGAAATACGTATATTAATACATATTTTTTGTACATATATGTTTAACATTCTTCAAAATCATTACTTATTCAACAGCTATCTAAAACTAATTAATAAAATTTATTGTTATATTTTTCGCGAATCAGCGTTCAAATTATTTTTCTCAAGTTCAAACGAGCACAGCACAATTAAATCATGATAAATATATTTAGATCCTCATTAGTCCCGCTTGCTATTTTTCTGCTTTGTGCGTTTGCCTAACGAGACATAATTAAATTTGTCTAACATCAGCTAAATTTAACCCAATATATAAGAAAACGATTTAAAATGGATGATTGTGACAATGTGTCGAAAGTTTCGGAAATTAATAAATTAATACATATTTTTGTACATTCATGGTTAAATTTCTTCAAAAGTATTACTTATTCAACAGCCATCTAAAACTAATTAATAACATTTATAGTTATATTTCTCGAGAAACGCTGCCTTAGATTGTTTTCGAAAGGATTCGTCAATTCATTATATACTGGTAGATGTAGAATGATAATGCCACATAATTAAAGCAGAGCCTCACGATTCTTTGATAACTTTAACTCAATATGATACCTACATAGCACACAGTTCTAGAAATAATCTTCCTGCCACTGACCTGGAATAAATAGTTTTATATTAAAAAAGTTCGACAAAGGTTGACGTAATACTTACATCCATAATTTACTAACCTCGTTATCAGAATATAGTATTATTCCTCATTTTAGTGTAGTTTTATTAATTATAGCCGAATCTGTCAGTTCCCAAAATAAATATTTCAGCTGCATGTAATATCTTATCAAGAGTTATCGTTAAATAAATTTTACACTAATTTTAGAAATATCAATCAAACACAATATTTATATTTCCCTTCTGAATACTGATAGCCAAGGTTCCAACACTGCACTCGAAAAAGTTTCTCCATAAGCTTTTTGAGATTTTAACATTGTGTATCCGTCCTTCTGAATAGTTTAATCTGGCTTCATATGGAAATTCCACGAGCCAGATGTTCATTCGACGTTCTATATACAACTGACCCTTATGCCAGGAGCAACAGGTTGCCAGTTACTGTTGCGCCCGCACATTCTGACATTGGGAGGTCTTTAATAGATTACAAAGACATCGAACCAGAAATTTTACCAAATTTACCAGTTAAACGTTACTAACCCCGGCGACTTTGCAACATTGTTGTTCCGGCCAATACACGCTGTTATTTTCACGTCATCGATTATTACTGTAAATTATGATAAATTCTCACACGTTAACTGAACTAAAATTAAAATTAACGTCATATACTGAAGTGTATCTAGTATTGTAAAAACAATAATTATCGAACCATTTTTATAGTATAGCAATTCGTTTGATTTACTTGCTATAATTCATGAATACATTTGATGCGATTTTACGAATAAGAAACATTATATGTGATGCTAATAATAAATTATGGTCGTGGATACCAAATAAAGAGGCCTATATTCTGTGCTAAACTATAAATAATTGTTATTTCATTTTAAGGTATGTTGAAAACTCTTTAATGAATATTTATCGCTACGTTCAGCAGAGTTCGGTGAAAGTTAAATGTCTTGAATTTTTACACCTAAATTCAAGACAGAAGGAAATCAATTGTTCTCATTCGTTTGTAACGTGATCTGAATATATCTTCACCATTTCTATCTACGAACCATCGATCCTCAACGCCAGATCGCTCGGATCACCACGTCTCAGATCTACTCTTGATTTAATCACATTTTATTCACCTCAGTTATAACTGTTTTAGGTTTTCAAATACTTATTTCGTTTTCTCTGACCTTCTAACTGATTAATGTTAGTTTTCTGCATCAAAACGCCCAAACATTATCTTTAATTAGATATCGAAAGCTTCCCCAATGAATAGAATTAATAAAGGCTTCTCGGATTATCTCCATAGACAGCGACGTTTCAATGGATAGCACTTCCATATTCATCCAGGCTGAAGTTCATTTAATGTTACAAGCATATTATTACCGAGAAAATTAAAATTTATTTTTTGAGATCGTTCCACTTTATTAAATTGAACGTAGTTAACAGAATTTATATTTATATCTGAATCCCCGGTGTGACTTTGGTTGATTTATATTTAATGTTTCGCACGCAGGTAGATTTATCACGGTGGTGAGACGGGTTCGACGGTCCCCAGAGAAGGGCTGAATGATCTGACCTTTTGTCTCCCGGCTATCCCAGGTCGGAAACGAGCTCGTGTTTCCTGGGCCTAGGCGCGGCCAGCCGCGTGCTATTGATCCGCCATCTTGCGTGCATGCGTGCTGTGACTCACGCACCTGTTGCGCGTGCCTTGTTCTCTGGACCACTGCCCTACGCCGACCTGCCGTCGCATTGGTCCACCAATAGCGGATCTGATGGGCGAGGATGCTGTAACAAGCTAAATTATACAACATACCATCGTCTGGCAACTACTGAAGCTGAAGGGACCATGAGTCTAGCTGGTAGCTTCACACTCATTCCGTTTCTGAATTTTCCCGAGGACCTACACAAATGAAAAGTATTTCAGAATCCTCTAGAGACCTGCACTATTCTGCATCAAAGAATATTTTTCAATATTTTCAACTCAACACTACGATGCTTAATGACCATCTGTAGGGATCATTCTAAAACACTCTGAATTTTTTTTAAAAAGTATGAGTCATAGCACTAATCAAAGTTGAAAATAATTTACACTGAACTTGTTAGCACTCATAATAAGGGAATAGAAGTCGTCATAGATTTTACATCAGTGATTACAAAAATAATAAATAAGATTCTGAATACATTACGAAGATTCTATAAGACTGAAATGAACTACAACATAAATTATCCTTATTACCTATTTCACTGTGAAAATAAATATTCAACGCGAAATAATCATTATATAAAAAGAAATTGAAGAAAAATTTATCACTTGACAAATGCACTCGACTCATGTATATGAACTGTCACAACACTAATCATTCCCTGGTATTCGTATAGGTATTTCGTTGTCTTAAGGAAATTAAAGTCAAAAGTAAAAGTGAATTTAATGGTATATTAAAGTTGTATACACATTTTACCCTCAACTAATTTGTAAATTAATTAGTAAGTAAATCGATAGTGTAACTCCTACTAGAAAGTGATTTGAAAGCGTAAAAATAAATAACTCAGGAAATTATTAAAATTTTTATGAAAAGGAACCCGACTTGCATATAGTTTACAAGTACGTCTTCGTTTTTTTTATAAAGTACGAGCATTAAGGAAGAATGAGAACAAAATGTAGAGAGAGGCTGTTTCCCAACCCGATTGTCGTCTTCCCTATTGGAGATGACAACCAACACACGTAGTACAGTAGCACGTATTTTTCCGGTCTGTCACTTGGTCCATGGATCTAAAAACCTAATTGACACGACAGAAATTCTGCAACAGTTAAAAGCACATGTGTTAACTTGCGTTGAGTTCGTCAAAAGCGTACAATCAGAATACTTTCTAATACTGATAATAAATCCAGTTCTAAACAGTTTTTCAAAAGTCTGCAAATATTAACTCTTTTGTGCGTGATAATTACGAAATTTTAAAGTTCGTTAAGCGGAATATGAATCTTTTTTAAACGAATGGCGAGTCGCACGATTGCGAGACTAGAATCGCTCAGGTCTAAGATCTTTGCTCTCTTCCAGAGAAGTATTCATAATTCAGGGATAGTTTTATACAATTGTCTTCCTCCAGATGTAAAGAACAATAATAACTACAAGAGTTTTGGGATTCAATGTAAAAATATTCTACTGAAAGGCGCGTTTTATTCGGTACAGGAGTTTCTAGATCGTTCCTCTAATAATTAATATTTTTAAAAAAACAGCAAAAGTGTTCAATGTGTTGCCAATAAAAAGAATTGTTTCATAACTTGCTTTTTATCTTTTGGCCTTTTCTGATCATTTGTTTGTTTGTTGCATGTACGACCTGGAGTTAGCAGATTCCTCGTCACTCAGTTTCGTGAAATGACTTGTCTGTCGTTTGTGTTTCGTCCTAGTGTGCGTGTGTTTATTTTTGTAAGATGTGAAGATTCTATATTTTATGATAGTTCATTCTCGAATCATTAGTTACTTACAAGTACATATTGAATATTTTTATTAGAGCTGTAAATATTATATTATACCCTTAATATAGTTAAAGAATTATTACTTTTGTTATATTCATATTATTTTCTCTTTTTCTTTGGACAGGGAAATTTGTGTTCCCGAATTTTAGTATTTTTATGTTAATTTCTAATTATTTATAATTGTAGCATTCAATTCTTATATTTTAATTTTGTGTATTGACGTGTCCTATTTCCTCATACGAGGACTAATGGAATAAAATAAATCAAATCCAATAAAAAGTCACCTGGTTTGTGAAGTTGTTCGAGGTTCTTGCGTATTTAATCACCTGACGAAAGGAACAAGAATTAGAGTGTTGTGTGGTATTTATATCTTCACTTAATTTTGTCTTTCATGTGGCTATTTTATCTTATTATTGTATATTAACACTGACGTATTATATTTTCGTATTTAAAAATCTAATTAAACAAATAGGTATTATTTTTATACTACTTAATTAATTTACAGGTTCGCAGAGATTAATAATTTTGGTTAGTAAGCAAATCCGTTTTTCTGAAATTAATCGGTATATTAAATGTATAAAGTGAACGAAAATGTTAAAATATTGTGAATTTTTCATTTAAAAAACACAAGTGTTTTACAAAATGAACATCCATTTCAGAGATGTTATCAATATTTTAACTTAAAATATATAACGACTGATGCATTGTTACGCGTAACTTTAATTATATAGTTAATAATATGAAATATAGCTAAATTCAGACAAAAGAGTGATAATATAAATATCACACAACGTTTCTGGAAGCTTTGTTTCTTTCTTCAGGTGCAGAAAATATTAAAGAGACAAGAGAAACACAACTGCACTAAGTTGACAAAAATCAAACTTACAATGAAACAAATTAATCACCAAAAACACGTTTCTGCCGAACATTTGGCTCTTACATATTTTATGCACCAGACGAAAGGAATAAGGCTTCCAGAAACGTTGTGTGGTATTTATATTACCACTCTTTTGACTTATTTTGGCTATCTTTCTTATTATTACATTTCAATCCGACGTAAATTTTTCATTTTAATTATATAGTTGTTGATTCGAAGTTCCATGATAAATTAATTACTGAAATCGATTTTAAAATAATGTAATGTATGAAGCCAGGAATATCTATTATCCTCTACTACCCAAATGTCTACGAGTAACGTATTTTTAAGGCAAAAGTCCGACCACAACGTGTTTTTGGTGTTTAATTTGTTTTATTGTAAACAGTTGTAAGATCTAATTGACCGTTTTAGAATATTCTGATAGTGATTATGGGTAATACTGATTTGAAATTGAATGGAAGTTGTGGATTTAATGTAGATATTATATTATAAAGTAGATCCACAATTATATTGGGAGAATTAAGAACTACAGACTAAATTAAAGTGTATTCTCTAGCACTACTTCTCGAAATAAGACACCGGAATATATTCTTTACTGTTTATTGTTCCAAAGACTACAAACACCTCTTACCGTTATTTACATACAGCGGGTAGTATACTACATTTAATTTATTTATAAAACATTTTCTTATCTATAATTATTCATCTTAGAAAAATGATTTGTGGCGATAAAATAAATTGAAACCAATTAGAATTAATATCACAAGGGAAACATCTAAATTAATTAGAGAATTCAGATTAAATCTGCAGGGAAAAACTGTTTCATAACAAGTCTAAAAATATATATGCATTAAAGGTCAGACATTAATTTCTGTATGGACATGAATTTTATCCCCCACACGGTTAGTATGCTATATTTAATTACAAAACATTTCTCTATCTTTAATTATTCATCTTATATTTGTATGTGTCTGAAATAATAGTGAAAATCAGTTTTTAATCTATGGCTTTATCACCAGCTTGCTGCAGGAATGGGCAAAACGATGGAGAGATGAAGCCAGGGTAGTGTCTTGGACAAATTTCTTAATGGTTTCTCCAATGTCGACCCCGCCCAGAATGTCACGAAGCTTGCAGTCTTTACACCTCGTATTTGGGGCACTCTGCGATTAAATGGATGAGATCATCTGTAGAGTCCATTCCACAGTCGCACCTCACGTCGTCTACCCCAAGGTTGAAACTCTTTAAGTAGGCGTTGAAACCACAATGTCCCGTCAGCAGTTTTGTCATTTTATAGTTAATTGGGAAATTATGTTGTAGGCGTACGTCCGGTATAAACATGTGTACGCCTCCTCCTTTCTCTCCGTGCTCTCTCCTCTTTATGCTTAATAGGGTAAATGAAGACCTGTAAATGATCTCCTGCTGCTTCTTTCGCCATCTCGTCTGCTCGTTAATGGCCAGCGTTCCCGTCGTGGCCGCGAACCCATTCAATTTGATGTTCCTTCCTCCATTTATTATTTTAAGGAATAATGATTGCTTGGGCATTTGTTGTTCTGGGATTGTTCTTCGAAACATATTATTTGTATCTAGTTTGCGTGAATATATCTCAAAGCTGACGATTAATTTATTTATGAAGAAGAACCGATAGAGAGATGAAATATTTATTTATTTGCTCAAAAAAAGATTTATTTATGTTTTCAATTAACTGTTTTTTACATAGATTTATTAGTTTAAAATTGTTTGTAATGTATTGTAATAAACACAAATTATTATTTTTTTTAGAGCAAATTCTTTTTTTTTTTAGGGCAACAGGCTACATGAGGGTAATCCACTTTGGGCAACTCTCCTTTAATAGCATAGGAAGGGATTTAAAAGGGGGGATGCGGAAGGGTAGAGGAAGGTAGCCAAGCGTTACTAGGGCCCCCGGGCTATAGTTTAAGGATCCTACCCGGCATTCGCCTAAATAAATGCAGGGAAAACCTTAGAAAAACCTGCATCGGGTAGGTCGGGCATTGGGTACTTGTCCCACGCCCTTCCGATAGCGGGAGAGGAGTTTGCTGTGGGGACGCAGCATTCCCTTCTCCGTGCCTCGACCGGTTTAGGAGGCAGCTGGCCGACTATTCCAATGGGAATAGCGAACAACTCTTACCGTATGCCCAAGGTCTGCGACCCCGGAACATACACCTCTCAAATCAGGCCGAGGTTACCTGCGAGAGAATCCTCTCGGAGGCTATTTTTCGCAACACAAATTCTTTTTTTTTTTTTTTTTTTTTTAGGGCAACAGGCTACATGAGGGTGATCCACATTGGGCAACTCCCCTTTAATAGCATAGGAAGAATTGTGTAGATGATTATGAGATCTACATGATTATTTTCGCTGGCGAGAGGCATTGTTAATGGATGATTGATTTTCATATGAACTGGAGGGGCATTGTTGTCGAGAAAATCTTCGCTATACGCGATACATTGAATGTTAAGATGTTTGTTTCCACAACTAACAATAAATTATGCAATTTGGATTGAGTTCAGTAGTTATTATTTTACGTATTGTAAACCTGGATACAGAAATCTCTCTACATTCGTGAGCCTTAGAAGTGCGAGTCTACCGGATAGCGGAGGCACGTCGTCGGTCGACAACGCAGATCAAGGACGACACTGGTTTGCAAAGGACGTTCAAATGACACAAAAACTAAAGCTTGAAGTGTCCAATTTTACAACACTAAATTGATTATTTTTTTTTTAAACGAATTATCATTTTTAAGCATTTTAATACCCACAGAAAGACTCATTATTATCAAACTTTGTAAAACATTTATTTATTTTAAGCGAGATATTTTCTATATAAATGAATATAAAAGTGAACTAAAATCAATTTATATTTTAATTAGCAACTATAGATTAACACTTAACTACACTAGACTATAATATCATTCTGTAATAGACTTTTAATCGTTTTTTTTTAAAAAAATAATAAAAGCTCGTTCGTAATCTACATCACAATTTTATTTATATCCCGTTCCAAAAAATTCTGTGTATTGTCCCTTTTTCCATGCAATGATTTTCAATCCAGTTTTTAGTTATAGAAACACTTTGTCGTTTATGTTACACGTTTTATATAATTTTTTAATCAAAGGAGACCATAAATCTTAGTAGTCTTAGTTACATACAATCTTTAGTAAGTAGAATGAATAATTGTATATAAGTAAATGGAAATATTTTTAAGCTATAAATAAATTTCTGTTCTTTAACATTGAAATATTATGGTATAATTACCGTCATTCTTTGTGTTTAATAATTGATACTTGCTTTTAGAACATACAGTGAGACAAGGTTAGATTTGTAATCTAGATATTTTAAAGAAGGTGCAATGTTGAACGCAGATTAATTATTACACAATAATTCAATTAATATATTAAGCCATATACAGGCTAAGGTGAAACTTGATAAAATAATGTCTGATAAATTATTCTTTTAGTTGTCACAATTTAATTGGAACGTTGAGATGACAATTTAAAAGTTTAAAAACACATTTTTCATTTTATGGTATAAATGATATCATCTTGTGATGGGTTACTGAACGATATTTCCAAATACCTCATTTTGGAATAAATACCTTGAAAGAGGCGAACAATTAAGTGAGTTATTATCGACCTAACGTAATTATAGAACATGACATTAGTGATTAGTAACTGAATTGCGTAAATTACTTATTAAGTGTGAATATGTAGATTATCCTTTGACTATTCAAGTTAAATAAATATCAGTGACAGTATTTTTTCTATAAGTAATAACAATAATAATAACAATAATTTCAATCAGAATAATTTATTTATTTATTCTAACTAAACGGGCTTTATGTCCAATTTCAATTTTCAGAAATAATATATAATATACAGAACATTTATATGAATGAATATACAATACAAATTTTAAAATAATGAATAATAACATTTCACAACAATTTCATAAATATAAATATATGTATATAAAAATTTCAATAATTGACAATAATTCAAGTTACATTAATCTATATCAGATTAATTAATCATTTTACAAATTCTGGTTAACGGATTCTTCTGTATATATACATTTATAATATTTTATCGTAAACATGTTTCTCTGTTTTGAACTTTATAATCTAATAATTTTAATAAATCTGGACGATTAGTCATATCATTACATATTTTAAAAATAAATTTAAAATGAGATGGCATTTAGAAGGCTTAAGTGTAGGAATTTTTAGAATATAAGACATTTATTAAGCTGTAAATAAGGATTTTTCAGTTTTAACTAAAAGTCATTATTCTGAAAAAAAAAAGTTTCATAGCCTCTATTTTATCAATACTCATTTGATAAATAAATTCCCCATCCAATTTTAAGAACTTTATTTGAAACAGAAAGCAGTAGCTGAAAAAGTAAATATTTTTCTTCTTTTGTTTAATTTATTTTCATTGCAGACGTCAGCAAGATATTTGCAGACCTATATAAGTTAGTTTATGTGAGAGGTAAAAGGGTTGCTTATGGAATTTAATATCATTCATGACATCAAAACTCCGTTGCTCAACCACAAACTTCCAGTCTCGTGTACATGACTCAAAAGGATCAATTTGCATATCTTTTGTACGTCAAGAAATGTGAACTGCTAAGCGAAATTATTTTGATTTAAAGCCCTTCAGTCCTGACCATTCATGAGGCAAGCATCTCAGCTCAACCGCGAAGATCATTAAAAGAGAGTTTTCCCCTTTCTGATATTTTTTAGCTTCGGCCATAATTTCAGTGGGCTATTTCTTGAAACCGCATAAAAAACTTTTCTGACTGTGAATTACAACATCCGCATAAATTGTTTAATTATTTATTCTTAAGTTATGCTAATAACAATCAAAATATTGAATATTCAATCGTTCGAAGTAGTTTTATAGTCATATATAAAAGTTTTTAATGTTTCGGAAAATTGTTATAAGCACAAAAATTGAAGAATCATTCATTTTTTAAATTTATTGTTTATAGCTGCGTCAACATAAAAGTAATTGGCGACTTTACATACTTACTACATGAACTTATTACAAATAATTCATATTATCTATACTTTTTATTCTTAGTTTCAGATTAATTGTCTATTTAGATTAGATCTTGAATGCTTTCCTTTCTAAACTTTACCAGCATATTTATTGCCTCTGCTGAGATACATATCTCCCTTCTCGCGTATTTCTGAATTGTGGATCTTCTAGTGCTGTCGTGCTTTGGGCTGTCGTAGAGGATATTCTGGATCGTCAGGGCAGCCTTGCATGCGTCACATGCAGGTAGTGGTGATCTACAGAATATATAAGATTGCGTGAGGCTATAATGGAGAGTTCTTAAGCTAGCAACAACCACCTTCTTTCTCCGTGACAGATTACCAGCGTTGTTATAATTATTTGTGAGCTTTGAAGAAGGCCACGCCCTTTGCTTTCATATAGACATCCTGAAAATAGTGTTTTTTTTAATTTGTTGTAAGAATTAAAAATATTCCGAGTATAGTTATTTACGATTATGGAAACTTTTTTAAAGTTGTCGTATGCTTCAATATAACCACTATTCTAAATTTCTGAATTAGGAGCAAATATATCTAATCACCACTTATGTATAAGTAAAAAGATAAAATAGCCAAATGATAGACACTATGAAGTGATGATATAAATACTCTCTGTCTTTTTCTTCAAGTGCTAAGAAAGGCTCAACACAAGAGTGACACATCCGTTTCAGTACAGTTGACAAACTCAAAAGTTCCTTTCAAAAAGGACCTACTCTTATTTCATTTCTTATCTATGTCTTTAAAAAATTATAAAGTAAACACATGGTTCATTCTATCAAAAAGAATGGAAAACTAGAACAAGGGTTGGAAATTCAAAATAAAAAAGAATAACAAAATTACGAGTAAAATTCATTAAATGATACCACAGTGATACTTAATATTGACAGATAAGGAAGATTTGGGACAGTTGTTGGATAGAATATAAAATTTAAGTAATACGGATTTAAATCCATTAGTTTCTGATTGTTATAAAACAAGAATATCGAGATAAAGAAATGTTGATAATTATATAAACCAACTCAATATTTACATCGATCTCTTTACATAGCTTTGTATTTGCACGAAAAGAATATAGATAAAATTTGTAGATGCTTATTATAGTGACTAAAGAATTTAATTGAAAGTATACTCGATGGTAGTTGTCAGGATTCTAAGTGCATCCAATTTGTTCAATTACGAAATCTTGAATGACAGTATTAATTCCCTCTAAAATAAATTATTTGAGTTGTTAATCTCATTTCATTATCCGTATGTTTGTGTTTCTTCCAACTTGATATGATTTCCATAGAACTGAATTTAACCTATTAAATAAAAATACAGATAATAACGTTATGTAAGCATTTGTGCATAATTCAAGCGTATTAGTTTATATAATAACATAAAATTTCACTTTAAATATGGCAATTTAATAATCTGATTTTGTAAATGATTTCTAAAAATACTGATGTTTTGCAATTGGACAAATATACAACGAAACGGCGAAACAACCAGAGAATCTTGGTTCTCTCTGAATTAGACAACTTTAATTACGGTGGCGTCATTAATGAGCTTGCATTAGTAAAGTGTCTCGGAACGGCCCTTCTCATTTGAGAGAGAAACCAGGGAAGTAATTTGCATAATGCTGTTTTAGTGATGAAGGTGTGGTTGGCCCTATTTAATACCTTTCCCGTCTTGTAAACATGACTTTCCCGCACACGTTCCTTTCAAAGTTTACATATGCCCACGAACTTGAATAAAGTTGTCCCAGAGAGAATAAAGTTGTTCCGAGACACCAAAAATTTGCAAAAAAACCTAAAATATGCTGAAAATCTTATAACGCCGTGTAATATTTTACCTGGAGAGGATTTGTTTTATTTCTATAATAAATTAATTTTTCATCACAATAACGTTTTACATTTATCAAAAAGATATTATATACATACAAAATAATTAATTGACATCTTGCATCTGATAAATAAATAACAATAAAATAGTGATGAAAATTTATCTCTTTTTTTGTTTTAATATTTCCTATCTTTTATGATCGTATTTCTATTACAACACAATAGAACTGAAATGAAGGTATATATATATATATATATATATATATATATATATATATATATATAATTTTAAGGCTGTGAGAGCTCTTCGCTCGCAAGAACCTTTCTGAAGATACAGAGACGACTACCATTGAGGGAGGGGGGGGGGGCGGATGCCTTTTCCTTTCTCCGTTTTTGAACTAAGGTTCCCATATTTGAAGGAACCTCAGCCTGTTTTGAGAGGAGTATGTTCCGGGGTCTCAGACGTTGGGCAAGCCGTAACAGCTATTCCCATTGGAATAGTCGGCCAACTACCTCGAGACACGGAGAAGGGACTGTCATCGGAAGGGCGTGAGACTTGTCTAACACCCTTCCGATAACGTGAGATAAGGTTAAGTTGTGGGAACGCAACTTACACGTCTCCGTGCCTCCGACCAGCCTTCTGGTCGACTGGTCGAATGAGAACGGATACCTACTGCCCGACATACCTGATGCAGTTTTTCTATGGTTTATCCGGAATCGCTTTTAGGCGAATTCCGGGTAGGATCCTTAAACTATAGACTGGGGACCCTAGTTAACTCTTGGCTACCTTCCTATACCCTTCCGCATCCCCCATTTCAAATGTATTCCGATACTATTAAAGGGGAGTTGCGTCGTGGATTACACTCATGTAGCCTGTTACTCTCTCTCTCTCTCTCTCTCTCTCTCTCTCTCTCTCTCTATATATATATATATATATATATATATATATATATATATATATATATATGTGTGTGTGTGTGTGTGTGTGTGTGTGTAAATTGAATTAATAATTTGCATCTTACTATAATAGGTCATAGTACTGAATTTGAATCATAACTTTATGGAATAATTACAATAGTTTTGGGCACGATATTTGCCGGATAGCTACATTTTACTTCAGAACACGTTCCTTTTCGGCTGGTTTGCAGAGGTGTGTGTTCCGGGATAGCTGACTTATGGCATATGGCAATAGTTTAACCGTTCTCATTCTACTAGTCCCAGACACGGAGGCGTGTAAGTTGCGTTCCTACAACTTAACCTTATCTCACGTTATCGGAAGGGTGTCGGACAAGTACCAAGAATCCAACCCACCAGATGCTGGTTTCTCTAAGGTTTTCCTTGCATCATATTTAGGCGAATGCCGGGTAGGATCCTTAATCTATAGCTCGTGGGTCGTAGTCACTCATTGACATCCCTGCTCTTTTCCGTCCCATCTTATGCTATTAAAGGGGATATCCATTATAGCGGATAACATTTGTGTAGTCTTCTCTCTCTGTCTCTTTCAAAAGCCTAATGAAATGGTAATTTTATGGCAGATCTAACACTAAGTGCCTGAATCTCGTCTAGCCTGATTCGACCCAGTTGGTAATCCTCTAAAATTTTGGGATTCTCTTGGGATAAGTTGAATCAATCATTGTTAACTGCACTAAACTAGTGATAGCCCCACCTCCATTCCGACAGCTGTTGGCCTGGTGGATTTCACCATTTTGTATCAGACCTTATTTCTGTCCAAACTATTGACGGTTAGTAAGTTCTGTACTTGAAAAAACATTAGTAAAATATGGTTATAATAAAGTAAATTTTATTCCAGGTGGCAATTTGTCGTGATTGTATCATTTTATTGAAATATACGGAGCGTGACATAGTTTTTTTCAATCGCTATACGCTTTGATAAACAACGCAAACTACGAAGTTACCAGGATACACCACGAATTTGGTAATGTGATTGTGACGAAATGCAGTATGCCATGATTTTATTAATTTAAATCCTTGACGGAACATTAGTTAATTAAATCTGAGCTGCGGGCCGGGGTATGGCGTCCTTTTCCCCCGGGATTAGCGTGGCGGTGTGTGATACGATAAGCCACACACGCGGTCCCAAAAGAGATTTCCACGCTCATCCACAGTAGACGACATGCAGATTGGACTCAGGTCCCGTCCTAATTATAAATTTTATCCCAGAGGTCTAGAGTGAAACATTGTCAACGTCCCTCCGGCGAAGGCGATTCTAAGAAACGCGGCAAACAGCGGAGAAGCCATTACACGACAGAAGTTTATGAGTACTAATGCTAAAACGTACGATGTATAATACCTTAATAATGAGCTTGCAAATGTGTTTTACGACTGTGAGTATTCCGTTTCACACAGAGTTTTACAACTTCTTAGGAAGCACGATTTATAATTAATTACTTTCGTGTAAAGTAACGAGTAACTTTTTTCCACACTCATGCAACTCACATGAAATTAACCAGAGATTATATTTAACATTCAAATATGTTTATATTTAAAGCCAAAAATTTTAGAGAGCTATTATTTTATGCCACTGGGACGACAGATAACTGTTAGAATGGTCTTTCCTAATAAACTGTAATTTGACCTGTCCCAAAAAAATCCAGTCGAATATTGTTTTAAGTTTCAAAAGGCTGGGAAAATAACTATATCGATCGACAAAAATAAGACGCAGGAGAATATAATATTATATGTCTTCCGGGGCCACATAACTACCCTAGGAAATACGCGTACACCTGCTCGGTTCACACACGATAAGACTTTTCCAAAGAAGAACAGTATTAATTTATAGATCTGTTAACAGATAACCTATGATTTCTCTTTAAAGAAATGGTTTCCGTTATAACATAGAAGTTGTTTAATCTCTATACATATTATTTAAATTATTTTTCCGTAATGATTCTTACATTTCATCAATTCACGAACAAATATATTGAAAATCGCTTGGTATACATACAAGAGAAATGTAAAACTGTACTTAAAAACAGGCTGATTTAACGAGAAATTTCGGATCACAAATTCAAGGTTTTTAAACACACAAAAATTCAATACAATCCACAAACACGAACGTTTATTAAGGCAAAATTAACAGCTTTAACTAAATTAAATTTAAATATTTAAAAATAATTTTAGTTAGTTCGCAGCAGATTAACTACATAGATTGGAATAGTCGGTCAGTTGCCTCCTCCTAAACTGGTCGGGGTTCGGAGAAGGGAATGCTGCGTCCCCACAGCAACACCTCTCTCCCGCCATCGGAAGGGCGGGGGACAAGTACCTACTGTCCGAACTACCTGATGCAGGTTTTTCTATGGTTTCCCTGCATCACTTTAGGGGAATACCTGGTAGAATCCTTAAAACTATGACCCGGGACTCTAGTTAACCCTTTACTACCTTGCTCTATCCTTCCGCATCCCCCCTTTCAGTCCCTTTCCTATGCTATACGAGGGGAGTTACCACTCTGTGGATTAGCCTGTCTACACCTTCTGCTTACAATTTCTCCGGAATTAAGTTTTATGTTAAATTTGTGAGACAACTCTTGGTCAAGATATATTGAGGTCGAGATTTGATAATTTCATAACACAGCTTTCAGAAGAAATGCATAATATAATGGTTAAACGAAGTGTTTAACCAAAAACTTGTTATGAATTTAGTAGCTTATAGTTTTCGTTGATGGTATACCTTGAATGATATGCTCACCCGTGGTTAGGCAGTGGCACCTATGGATGACGCGTAGATTTCTGAATTAAATAACTTTTATTAATATGTGCAAAACATCTATACTAAATGGCGAATTAAAAAGTTACAAATTAGTTACGGTTTGTATGCGCTTTAAACAAATTTTATTACGTTCGGAAAAGTATAGATGCGTAATAGACCAGAATAGTTCCCTTAGTGTTAGTTGCCATAAATAACTTGTACCCTAAAACTCAATTAATATTATACTTTTCTTAAATTTAAACTAAGGAAGAAAATTAATATCACTTCATGCAATTCACAAATTAATACATAGTTTTTGAGGTCCTTAGTCGAAAATTCTAATGGAATAAACGGAGAAAGCACTTGATATTCCGAATATAAAAAAACAGGTTACACAACGTTCAATTTATAGCAATGAATATTATAGACGATAGAGTTTCTCCAAAACATCATTTATCATGCGTGAAACTTATACCTAATTATAAAGTGTTACAATATAATTTACTTCCTCGCGAAAAGCATTAATTGAATATATTGTAATAATTTAAAATAAACTAAAGGCTGTGGCTAAATAAAAATAACTATGTGAAAACAATTAATCAAAATTTATTAAAGTTTTAAATACAATATAAAATTACACAATAATATTTAGAATCTCAGGGTCTTTACTGGGTTTGATAAATGGGTGACTTGAATTTACAATAATTTATAATTACATTTAGCCTTTATTGAAGTTAATTCGTCTAAACCTCGACGAATTTTGTTGCGGATGAAAATAAGATTACAGATTGAATTTTAAATTAACTAACAAAACAATTAAAGAAATGAATAATTAAAGAAAAGAAATAATTGAAGAACGATCTGACGTATCTTAAAAAAATGGTTTACAAATAAATTTTAGAGTTTTTTTACTTACGGCCGACCAGGTCTCAATTTTGGGGTTTTCTGTGCACACGTTTTTGGGGATATCACTGAATTTAAATTGGTTACAAAACACTGTCGAAACTTTAGGTTCTCTCAGCTGGAAACGGCTACTCCTTCCGAATTAATGGTCAGTCAGATTATTACCAACTTTCTCTCGATGACATTGGTGACGGTCTCTTTACTTATTGAGTATTTACTGCGGCATGACTTATTAGGTTACTGTTTGTGGCAGACAAACCACTGAGTGAAAACCTTTTACTTGGTTTCACCCTGCAGCGTCTCTAGATGTATATCTGCCCGCATCTGACTTCCAACTTTTCCGTTTCGCTTCTCCTCGTTGACTGCTGTTCGTCTCGTAGATTTTTGAATGCGTACGTCTTAACAATGTACTCTTTGTGTCGCGTGCCGCCTGTGTTGCGGTGTATGCTTTATATTACTCTAATAATGAGTCCTTTACTTTGCAATTATAACAATGGATTAATTACTAATTACTACAATATTATTAGCTCCGTTTTTTAACATAGATTTCAAAAGAGATTGTCAAGATACTGTCATGGGATTGCTTACCGGGAAACTGCTCTGGGAGTGTTGAATTATTTTAATTTAAAATTTGCACTCTTCCAATTGCAACCGTCAAGGTGTGTAGGTTGATCTATAATCCTCATTTCAATAATATTGGAATTTGAAAAAGAAATAAGCGTATATGTTTCAGATTTATTAAAACTCAATGTTATATCTAAAGAAGCATTTCATAAACAAGATACTATGAACTGTAAATTACTAAGACCAGACAAGCATCGTCTCAGCTTTAGTGAGTCAATGACTCACTACTCCCAAATAAAATTATGCGGTTAAGCTCTTTCCTGAAGCAAAACAAAAAAACTATTATGAATTTGTAGACATGAGGAAAAGTACTGTGATACGTCGATTTTACCACGTTTCACATATAACAAGTTAGTCTCAAACATAGTGGCAAAGCTTTCGCATATTATTTTCCCAAAATTTCAATGAATGGCTTGTGTGTATAGATTTCATTGAAAATGTGTGTATACATTTCATTTGAAAACATTTTTTTCTTTATGTAGAACCAAAAATAACATTTGAGAGCTGACATTGACACGCTGTCGTACGAATGACAGGGGCAATGAAAAATTTAAAACTGATTAATAAGTCGTGTACAGTGAGTGGAAACAAATTATTATCGAACAAAATACAATAACTTTCCTTGTAATTTTCTTTAAATTCTTTAATGATGTATTTCCATATTTAATTTCGTAATGATATATTAAATCTTTTAGGTTAGTTATTTTTACTCTTCCGCAGTAGATTGCTGATTGAATTAATAATTTTAAACCGGGAATCTTCCGTCTTCTTTCTGTTACTCCACGATTATGCCGTGGTGACCCTGCTCAAATTAAACTATACGTTCTTTAGATAAGCGTCATGCTCTGCGTGTCACAAGAAAATTATTTTGACCTTATGGTCGATGCAATCTCTAACTATACTTCCGTGGCGGCTGACATAAAGAGAACGGAATAATTCCGGATTTCTAAATACCTTTCAATGGAAAAATAATGTTCCCGATATTCATATGGTAATTCTGTCAGCGGTAATAATCTATTTTTAAGTTTGTGTAGCCTTGAGTAACGTTCCGTTTGTAATTATCGTTATCGATCAGCAACCCAAATGATGTCTTCAGCGTATATTTCAATGATAATAAATACTTTTTGCAATATATATATATATATATATATATATATTAATGATTAAAAGGATAATTTCATTAAATTGCCCCACGTTGTTGTAGCCAACAATGTAATGATTAAAAAGGGAAGCTTAATTTAAAAAATTTACTCATTAAAGGTACAATTTATTAGCCCTACATTGCCACTCCAACTTCAATCAAAATTTACAGACCAATTTTTTTTATTATATAATTTATGGCATTCAAGGAAATATATAAACTTTTATATTTTAAAAACAAACAAATCTAATAACTCTTCTTCTCAGGGTCTTTACTGGGTTTGATAAGTAAGAAACAATCAAGATTAAAAATTAAAGAATTAATAATTTAAACAAATTGAAAATAACGGTATACGAAATGAAAAGAAACGGAATCTGACTATACGCTTCACTACCGTTTACAGAAAATTTAATTACTAAAGTTTGTACTTACAACTGCCTTTCTGGTACCAACTGATTTCGAAGCTTGGGACACAATTCTTAAAAAGGCCATTAATCACAGTCTCTACACTTTAACAAACACACGGTTGTATTTCGTGGATTACTCCTCCAGGAACTCGATTATCTGCACCTCCGGTCAGCCGTCGGACGTATTAAATTTTGATGCCTTTTGCGGAAAATGTTATTTAGAGCGCGTATGTATCTGAACAAACAATCCTAAACCTTTTGTTCAGCTTTTCAGATTTTTGCATAACGTCCAGATATTTTTTTACAAATGTAATGATTAACATATAAGTCTCGCAGTTGAAATTACTAAGTTTGGACCACGCTGTTCGTACTCTAAATTTCGCTTCCTCCCTCTACTACAAGATTCGCCACCAACTTTTCTATTGGCCCGACAGCCACCAACTGACCTCCCGTACAATGCGCTCAGTTCACAACAAAGCTTTCCGACAAAGAGCTGCCGTCCATTGTCGTTCTTTGAGATCGGTGCCGCTAAACAATTTATTTTAATTTAAACAATTAATAGTCTCCTTAATTACTATTATATATATATATATATATATATATATTATTTCTATTTCTTTTCTTTTCGCATTTACCTTTCACCCTAATCAGTGCCATAATCTCTTTAATAATAATAAATCGGGAATAGTTTCGATAAAATGTTGAGTTTTGGTCATATTATATAATTTTATAAATTGTTTTATATGGAATTTCAATATTTTCCTGTATGGTATTTTCAACTAAATGTGTCTCGGGCAGGTCTAATTTTGGTTCAAATCGTATAGCCACGTGGTAATTGTTTTGCTCTGTATTCTTTTCGTATAGTGAATTTGGTCCAACACAGGTGCACGAGGAGGAAATATGATAACCTTAAAAACATTTTGGAATTTAATTCGCAGACCAATGATTTATCGCTGAAGTATTATTCGGAGTGTAATCATTTCATTAATTACTGACCTGACCTGTTTCGTGGGTGCTTTGCCGAATATTTTTAATCTTTAATGCACTTCGATTCGTTATTTGTTCTAAATTTCAATGTATGTCAATTTTAGACAAGCCACAAATATCATGCCTTCTTAATGTCTGTATATTGATCATATAATAAATTTTAAAAACTTGAATTTTGTAGTATAATGAAGCAAAGTTTTGAAAAAATTGTTAACATATTTGGTAAAGCGGGTTATGTTATCTCATTTAAAAATAAATTCTAAAAGGTTATTTTATATATAACTTGTCCTTTAATAAGGGGATAAGAAAATTTGTGTCTGGCTCCTTTCGTCCAGCAACCAATTAATGAGAGAAAAAAATTAGTTGAATAATATTCTACGCGATCAGATAAGATAAAAATTACATAATTTTAGAAAGCTTAAAACGTGTACATTTATGTACTACATTATTAAAATATTAAAATTTAATAAAGGAAGATGTATAACATCTTAGTCGCTTACTTATAGAACACTATTTAATAATACAAATTACAAAGGAAGTTATATTTAGTTACTTTAGTTATATTTAGTTACTTAAAATTCATTCCTACAATTGAAAAGAAATATGTTTATTTATCATATAGTAATCGTAACGAGAACTTACAATACCAGTTATTTCCATGGACAGTTAAAAAAACTTGCATTGTGTCTAATAAATGTTGGGATTTTCATCAAATGTTTTATGTATGTGGTGATTTATTAATTAATAAAAATACTTAAAGGACTCTCTTAGTCACAGCACGATTCGTGCCTAACTCCGGAAGTCAATAACATTCAATAAAGTATTTATTCAGTCAAATCATGTTTATTTATTGGTCTCAAAACGAAAAATAATTGTATAAAATATATAAACGGTTCACTGAATCAAAACAAGTTTCTTCATTGCTTACAAATGACAATTATTTTGATTCTCAGCAGGCTGATACTTAACAATGACTCCCTTGGAAAAATTATCTATGTCCAAAATATATCTATGACTATAATTGTATACAAATAAAATTTAAAACTTTCTGTGACTTGAATCATTAATACTAAAAGCTCTAACATTTCATATTACATATATATTTCATATATACACTGTAATTTTAATTTTATTATCTTTTTACTTACATAATGTTAATAAATACATTTCAGTCAAACAGAAATAACCCCTTGACTTTCTTACTATTTATTTCTTTATTTTCCCTAATTATATCCGCTTGATTTCTACATGCCAAAATGCTTGTCTCGAGAAGCGGTGGATTGGGAATGACCAATGGTACATCAGAGAAGATTATGAAATGATCCGGAAAATATGAGTAAGCAGCATATAAATACTATGAAAACGGAGATCATTTTTCAAGTAAATTGATATAGTTGATTCTGATAATAAAATCCTACATAAAAAATATGTGCACATTTATTCTAGTTAATCAGGATGAATTAATTAAAACGATACATCAAAACATTTGCAGTTATTTAATAAATACGTACCAGAGAAGAGCTTAAAAATCAACCACTTGTTGAAAAGAGACAATAATTTTAGTCTTAAAAATTTTTATATTAATTTTATTTATGTAGTATAATTCAAATTCAAATCTGACATATGACACATAAATTTTGTGAGTTTAATTGTATTATACTTTATTTTTCGGGATACTAGAGTAAGTATATGAAGTATATTTTTATTATTGAAAGATTCTGAGTTCTTTCCATGGGAGTTTTATCATATATAGGTAGTCGTGTCGACAATAAGTTATTTCTTAACGTTATAAGGCAGGTTTGTAGGGCGCTCAATAAATGCCCCCGTTGCTACGAGTACGTAGCAGTCCTATGGCATTGCCTAGACCGTGTCAATAAATCCAGCCTGAAGCCAACATTATCAAGAAAGCGTAAGTGACTGATCCTTCAATCAAGCGCTCATTTCATTTATCTATATATTAACCAATATTCTATAATTTCAGAAACCTATATATCTAAAACTAAATGGTTTAAGGAATATGGTTTAGATTTTTTAATTTGCATGTCGCATCTTCCGAACATAATCTAGACGTCTAATTTATAAATGAATATCGAGTTTCTATAAATATTTATTAATACATAACATCGCTCTCTTATGGCTAATTTATATTATTCTAAAAAAAGGAAATTAATTTTTTAAACGTCCCGTTCGATTATGAAAGTTGTTATGTATTCAGAAATATAGTTTCTTAATACGTATTATTATGTTGTCCAACATCGATTTCACTGTTTTCGGAATTAAATGAGTGCTTCTAAAAATGTATTAATTTCAATACATGTAGTTTTCAAATACGTGAACTACAATAATGTTTTACTAAATGGAAAAAAAAACACGAAAAAATGTGTTGTTCCAAAATTGTGGACGAAACGTCGTATTATAATAATTTTTTGTGTTAATATATAAATACACATTTTCTCTGACGTATTGGCAGTTTTGTTTATTTATTATATGATAATTATCAGATTATATTAATTAATCCATTACGCCTCATAGTTTGCCTATATCGTTACCAGCGTTAGAAAATAATTTTATAAACAGAAATGTTCATGAATTGGTAAATAATTCTATCAAAGTATAGCTCCATCAAGCAGAAAACAAACCATTTTTCTGAAACTGAAAGTGTTTGTTGTGAACAGGAAAAAAAAAATTGCTGTATACAGTATAAAGTGTTGGCATATATTTATCTTGGCCTCATATATGCCACGGGAACCCCGCAATGCAGAAGCACAAAGAGAAAAACCAGTTGGCGATACATGCATTGTTGTGTGCGCTCTCATTAAATGCTTTCCAGGCTGCGTAAATACGGCAGCCGCCGGGCGTCGCTGTTGACTGTGTTATTTCCGGTTTATTTCACGAGAGCGCAGGTAATTTGTTTCTTTGCAGCGTAATTACCGTAAGACAAGAGGAATCTCGCTGCAGGATCTATCGTGTAAAGACTCTAATTAGCGCCAGAAAGATGCGGGCAAGTGAGGTGTTCCCTCGCGGCCAAATTGATCACGCAGCTAACTACCTCTACGAATTGAGCCCACACATCTCTCTGTCCTTCAATAACTTCCCATTCTGGGTATAAAATTAAATTTTACTGTTGTGAGTTATGTCAATCTTGTTTTATTTTAGGAACGTACAAATTTTCCTGATTGCTTCTCGTAGATCTTGCTGGAGTTTCGCCGTGGTAATTAGCGTTGACTTTCCATCCGGTCCTACTTTTCATGCTATTTATGTTCCTGGAATTATTTGGACAAATCTTCAGTTATCGATAGCGTGCTTACACTGTCGGAAACCTAAATCCGAGCCTTTGCGTTCTGCGTGCGTTCGTCAATGAAACCTGCGGATGAAAAAAATACGTCCCGTGTCACGTATTTGATCGTTTTTTAATCTACTTGACAAAATAATAAATGTCCGGTCAAGCAACGAGAAAACAACTTTAAGTAAATGTGCTTCATTACGTGAATGAATTTTACTGAAGTTGTTACTAGTACAGATAAGCCAACAATTCGTGGCGGCTACGATAATTTTAAATTAATTGTTAGACACTAAATCTAGAATGTCAGATTTTGGATTGTGATTTATTAGTCCTCTGAGGAAGAAACAGCACAAGTTAAAAGTGCTCCAATTTATAAACATAAATAAGAGCATTGGTATTTAATAACACTGATAAGTTAAAATATATATAATTTGAGAAGTACATACTTTCAAAGTATATCTTACGACCAGTTGATTTTGTGTAAGTTTAATACTGGACTTTTTTTCTTTCTAAAAGTGGATAATATATTCCAGGTCCATTTTACAGAGCTGAATTCAAAGCCTGGTTATTTTCTCTCCTGCACTAATTCCTACATCCTATCTGTATTTCACAGGACTCGAAAAAAATAATCAATATGCTATTCTTAACGCTTCTTGGGAACCTATAATCAGAATAATAACAATAAAATAATTTCGATCTATATCCTTCACCCAGACAATTTGCAACCAAAATACTTACAGAATTGATGAAAAAGTACTAAATTCATAACAAGCAAAATAAACGTAAATTGGATACATCGAGGCTTTAGGAATTAATAATTGTATATATAAATAATAGAATTACTGAATTTCATTCTATCTTGACTGAGTTTACGTGATTATTAGATATTCTCGTCGGGTCTGAAAATACGAAACAAAATTTATAGTAATGAGAATTAGGAAACCAACGTTTCGAACAGTGATCAAACTCTGTTCTTATTCAGGGGAGAAGACATTCACTGCAAAAACTTAGTTTCATCTCTTCTATTTCTATTGTTTCGTAATTATTATTGTTACTTTTTCGTCTTTTATCTCTCATCCGTCGTATCAGTTCCTCTGTTCTCAACCACCTTTTCTCAAAACCGATCTATGCATTAGAAAACCAGACAACATGTTCCAATGTTGTACTAACGCTTCCACTCCGTTGCCACAAAATTTCAGTTCCAAATATATATTTATTCGTGGTTATTGAGTAACGGGGAAAAAATAAATAATTTTATTCCAGCCGAAATTTCAGAATTTTTTTCCTTGTTATACGTAAAATTATTATTATAATATTCACTTATTCTTGCGGAAATATTTATAATTAAATCTCATTTGTAATTATGTCTATGCAAATATTTTCTGTCAGAAGTCCACTAGAATTGTTACATCACGACTATGTTATTTCAGCTTAAACTAATTAATTTCTTCTCGTTCCTCCCTACGCTATAAAATAATTAAGTACGTTTCTAAAGGGGAAAAGAAAAAACTCTATTAAACTACCGTCCTACTTTATTAAAAAATGATAACCATAAAACTATACAAAAGAAAAATGAATGACATGTGAACGAGTTCTTGATCATTATTAAATTGGTAATGTTTAAGATCCGTTTGTGTAGAAAACTAACAAATGTTTTTCTTAAGAAAGAATAATTGTATTGTATCAAACGAGTGCTGTGATGTGATGTAGCTTTATAATACAAATATAACAATGTACATTTGATATTGAGATTAAAAGGACGAATTATTAGATAAAATCCTTTATCCTGAGTTAGTTACGATTGGACGTAATTTGTATGTACTTATTATTTTAACTAGAACCAAATGGATTGAACGACTTGATGTATGAATAATTTAATTTCTAAATAATCATGAACCTAATTTTCTTACTGTCACAGTTTATATGAACAATGCAAAATGGCGCTATTTCCCTGTGACTTTATTCAATAACTAACTGTCTTACCCGTTCTTCGCACGGGGAAAAATAAAGTTACTTTGGAAACAGCAATTTGCTTAAAAATACAAATGCATTGAAACGCCACTCAAAGGAAAAAGTGTTTGTGTTTTAATTTCGTTTATTGAAATGCTTTTGGATGAACAATATTTTTTGTTTTGCCGTCTGTTGCGTCCACGAATAAATCGGAAGGTTCCCGACGCGTGAGCAGGCCACATGTTAAAAGCATGGATTTTCTAAATTTAGTGCACACACTTGGAGCGATTGCCCCTGTGTTTTTTTGACGGTAATTGAAAATGTGAGTCGTACCGGAAACTGCAAACGTTTGAATTCTAATGGCATATCTGTCGGAATCGTTGGGATGCGTGGAAGCATTGCCCCCTCTCCTTTAAATTTTACATTTAAAATTGTAGCTTCGATTATATAGTTCATATTTTTCACTGAAAGCCTGGTACCGTTAAAAAGTCGTTGTGGATTTATGTTTTGGAGAAGAATGTTGACCTCGTCAAATTTAAATTTTAAAACGTGTAGGGGAATTCAAGAATACAGTTGGATATTTGGCAATTTCGTCTTGATTCATTATAACGTCGATGGACTGATACGTTATTGTTTCTGCGATATTTAGTTGTGAATACTGAAATTTATGGCAAAGGCATCTTTGGTTTTCGAAAGTAAAATAAGACGTGCGTTGAGTTTTTAATGTTTCTTGTAATATAATTTCAACATTAAACTATATGATATACTCTCGCTTGTTGAACCGAATCGCGCGCTATCTATTGTAAAATGCTTGAAACTGGCTAGGGGGGCATATTACGGTTACGACCGAATAGGCGGAGAAAGAATGGACCTAACGCTTCGAGAGGCCGACAGAAACCTTCGCGGTGTGCGCACAACTCCTCAAAGTTACATCGCAATCGGATGCATAATTGACAAACAAATATATATATATATATATATATATATATATATATAGGTGTATTGAAAAATTATTATATTATTTTTTTTGTATTTTGTAGTGATTATTTAAAATTAATTGGGTTGGGTAAACACGTTTATTAACGAAGTATTTAAAAAACATACAAATATTATAATTTTTATAAATTCAGATGTTAATTATAAACAATATTGTAAAAGTTTCTAGCTCAGTTGGTAGATATGATAACACTTTTTCATAAGGGAGTTAAGTATGGGTGCTGTATATATGTCCAGAAATATCAGTCCGAACTCTACCGCAATAAAAGCAACAAGATTTTTCTTCACATTGCACATAAATTAATCGTTACTGTTCTTTGTACAGCGTACGGCGAGCAGGTCAGTTTTTCACATTAGTTCAGCTCTATCGGGATAGCGTAATAATCATAGCTGCGTGGCAGGTTCTCAACAGCTCATCAGGACATCTGCCGGAATAACATGTCGTACTCGATAATCTTCGCTCCAAATCCCCCGATTGTCGCTTCCGATTATTAACTCGCGCTTCCCCTTACAATAATTAAAATTAAGAATCCAACAAAACTAAAAACACACAAAACCAATAACCAATTCGAATTCATTTCATTATAATATATATATATATATATATATATATATATATATATATTGTATTGAATGATTTTTATTAATATTAATTTAAATGTCTCATCTGTGAGTATCCAATATATTGCTGTCGAAATTCCTTCTGCAATCCTAGCTAATAGTTTACCTACAGTTTTCACCTTAACTTCTCCAAATCTCAAATCAAATATATATATGTAGTGTGTGGTAAATTTGAGGAAATAATTAATTAATAAACAAAAATTATAATATAATAAGGAATTTCACACAATTTTAAAGTAATTTGGGTCACTCTTAACAAAATTCTGCCATTGAGATAGATCTTTTAGAACACCAATATGCGTGATATCTGTCACACACCATTCCACAAAATTCACAAACACAATTTACATCTGGTTGATGAAAGCTTTTTGATTTACAAATCTTGTGGTGAAAACCGTGCACGTCGAAACGGGTTAATGTGTGTCGTAGTTCGTATGATGCTCTCCTCCATTCGTTTGTCATCATGGCGGTGGTACTGTATAAATCGTCCCATAACTGGTTCTTCTTTTCCTTTAGTTCTTGGATCACGTGTTGATATGCGGGTGTAGATGGCAAAGTTAACCCTGTTGAATAGCGTAGGTCTTCTAAGTAGAAAGGTTCCCTTGTGAGTTCATATGCAAGTCGTGATGGCGTATATTTCGAGACACACAGTATCTTTTTCAGAAAAGTTGCTTTTATCTGTTCAATATCTTTCAGGTTCTTTCTATTTAGTTTCTCCCATATTAATTCCAAACCGTATGTGACTATTGGGTTGACTTTTGCTTTGTAGAAGGAGATGGTCGTGTCTATGGAGAGTTGTCGTATCATCCGAATATCTTGCATTGCTCTGATAGCTGCGATTACTTTTTCTTTCACGTGTAGTGTGAATGTGCTTCCTGTCGGTTGTAAGGTACTTGAAGCTGTTTCTAACACTTATTGTTCTGTTGCCGAGGTATAAAGTGTCTTTCGTTCTGTGCCTACCACCTTTCCTGAATATCATTGCTGCTGTCTTTTGAAGAAGAAAATGAACTAGAAATAAACAAAAATTTGAACTCGCATTGTTAGCGGCATAAACACACGAATGTGGCAAGAATACAATGTTTGTGGGTATTGTAGTTATTGGTTCGCTAGACGCGCATAGCAGAGTCTTTGGGGAGGCGAGCTACAGTAAAGTCTTCGTCGAAATATAGCAGTTAACAGACGAAAAGTATAAAATCCAGAAAGTGTCTTAATACATGTAACAACAGTTAAAACATTTTTACAAGGTATAGTGTGTGAGATAAGTTCATAACATTCATAACATATTTAGAGTGTTGAAGATAAATTATTATATTCTCGATTCAGACCATTTCTTCAATTTTGGAAGCCCAAGAAACAATCGTCGGAATAAGGTAATAGGATTTTGTAAACGAACAGTGAACCAACTTTTGCAAAACTAAAAATGTTGATTAGAGTCAGTGGATAAATAAAATGGCCTCTCTATAAATTTAAATAAGTGTGTGTGTACGAACGAGTCAATTTCCTTGAGTACCAGAGACAGTAAGGTAAAATTCCACAGATTTACTATCTGTAAACTCATAAGTAAAGATATCGTCGTCAGATTTAGAATTTAGTTCAGAATTTAAAGTTCATATTTTATGTTTTGCATTGTAATAAATCTACTGATGAATTAAGTCCTTGATAGCTTGATAAAATTTAATTGTTAACAAGTATTTCTTAATTAAAGACCCAGGAAATGACCCTGAGAAATAGTCATTTAATTGTAAAAGATCAATTGATAATGTAAATTAAAATATATTTGCCAAAATAACTTGTGTAAATTTATAATTATTTTCAGTTAATAAATGTTAATTGTTCGCTTTAATTGATTTTACATTCTTTATTGGAAATAAAATACTACAAATAGACGCCTTAACGTGAGGAATTGCTTTTAATTTAATTGTTTCATTTGCTAAATACTACAATTTGGCGCCTCAATGTGGCGATTTAATTGTCTTTCATTTGAGTATACTACAATACATATTGTAGTAATTGGTAATTAAGACATTGTTCTAATTGGAAAGTTGGACTGTAGAGGACTCATTATTAGTGGATATAGAGCGGACGCCACAACAATCCGGCAAGGCAAAGAAAACATTGTTGAGGTTCTACGCGCTCAAAATCTACGAGACGAAGAGGACAGTCGGGCCGTAGGCAGCGAGGAGAAAAGACTAAAAATTCCAAGTCACGAACATTTGAACAGTACAGTCGGTCAGCAGACAGCGAATAGAACGGACGAAAAGAACTCATTGAAAGTTTTACAGTCGGCAGCCAGAACGAAAGATTGTGGCGCAGTCACAAACATGCTTTCAATTATTAAAAAGTAAAGCAATATTCAGATAAACCAATGAAGTCCATTGTCAACTAAAGCCATGAGATCTACAAATCCAGGTTGCAGTAAAGCATCGAGAACCAACCAATTTGTGTTAAACCAACTAACAAACAACGCCAATTAGAGTCTGTGAGAACTTAGAATCAGTGATGTCCCCAAAATTGTGCACGAAAAACTAAAAATGAGACCTGGGCGGCCGTAAGTAGAGAAAAGCTTTAAAATCATTTGTAAACCGTGTTTAAAAGATAAAAGTCAGATCGTTCTTTAATTATTTAATTATCGATAAAATGAGATCGTTAATTCTTAATAAAATTGAAATTGTTAAATTCAATCTTTAGTATTATTTCTTCCGCAACAAATTTCGTCTATGTTCATTGATCCATAAAAAGTAAATGTAATTTTGATTATTTAAATTCTGCCATTTATGAAACCCAGATCAAGACCCTGAGATCCTGAATATTTTGTGTATTTTTTTTACTTGTTTTTAAAATTGATAATAAATTTTGTTTGTTATTTAAAGTTAAAGTTATTTAATTATTACAATATATATACAAAAATTTTGGCCGTTCCTGACGGGCACTCGTCAGCTACTGTTCTACTCCTCTGGTCTGCCAAAAATATGTGACCCTCATAAATTTTCTTAACAAAAGGCCAGCCGCTGTTACTCACACCCCAGCAACCCCCTGTGATCTCGTCCCGTGCAAGACGCTCCAAATTCCAAACGAATTATATTTAATTTGGAACAATGTTTCAGGTTTTTAGTTTTGCCTAAATAATATATATATATATGTGTGTGTGTGTGTGTCTAAAAATGCTAGACCAGTAACAATTAACCACTAGTTACTTCTCTTCATTATTATTTTGTTTGAATTTTAACTATTAGTTATCCATTTCACGAATGTAAATTTTTAATATATTACTCATCTGATTTATGACTAGACCGTACAGTATTTCCAGTCTTATTAAATACTTTCGTATCTCTAGTGAAAGTCTCTTATACCTTTCCGTGAAAATTATTCCATTACCTTATTTTTCGGTTCACGAAGGAATGCTTGAAAACGCCTGCTCTTTGCTTTCTTTCCTTAATTTTGTAGGTATGGCTATTTTTAGATAACAACGTGAGCTTATTTCGACGCGCTCTTTTATTTCACTCTCGGCTGGTTCAACTTCTTAAGCTTTAAAGAGTGCACAAATCTCTGCCATTTCCGTACTTCACTAGAAGGTTTCCCATTTATCTGAAGACTCGCCTAAAATTAGAGAGCCACTCATTTCCTCAGTCCGTCTCTGATATGTTCCGCTATCTAATGTTCCTAAATTCATACCGTTTAGCCTAAAACAAGTCTGACATGAGATTTCATTCAGAATTCGATTCATGTAATGTAAACTCTTCCACCAATTACGCACCACTGAATTAACTTGCTCGCTACAATTTAGGTTATTATTAAAATGAAAAATTAACGTCCGATTGAAAATTAATCATAAGAAAGATAACCAAATACAGACGAAAGAAGTGATAATATAAATACCATACAACGTTTCTGGAAGCCTTGTGCCTTTCTTCTGGTGGAGAAAAAACGCAAGATCATAGAGCCACACAACACTAACCAGTTGACAAATGTCATGGTTTCCTTACTAATTTTATGTTTCGCGGACATAATATTTCTCCTTTTTTAATAAAAGTATTTGTTTCACTTTTAGATAGATTTATCACGATCCTATTCATTTAGGCTGATGCAAATAATTTATATAAAAAGGTCTGAAGAGGGAGTACCTCAATTATGTTTTCTACTTACTTGTAAAGTAATTCAATCATTTTCTAACAATTTAATAAATTATAGTATTAATTAGAGGCCAGTAATGATTTTAATAATTGGATTGTTAGCGATACCAAATCTTCAAAACCGACAATGAGTAGGATAGCTTTATTGTGAGCCGCTAGCACTGTTTGAAGGCAGTTGGTCGGGTTGTTGTGGTCGCGTGAGGAAATCAGAATCTGGGATCGGAGAACGAACAGCGTGGCCAGAGTATAAAATCAACCTAGTTTTTTTTTTAGGACAACAGGCTACATGAGGGTGATCCACATTGGGCAACTCCCCTTTAATAGCATAGGAAGGGATTGAAAGGGGGGATGCGGAAGGGTAGAGGAAGGTAGCCAAGGGTTACTAGGGCCCCCGGGCTATGGTTTAAGGATCCTACCCGGCATTCGCCTAAAGAAATGCAGGGAAAACCCTAGAAAAACCTGCATCGGGTAGGTCGAGCATTGGGTACTTCTCCCACGCCCTTCCGATAGCGGGAGAGGAGTTTGCTGTGGGAACGCAGCATTCCATTCTCCGTGCCTCGACCAGTTTAGGAGGCAGCTGGCCGACTATTCCAATGGGAATAGCGAACAACTCTTACCGTATGCCCAAGGTCTGCGACCCCGGAACATACACCTCTCAAAACAGGCCGAGGTGCCTCGGCTTGTGGGAACCTTAGTTCAAAAACGGAGAGGAAAAGGCATCCCCAAAGGTAGCCCCTTCGTATCTCTCCTAAAAGGTTCTGCCTGCGAGAGAAAATCCGATGCAGGTTTTTCTAGGATTTTCACTGCATTTCTTTAGGCGAATGCCGGGTAGGATCCAAACCATAGCCCGGGGGCCCTAGTAACCCTAGGCTACCTTCCTCTACCCTTCCGCATCCCCCCTTTCTAATCCCTTCCTATGCTATTAAAGGGGAGTTGCCCAATGTGGATCATCCTCATGTAGCCTGTTGCCCTAATAAAAAAAAATCCAAGTATAAAGTTTGGACAGCGAGATACTTTGTAAAAAACTGCAAAGAGTAATCAAATATTTTGTGTCACATTAAGATTCCTACGCGTACTGAAATAATCATCATTTTTCCACATAAAAACAATGTGAAACAATATGTCTGACTAATGATCCGGAGGTGCAGCAACTCCAGTTCCCGGAGGAAAATTCAATAACTACGACCGTGTGTTTGACAATCAAGTCTAGAGTCAGTGTTTTATGGCCCATTAGCATAAATTGTGAGCCCGAGCCCAGGAATCTAAGTCTGGTACCAGCCGAACATTATGTAAGTAGAAACCAAGTTAATTAAGTTTGTAAACGATAGTTAAAGGTATTCGTCAGATTTAGTTCGTCTCGTTTTGGTTTTGATTGTTAATTTCTTAATTTATAAATTTTATGATTGTATGATTATCAAGCCCAGGTAAACGACTCTGAAAGAAGACTTATCAAATTTCTAAACATTGAAACTTTAAATGTATTTAACCTCAGAGAGAATGTTATAAATTTCTATTAAATAAAATAAATGGTATCGTAAAGTTTAAAGTAGTAATTATTTCTCTATCATTCCTGTTAAAATAAAATAAATTGTTTCAGAACGAACTATCAATTTAATAAAACTGCAAATTAATTGTACCATTAATTAAATAAAAATTTTGTTTGTTAATTAATCCCTTTTAATTAATCATAATTAATCATTACAATATATTACCAGATATATATATATATATTAAAATATATTCCCTGCGACGGTCATTTGTCCGACAGACACAGTTGCCCGGTGGACGTTTTCCTGACGACATTATCCCGAATGACGTTTGTCGAAAGTCAATTATTCTGTTTCAATGATCATTATCCCGATGGACGTTTCCCCGACATGTGTATATCCCGATGGGTCATTTTCCAGAAAGGCACGTTTTTACGGAGTGCAGCATAGTAATGAATACGTCAGATGATAGTCATATTATCATGATTATTATTGAAAATTAAGTTTTTAATTAATGCGTAGTACAATTTCATCCAAACTTGGAACACATGTCATCGAGGAAAAAATAATGCGGATGTTAACTACTCTAGCACTATTATGGATGGGATGGGAGAACTTTTAAAATATCAGAAATGAGCCAAATTTTCGTCGAATAAATAGTTTACAGGGTCGCTCAGATTTATAATGTCACTCTCGATGCATAATAAATTAAATAACATATTAAGTGTGTTTAGTAAGTGTTTTATTTCAAGAAAATGATCTATCGGGTAAACTTAAATCGGGATAATGTCAAGTCGGACAAGCGTCAATAAAGTTGGAAAAACTTCAATGCGGATATTGTTATCGGGGAAAACCTGCATCGGACAACTGCAGTCGGCACACTACGGGATATACTTGAAATTTGATTTTATAGTTTCTCATTTACTCGGACTCAAAAAACGTAATGTTTTTCTAATCAAACAAACTGTGGGAATATCCACACCAGATTCATTAAGTCTAATTTATAAAATATATGGTGATACATAAACAGCTCTAAAAAATCAATTCTTCTTTCATCAGATCATGACAAATAGTGATAACTGGCCGTCGTACAAATATCCCAGTCTAAAGAAAGATATATTCCTCAGATATCACACATTATTTCGTATTGTTAGTTAGAAACTGCCAAAAATGTATACACTAAATCTCATGGACTGCAAACCAATGAAGCCAATTAATAAATGTTTTTTTGTCTGTTCATCAATGAATTTTTTTTTACTCTTTAGTAATTTACTCGTGCTATCTTCAAAATCCTCATTGTAATGATTGTGTTGAGAGAGAGGTGGATGGGGTTGAGAGAGAATATTTCCTTTTGTGTGAGGTGACTTAAAATCCATAATTTAGCAATTTAAGAACCCCATTCGTGTAGAAATGTAGCAGTAGAAACTGAATTAATAACCCTCAAAGTTTAATAATTATAAAATATCATCTAAAATTGAATTAAAAAATTACATTTAATAAAAATTGATATAAAATAGAATATGAATGGAAATTAAAATATAAAACGTCAGTGTTGAAAAAATAATAATTATATAAATAAGTATACAAACAAGAGGTAAACATAAATACTAAATAAATATCACACAACGTTTCTGCAATCCTTATTGTTTTCGTAAGGTGATTAAACAAAAATTCAATTCCCGTAAGAACGGAAAACGGAGAAAAGCAGGTCACTAACACGTAACCTTTTGTGGCCTTTATTTTTCACTACCTTTGGTCTCTTTTTTAGCACTTATTTATCAAATTAAAATTTAAATTACATGGAAACTTTGGCTGTTAATTTATCTTTATTTTTGTCTACTAAACCACTTTATAATGCTATAAAATGTGAAGGAAAATTGTACAGGACAAGCAGTGGTTTCAGTAAACTCCTAGCATATCCATTCAATGAAGAACAGTTTTTTTAGCCCATAACTTGCAAATCAGAACTCCGCTTAACTTAAAGATTTTCTGAATGAGAATATTCTTTATAAGAGCTTATGCAGAATCTTTAAGACACAAAAGGAGATATTGGATACTGACATCCCAACTTTCATTGCGACACAGAAATTGAATGTGTCATTGTAAATACGTGATTTCAGTTGATAAATTTACGCTATCCAGGGATATTGTTTAGGCAATATAAATGTTTTGTAACACTTTATTACTTTGTTAGATATATCTCTCGCTACCTATGTATTCAAAAACAAGTTTCGAATTCCTGAGGCAAAATTTATAAAAATAATTCTTTGTATACCAATTGCTGTAGGGTATTCAGATTTCAGGAAATTCACAAATAGTAGAACCTTGTGTAATTCCTGTTTTTTCATCCCAATCAGAGTAAGAAATTTTTTAATATTTTTTTAGAGTAAAAGGCTACATAATTAATAGCGTAGGAAGGGATTTAAAAGGGGGGATGCGGAAGGGTAGAGGAAGGTAGCTAAGGGTTAACTAGGGTCCTCGGGCTATAGTTTAAGGATCCTTCCCGGAATTTTCCTAAAAGTGATGCAGGACAAACCCTAGAAAACCTACATTAAGTATGTCCGTCAGTAGGTACTTTCCCACGCCCTTCCGATGTTGGGAGAGAAGCAGCATTCCGTTCTCCGTGCCTCGACCAGTTTAGGAGGCAACTGGCCGACTATTCCAACGGGACAACAAGGTCAGCGACGCCGAAACATACACCTTTCAAAACACGCCGTGGTGCCTCGGCTTGAGGGAAACTTAGTTTAAAAGCAGTGAGAGGAAAAGGTATCACCAAAGGTAGCTCTCTCCGTCTCTCCTTAAAGGTACTTCCTGCGAGAGTTAACAACAGCTCTCACAGGCTTCTCAGAGTGAGAAATTTGGCTTCATGTGTATTATTTCTCTCTTCTCCCTGTTGGATAAATGAGTAGAATGAGTAATTACTCCCAAGGTGCATAAATGTTTCAAACGAGAAGTTCCAGTTCACATAATTAAATGATCGATTCACAATACATATATTCAGAAAATTAGTGGAATATATTAACGTAGAGTAAAATAATATTTTCAGAATTATCTCGAAATAAAAACCGTGTATTTCTCAGTTAAAAATAAGTATTATATTTTCAAACAGATCTGTATTTAAATTTATGATATATGTGGAAGCAGAGTCACATTTATTATGTTACCTACTACTTTAAAGATTTTTAAATTAGAAAGATACAGAACATAACATAATAACTACTGTTTTGTTTAGTTTTTCAGTCTTGACGTTAATAAATTTTTTCGGGACTAATTTCTTAGAATATTAATTCAAAGAAATATTCAAATATCTGCAAACGATGGGGTATATAATAATCCAATTAGTGGATCTTGTCGAGAAATCATTACCCTTAAGCACTCCACGGATAAACTGAGTTGTGCATCGATTAAACGATGATAAAAGTGTAATGGCTGTTCTAAACCATGTTTACCACCTTAAATACTTCTTTTTTATTGAAATAATTGTTTTTATACACCTAAATGTATTCTAGAGAAAGCCAAACGCTTTCAAACCACAATTACAATACGGTCCTTTTGTTTGTATATATAGATGATGAACACACACACACAACCAAAAATATATATTTAGAAAGTAGAAATACTCGTATTATTATGTAAATAACATTTGTATAGCAGAAATATGATAATTATAATATGTTTATAAGGGATCTTGTACGAAATCCTGACACACACTTGCCTGATGAACGTTTTTCCGACAATATCCCGATTGACGTTTTCCCGACAGGTCATTTTCCCGATGGGTAATATTGCCGGTGAGTTTTTACGAAAGAAAGCATAATATTAATATTGTAGAACACTTTTAAATTAAGTTGTTCATTAATGCGTGGCATAATTTCAACCAAACTTGGTATCACTTAAGGTCCACGAACAACCTTGCGGAATTAAGATAACTCTATCACCCCTATGGGTGGAGGTAGAAGTGGGAGGCATTTAAAAAATACATAATATGGGATAATTGTCTACATTGGAGCCAAATAAACACATTCATAATGCCATTCTTGATGCTTTTAGAGCCTAATTTCATCCCCTAAAGGCAAGAGGACAGGTAAGAGATGGTGTGACAAAAAATTGCTTAAACTCCCAAGATTGGTGTCGAATCCAGTGATTTGGAAGTCGCTGAGATTAGTTAGTACTGTCGGGCAAATGGAAATCGGGATTGTCCTGTCGGGTAAACGTTAATCGGGATTTTGTCCTGTCGGGTAAATGTCAATCGGGATATTGTTGTCGGGAAAACGTGCATCGGGCAAGTGTGTCGTCCGGTTACCATTTATAAGATACAGCATTGAATTTCAGGAAAATGTGGTACGAAAAGCACAATTTATTTGTTAGTAAAATCGATAAAAATATTTTCTTTCTGAATTTCTATTTAATATTATATATTTTGATGGAATTCCCTGAAAAATAATTCAACATAGAAACTTTTAATAATGATTTCGGAGGTAAACGTCTTCGTACTTAAATTTTAATTACGTTCCTGCTTAGACGTTTATAATCCAGTAAGTTGAAGAGATTCTTCTACGTAGGAACTTGAGTCCTTCCAGTAGTTCTTTTCGTGTACCACTCCAACGGTTTACTTCGACACTTAACGCCTGGATCTAAGAGTTCTTTCAGAGAGACCACTTCAAGAAACTTCTTCCCGTGAATGTCACGATCTAGTTTTGTTCCTCAGTGTTTTTATTTCGACGCTCATTGGTATCATAAAATTGCTATCTTCATCTTCTCTTACACGTTTTGATTACTATAATTATAAAGAAGTATTTCCCAGTCTGAATAAGACAGGCCGTGGACGAAGTCAGGATGTCTACGTCAATAATAATTGTAAGTAAATTAAGTGACATAACATAGCAATTAACACCTATTAAAAATAATAATACAAAAACAAACAAAGTTAAAATAGAAAAACAAAATTAAATGTAAAGATGCCGGACCTTTCGTCGCGAATTGGCGTATTTTTCTAACGGCTCAAAAAAACGGCGAATTTATTTTTGCGCCGGTAGAAAAGACTCCAATTACCGTAGGAACGTACGAAACCATTAAATTTAGTTTTTTATAGTTATTTTTCTTTATTAAGTTTGCCTGTACGAAGGTCGTTTTTCATATTATTTAATTAAGTAACGCTTAATTTTTTAAATGTAAGTTTGGAGTTCATGAAACTGAAATTGTAACTATTTTTTATTTAGAGACAGTGGCTTATCTTGATATTTTTGCAACACATAATTTTTAACTAAGTGGAGGGAATCTATATTACGATGAAATTAACATTAAGCTATTCTCAGTAAATTAAATTATTTATTCATAACTACGTAGAAATTGATATTAACGTCATCCAAGTAAGCTTAATATTACTTCCAGGCTATTAAAAGTTTTATATATACAGAAGAAAAGGAGGAAATGTGAGACAACACTCTCAAGGATCACAGGTCATTTGGGAGAATATATGTGTGACACACAAAATCTTACGTTAGATGTACCTTGCGAAAGTTAGAATCCGAGTTCTCATGGATGCCTGGATTTGTGAGAAATAAAAATTCAGTCTAAAACAATGAATTCAGATAAAAGACATGACCTTTAGTGATCCGATTAATACCCGACGGTGTCAAAGAGATAATTCTCAAATATTATTTTATCTTCCAAAGTGGCGGAATATTTTGGAAGAAATAATGGTAAACATTAATTTCTGGATTTCTTCTCCTTGAATTTTCACTCGTTAAATTAAATTATTTTAAATTAATTATTTGAAAATTTATACGATCAACTGGAATTACATTATTATTAATACGTACTACATTTTATAAAAATAATTGTTTAACATCTGCATTCTACTAAATTGAAGTAAAAGTAAGACAAACGAATATTACCGATGCAAAAACATAATCAATATAGTGACTTTTATAGGCCTATAGGGGTATTTTATGGATATATATATATATATATATATATATATATATATTATTCTAGTCCGCTCTTGATACCCCTAAGAGTATAAGGCTCAAGGTTTTGTTGTTGCTGATGGAAAATCCGTTGTATTTTTATGGCCTCATAGGAAATGCAGAACCTGGACCGTAAACTACTGTAACGAATACGGCGACACGCAAAGCAGTAAAACGGCATCTAATGGAAACGACGGTGTCGGAATCATGCCGGAAGGGAGGTGACCTGCACTTCGGGAATACAAATCCAATCCGCGACACGGCCAGGTCCATTGACGCAGATTTGCTTACGCAAGCATGGCGGCGGCCGCATGCCAAGCGAGGTGCAGATCCTCAAGGCTAGCGCTTCATAGTGGACGTACCATTGCTTCTTAATGCTGACACATGGCTAGACGATGCGGAGAATTTATATTATGTTTAAGTGAATGACAATTTATTATCATTCGCTTATTCGGTAAGTACGCGATTACCTTCGAATTATCTTGCGCAGTTCAGTAAATTCACAACTAAAAAAAGACCCTTACAGACATAGGTAATGTTAACTAACTAGTAAAGAATGAGCCCTGATAAAGAAATTGACTTGTTAACAGAGAAGTAAATATTTAAACGCCCGTCATTAATTTTCGTTTTTTTCCCATGAGCGACGAACGGTCGCGACACAAAATAATATATACCAGCGTGCACATAAGCAACCGAAGACAAATGTCAAACCTTAAAGAACAAAGTTAATTATCCGTATTGAAAATCGAATTAGAATTACATATTCTTTTTCTCCCCACCCGAGGGTCACTCTGAGGGTCTCGCAGGTAGTATAATTCTGTGGAAAATTTCCGAACTATTATTATAGTTTTTGCCACACGCACTATAGTGAATATTACAATATCGACATAGCTGCCGCCTCATGACTACGGGTTATAACAGACCGGCTCAGAAATCTAGAACTCCAGGCGTGTAGATGACGTCATGAGATGACGTCATCGCGATCACTCTGCGCCAAACTAAATATTTTTAAGTGAAAATATAAGAAAAAGACAATAATTAATTTAAAGCCGTCTAAACGGTAATCACACGACAATAAACCTCAACATAACAAACATTTATTTTCAGTTTTATATCATTATCTTATCCATACGTCATTAATGAATGATAACTAATATAATAAACTACTGATAATCAACACTCAGAAAATTACTTTACGAAAGACTTTCATGCAATATCTTTAAAATTTAATGTTACGCTTTTTCTCTTATTGCAACTACAAAATGCACTCCACACATTACATAATTTCCTTCTTCTCCTCGGCTCAATAGATAGTTATAAAGTCAGCAAACAATGCGTTTAATCGGGTTTAACAACCTCGCCCGATCGCCAAACGCCAAAAAAATCCTCCTCATCATTATTAATCCACCGCAATACGAAATATCCTTCGTGCCAAAGACCAACAACGTGTATCCAGCGCCTATTCCAATATAATTTTATACACAGTGTCATATAAACTCCATAAGCCTGTGAGAGCTGTTCTCTCGCATGTGAAACATCCCGGAGAGCTGGAGGGTGCTACTTTTGTAGATGCTTTCTCCTCTCTCTGGTTCTTGAACTAAGGTTCCCACAAGCCCAGGCACCTCGGTCAGTTTTGAGAAGTGTATGTTCTGGCGTTGCAGACTTTGGAAATATGCTAAGAGATGTCCGTTAATGGAATAGTCGGCCAGCTGCCTCCTAAACTCGTCAAGGCTTCGTCCCCACAGGGCAACCCTCTCCCGCCATCCAAATGCCGGATCTTGATGCAAATTTTTATGTGGTTTTCCCTGCATCAGTATACGGGTAATTTCAGGGTAGGATCCATAAAACTACAGCCCGGGGGCCTTAGTTAATCCTTTGCTACGTTTCTCTACCTTTCCGCATACCCATTTTCAGTCCCTTTTCTATGCTATAATAACTGTGGTTTACGCTCCCATCTTCCTCTTTCAATGTGCGAAAATACATCCCATACGAATTTGAACTACTCTGACTGACATAAATAGCATGTTGTTTTGGCAGCCATTTTTTAAATTTAATTTAAAATCGACCACGGCGAAGGTGCTGGTCGTTCCATATTTTCCGATCAACAAATTTTACGGTATCTTTTCTTTAAGGTTGTGATCAAACATAACTTTTCTCTCTGAGCTAGAGTGTCAAGGAATTCACTAACTCGATTTCTTATCTGTAATTCTGTATTTCACCTAGCTTTCACTTCATCATACGTCTGCCGCTGGCAGTTTGCGCTTGATGGTTACACTATACTTATCCGCTTTCCGAGTGTTCTTTCCCTTATATAATGAGAAATATTATGATAAATTTTATTGTATACAGTTCCAAGGTATTTAATCATAACTAATATTTTTTAATTATAATAATAATTTAATATCATGGAAGCGTATACAACCAAATTTATCAGAATTTTCAACGTAATTGACGATATTTTATATCGAAGTAATAATAATTAAAGTCTATTATTTTTTGCGCCTGAGGATTCCAGAAATTAGAGACGAAACTTAGTGTTCATATATATTGTTCTACTTACATAGCCAATAATTAAACCTTTTCTGAGTGACAGTTATATTTATTTATTTTATTTTATTTTCATCTGTTGTCTCATCATATTTCTGCAGCGTCACATTAATAGATTTATAAGTCTATAAAGAACGAATACCAAACCTAATGAATTATTCTGAGCCTTTGTGAATTCATCTCAGACATTTAATTTAATAATTATATATATATATATGACAGACACACGCAAGTTTCACCTTATTAGTGCATAACAGTGACATCTACAAAATCTGGTGCTTAGATGAAGCTCAATTAGATTCTATTAAATAATTAATTTTATTTATCTTTAATGTTCTACGGATCTCAAGGTATAAATGTACGCTTTTCGTTTCTCTTAATTTAATTTAAGAATTCCCAAAAGAAAACTGTTTTGTGTTACAAGATTCACGAGCGAGTAAGCTGAAGGGACGTTTTCATGACAACCAAAGTCAAGAGAGTCTCGATTGTCGAGTACGGTCAAGTTTGTTGCTAAGCAATACATAATCCGAATGGACTTCCGCTCTGTTGTGCGCTCGTTGCAGAGATAATGTTATCATCGAAACGCACTATTTCTGTCTGACAGATGCAATTGTGTATAATCAAAGACATAACTAACTGGTAAGTACCAAATATCAATAGTGTCAAGGAAAACCTTTTACTAGATTTCTACTTTACACTATCTGATGTCTCACAGCTCATTACCGATGAAAACATTATGTCATATACGGTTATTCTCAGGTTCTACTCTAAAAATTATGTTGCAGATTGTTCCCTCTTGCTTCTTGAGTACACGTTCTTATGCAAACTATATTGATGTAAAATCTCTGGAACACAAATTTGCTGCAGACCTCTCTCTGACGTTTTTGTTACAATACAACTAATTTTATCCAATAATGCAAAAGATGAGATATATTAATTCTTTAATTACGATGATTTTGTATTGTACTAGTTAAAATATACCTTAAGTTATGTCAATTGTAAAACCAGCGAGCTACATGGATGATACATAAATAGCACTTTTCTTCATCTAAGATTGCTTGGTTATGTTGAAGCTAAATTGTCCTACTATATACATCTGTAGTTTATCAATGTGCACACTGTCATCAAGAAATCTAATACCTATAGTACAAATTCTGAAAGTATAGTTTCTCGAGCCAATATAAACATTCAGCCCTTACCACGACGCCTTTTTGTGACGTTTGACATCCTTTTTTGGCATGCCAATATTTACCAACATTTCGTTGAAAACATTAAATTTTGTCAAAATATTGGGAACTTAAAAGTATTTTTTTTTTCCAGTTGACGATATAGCGTTGGAATATTTATTCAATTCATCTGACCATAAACCGAGCTTTTCACACCACAATAAAAAACTTTCAAACGTTATAGATTACTCTCTCAACGCGAGATATTAACTTAATTCTGCTAGAGAAAACTATCACTAAATCGTATAAACATATAGATTATTTTTTTCTTTGGAACCATCTAAAGTCTTCAATTTTTGGTGAGTCGTACCAACATGCAAATCGGATTTTCTCAGTTATCAAATCTTTGAAGAAAAGTTGTCATTGAATGCTTTTACCTCATCATGTAAATTTAAATAATATTTCTATCCATTTTTTTACTCCGTCACTTAGTCTCAAATCAAATATGTAGGTACTTAAACGTAAATGTTACACAGAAAATCCTTAGAAAAATAAAATCAGTATTAAAGTATTTCCCCATTTTCTGGATGGTGTTGTGGCTCCATATCGTAGACAAAGTGCTTTGTATTTTACGATGTCTGATAAAAGTCAGCCTATTCCTCATAATTATCTTTCGCAACCGATAATATTAAATTTAGTTCGTGTGCGGTAGAAAAAATGAGGTTTTTTTATTTAAATTGGAAGTTTGGCAATTATGGATTCAAGGTATAAAAAGTTAAATAACATGAAATAAGACAATCTTGAAGTATAGAAATACATTAATTTTTACGCGGAATAAACAATATATCTGTTAGTAGCTTTAATTGAGAAAATAATTGTATGCAAAGGAAACGATTATCAATATGAAGCCCCCAAAATAGATGATCGGCTTTACACTATGTCGTTGTAGATGTATAAGTAATATAAGGAATGATAAAGTTTTAGATATTTCCTGATGTAAAAGTATTTGGATCATTTTTATAAATGATCTACATTTTTATAAAAATATTTAGGATACCATCATTTGTATTTCTACTTAAAGTTTTGCTAACGGTTTAATAGTAACAGAAGTAGTTAACAATGCGCATAACAGGCAAAAAACATAAATTAATTTTGAACAATATAATTTAAAAATCTGTAGACGTTTTCTGCCGATAGTATAGACAAAGATCACAACAATTGATCGAAATGTCTACATATTTTTTTATATATATTGTTCATAATTAATTTATTTTCTTCGTCTGTTATACGATTCGTTAATTTCTTGTGTTATTGTCTTACAATTTTGTTTCTATTACGTATGAATAGAACATGAAGATAAGAGTATCAGTCAAATATTTGTAGATTCTCATTTAAGTTAGAACTTCTATAGGAAACGATTGTTTGTGTATTGAACGAAAAGTAGAGTTATTTAATTCAACACTGATGAAATGAAATGAAATTACTTTTTAGATATTTTGACTGACATTTACAATTGTTTGTTTTGTACATGTACATTCTATATCACTTTCGCATTTTTGAATAGAAAATAATTGATGGCGTTAATCATGTGATATGAGGTATTTAAAGTGATAATAGATTTAAAAATAATATAAATTGCGTATTATGAATAATTGATTATTTACTAAGATATATACTTTTAACTAATTGTTTTATCAAGAATAATACTGTTAATGCTTGTATTGTCAACACATTTATATAACGTGTATGATCAGTTTTGTGCTTCACAAACTTCAGCAGCTTAACAGCAACATATTACTAATGCATAAGCGTTATCTGATTGGTGGTATATTCTCGTATCTATAAATCATGTATCCGGAATCAAATATCAACGTCATCGGAACAGATTAAAAACTTAAAATCGCGACAAAAAGTTACATAATATGACAATACTAACAACAATAATTATTATTAATGCTATTATTTTTACTGATGCTCCGCATTTCTTTTTACTACGTTTGTACCGGAGCGGAAACTAATGTTTATGTTCTCCAGCCAATAATAATGATTCCTGGTATAAAAGCAGAAACCTGTGGCAGTAAACGTAACAAATACGTAACGCAATATTATGTTTACGTACAGTTTTCGTAAACGTTGTATTATATTCCAATAATAACGTTGAAAGTGTTTTATTTGGAAAATATTAACTTTGGGAACAATATGTACTTTTTATCAATATCAATGAAATCAGTTTACCGTTGTATTTAAATAAATTCACATTTTAGTAATAATAAAGTAGAGTGTATTAGCAACTTCGGGGACAAACTGAAAAACTACATGTCATCCATAAAATAGATGCATCAACAGAATTGGTCGCTACTAGCAGATTTCGGGAATTTAACTCGTAAACAAAGATTGGAATAGCTTTCATAACAAAGTTTCCAACACATTTCACATGGTTGTGAATAACTTATGGAAAAGTTTTAACATATTAAATAGATAACTAAATTTAAAGATTTCCAAAAGGAAATTGGTGACTCCTAATTTTTTGGTGATATGTTATTAATATACATACAAAGAAATTTCTACTCTTTAAATTTTATCATCTTATTATTTCTGTAAATAGTTTTATTTTTAATTATTGTATTTTAGTGCTGTGTTATGCGTAGTGCAAGACATGCTTTTTGTCTGAATACAGCTTGAATTGATTTTAATTGTTCTATTGAATTGGAAGTAGTTCTTCAATTTTGCCTTGGCGCGTTAAATAATCAAGTACAGTATATAGTTTTGCAGTTATATCTTGTTTACACACAATTGATTTTTTAAAATTAATTCAGAGAACAATGTGTGTTTGGAGCAAACACATTTTCGCTTATGATTAATTTTAAAAGAACTTCAAGGTAATATATTGGGTGCGTTGACCGACAAAATAAGCTGCTTCCTGCCAATATGCTGGCGTTGAATTCTCTTAAACACCCTTGTAGTACGCATAAACGCACTGGAAATCAAACATTGGCAGCCAGAGCTCGCTTTACTATGCAAATGGATCATTAATATTTACGGCTAGCTTCTCCCTCAAGTAATCCACAGAATTAAATACACGTGTTCTTGGCATGACGTGGGTTCACAAATAGCTTTGCAAGTGCGCAAGATGAAAGAATTACAATACGTCATCCCGTGACTTTAATAAGCTAGATTTTTATTTTTTAGGTAACAGGCAACATGAAGGTAATCCACATGGTGGCAACTCCCCTTTAATAGCATTGGAAGGGATCTGAAAGAGGGGGGGGGGATGCGGAAGGGTAGAGGAAAGTATCCAAGGGCTAACTAGGGCCCTCGGGCTATGGTTTAAGGATCCTACCCGGCATTCGCCTAAAAGTAATGCAGGGAAAACCCTAGAAAAACCTGAATCAGGTAGGTCGGGCATTTGGTACTTGTCCCACGCCCTTCCGATGGTGGGACCAATTATATGTAATATAATTCCTATGCTCTTGAAATATCTGTGAGAATGGAAGATATCTCAGACCGTAATATTATTTGTATGACGAGAGCACATTTCAAACAGAAAACGCATTTCATTGGCTAAAAGTTTTAATTTAACGTCTGTTTTAAATTAATAAAACAATTCATGACCTTATACAGACACTTAAATTTTATATTATGACGGCGTTTCGGTATCTTTTTGTAATTTCTTCAGGTACTGACCTACAGAGAACTTGATATTCCAGATTTCATGTCAAACTCTCAAAACTACAGCCTGTCATTCAGTCTTGTTAGCGTGAAGTGAATAATCTGCCTCGAATCCCTTTCAACTTGTTTCGTTTAGTTGTGCTAGTTTTATTGTGTTAATTTGGTAAGTTGCTTGTTTTTTTTGGTGTGCCCTTTAGTTTGCCTTTATTTACTTTGTACAGTTAGACTATAAATCTAATCAATTGTAAATACCTCCTCTGTAGGTCAATACCTGAAGATGTTACAAAAAGGTGTCGAAACGTCGTCATAATATAAAAAGTGTCTGTGTAAGGTCATAAATTGTTATTATTAGAATTAGCATTTCATTCGTATATTGACTCGAAAAATAATGTTTTTACAGTTTCCTGTGAAAGTTCACTTTCTGATTCCAATTGTTCGGTAATAGGTATTAACTATACATTTTCATGTAACATATATTTCTCCATTTATTGTTTAACCTTTCAGTAGTGATGAATTTAAATATTTTTCGATTACTTTAGTACCAGCCCGGTACAGTAAATACATATAAGGTTTCCGCTGTACGAGTATCTTAATTATATTTTAACAAACTCTAGCATATATTACATAAAAAATAGGCCTTTATACGATTTTTTTAATTTTGTAACAGAATTTTTGTATAACCATAAAATATTAAGTCTTAATTGGTGTAATATAGTACTAGATAAATCTTAACTATTCATGACATACTATATTTGCTAAATTCAGAGTTCCACATTTTATTATTCCAACCGTAAAGCATGTCTTATTACTAAGAATATTATATGAAAAAAAAATTAGTTTACATATTAAAGTTTTTAAATTATAATTATTGTTCTGAAGAACAAGGTAAAGATTAATTTATACGAGAACTGCGGACCAACGACAAACTTCTTCGGAATAAATACAATTTGAATCACTAGTTTGGTTTGGACTATTTAAAAATTCTAGATATTGACACATTTATCATATCTATTAAAACACTATTAATTTTAATACTGATACATTCTCATTAAGTAATATCTACGACAATTTCCACATATATTAGTTTCAGTGGTTAATTTTAAATGTATTTGTAACTGAAATTTTGGATTTAAATTCTAGCCAACAAAAATCTAACATTTCTTATTTAAATGATTAATACGTATCCTAATTATGGTCGTAGTGGAAAGTCTGAAACGTGTATTGTAGCGTTTTAATTTCTATTATTTTATTTTGTCAAGCGTTTTAAAATCCGTGGCGTAATTAAAAATTAAAAACACTACATCTCACTGAGTAAAGGACTGTTGAAATTATGTTATTAAGATAACAACAAAGTCCACAGAAAAATTCAGGTAATTTATTACCTAACACATGTCTTTTATATTTAGTAGCTTACAGACTCTAGGTCCATATTCATCTGCAAATAAAAGTCGAAATATATATTTTTTATTTCGCATCAATGAATATAAAAATTCACGTACACTTACACAGATTTTCAAAAACCATACCTGCTCGACTTTTAAGTATGTTTCCTCACCAGACTACTCCATAAAAGTGTATAATACAATCTACAGTCTTATTTATACGTTTTAAACCATAAATTTAAATCAAATAAACTTTTGAGAAATAAATTTTAACAATAATTAAAGTCATATGGCTATTTAAAAAAATCATGATGAAATAACTGATGCCACATTTACTTGTAATACTGGACTCTGAAGATCAGAACATTTAATTAATATAATTTTATATACATGTATTCATAATTGAGATAATGTCTCTAAATCTAGCTTACATTTGAAAGTAATTATATTAATTTACTTTATTTTCCTTAATTCAACTTCCCTTATTTAATTTGTATTTATATTGTAATTTCATGCATCTATCACCGGGAAAACTGCCCATTTGTATATTAAACAAATACATAATCAAACCTTTCTAACTGCCAATTTGTAAAGACAGATCGATAGGTGACATCGTTATCTTATTGTTTGAGTATAATTTGTCAATATCGCCCATTTCATTTCGTTATTGTCGTTTCTCATTTTGTGTAAAATATGGATTTTATTAAAATCACTCTGATGTCTAGTATTCTTGAAATTCTCCGTGAGCGCTGTGCTGGTTTGGCCTATAATTTAAGGATACATGATTCTGAATACCTCTCGTAATATTGGTGCACGTATAACGTATTTAAAACTTTGGGAAATCTATGCAATTAATTTTCTAGATGACCCCTGTGTGTTCAGGTAGTGGAATTTTATCTGTTGTAAAGGTTAAAATATATTTTATTTTTATGTTTTAAGGTAAATTTATTTTCATTAAACAAAATTCTGTTTAAATATTTTGATTATTCGAGGAATTAGTCTGTTAAAATGAAATAACAATATTGGAACATAGTTTTAAGCTTTTAAGTTGTTTTTTAATTTAAAACCTTACGAATTTTTCGTACTAAAGCTATATTGCGTCGTCCCATTTATTACAACTTTATAAATCGATACTGTATGCATGTGTTACAATTATAAAACTCTAACCGACAACACTTAATCACGTACGCTACCCTAGTTGTCTGAAAGAACACGGATATTGACGTAATTAGGGACCATAATCTTTGGCCGGTGGGGGGGGGGGGATTAAAGAATTTTCAGGAAGGATACATATATGCGTTGGTCGCGAAGCAACACATATTCACCCTTGTGAATGGTTAAATTATAAAAAAGAAGTCATAAATAAGTTTTCGCGATGCTAGCTTTAGGTTTTGTTGTTGAAAGACTATGAAGGGTTATGAATAACTTATCCCAAGGATTCAGAAGCCATTATTCCGCCAAGAGATGAACAATCAAGACAAAAGAATGGGAGCGAATGGGTGTGGCAGAAAATTGCGAAATTTAACAGAAGCGTTCAATGCTCAAGTTTAAATATTCGGATTTCAATTATTATTTAAATAAAACATACAGATACAATATATAAAGCATGAAAGTATTATATCTAATAGAAGCGCTTAGTACATGAGTCTTAATTAGAGTATTCTGTTCTGAACTGTGTCAATGATCCAGTCGAAGTCTCATGATTTTCCACAATTTAGTGATTGAGATGCGAACTTATTCTATTCGTGCGGGAGTCGTGATTACTGCTTGAGGGAGCTGCGAGAACTTGCAGAAAACCGATCCGAGATCACGGCCAGTGAAGCTGATATCGGTATTCAGCAGGGGATTACCTAAGGAAGTTACGGTATTGTGTGAAAGCTGTTGTGCATTTAATCTCATGCGCAAACTTTGCTTACGTTGCCAATTCTACTTAACTAATGTTCCAATCGTACTTAATTAATGCTACAATACATAGAGATTTTGTTCTTTTACAACAATGACCACAGTTCAGGCTCTGCTCGGAATTGGAATATTTAATGCTTTTCAGATAAATTAAGAATCAGAAATTTCTATTGATATCTAATTAGAAAGTGTTTATAAATATTGTAATAATTAAAAATTGAGCTTTATTTAATTTATATTTAAGGAATTTGAAGAATTTACCTCACGTGAAGTGCCTTTTAGGTAATAATTAAATGGAAGGCGTTAATTAAATGAAATAATAATCAAAAATTTACAAACAAAATATTTATATTGTGGCAATAAAGATAATTACAACAAACTTTGAGTTCTTTCTCTCTCTCAGGGCCTCTACTGGGTTTGATAATGGACACAACAAATTGATTTAAAAATCTTATTAACAAAACATTTTACAATTTACCTAAACAATATGTCGATAGAATGAAAGAAATTAAAAAGTAAAGAAATTAACTTTGATTGACAATTAAAAGAGAACGAAATCTGACTTTATCCTTTAATTAAAGTTTACAATTAATCATTAGTTTGGTTTTTTTTACTAACGTAGTGTCCAGCTGGTACCAGAATTCTTTTTAGTTTCGGAAGTACACTATTGAAAAATTATACACTGATTCTAAAATGTTGACTCGCAGATTTTACACTACTGAAGTCAAAATTGATAGGCGCCAGGAGCTCGGATGATCCTCCTGAATGTCAGCTATTTGATGTCTGCTTGCCTTACAGGAATCCTATGATTCGTAGATTTATTAGTCTTTACTGATTTGGACTTAAACTGCAACGTAGCTCCTTGAAGATTTATTTTAGCTGTTTATTCTTTCGGAGCGAAACTTTTCTTTAGCTTCTTGCTGTAGACTTAAACTGCAATTCTTGCGGCGTGAATGTTTTCTTCGTATTAAATTACAACTTTAACTAGTTATACATTGACGATGTCTAGTCTCTGCTCAAATTATATTACTTGTTCTGCTGCTCACGATGTTTTTCCGCCAACTGACTCCTAGTTCTCTCGAGTTTTAGCGCGCATACGCCATTTTTGACTTTTCGACAAAGCAAAGTGAGCTCACTTCTCTCATTGTTGCTTTGTTCGATCAGACCGCTATAATGGATTTCTCAAACAATTCAAATTTTACGTCTAAACAATTAATGGCCTAATTAATTGGCATTACAATATAGAAAAATAATTGTGAAATTTATTTCTTGGTGTTTTATTCCGCCGAAGATTACCAATATCATTTTATAATTATAATTAATATGATAACTCAATCCTGATTGTTTATTAAACAAAATTAAATAAATTAAAATTAAATCTCTGACTGAATTAATGATTTCTATATCACAGTATTTTGTTCCATGTTATGATTAAATATACCTGATAAACTGAAAATAAATTTACGTAGTTGAACAAAACTGCAGTAAAGGAACTTCTACAGTTATTAGAAAACGCACAAATCTCGGAACAAAGTAAATGGACATTAGCTAAGAATACCTACAACAGGGTATAGAAAAAAAATTGTAGTAGCAGCTGTCATCGTATCTGATTGGCGGTGTATCGCGATCCCACTTATCGTTATTTCAGTGACGGTAATAACATCAGCGACGAAGAGAGGAACATGCGTATAATATCGCATCACTTTCAATTACAGGTCATATTTGTAACTGTCGGGGCTGACAGGTCGGTCAGGTGACAAGTACATGATGGTTAACATCATGTGGACGATTAGCTTCTCTGCGGTTCCATGTAGTTGCTTACGACTCAATGTTGGTTACCAATTACGTTATTAGAATTGTCATTTACCTTTCGAATGTGACGTTGAATAAAACCACGTAATAGTGACGCTTGATTAATTTGTGGGGTTCGGCGGTGACCATTCACCTCCACTGTCGTTCACGGACCACGGCCGAGGTGCGGGCACTTCATCAAACTTCAGGTATTACCTTTAAATTCAGCCTCTTATATAAAAAGGTTGCAGTGAGTAATTTAATAACCATCTTACCCTCATGTAGCCTGTTACCCCCCAAACTACTCGAGCAAGATCTATAACAAATTTCATTTGTCGTATCCTGGTGTAAAATTCTGAGAAAATCAATGTGTTCACAGTGTTTACCTCTTGAAGGGAATGAATTTCAAAACCAATTAATAAGGTTCCTTAAATTACAAAAATGTACGTTTCTGGGTTTTCATAACAGTTTTTTTTTAAATAGTTTGGTGAACGGAAATTGCAGTGTTAAATTATGTGACAATGTTAATAAAAGCCATTAAATATAGAAAAACAGCGTAAATACTACACTCGTAAACAATGCTAATTTATCAAAGAAGTATGTATACACGTAACTACGTCATTATATGAACTTCTAATTACGTACATATTCTATTTCTTTGTTTTTGTACATGTTCGTCAATGTTTGGGCAAGACTCGTTAATTAAGGCTTTGAAACTGGTGCTGTATGTTTCACGTTACAGCGGTAATGTTCTTGTTGAAGCTCAATCCGATTTTACCACTAGGTAATTTGAGCTCATGAACTTTGAACTACAAGTAGCACTCCTGGATATTATAGAATGCATTTTATGTGTGCATTTATCCTGCCGTTTTGTAACAAGCGGTGGTCTTCATTATTAGATGCATAAAGATGCATAATATATATATATATATATATATATATATATATATTGTAATGATTAGCCTTTATTACCATATATATAAAAAAACTTTATTACATAAAAATACAAAATAAATTAAAAAAATTGATTGGGCGCCAGCAGATATATATAATCTGCAAAAAATAACAATAATTTGCTCCGGCTTTGTTAATGAAATACTCCTCTGCAAAGTAATGTGGGTGGCTGGGTTTCTATTCACAAACAGAGTTTAGTTCCGTAATGTGTAAAAATCTTTAACTTCTGAAGGCACTTTACATTAATCGTGACCCTTACTTTAACTTGTGGCGTCAGCTGACTTGCAGCGGATCACTGGTCTTGTAGCATGCAGCACACGATCTCCTTCGGCCTCCCGCGATGGACGTCTCTCCAAAACTTTTGTTTCTTACAGATCGCCAAATTTTCCACCCTCTCGCCTCTCTCACTCCACTTTCAGTCCTCTCTCTGTCTGTCTGTTTGTCTGTCCACCTTCACCCGGGTTCCGAGTATATATTATTACTCCGCCCCCCCAAACGATGCAAAAAAAGGGGACTCGTACCCTCGGCTTCTTGGGGCCTCTCGGGCGAACGTGACCGTTTAATTCATTCCTTCTCAGGTCCGCGGACAAAGGGCAGCCACTTACCGATGTTATTAATACAATATATATATATATATATATATATATATATATAGTACTCAAATTGAAATATAAACAAACCTCACGATGTGGTGCCAATTAATGTGATTATCTATTTTCGAGATTTTAACATTTGTTTAAAACAATTGATTAATATTAACTATTAATGATTTGGTAAATGAAATAACTATTAACCAATTAGTTTTAAAGACAGAAAAATTAACTTATGATGATTAAACAAATGGGAGTAAAGAATTTAAAGCAAGTAATTGCAAATTTTGAATATTATTTAAATATGGAATTTGAAAAAAAGACTTTAACATTGATGAATGGAGGGGAGGGAGAAGATGTAAACAAAGAACATGTGATCGAATGTAAACACGTACACATGGAACAGCTGGAGGATATTGGGAGAAATTAGGTCAAGGCTTATTAGAGTTTAGAGACACAGGATAGATTCAAGATTTAAATGACTCTTGCTTAGAAAATAAGTTTAAATTTTATTAAGTTAATTAATATATTTTTTAACAAATTAAAGAATAATAATAATATTTTTTAAATAAGACAATGAATTATAATAGTTATTCTTAATTATGAAATTTAAGATAAGATAAGTTTGATAAAAAAAATTAAGAATTTAAAATGATATGAAGGGTTGTAGTTATTAAGTTACGTGGTTTATTTTGATTTTGTATCATCCACAAACATAGAAATTATTTGTAATATGGGGCATATGAATGTTTTAAAATTATTTTGATTAAGACCGAATATGCACATTTAATTAAAATCGTAAATTTTATTTAAAATAAATGACAGTTTAAAAGTAAATAATACATTGCACCAATATTCAACGGAAATTTGTAAACCAATTTGTAAATTGAATTCTCAATTTTTTTTAAAAAAAATTTCAAATTAAATTTGGGGCATAATGTAACACCCAGTTAAGAATGACATAAATTTTGTTCATATTTCATAAGATTTGTTTACCAACCCAGACTTGGGGTTCTTGGGTGACTTGTATAAAAAAAATAATAAATTGATGATTGACAGCGGAAAATCGCACAAACGGGAGGATTATAATTGGACGTTTAGCGGCTCTTAGAGCTAATGTTTTGACAGACGTCGGAACAAAACCCTAAAGGAATGTGGACATCCAATTAAATGAATAGGAAATGTTTATTTTAACAATATTGAGTAGCTCTCTGAGCGTGATAATGCCAGATGAGGTCCGAACGTGGGAACTCAAAAACTGTGGAGGAAAAAAAGGGATATTCTGGAGAGGGGGAAGCGGATAGAATAGTTAGTTGCACTGTAGATCTAAAATGAGAAGGACGTGGAGGCTGGCGCAGTGGAAAATAGCAAACAGATGCTGAAGTATAACTAAATGTTGGTTTACTGACTTTGTGTAAGGATTTAATCAATGATCGTCTGAGAGAAAAGAAGAAAGCTTGGAGTTAAAAATTATTGGGCATTTCGAAATATTTCAAACAAACTGAACATTTGGCTCTGGTGATAAATTTTCGGTCAAATTGAATGGTGGCCGTGACTAAAAAAACCATTTTAGTCCATGCAAGCAGTCAGGAGTCTGGATATCAAAAGAATAAAGTGAACGTGTCTGTGAAGCGTGTGTGTGAAAGTCTGTGCACAGAAGGCCATTGTAGAGTGAAGTGCGTTCTTGAAAACCCAAATAAAATTGTAAGTAGACATTAAGTGATAAATTCTGTAAATTGTTAAATAAGGGTAATGAGTCAGATTTCGTTTTCATTCTATTTTAATTGCATTGTTTAACTGCATTGTTAATTTGTAAATTTTAGTGTTCCGTTTCCTTATCAACCCAGTGAAGTCCCTGGGGTATAGAGTCTGATTTATAAAATGTAACTGGATTATTAGTGTAATTTAATTGTTGATGTAAAAGAATATAAAAAATATACAGATTTCTTGAGTTGTATTCTAGATTAATAAAATTGTTTTGTTTATAAAATTAAATAACTTGTTTAATTTAAATTCCTATAATCATAATTTATCTATAGTTTGGGTATTCAATGGGAGCAAATTAATTAATTTTCAAGATGTTAATAAAAAACAAATTTTAAGTAATAACTTGAAACAAAAAATTTAATGATTTTTCGATTATTATATGTTGGACGAAAAAGTTTCAAAATAAATTTAAAATTAATTATCAAGATGTGTATTACAATATATATATATATATATTGTAATAAAAATTACAAATAGCTGAATTTATCAAAATAAAATAAAATTTACTTTTTATAGAAGTTAAAACACATATAAAATTACACAATAATATTTGGGATCTCAGGGTCTTTATCTGGGTTTGATAAATGGGTGAATTTTATACAATCAAATTACATTTAGCTTTTATGGAAGTTAATGCGTCTGAAACATAGACGAACTTGATTGTGGATAAAATAACACTACAGATTGAATTTAAATGTAATAATTAAATAATTATTATTAAAGAACTAAATAATTAAAGAACGATCTGACCTATCTTTTAAATGTGGTTTACAATATGATTTTAAAGTTTTTCTACTTACGGCCGCCCAGGTCTCGTTTTAGGTTTCTAGTGCATAACATTTGGGGATATCACTGATTCTAGTATTCACAGGCTTTAAATTTCAACAAATTCTAATTGGCGTACTTTCTCGATGCTTTGCTGCAACCTGGATTTGCAGATCTCGTGTAGTTTTAAATGGATTTTGTCTATGGCCAGCAAGTTGAATGTCCGCTCTGCCACCGATTACGACGTTAATTTCAATCTCTCCTTCCCTACTGAAGATTGTTTTACTTTTTCAATATTTTAGAGCATGTTTGTAACTGCTATCAAACTGTTCTATTTGCGGCTGCACATTCCTGACTCTATTACTTTTGTACAAAAACTTTGCTGGTCCTTCTGCCTCGCCGTTCCTTGCCTGACCCAAGATTGCTTTCGAACTGTTTGCTGTCCGCTGCCCAACTCTATTACTTTTGTACAAAACCTTTGCTGGTCCTTAAGCCTCGCCGTTCATTGCCTGACCCAAAATTGCTTTCGAACTGTTTGCTGTCCGCTGCCCAACTGAACTTCCTCCTCTCGTAGATTTTGAGCGCGCAGAATCTCAACAATGTTTTTCTTTGCGTTGCCGCCTTGTTGCGGCGTCCGCTTTATATTCACTAATAATGAGTCCTCTATTTTCTTTCCAATTATAACACTGTCTTAATTTCTAATTACTACAATATATATATATATATATATATATATATATATATATATATATATATATGTCAATATGTTTACGCATCATCTGGTATTAACAACAATTGCAATGATTACGAAGAAAAGCATTTGTTTGACAAATTTCAGGAAATATGTTACGCTTTTAGGCATAGGGTTCGGTTATTCGTTACTATTTAGCCTCATAAATTATACTATAACGAACGTTAATAATAATAATAATAATAATAATAATTTATATAATATATGAATTGATTCCCGAAGAATTAATTACTTCACTAATTAGCTCAAAATGCGACATTTACACTCAAACCTTTCTGCACAACCAAGGAATATAGTGTAACAACCACATTCACTTGAAACAAAATTAACTTCAAACTAGGGCGAGGGAGTGTTTACATGTTTAGATTGGGAGAAACGTTTTGTTATTTAAAAATGAGGAATTTCTATAAAAAAGTTTGAATAAGTTTTAGTTAACGTAAAAGACGTGGATAAAACAATTAAAGGTGTCTACAATGAGATACAAATTTGGAGATAAGGTGAGTGCAGTTTAACATCGATAACGAGAGAATCTGTTTGAAGACGAAAGTAAATGGTCAGTAAGTAGTAAGAGATAGTAGAAGTGTGGCTGGCGAAATGATTGTTACGATCATTGAACGTGTCTTGTTGCATAAATTGCACTCCCCTGCACCTGTGGAGTACTAGCGCCAGCATTTAGGCGATGAGTATAAAACATTGTTTTGTACGAAGTCTGTTAATTAATCCTTAAATAAATCTTATTATTAATTATTCTGGTATTATATTCGATACCCCTGCAATAAATATTGTGGTCTATTCCAATTAAGCGGAATATAAACATGATGTAAGGAAACTCACGTAGTGTTAGACTGACATTATTTTTACTAATGACAAGTAGAAATTGTAATATTTCGTTAAATACAGCGAATCGAGCAGGGGTTGTTCAATTATATGCATGTGTATTGTTGGCTGCGATTGGGTTCGATCCCGGTGGCGTTTAAAAACAAATAAATAACCATAAATAGCCATTGGGTAAACAAATAAGAGAATTTAGGAAAAATACTAGGTAATCTAAATTTGTCCATACTTTTTAACACGTCACAAAAATCAAATATACACACAAAAGAAAATTAATTTAATAGGGAAAATAAAATAACTCACTACATGTTTTAATTTATATTATTTTTAAACCTTCTTGTTGGAAGCTTCTCAGCAAACGTTGTTACATTTACGCTGTTAAAATCGCCAAATGTTAAAATTTCCCAATGTTTAAATTTTTGATCATCTCTCCAAATGTAAATTGTTTTTCCAAGATTATCCCGTATGACTTTCCGCGCTTTGTTTCCCGTGTATGATTAAAATAGAGCGCTATCATCTGGTTGCCAAAGATTCCCACTCACCTTATCTAGCCCATAACCGGGTCCCCGTACAACAAATTTTTCTGCCAACCTCTAACGTTTTTCTAGGCCTTTTATGTGTTTTTTTTATATTTATTCCAGAAACTTGCACCATACTCGAGTTATGGAGCGAACTTAAGATTTTTGACGCATGTTCCTTTGATTTTCTGCTGCCCTCTTTTAATATTCTCATTTTAAAAGGTGAGCTTTTCCAGACTTTTCGAGACGTTGAATTTACTTTTTCTTCCCATTCAAAAATTTGAGTTCACAATAATTCGTAATTATGTTTGCAGCAACTCATCGTTAGTTAAATACATAATATAGAAAAAAGAACCTGTTTCGTGTACAGTTTCTGAACCGACAATCACCTGATACTAGCATATAACGTCAAGAATGACGAAGAGACAATTAAGTGATGTAGAAATAATTATGGGAAGGCAATTCGATTAGCTTCTCAGAGGATGAGGCAGGATGAAAGCGATAGATCAGAAAAATGAGAAAGGATTAGCTGAAATCAATCAAGTATAGCGTAAAATATCAGAGTAAGGACTCAGTAACCGAAACATATTGAGCTGCTCTGAATTCAGTAATTATTTCCTATCTTTATTTTGGACTGAAGATTTTTAAATGTTCTTTAATTTTAAAACAAGGATGTCTAACAAATTCGACTCTAGAGAATCAATAACTTCACGTTGTTGTCAGAAAGCAAAGTGAATTTGTAGGGGCTTGGCGAGGGAAGCGAGCACGGGCACGAACTCCCTAGTTCTTATTTAATAAAAATCTATTATTACTATCTCAATATTATGATTCAGTCTCCTTTTGGGAAGAAAATCTTTAAGAATAATATAGGCGTCACGTTTCATTTTAGTACAGAAACAAGGCAACTGTATTTCTGTATATTAATTGAAATACAGTCGCCTGAATGCAGCGCTGAATAATATTCGTTAGCGAACTTTCAGAGTCTGTGGTGCTTACTAAAAGTAGATTTGTGAAATTATTATGCCGCAGGATTCGTTGTTCGCCAGCCTTGGCTTTCAGGCGGCCGTGTGGGCTATTGTTCCCGTGATCTTGGTGGAGGCGCATTGTTTCTCGTTTCGCTGCAGCGTGATGCATCGTCTCCGAGCAAAGTGATTACGTTAATACGCCGCGGCTCGGGCGGCGGCTGCCACAATTGCCCACATTCGTCATCGTACAATGAGCTGAGAGACGATTTCTCCAGAATTTATGCGCTGTTTCTTGTGAGGCGGCCGGACGGCGCCTTTCCTTGCACAATGTGTTTCCTTTTGCGTGTTCTTTCTGAGCCACTCCATTCACGAACGCTGAGCGCTCTGATTTGTATGCCACGGGCGTATCGCACAACCAAGTAGCTGTTTCCGCGTTACACGTCGTTGTTTAGAAACAGTTCTGATATTATATAAATTCGTCATGCACTAAGCTTAAATATATGAAAATGCAACACGCTATAAAATTTTTTATTTTTAAAAAAAGTTTGAGCAATGTATAAAGTTTGAAAATTTAAAACCTTGAAATTGAATATCGGAAAGAATTTATCCAAGAACAAGTAACTAGAAATTTCTAAACGGTAGCCGATAACAGCGAAAAATTCTTCTTCGGCTTTTCCCCCTTTTATAGGTTTGCCGTCTTCAATTTCCATTTCTGTCTGTCGTTCCAACCTCCCTCTTCCAAATTCCTATCCTCCATTATGGTTTTCACATGGGTTTTCCACTTTAATCTGGGTCTGCCCCGTTTATTTTTTCCAGGAGATGACCATTGGTATATTTCTTTTAGCCATCTTCCATTTTCCATTCTTTGTACGGGACCATACCATTTAAGGCTTTGATTTTCAATCCTTTTAACGATAGACGTGGTTACGTTCATTTCTTTCCAAAGGAGATTATTTCTAATTTTATCCTGTCTTGTTTTTGAAGACTTCTCCTTAGATAATCGAGTTCGACTGTTCTAATTTTGTTCTTTAGTAATTCTATCAGGGGCCAAGTTTTGATTTTTGTTTCCTTTGTTAAATTTTTATTCAAAATTATTCCGTGTAAAATCTTGGTAGCATTCTTTGCCATTGCAATTTTAGTTTGTATATCTCTTTCACATGTTCCTACATTTGTAATTATTGACCCAAAGTATTTTAAAAAAATCACATTTTTTATTTTTCCTGTTTCGAGTGTTATGTCATCTACATCTTTTCCTGAACACAGCGAAAAATAAATGTACCTTTTCTGATGACACAATTATATTTTACCTGGGCCGCCAAGAAATTTGACTCACCATCGAAGCTGACGCGTGCTGTAGCATTATACATCGACCCAAAACTGGCATGACAACATGCTGAAAAAGAAATTAATCAGTTACAGGCGTTAAACTCAGGAAAATACAAGTTAATGGGATTAAATCATGACAAGCGACATTCACTTGCGCAAAGAACAGTACCATCCTTCTTCTTGAGCAACGTCGAGCTCTGTAACGTTCTTTGGATGACATTTAGACAATAAACTCACTTGGAAAGGCAACATAAAAAATAAGATGAATGGACAGAAATAAGAACCAAAAACAAATAAATAACTAAACATCAGCCAATTTTAAGTCACAAAAAAAAATTAAATTCACAACGTTTCATCGCTCAATTTGCGACCTCATCAGTTTTAACTAATTGTTGATAAAATATAACCATGATTTTAAAAAATTGTGTGTCAAAACACCATATATGAACTCTATATATTTTAAAAAAGACATGGTAATGTGAAAGAAATATAAATGAAAATAAAGGAAATAAAATATTTAAAAAATCTTAATAATGAAGAAACCAGATGCTAAAATTTATTTCAAGCCAAGCATCTTTTTTTTTTTTTTTTTAGGGCAATAGGCTACATGAGGGTAATACACGATGGGCAACTCCCCTTTAATAGCATACGAAGGGATTTGAAAGGCGGGATGCGGAAGGGTAGAGGAAGGTAGCCAAGGGTTAACTAGGACCCCCGGGCTATATTTTAAGGATCCTACCCGGCATTCACCTAAATAAATGCAGGGAAAACCCTAGAAAAACCTGCATCAGGTAGGTCGGGCATTTGGTACTTGTTCCAAGCCCTTCCGATGGCGGGAGAGGGGGTTTTCACCTCGCCGTGCCTTGACCAATTTAGGAGGCAGCTGGCCGACTATTCCAATAGGAATAGCGGACAACTCTTACCGTATGCCCAAGATGTGTGACCCCGTTACATACACCTCTCAGAACAGTCTGAGGTGCCTCGGCTTGTGGGAACCTTAGTTCATAAACGGAGAGGAAAAGGCATCCCCAAAGGTAGCCCCTTCGTATCTCTCCTACAAGGTTCTGCCTGCGAGAGAACATCCCTCACAGGTACTTCCTCCAAAGAGCCAAGCATCTATTTAATGATGATATATATAAATATATATTCTGACTAAATAGTTATTATTAAATAACACCAAAAACCTTTATTGACTAGTCGGACTTATAGAATAATACATGTATTCTGATTGCTGATTCTCCCCAATAAAAAAAAACAAGTTATTTACCGTTTCTTAAGTATTAACGATAGGGTGATTTTCTTTGCCTGTGTATACGTTATGTCTAAACAGTGGAAAAACGAATGTAAGACATTTATGAATATATGATCAATTAGAATTATCAGTATAAAGGCAAAAAAGCACAGTCAAAGTTATCAGGATCTTGCAATAAATTTGTTATAATTCCAAGTTAAACAATTACTGAAATTGATTACATGCAACCATTATGAATCAAATAGCAATTATTTTGAAATTTATATTTAATGAATTATTGCAAATTCATATAATTTTATTATAACCTTTCATCATAAAGTCAGATCAAAAATTGTACAAGGTATATTATGAAAAATATATCTACAAATTCTTATTAGTTTTTCTTTGTCAGATTGGAACATGTATCTTAGTGTAAACAGAAAGATATTCATCATCTACAGAAGAAAATTGTCTGAGAAAACGGAAGCAAGATTTCCTGTAACACGATAATGCAGGGTCCCATGCCATTAACTTGACGTAAAACCTTCTTTGAATTTAATTTTACACCTCTGAATATTTACGATATTGCTGCTTCTAAGTATTTCGTTTTCCGTTCTTTTTCCTCAAATATTTTAAGTAACGCATTTTATAACTCAGAGGCCATAAGATTTCTTCTTAAACACCAAATTATCAGAATTCTGCAGTGTGGGACTGAGAATGTACTCTACTTTTATAAAATATAGGATGATGTATTATTGATTCATTATTTATATGATTCGGTAGTAATAAAAAAGTTTCATTTTGGAAACTTTCTATCACGCGAACAAAATATAATAGCAGTTTACATCAATCGAAAACAATCAATTTATTAGCTTACTATTTTTGAGTTATTCATTGTTCACTGCATTAACGCAACCACACAACAATTCAAATATTTTCGCGTCTTCGTTTGAGAATCACCGGAAGAAACATAGTTTGCAGAAATTTATATATTATTTGAGTATTTTTTAAAATAATTTTATTTGTTTTTAGCTATATAATTATTTATCGGTACTTAAAATGTTACTAATAGTGTCATTTTTAAAATTCATACTTTAAATACGTTTTCATTATAATTACAATTTAAAAAATAATATTTGTTGAAAATTAAAACTCTTACAGACTGAAAAATTCTTTAATGTTTATTTCCTTTTTTACATTTCTTAAAATAGGCGATTTATTTTAAAATTATTGTGCTATAAGAAATCATTGCATACTTTCTTGTAGTTAATTCAGAACCCAAAGAAATCACGGAATCGGATCCCAGCAGAAAAAAAAAGTTTAATACACAAATTTATCCTGATATTTTTCGTCTAGCCTAATTATTTATTATTATTGTACTGTAATGTATAAGTGCAATACACTTTCTTAATAATTAGAATTATTTTTTATGCAATTCTTGTGAGACCGTTCCTTAGTTTCATTACTTAATCGTTTTTCTAATTAAAATTTTGGCAATGTAAGAATTAACATATTAAATGAAAACCCGATAACAAATCTGAAATAATTTTACCCTGAAAATTTCCAACCTAAACAACCTCTCCTTCCCCTGATCTGCATATAAATCTGCAAGACCGGATCGCTTTGGAGCTTACCAAAGCCAACTCTCAACTTTAAAATGTGAATTTAATCGACCATTTGAATAACGTGCATGGAACGCATTTGTAACTAATTCGGTGTTATACGGATATAGCTTACTTGAGCACTTTCATATTTCATCAATGTACAAGCCGTCGGATTTGTCATTAAATTCTAGGTTATCGTAAAAAATAAAAGGGGCACAACTGATCGAAGTAATTATTCGTAAGTAAATGAAGGGATGGTGAAACGACCTGGTGAAGTACTAATTTAGTGATGCCAAATCGTTAGGAAGGTGGTGCGACATCATTAATCTCTACTATGCAAAACGGAAACGAATGGGAATATATGAATAAACTAAATATACAGTCAATATGTATAAGAAAGGTTTCCTTTTTTTTAGGGTAACAGGCTACATGAGAGTAATCCACATGGTGCAATAGCATAGGAAGGGATTTGAAAGGGGGGATGCGGAAGGGTAGAGAAAGGTAGCCAAGGGTTAACTAGGGCCCCGGGGCTATAGTTTAAGGATCCTACCCGGCATTCGCATAAAAGTAATGCAGGGAAAACCCTAGAAAAACCTGCATCAGGTAGGTCGGGTATTGGGTACTTGTCCCACACACTTCCCATAGCGGGAGAGGAGTTTTCTGTGGGGTCGCAGCATTCCCTCGTGCCTCGACCAGTTTAGGAGGCAGCTGGCCAACTGTTCCAATGGGAACAGAGAAATACTCTTACCGTATGCCCAAGGTCTGCGACCCCAGAACATACACCTCTCAAAACAGACCGAGGTACCTCGGCATTTGGGAACCTTAGTTCAAAAACGCAGAGAGGAAAAGGCCTCCCCAAAGGTAGCCCCTTCCTGTCTCTCCTACAACGTTCTGCCTGCAAGAGAATAGCCCTCGCAGACCTCAAGTAAGAAAGGTTTCCCGACAGTCTTCTGCAAATATGCACGTTGTTTACGAGACTATATACGAGATAGAGGTTTCAGTCTACCTGGGGTCGCAGAATAAAAAATACTCAAGTGGTGGGATCTCCATAGAAACGTTTTTCATAGTAAGTCAATACAGAGCATCCTTAATCTTAGTAATGATGTCGTTACTATCGTCTCAAAATTCACATTATTCTCGTTTATGCAATTGTAGAACGTTCTTTCTTATTAAGTGGTCCAAGTAACCGGACCCTTGAACAAAATATCCGATATTAAATAAAATTTCAAAGAAAAAACGCTTAGATGTAAATAATTGTTTTCCTGAAACACATTTAAACAAATGAAAGTAGACTTGAAATAAAATAACTTAAGTAATATGGTTGAGAAAATGTCATTTAAATATTTATTTGTTGCGTTAAAAATGCGACAAATAATTAAAAAGATATTTATGATGATTTATTATTGTAATCTATTTGTTGAAATTTTAATTATTTTTTATAAATTTTAGTGAAAGTTCTTTTCAATTGCGATAAATTGACATACAATATTCGCATTGTCAATAATTAACATAGAGACTTGCGTTCTTGAAAATGTCCAGTTACGTTCCAAGTTATAGACCAGGAGAACAAAGGGTATTGGATGTGAATTTAATTTTCCTTTAACGTGATGCCTGTATAAAAGGTCTTCTATGAATTTATTTTTGAGTAAGTTTGTCCTTGTGAATGGTGGGTGTAATGGAATAAGATGCGGTAGGAAAACATGAAGGACATATAAAATATGGTTGTGCGAGTGAGGTGTCAGCTAACAAGAGTGTTGGTATGGTTATATATCTGTCGAATTATATAAGTTTTGATTTCCATTATTATCTTATATAATGCTTTTACCATTTGTGTCAATAACACTCGTTTTGGTCGCAGCGTGTAGAAAAACGCACTTACAAATTTGGTAATCTAAATGTTCTTATTATAAGTTTATCACAATAGATTATATTGTTTAAAAATTATATTGTATGTAAGACCTTGTCTCTTAATTTATATTTAGATAATTGAATTGTAACTATATACCCGAAGAGATCACAATATGGAACGGAACGTTATGACTGATAAATTTTATGTTCTAAATAAAACAATAATTTTTTCTGACTAATAGACTGTTTATAAATATTTAATTTAAAAGAAGTCAGATTATTATAACTGTTATAAACTTTACCATTTCAATATGTTTAATCTTCACAATAAATTACATATGTCATGGTCACTTTAAACTTTGATTTCATGTATTATCACTTGATATTATGTAAGAGAGACCAATTACAAACTTCTAGAATACGAAAAACTTCTGACTTAGCCAATCATTGACCATGTTTTATAGTACATAGAACAACATTTATAAGTATTCTCAGTTGTTCTAACTGAAATAAAAATCTTAGCAAAGTGACGTCCTGCAAAATTGGTTGAAAGTCGCATTTTGGATGTCTTTTTGGGCATTTTAAATTACAAACTAAAATATTAACTATCCTCTGAAATTGAGTTGTACATTAAATAGTCTTAGACATTTATTCTTTTTTTTTTTTTTTTTAGGGCAACAGGCTACATGAGGGTGATCCACTATGGGAAACTCCCCTTTAATAGCATAGGAAGGGACTTGAAAGGGGGGGATGCGGAAGGGTAGTGGAAGGTAGCCAAGGGTTAACTAGGGCCCCCGGGCTATGGTTTAAGGATCCTACCCGGCATTCGCCTAAAGAAATGCAGGGAAAACCCTAGAAAAACCTGCATCGGGTAGGTCGGGCATTTGGTACTTCTCCCACGCCCTTCCGATGACGGGAGAGGAGTTTGCTGTGGGGACGCAGCTTACCCCTCGCCATGCCTTGGCCTGTTTAGGAGGCAGCTGGCCGACTATTCCAATAGGAATAGCGGACAACTCTTGCCGTATGCCCAAGGTCTGCGACCCCGGAACATACACCTCTCAAAACAGACCAAGGTGCCTCGGCATGTGGGAACCTTAGTTCAAAAAAACCAGAGAGATGTGAGAGCATCCCCAAAGGTAGCCCCCGCCAGAGCTCTCTGGGAAGGTTCACCTGCGAAAAAACCCCTCGCAGGCTTACTTAGACATTTATTCATTTTGATGTAAGAGTGATAGGGAGACAAATTACATCAAGACAGAGAGAAAATTTTAAAATCCGTTAGAAGGCGTCTTAGTCGGCTGGACTGAAACGAGGAAAGGTGGCGGTCTGCCATGATCCTTAATCCCTGAAGAATAGTTTATTATTATTATTATTTAAAGATTTATTATATTGGTCCCGTCGACAACGTGGTCATTATTTACATACGTTTTACTGTGATACAACATTGATTCCAATAGTAAACATAGTAATTAGCAGTGTCAAATGTTTAAAATGTTATGGAAGGAGAACATCTGCAAATTTGTAAATGTTTTTTCACTTTCAGTTAGTGTTACACAAATTTATGTTCATAAGAAATTTATTCATTTACGCAAATGGAGCTGGTCGAGGTACGGAGAAGGGAATGCTGCGTCCACACAGCAAACTCTTCTCCCGCTATCGGAAGGGCGTGGGACAAGTACCCAATGCCCGACCTACCTGATGCAGGTTTTTCTAGGGTTTGTCCTGCATAACTTTTAGGCGAATGCCTGGTAGGATCCTTAACCCTTCCTATGCTATGAAAGGGGGGTTGCCACCATGTGGATTACTCTCCTATAGACTGTTACCAAAAAAAAAAACAAAAAAAAAGAACAGATACTTGTGATCAAGGAAGCCTGCGAGAAAATTCTCTCGCAGGTGAACCTTCCCAGACAGCTCTGGCAGAGGCTACCTTCGGGGATGCCTTCACATCTCTCTGGGTTTTTTTGAACTAAGGTTCCCATATGCCGAGGCACCTCGGCTTGTTTGAAGAGGTGTATGTTCCGCGGTCGCAGACCTGGGCATACGGTAAGAGTTGTCTGCTATTCCTATTGGAATAGTCGGCCAGCTGCCTCCTAAATTGGTCAAGGAACGGCGAGGGGAAAGCTGCGACCCCACATCTAACCCCTTTCCCGCCATCTGAAGGGCGTGGGACAAATACCAAATGCCCGACCTACCTGATGCAGGTTTTTCTAGAGATTTCCTTGCATCATTTTTAGATGAATTGCCATCGCCCGGGGGTCCTAGCTAACCCTTGGCTACCTTCCTCTACCCTTCCGCTTCCCCCTTTCAGATCCCTTTATATGCTATTAAAGGGGAGTTGCCACCATGTGGATTACCCTCATGTAGGCTGTTTCCCCCCCCCCCCCAAAAAAAACCTGTCGTAGAATTACATAGATTACTACCATCTAAATTCTCTTATGTTTGACAGAACCTATGAAATTAGAATGAGTAATGCGTCAAAATGATCATAAAATATTTACTGGTACAGTTTGACAAGGAATAAAAACTAGCAGCATTTAAAAACAGTCTAAACAACTATTCGTCTTAATAGCAATAACTGAAATATGAAATAAGACATTAAAATTATTAACGCTAATGTATTCTAAAGTCAGAAATATTTTCTTATTATAACAATTCTCATTTATGGCTATAATTTAATTACAATTAATAAAAGAGTAGTAATTTTTAAAAATATTTTTGTATAATAATGCAGTTAAATTTATTGTATTCGTTTCATAAACCACGAGAGATGAAACAAAATATATTAAAAATCCCATGAAACAAAGGACATTAATAAACTGGAATCTGGCGAAACGCTCACAGTCCAGAATTTACTACCGGATTGTTCAACGATCATACGTGGAATAACCAGAGCGTGCCTACTTCATACTCAGTTCGCTAGAATTCCGTGAAGAAAGGTGGAATTTCAGACTGATTCATGCGTTCCTGTATGCTGCAGAATCTCTACACGGAAATTTATTTCGTCGTTTCATACTGAATTCCAAATAGGGGTGTTTATGAGAATTGTGGACAGAGGATTTATAATTTACCAACACGAGTCTGCATGTACAGAGTGTAATATATTTCGTGATGTGAAAGGGAACGACACATACGACCTAGAAGTGTACGACACTGCGGATATTTTATTTGCAAAACTTGTTACTGGGGTTGTTTTATATGCAAGAAAATATAATAGGAAGAAGGAATTTACGTGAAAATATTTTAACGGTTTAAGCTGATAACTTACGCTTTAATGCAATTAAGGTTTGATGCCTTTCATGGCAAAGGCGAACAGAAATATTTCCTGTTTTAAATTAATTTCGTGGTGTCTTCCGGCTGTTTTTATAGTCGAAGGTAGCTGTCATAACGACTGCAATATCCGGTCCCAGACTAAAGCGAAAGTTTAGTTTCGACGACAACAATATTTTGCATATCTCCTTTCATCTAACGAGCTTAAAATCGACTGATACTAAATTTCAGCATCCACCATTAAATTTTGACTGAATTTAGTATCTCGAATTCCATTCATAACATCCTGTTTAAATCCCTAACAGTAGTTAAATTTCATAACTCCATAAAACACTGGTATTTCCTTTATAAAAATAATCTTCTATATTATTTTCTCACTTCGGACATTTCAAACCCTCACATCTGTTTTTCAGTACATCAGATTAATCTCTAAATGTGGACATTTCCACGTCGAGCTAAAATAGACAGAACTCAATTATTAACAACATATAATTATAAATGTATGAACACAGCAAAATATTTCAGATGAAATTTTTTAACATAAGACTTAAAATTTACACAACGTTTCGTCTCAATCAAGGACTTTGTCAAGTGAAGCTGGACTTTGGCTGTACAATGAATATGGAAGTCAACTTGGATGGCTTAGTTGCAAAAGCATCCGCGTACTAAGCCGGAAACCCGTGTTCGAATCCCGGTCCGGTCGAGGTTTTTCCATCCTGGTGCTGTAATTCAATTAGCATGGTCTATGTGGCTGAGTTTTGATTGAAGCTAATTCTGTTATTTCTGAATGAAAATTATATTTCAGGCAATGTTGACGAATATTTTTTTACACTCATAAAATATCCAAATAACAGACAAAATAAAGTGATAATATAAATACTACACAACGTTTCTGGAATAATTGGTCATTTAGTCAGGTGATTAAAAACGTAAGAGCTGTGAGAACGACACAACCGCACAATCCAGGTGACGAACTCGAAAGCTTCCATAAATATTAGACAAAATTGATGTTATATAAATAAATTTTGCGTAGAATTTCAAATGCAATTTCTGCTTGCAAAGCCAAATGTAACTGAATAACAATGTGTTTAAAATAATACATAAATATTGTTGTATGTTTATAAAATTATAACGATAAAAAATAATTTCTCAATTAAATGATAATATTAATTCAGAAAATAAAGTGTGATAAATAGCGATTTTACCACCGAATTACTTTCTGATGACTGGCCAAAGTAAAAAAATCCTCTCGCAATCCATACCAGAAGAGTAATCGGCACATCGTCTGCTATAATCCACTCACTCGTCGAGTTCCTCGCAGTCACGGGACTCTGTAAAGAAAAATAACCCTCCACAGTTTTATTCTTTAATTATTAATTAACTATCTACAAATATTATGAAAATGTTGAATTATTATACTATGTTTAATCATGTACAGTCACCAAGGTCAATTTTGTTGATGCGACTTTAAAATCATCCAATTAAAAAATAATACTTCGTCGGTCTTTGAGATGAAATAGATTAATCGATCCCTGTCAGTTATTAATTTAAACACTACAAATTAATAATAAAATATACAGCTTGCATACCATATATTAATTTCGTGTGTAATCGAGGAATTTTATACAACTTGTATACGAATGACACCAATTCTTTTAGTGCTATTCACATCTTAACGGCTTTATGATATTTAATGTGAATCACAATTTTTTTTGTGTTATTTGAATAAATCGTACGTTACTGTGACGTTGTCAGTGGAATGGTTTTTACTTTAAAACGTAGGAAAATATGACGAAGTCGTAAATTTTGACTTGAAATATGGAAATTATAATCATCAATAATATTTTTTTGACTTCATAGGCTTAGGACATATTGTAACTGTGCTGCAACGGTGGACTCCTTTATTGTGTAAACTATGCATTCCACCAGCATAGCTAGGACATTAACGAATCGTCCTCAATGATGATTTCCGTCCAGGGCGTGCATTTCTGCAAACGCACACGCCGCAGTCTCAGAACTGCAGCACGCGCTACGTTAAGTACGACTGGCTTCCAAGCCGTAGACAGACAGTATCTGCCTTCGCTATTGAAGGTAACGTCTCCGACTGAGTTCTTTCCCTAGTTGTCTTCCTTTTCCCTTTCCTCTACTTCTTACAGCTAGAACATATTGTAATAATCACTATATGGACACATCTATTATTTAAAATCTTAAAAACAATTTACAATTAATAAAAATGAAAGTTACTTGTCAATTAAATTAGAACAAAATTTAATTGTGAACGAAGCTAAACTAAAAAGATTGTCTCTTATTAACAATTTTAATCAATAAGTAGAGAACGAAATCTGACGGCTATCTTTTAAGCAGGTTTACGTAATTAGTTGTTTTTATATTGTTACTCACGGCTGCCCAGCATTCCAGGATACCTTTAAATTTTTAAAACACTAATACGGGTTTTGAACTGCTTCTAAAACTCACAGATTCTAAATCAATATTTTTATATGTCGACAGGAACCCGGATGATCCTGCTTTCGTCTCTATCGATAGTCCGCTCGCCTTGGGCAAATTCTGCGATTCGTCGTTTGGGTTGTCTTTATTGTTCTGCTAACTCTGGCCGGCTATGTGCAAAAAAACTGCTTTTTTTACTTAGCAGGTTTTGTCGTTATACTGTAGTGAATGTTTATTTTGTCCTGAGAAAAATGTTCAGGGACAAATTAACTCTGTTGAATGCTAATTCTCAATATTTCTCTACAAACTGTATTTCACCTTGCCTTCCTGCTAGCTGCTCTATCGTTTCCAATTAACAGTTACTACTTCGACGACGTTCCACTGCAAACTCTACCTCATCAAACCTTGCGAACTGTACTTCACCATATCATAATGCGAACTGACTCCTCAATATCTTAATTCGACTTGTATCTGACCAAACCTTCCTGCCAACTGACTCCCGTCTCGCAATTTTAGCGCGCATACCATTTTGCGGGCCTTCCGACAAAGGAAACAGTGCTTGGCTTGTCTATTGTTGTTCTGTTCTGGACCGCCGCCACAAAGGATTTCTCTAACAATTTAGATTTTCAAATTCACAAATAATGTTTTAATTAATTGGCATTACAATATATAACTGTAAATATACTACTGCTTATCTTTACATCTGTGTCTTGACAGATAAAACGACCAAACCTCCCTGATAAGCCTCAGGCGAACCTACTCCCCACACCACCCTCTTTCCTAAACTTGTCTACACCTTTAAGCCTTCGAGATCGTTCCTAGATCTCCTTTCCTTTCTAAGTCCCAAGTCAGCCTTCAACTACAAGGAACCAGGGCCAGGTTTCTAGGCGTGAATCTGCTGACAAGGAACCCTTCATTTCTTGCAACGACTCCCCGTCAACCTGTATAGACGGGCGAACACGTTACAATATAACAAAGTGTTACTGATGGCGATAACTTTCGCTATGAAATTAATTCGTAATTCAAACAATTTACAGCCCTCAGAACGTCATAAATCTTTTTAAATAAAGTAACAATTCTAAGTAGAAAGAATATATAACAGGGTTAACTTTGCCATCTACACCCGCATATCAACACGTGATCCAAGAACTAAAGGAAAAGAAGAACCAGATATGGGACGATTTCTACAGTACCACCGCCATGATGACAAACGAATGGAGGAGAGCATCATACGAACTACGACACACGGTAACCCGTTTCGCCGTGCACGGTTTTCACCACAAGATTTGTAAATCAAAAAGCTTTCATCAACCAGATGTGAATTGTGTTTGTGAATTATGTGAAATGGTGTGTGACAGATATCACGCATATTGGTGTTCCAGAAGATCTATCTCAATGACAGCATTTTGTTAAGAGTGTCCCAAATTACTTTAACATTGTGTGAAATTCCTTATATTATAAAGTAACAATTCATGAATTTCATACTTTACTACAAGTTTCTAGATGAGACACAGGCTTTAATATAACGTCACACTAACAGTATGCACATGTCAGGCGATTTAATGCCGTTGATTTCTGAAACTACGTTCAAGGGCGATAGATATGTTATCTTTACAAATAAATATTACAGCTGATTCTTACAATTAATTAATTAACAAAGAAACACGTAATTTACTTCTCCCCATAAGTAACACATAAAATTTATCTTGGGAGCAAGTAACTTGGTTGCAAAGTTTAAATTATTCATATTTTTCGGCATAACTTAAAAAAACGGGAGATTTTGTTCAACTCAAAGGTTTGGCGGTTCCACGTTTACCCTCAAAGGCAAAGCGTTTGAAGCTCACCGTGCATATAAACGAGAAGATATTTCATGGATTGGAAGGGGCCGTATGTTTCTCGAGTCTGCGTTGATTGCACTGCTCGTATAGGGAAAATGTCCGCGCAGGGATGAGTAAGCAGCACCCTGAACCTCAATGGTCACAAAAGTCTCTAATCGCGCCATACAGGAGAATTCTCTCTCTCTCTCTGTCTCTCTCGAAAGCTCCTTGAACTCAATTTCTCCCAGATTAGCGATAGCTCAGCACCGACAACGCGAAGTTCGACCACCCCTCACATATAAAATTCTAATATTTTCCACACCACCGCACGATTTTGAAGCAATAATACTTCCTTTCTATCGTTTCCGCCAGTATCTAATATTAGACGGGTCGAAAGGAACGGACTCATCCTCAATAGGATTCCACAGTCGCCTGCCTACCTACCTGAGTTTGATTCGACGAGCTCTCCTCTGCTCTACTGCGCTAACAATCATATTATCTCTAATTGCCAGCATACAGGCAAACGAACCAAACAAAAATCAAGATTCAACCGATACACGGATGAGCCCGTTGTGTTGTTACACAATTAAAATCTCGTTACACCAGCCAACCGTCATTTTAATGGCATGCAACAATACTTAATTTTTATGTTCATAAAATTTTAATGTATCGTATTATAAATCTGGTAATTAATTATATCAAATTAAATAATATATCTTATGCAACAAGAATTTTAGAAAATGTCCGAAAGGCGAGTCACCGAAAATGGAATTCAGCCAAATTAAACCGAAAATTAATACAACAGTACGTAGCTTGAAAATGATTTTGAAATTTACATTGTTAAATATAATGTGACTGAAAGATATGAAATCACAGAACTCTTCGCAGGTTGGATTTCTATCATTAGCCTCAAACATCTACAGACTTTTTATCTGTCGACAGTTTAGTTGGCTGCTTGTTACTTTGAATATTTAATTTGAGTTTCGATTGAGTAGGATAAGCTACGCAATTACCTTCAACTAAAAAGTTGGCTAACTATCGGCGTATTACTTATTCAGTATATACTACACACACGCAGTCAAGCCAATCAGTGATAATCGTGTGGAGCGCGTGACTCCTTACCACTAGCATTGCTATTATCTTTGCGTCATTTATATATTTATTATTTTATTGGTGGCGTTAATTAATGACACGTCGCTAGAAAACTTTAGATAAGAAATTTAAAAGAGATCGGCATTCTATATTGTAATAATTAAACGGGGACTTTATTAATTCGCCCCACGTTGTGGTAGCCAAAATGTAATAATTAAATAAGGTGCTCAATAAATGAAAGATTATTAACTTTAAAACAACCAAAATTTATTAAAAATTAACAATTTATACATTTTAAAATTATAAAAAGGATCTTAATCTCTCATGGGTCTTTACTGGGTTTGATAACGGACAGAACATTTAAATAATCAAAGAACCCAACATCATCTTTAAATTAAACGGAAATATTTAATCGTCTATACATAGACGAAATTAATGATCGACGAACTTACTCTACAAGATTGATTCTAAATTTAAAAGAGTTTATTTTATTACCACAAAAGAAAATAACGATATCTGACTGTGTCTTTTAATTCCGTTTACACATATTAATACCATGAAATTTCAACTTACGATTACTCAGGAAAATTTGCCTCGTTCATTACACACACACTTTATAGACTGGACATTTAAACACTGACTCTAACACACACTGTTGGTTTGATGAAAGCTGCTTCTCCGTTCGTGAAGGACATCTCACTTGCTCGTGGTCAAAACTATTCGACGCTGGATGCAGTGTCCTGGTCTCCTACCATCGAAGACAGTGGTCAAATTTTGATATTACAACAGATTAGACTTCTGCATACAAAAATGTTTATCGTTGAATAATTTTGCTATTTCTCTCGCAGGCTGCAAAATTTCTCCACTCTCAGTGCTCGCCGTACGCCTCCACAACTCTAACTCCCCTCCTGACTCCAAAACTCAACTAACTTCCAAAAATCTTATCTTCCCTTTATATATTCCAGTCCCTTCCTTTTTCCTTTGTTCCAAAACTACGTCGCAACTGCCCGATGACAGTTTCCTCCATTATCCCGAGATTTACTTTCTGCAGCTGCAGTTCCTTATTTAGCAAGTAGCTCGCTACTCTGTCTTGTCCCAAAGCCGACCATCGAGACAGGTCTAATTTGTCTTTGCACCCTCAATTACTTTGAACTTGTATTCTCACCCCCGCACGCACGTGCGCTGTTCTAAATTCTTCAGACCGCCCAAACTGCCCCTCGATCCTAAGTAAACAACATTACAAATTGTTCCTTGAACTGTCCAGGCCATTAATCAGAAACAATGCCTGCCTTAACAGATTTATCTTGCGACAGGCCACCCGCAGATGCGCCTTGCCCTGACTCCTCAATACCGATCCTAAGTAAACATTACAACTTCCTCTGACGGCCAAGACCATTAATCTGAAACAATGCCTTTCCCTCAAGGCACTACAATATATAAAAAAGCTTAAAAGAATATTCAGATATAAATGAAAGATATAATATATGGGACGAAGTATTTTGAATTATAGTTCCTGAATGGAGTCAATTTGATAGCGAGGAGATATTCATACATGTATACTGCAATTACGTTAACATACAAACCACATAGGAAATTTTTTAAAAAAATAACTGTTAGAATACAGAAAAATTATTATAATATTATATTAGAATATTACGTATTTACATTTTGTCATACTGAAAAGAAACTGAGCTTTAAGGATAAATAGTGCCATACATCAGTCACGCAGACAGTATCTATGAATAGTACACTGTAACATTTAATAATCGTAACACAAAATTCATCGTCTCCATCGATTATATGGTGAATAATACGACACTTATTAGCAAGAATGCCAGAAGTGCATTCTGCAATATGTCAAACCCTATAGAGCTTTTCAAATGAGAGCGGTTCTGGCCGTCAGCGAGTGATAACAGAGAATTAGACAAACGTTGCCACATTGTCAATTATGAATGACAACAAACCCTTACCGCAGCTGCGTGGGCAATATGTGACAACGTCACACGAATTTGATTCGTCGACGCAAGGAAGAACTTCAAGGTTAAATAGACTCATATTTCAAAAGCACTATCTATAATTATAAATTGTGTAGTTTTAATTTCTTTTTGTAAATGAACGCATTATATTACTTCCTAACTCAAAGGCTTCGTCGCCTACAAAAATAAATGACATGGCAGTTCCTCGGAATTTGCTTGCAAGTAGAATATTAAGGTCATTCGTAGAAAACAGTTTACAAAATTATTGGAATAGTCGGCCATCTGCCTCCTAAACCGATCAAGGCACGGCGAGGGGAAAGCTTCGACCCCACAGTTAACCCCTCTCCCGCCATCGGAAGATCGTGCGGCAAGTACCAAATGCCCAACCTACCTGATGCATATTTTTTCAAGGGTTTACCCTGCATCACTTTTAGGCGAATTGCCGGGAAGGATTCTTAAACTATAGCCTGGGGACCCTAGTTAACCCTTGGCTATCTTCCTCTACCCTTCCGCATCCCCCCTTTCAAATCCCTTCCTATGCTATTAAAGGGGAAATGCCACAACGTGGATTACCCTCATGTAGCCTGTTTCCCTAAAAAATAATGTTCGAAATATTTCGGAAACAATAGCTATTTCATAAGATCCGACGTCTACGACCAGAAATTTGAAATCTGCGTCTGTCCAAGCCATCAAAACAAGAGAAGAACGTCTTAAAATTAAAATATAATGATCCGCTATGTTATTGCTTCACCAACCTAATATTTTCCATCAATCGTCCCAATGACATATGAAAAATTTGTGCGATAATAAAATTCACCTGCGATTTTAATCCAGTAATTTTCTTGTTTCTCTGCCATATAAAATGGTTGAAGTATGTTCCAAAATGAATTGCAGTTTCAGTATTGTCGTGTTGTTTTGCTTGAAATAGGTAAGATAGCGCGTTGAGTTTAGCACCGGTGGGCCAATGTCTGAAAAAGTGTTTATGAATAGTGTTGTATAAGTTTAATTATTTGCATTATTTCAGGTCAAGATATACAGAAATTTTATTGTATGTACTTGAGATTGGCAGAAGAAACGTCGTAAATGTATTAACTGGTTATACTTCAAAACTTGTCTGTATTTGGTCATATTTACATACTAATTAGCGTTTCTTGTCTTCATTATATTCTCCGTCATATTCGTTTTATAATAATAGGAATAATAATAGATCTACATTAGCTACAGTGGACAAAAGCTGTAACCCAGTGCAGCCTTGACCTGAAACTGAATGTGACCAATCGGCCGATTAAAAATCGGACGAATTGCGCACGACTACTCAACCAAACAGTTTAGTTGATCTAGTGCGCGCGGATGCAACCCAACCAGACTGAACTACCGGCAGACAGTTTAATTTGTAGTGTGTGGTGGATCTGAAGGATGTGGGACGGGCGTCGTCGGCATCAATTTGCAGGAATTGTCTGGAAATATTGACGGATGTGTTTTGAATAAGGTAAGGAACCAAACTCTTTGTTACGTTAATGTGTTGTTTCTTTAGCTATCATAGTAAGACATTAAAAAAGGAGAGATTTGATTTAAAAAATCCCGTTTTATTTAATATTACAATTGGTATTCGTGATAAGTGAAATTATCATTCGAGTAAATTGCGTCCGAAACCTTATTCATCCTGTTAAATGGATTGTAATGTTTAAGTCAGATTAAAGAACTCAACGAATATGATGGTATATTTTACCTATTGAGAGCGAGTATCCAGTGACATCTAGCTGCGCTTTGTATCCCTGTGCACACGTTTGTCCTTTTCAGGATGATAATTGTATAAATCTCATATATTAATCGTCTAAAGTTCCATAAAATAATTTAAGATTATTACATGCATTGTACTCCAATATTTTTAAATTTTGGTGAAGATGTTTAATTCAACGGAAGAATCGATACGAAAGTTGTATTATCGCGAATACAATTGCGCTAATGGCGAAAAGTATTAAATATATCCTGGATGAACAGGAACTTTCGTACATCGGTGTCGTGTTTAAATCAGAGTTAAATCACTCAAATCCAATCGTTTCAGTAGCATACCCCCGCTGAATTAATAACAGGTTGGAATGTAAAGACCACAGAATAATATTTGCTAATGGTCTGTTTGGCGACGATTGCTCACCATTGCAAATGATTTGTGTGTGGAAATGCATTCCAAACGTGGGGATGTCAATGTGGCAGCCTATGTTCCCATGGAATTAGCACTTACATCACCCCAGGATTTGTAGCCGGCAGCGCCCATGGAGCCCCAGAAGCCGGTTAATTGTTCGTTTGAGTAAAGCGACCACCTCAAACAGAATACGGCGCGAATACATTTTGCCACTCCCTGCAGGCAGTTCCAGAAAAACCCAGTCTGTTTTGATCGGAACAAAGGTGGGTGTTATGTGTACTACTGTACTGCTGCGTTCGTTTGAGCGATGCATTTGTGATGGTGTTGTTCGCGCGTTGTGGATTACTAAAATAACTCAAGCAGCTTTGAATTGATCGTTACGTCCGCGTAGCAACAAAACGGGTGGTGTGGAAACAAACAATACAGCATAATGGTCTTGGAGGCATGTTATATCAGGTGCAAACTACGTGGATTTCAAGCCCGGTCTCACCGATAATATTAGTATTAAAGAGCCGCTCTTATGTTAGTAAATAAAGGATGTTTGTAATATAACAACCTTTTGAAGAAATTATTGGAATCATTCGCTCGAAGACGGTAGGAAAGACTGCTATCAAAACGTCAATCACAATAAATATCCTTTGTAAGCTCGGAGTACGTACTGAATTAATTACTTCAAGAAACAAGAAGCAAAAATTAAAAATTAATATATATATATATATATATATATATATATATATTATATCTGTGTTTGTAATATTAAGAAAGTACTTGAGAATGAGATGTTTTTCATTCAGACTGAAAAATAATTAGCAAGCAGGATGTTATTATAATAATATTTAAGTAGTCACGCAATTCTGCGAAAACTACGTCAACATATTTTTAAAATTTTTTTTGGATAGTTATTACCAGAAATTTTGTTAAGAGTGACCCAAATTACTTTACACATTGTGTGAAATTCCTTATATTATTATTATTACTAGAAATTTATTATTTGGGGCTTTATTTTCTAAATACGTTTGGGTTATTTTCCATATCGTTATTTCCTATCGTGTTTTCAATGTCCTAGTTACTACTACAGACTAAAACATTTGTCATCCGACAAACAGAAAACTCTACTGTCATTCTAAATTCTTTAAATATATTAGTAGATTTGTAATTCATCCAATATACGAGTGTTTGATACTTATTTGTAAATCGGTATTGTAACGTTCGAATAGGACTTTTCTGAATTGTTAATTGAAAATAAAACATCAGTTTTTAAATCTATACTCGCACAGTCCGTGAACGACAAAAAACTTAATAATTCTCAAACGATCACGACTAATATGGAATTAAAACCAAATTAATAACACAGCGCGCTATTGAAATAGCAACTTTGTCAGTACTTCAATAATATATTTTTACCATTTTCATAATATTTGAAAGTTGTTAAAATTTATTACACTGTAAAAAAAACTATTCCATTCTTGATGTCTCAAACTTTCCCCCAAACTAAGTCGAAATCTACCGACAAATTTTCATCCGATTTTATTGAAAGTATCGTCTTCGAGAAACATTACACGTGGGTGGCAAAATTACTAATCTAAGAATTTTTATTCCGTTATCAATACTCTTTAGTTAGTGAATTTTTGCGTTTATATTTATAAAGCACGGTAAACAGTTTCGATTGAAATCCAGGCCTGAAACATAAAATATGGGAAACTGTAACCAACAGATTTCCACATTCTTCTTTTCTAGTTATTTATATCTTCTAAAAATCAATATTTACGCGGATGATATTAATTTTATTATCCAACACACGGACTTTGAAAAGTAAAGCTAAAAATCGGACTGATAAAAATCAATCTGATATTTACGTGTTCCTAAAAATGAGCACTAGTTTATTACAACTCACTAAATCGGTAAGAAAATTTTAATTTTGGGAAGTTTATCTCAATTTGAACATTAATGAATGTAACATAACAGTTCAAGAAACAGGAAAATTTATTTTAAGGCAACTTATAGTCGCTAATTGATAGTAAAGCTTACAACTGGTTAATTATAATTTATTAATCTTTCAAGAACAAAGAAGTTTCCATAATGGTTTTTATAACAAATCTGTTTAATATTGTAGTGTTCGCGATCTCACATATTGTGTTGTATTCTGATTAACAGTTTTATCTTAATTTAATTAAGTTCACTTATCTAATACTGTGGTTTTACAACGGCACGCTGAAAGATTCTGAACTAAACGACAAATCTGTTGAAGGGGAAAACTTTGGAAAGTCTTGTTTTAGTCGAATGACGGTAAGGAATTTGTGTTCTTCAGATTTTTAAAAACAAATATAATTAGCCTCGTCTTCAAAGTTAAGAATTGATTAGGTATGTTATAATTATTTTTCAATGTATTAAAAAAGAAACTCCTTTCGAAGTGTAAATGACTGCTTGTTTTGTAAATTTAATTACAATAAAAACACAGTAATGAGTTCAGGTATCTGGTTCCTTCTACAAAAGAGAAAGGTATAATATTCCACCTCTCCTTTAAAGATAATTAGAACTTACGTGGACGTTTAATTGGATAAGAATATCTATCTCTTCATAATTTAATTTCGCTAATTAAGGAACTGATCCTTCAGTGGCACAGTGAAACTTCAGATCGTAATAATTTTTTATAATTCCTTCATTAACCACAAGATCTCAATTATTTTTTTCTCTGGAAAATTAACTTCGTTTGTCTGTTTCCAAATTTCCTTTCAAACATAATAAAATGAAAAAAATCTAATACTGTAAACAAACATAATTCACACGCTAAATACCTTTTACGAAATTATATATATATATATATATATATATATGTATGTATATAAATATATATATAACCTATTTTTCTGCTCTTTATAGAAATGATATTAATGTAGATAATTGGAAGTAATTACAATTTTTAAGAAATTTTTAGTACATTTTAATTTTTTAATTAAAATACTAAGATGAAAGTATTAAGTACTATATGGAAGTATAGTGAGAAATTAATTTAAAAACTGTCATTTCCTGGAGTTAACCGAGTATTTATTTATTTCAATAAATATATATATAATTTATTTATCTTAATATTAGAGAGAAAAATGCATTAATTCTTTGAGTAGTGTAAAATCGCTCCAAACGGGACTAAAATTAATATCTTATTTTCAACCCTAGAAGCAAGAAAAAAAAATGGAGTGAACCTGGTTTTGAAAACAAAACACAGTTGTCGGTGAAAGCTATCAAGTATAACTGAAAATTGCAATATTTGAAAGTTACAATGGAGATCCGTTGGAATGAATGGTAGCCGAGGAATAAAAACTTGTTTCACTGCTGCCCTTATTTTGTCAGTGGCTTCAAATAAATTGCCATATATTTCATTTGGACACAGCCCTCTAGTAGGTTCTACACACCCAATTTGGACTTTAATATTGGCGAGACTGTCACCAAACACCATAGTTACGCATTAAAAAAGATTCTAACATCATTAATGTTAAAACAGTTACTGTTAAGTGCTATTAACAACTCCATATTTTACGAGTCGAAGAAATTTTGCAATACTTTCTATTTATTCTGTATAACTTATTTATAATTAAAAATTATACAAATCTCTGGATGTGCTGTTACTCTGTTATCTTTTCCTGATGAGGGTAAAATTAAGGACCGATACATGCCGTATTTTAATTGATTAATAACAGACTATTAAAAATAGTTTATTTTAATTGCTTTTGTTTTATCATCAAATAAAATTTGTATATTGAAAATAACGAAATTCTCACTGTCATCACCCGCCGTATCGCAACCAATGGATGAGAGCTGACAGATTTATAGCAACCATGGAGTATTACAAATTGAAAACCTATAAAGTTATAATTGCTATATATAAAACGTCGTAATAAGTTGAATGAGAACTGGCATGTTAAAACAAAACGAATGGATACGTTCGAGACCGATAATGAAAGTAATTAATGCAATATAACAACGTAATTGCTTTTATTATTACTGCATATTATCTTTCCAGGCTTAGTTAAACGTTGCTCTGTGATAGATAATTGAATTGTTACGAATGCACCAGTGCAACCATCAAACACAAATTGCCATTCCCGTGTTTTACACAATAACATCAAAAATTACTTGGCAGAATAATTTTTTTTGAAGCATTAAGGACTTTAAATCTATCTGTAAATCGTTTGCAATTTCGGAGAACGTGTCCAGTAATATCACGGCGGTTGAGAATCAAATACAGGTCAAATTATGAAGTTAAAAACCTTGTTCAGTCAGCCTATAACATATTGCAAATCTTAGATGAAAAAAGAAACAAATTTTATTGTTGGAAAGGTGTCGTTCATAAAATATTCAAACAGTGTAAATATTATATTTTCAGATTTTGAAATATTAATAGTATCTCATACCTTACCTCGCCAGCCAAAATTTACTTATTAACTTGTTAACTTATTCATGAAAAATATCACATGATATTGATTTATGTGTTGTTGCTTGTTTCGATGGTCTGTTTCATATTGAATATTCGAACTCTTCAGATGTGCTTTACGGTTGTCACGTCAGAAATCACTCCCTGCTCTCAATAAAAATTTCCTTCCCTCGCTTTCCGCCACCAAAGAAGATTTTGGCGGTTTACGTATTCGTCGGAGAACTTGTTGACGTATGATTTTAGTAACGCACCAAATTAACATGTCTCACCCTCGCCGATTCTCTACCTGCTCGGGAAATTTTCCAGCAGCCGCTTCTTAGGAATATGTTGCTGACCCTCAAGATAAATGGTTTTAAAATTTGAGTACTCTACAATATTATTTTGATCATGAAAGTAAATTTGTAAATGATTTTTGAATGCAGTGGTGACAAGGTATTTCATTAGTGTTGGCGCGTTGTTCCGTTGTCTGATGATAAGAAAATATAGGAAGAAAATTAAAGTAATTGAATGAAGGTGGAAGATGGTATCTAAGATTAGAGGAATAAACTGACATTATGAACAGTAAAAATCTCTGATCGTGTTCAGGGAATAAGGATCGTCAGTATGGAACATAGGCACGTGAGTGGTTCAGCCCAGCCCAGCCCAGCCCAGCCCAGACTGACGTCTGTAGGCCGCTTTCTGCAATTGCAAACCAGACAATGGAATACCCAACCAATACTAACAAATATTAAATCCACCATAAACAAAAAATTACAAATCCAAAGATATTAAAGTTTTCTGTAGTTATCTGAGTTGTGCGGGAGAGTATTATTTAATGGATAAATTTATTTTTACCAACTCTGTTATAATGTAGTTAATTTTGGAGTATTTCTAGTAAATATTTATTCTTTTTTTAATCTGTTATAATTGCCCTCCTTAAATATTTGTAAATATGATTTCATTTCTAGTTTATTTTAGATTCAAGATTTGGCCTAGACTACAGATTCTCCTTAGGTACAAAAAGTTTTTTTATATTATATTTCCACAAGCTTTAGCTTCCAAATACAAGGTTCACTATCGTGTATTTATTAATATTTTCACAATAGTTTATCGTTTAATTTTTCCCATACGTCTGTATGACATTAAAATGAATAAATATGATTGTCTGTATTATATCAAATGTCACAATGAACTGTTACAAGTTTTAAGCAATTCGCGATAAACTAGTTCTCGTTGTAGAATCAGTATATATGTTTAAGTATGATGTAGTATCTTAACAAAATGCGTATGAATACAATTTTTTTGCCTGCGCATTATGTATAACAGTGACTGGAACGCTATGTCAAATTAATAATTGCCCAATTGTCTGTGAATTAGTATCTAAAATTCTTTTTAGGTTGCCCGTGTAGCACTGTAATATTTGCAAATAACGATATAGCAATTTCAGCTTAATTATAGGCCTATATCTCTGAATCATCCATATATATTTCAAAACGTGTCGCTGAAACCTCATTATTGCCTGTCTGCGTGATTGTTCGGGGCAGCGACAAATAAATAGAATTGCAGTTATAAACGTGTGATATTGGTTGGGCGCTCGGGGGTGGCTGCAGTATTATTTACAGCGGGGGCGTTGTAGAAGGCCGTGTTAATGATTACCGACCGTGCATATTGGTCCGTTGCGATTAGCTGATTGAGTGGCGTCCATGTGAATGAAACCCTTGCATAATGGATCCACGCTTCGTGTTTTAACTCCTCGTCCTCCCCCTTGTCCGCTAATGGGGCTGTGTTTGCCTTCCAGAACACGTGGCCGACCTTGCCCCGGCAAAATTGATCGGAGACTTTCCGGTCTACGTTGTGCCTCTAGGCTACTGCACTAAAAGAAAACCTAGCCACTGCTGTTTTCTCACTACGCCCACTGAATTTAAATAAGAAAGATTGTGCTTTCCGAGATAAGCTACGTCGCAGAACCTGGGAATCCCCGTCGGGTTAAAATATAGCACAGTTACGAGAGGTAGAATTTAATCTATTTCTTTTGTCTTGTAGTAGATATAAATTCGGACTTTATCAAGTCTGTCAGAACATAATTAAAACGTCTACTCTGTATATCTTACGAAAATCTTCTTGCAGTTAAATTGAATCTTTTAGTGTTAGTGTGAGTGCTTGACGGTTGAGAAATATGTTTAAGGATAAAAAGAAATCCTAAATTCTGCGATATGTCTTTCATAATGAACCTAACATAACGCTCCTACACTGCCAAAAACTCAACCATATTAATATATACTATATTGCACCTTTATTTTAACTCATCCTTCATGATTTACCTTATCAATACACCCCAGAAATTATTTCTAAAGCTGTCCATTGTTACTTTTGTTGCCATTTACTGCAGTAAAAGTCTTAACCAAATTTTTTAAAGATTCTTATTAAATTAAATTTCGGATGATTTTACAGACAGAAACTTTGACTTTAATGAAATGTTACAATCCGGATTCTTCAATACTGCGATTGTGAGCGTATTCTTGGAGCATAAGTGCATTTGGCCCAAAGCCATAGGTCAGATTTTTACACGAGTTACAACAGTTTCTTCCAATTTTACGTAATCCTTTACTCCGCAAGTGGAGAAAATCCACACAATAATAAATCATCTGTTAGAATCTACCCCTTGTTCCGATATCAATTCGTAACTTTCATGAACATAAATAATACAACTGTAATTACGGAACAATAACATGACTAAAGGTAAATGAATGTATTAGTTTCTTTAAAATGTAGACATTAATTAATTAATAAACATATCGACTTTTACTGAACGTATGACAGGCTCCGTCATGTTCTGAATTCATGTTCAGTCCTCAGATTTATGAGAAAGCATAGTCTATTTAAAGGAGAAAGAAAATCCTTACAACACACAATGGAAATTAATCTAATAAAACGAAAGGTTAGCAATGTTTTCCCCAACAACCAAATTCAAATAAAATTTTTGAAAGCGTAAACACTACGGATTCATATTAGTTTGTACAGTGAAAAAAATGAAGCCAATTAAAAATATTAAAATCTTTCACTAAACCCAGAAGCTGTAAATATCCTTCAAATAGGAATATCATATGTTACCGAAACTTGATTATCTTTTCACTGCAATAAATTATTGATTAAATTTGGATTAACTCATTTTGACCAAATAAAGAATATGTTCATATACAAATTTGATATCGAAAGTAAATAATTTTACAGTTCATTAATAAAATTCTACGACATGCTAAATATTTCACAAATTCTAAAAAGGTTTTTTGTTTATAAAGATTAAATAGTATTTTTCTGTAATGCGGGTAGACTACATTAACTCTGACTTCACGAAGTGTTACCGTTTTAATAGTTATATGTATCTGACATTAATTAAATCAATCAATAAAATCAGCTAAAGCGTCAGAAAAAAAATTGGTATGTTAAAAACGACAAAGTTTTGTTTCTTTCCTTGGGACCTACTCATGTGCAAAAGTATGAATAAATTTGGCGTGGACCAATTCTACAAGAATAAATACCTAAATATTTAAAGAAAAGAAGTTTTATATCAACATGATATTAAATAATTTATAATTCACTCATGTTAATATCAAACAAAAAAATGTTAAAATTTTTGAGAAAAATTTCTAAATGCTTTTCGCGCCCAATGCAGCCAAAATTAGTGCTGCAGACACAACATTTTAGGTATTGTTTACGATAATTTTAACAAAGAAAATACATGTTACAATTTGGTATATTTAAGATTAAAATTAAATTTACATACAAAGTATCAATTTTTTTTATATTTATAGCCGAAAATTTGAATAATATATATTTTATTCGTCAAAATTTTTTATTTTATTAAATTATCTCTGGCATATTGATAATTACTTATATATGATGAAATAAACTTTAGTGCAAAAATATTTCATAATATGGCTTCAATATTGTTTTCGGTTTATTTGAGCCTTTTTGGCATAAATTTCAGAAGTAAAATATAGCGAGATGTATCATATAAATTGGCAAATAAATTTGTCGTATTGTAGAGATGCAGATGAGTATAAAGTGGTACATACAATAACTCAACTGAACGGCAACGATGCAGCTTATCGTCTCTGTAATTTTTTTTGAATATGCTATAATACAATGAAAACGTGGAAAAATGTATTAAACTCTTGGAAGGACGAATATCAGTGGCAGAAACAGATAAGGATGAGAAAATACTTTTAAACGAACATTTATTCCAAGAAACGTAGGAGCTAAAATATTAGGGGACAAATTACAGTAATGATCAGTAACAAAATTGGAAATGCAGGAAGATTTCATGCAGGAAAAAGTTACGATGTTGTGGGAGAAATTAAAAAATGACCATTTGATTATTAAGATTATTAAGAATAGACGAAACAAATAAGGAATCAAAAGCACAATTGGACCGGCTAAGAGACCTGTATCAAGACAATAATGCCATTAAACTAACAGATTTTAAATAGGATTTCGAGGAAATAATTTACACTTGTGAAGTACATAATTCTATATACCTGATATTCTGACAGCTGGAAAGGAGAATATGAAATGTGGGGGATTTGAAGAATTTTTACGCATAAATGGTGAAAATTATGGGAAAAAAACTAAAGCAGGGGAAGTCGATTGAGGTGTCTATCAAGAAGGCTGGGAAAAAGTTTGGGCACATATTTAGAGAGCCGTATTTAAATATCTCATTAATGAATCAGTAAGAATAGTAGGGAAATGAAGCAATCTCAGTACGTCTATCAAATGAAGCGAATACGGACAGAGATTAATAAAGGACTTCTAGACAAATGACCAAATAATTTATTTTATAACCAGGAAAGAAACTGAGAATACTTTGTCATAAATATCTCATAACAAATACACCGCATCTTCCTTAATTTCAGAAATCAGAAGAACCCACTGAAACTTTGAGTTGCGATCTTCATGGTCATGAAATGTTTGCATACGGTATAATATATATATTTATATATTGTTTATTAACTTTTATTGCTAATTTCTCCGATATTGTGTTACTGTAATTATGAAAATTATTTAATTTGATATTTATCACAAATTTTAGTACGTTTCAATTCTCTGCAAACACAGATACTTAAGGTTTAAATTTTTCAAAAAATGCATATCCTTTTGCAGTTGATTAGTTAATATTCACTGCATGTGCGTGAAATCGTTACAAATAGGATTACTTCTGTCGAGGACGCAATATTCGACAGTAATTAGACCGTTCCACTCGCCCGGATTTCGTAAATATATTTCACTGCAAAGCAATCGCAGCTTATCGCACGTAAAGGGATTAGAGAATTATATTTCACCCAAGTGAATGCATGCGATGGCGCACACTAAAATACTTTTAATTGATTATTTAACTAGGTTAAGTTCAACGTCATAAATCATATTATATTTCATGGGCTATAAGTGAATTGCGCGACGTTTTAATCTAATTTTGCGCTGATGGTAGAATCTTTATGTTAGCTTGGTTCTAAATTTGGATGCATTACCTCAGAAAATTTTAAGTAGTTACTTAAATTTTTTGCGGTTAGTAGATGCTACGAAACATTCATTACATTATAGCTTTATAAAATAATTTTAGAAAATGATTAATTTTTTGGAGAATTATTACTCGTAATTCTTAATTAAAGCGCTTGGATTAGATTAAACCTGCGATAAATTACTCTTCAATTACTTTTAATTCTCCCCGCTGAGAAAAAATTATAGTAAATCTAACGAAATATTTATACTTAGTTACAAATAAATGACATATTTCTTTTGTTTCCGACACAAAAAATTAAAATAAACACCATTTTGAATACCCTGCAAATCACAATATTTAAAAGATACTGTAGTAATTAGTAATTAATCCATTGTTATAATTGCAAAGTAAAGGACTCATTATTAGACTACATAAAGCGTGCACCGCGACACAGGGCGGCGAGACAAAAGAACCATTGTTGAGACGTACGCAGTCAAAAATTCTACGAGACGAACACACAGTCAGCGAGGAGGAGCGAAACGAAAAGGTTCCAAGTTAAAATTGAACAAAAAGTTTTTCAGTCTGTAATTCATCGAATAAGGTTACAGGAAAGTTTCTCAATAAGTAAAGCCAAAAGCAGTAACCTAATAATTTCCTGCCGCAGTAAAAATTTCACAAGTAAAGACTGTTGCAAATGTCATCGAGAGGAAGTTGTTAACAATCCATCTAATCATTAATCCGGAAGGAGTTGCAGTTTCCAGTTTCCAGAAGAGAGATCCAAAAGTTTCGACAAGTGTTTTGTAACCAATTTAAATTCAGTGATATCCCCAAAACGTGTGCACAGAAAACCCCAAAATTGAGACCTGGTCGGCCGTAAGTAAAAGAACTCTAAATTTATGTGTAAACCATTTCATTAAGATACGTCAGATCTTTCTTCAATTATTTTCTTTTCTTTAATTATTTCTTTTCATTAATTGTTTTGTTAGTAAATTTAAATTCAAGTCACCCATTTATCAAACCCAGTAAAGACCCTGAGATATCTAAATATTAATGTGTAATTATTTTATATTATATTATTTGTTAATAAATTTTGTTTAATTCTTCACATAGTTATTTTTATTCAGCCACAGCCATCAGTCGTTTATTTTTAAATTATTACAAATTGGCGCCCAACGTGGGGCTCGATTTTTGGTAAATAGGGTAGAAGAATAATTAAAGAACGAAATCTGACAAACCTCGGTATTGGTGCAAGAAAGTATTTTAATTTTGGATAGGATGTGCATGAAACTTTTGGAAATGAATTTTACGCGTGTGAAAGTTAGAGGGTTATTGAAAAGAAAGAAAAAATGATTAAATGTGCATTTAAAGTTAAAGATAGAAGCTTAAGTTTAGTTTTTTTTAAGTTAAATTTAATGTAGAGAAAATGGGCTCTAGAGTTAATAATTCCCAGAGACAGGTGGGAGGAGATAGTGGATACATGAAGATATTAGAATTATTGAATAAAAATGATCAGAAATTGGAGCAACTAAATAAAAATTTTGCAGATTTGAGTGCAAAAGGGGATAAAAATGATCAGAAATTGGAGCAACTAAATAAAAATTTAGCAGAAATGGGTATGAAAAATGATAAAAATTTAGCAGAGTTTAGAGCTGAAAATAATAAAAATTTAGCAGAAATGGGTACGAAATGGGAAAAACTAGATGAAAACATTGTAGATTTGAAAAATAGGTATGAGGCAAACATAGTAGAATTAAAGGCCGAAATAAATGAATCCAAAGTGGAATGTAGGAGGAATTATGAGAGATTAGCAGCAGAATCAAGAGAATGGAGAAATGAAAATAATGAAAGAAATGATGAAACTATTGAGAATATTAAAGTGGGCAGTGCAGATGGTGTAGAAAAAGTAAACAAAGATGTAAACATTGAAATTGAAACAGGTGAAGTAGCAAATAAAGTGGGGTTATTGGAGCTTAAGGATGATGAAAATGTTAATGAAATGGAAGTGATAGTTAGTGAAAAGGTGGAAGCAAATAAAGTGGGGTTATTGGAGGTTAAGTATGATGAAAATGTTAATGAAATAGAAGTGATAGTTAGTGGAAAGGAAGTAGAAAATAAAGTGGGGTTATGGGAGGAGAAATATGATGTAAATGTAGATGAAATGGAAGTGGTAGTTAATGAAAATGTTGAAAAGAATTTAATTTTGTTGGAGCATAAGGCTGATGATGTTGAAGGAGAGATTAATGGGTTAAATATTGAAGGTGTTGATGAGCAGGGAGATGAAATAGTGGGAGAAAGAGGTGAGATAGTGGAAAATGTAACTGAAGTAGAAAGTTATGAAAGAATAGAAGAATTACAGGGAGGTGTTGTGAATCAAAATATGATAGAAATGTTTGTTTACAAAGATGAAGTGGGAACAGCTGATGGGAGCATTGCTATGGAAACATTGAGAAATATGGAAATAAAATTGATGATGATAAAACAGATGGGATTTAAGAATTTAAAACAAGTGGTGGGATATATTGAATGTTATTTAAACATAGAATTTGGAAATAAGATTCTAACATTGATGAATTTAGGAAAGGAGAAAGACGAAAATAAAGTACAGCTGATCAAATGTAAACATGGAACAGCTGGACAATTCTGGCAGAATGCAGGTCAAGGCATATTTGAGTTCAGAGATACTGGATAGATGTAAAGTTTAGAAGGGATTTAAATAATTAGAAGGATTAACATTCTTTGTTAATTACACGTGTGGCTAACGTGGTTACTTCAGCTAACAGAACTATTTTTCCTATATTTTCAAGATTCTGTTTTTCTTCCATCTTATACCTGAGGGGATAGTCATGTTTAACTATCATAGGTCTAGCACACCTAGGGAACCTTCTTGCTACAAATTGTAGTTTCCTTTCAACAATTTGGTCTTCATCACCTTTAGGTGCTTATTCTGTTTAAACTAAAGCTATTCCTTGTTTTCTTCAAATTGAATATTGATGCTGTTCTAACCAAAGTTGGTGAAGGAAAAAGCAGATGTTAGGAAGTTGGAAAGAAAGACCATTAGGATATGGGTTTCTTATGATTTTCATTGAAATACTGGGGGGGTCAAAATTCTCGCTTAATTCATTTTGTGATAGGGGACCACTAGGATGTGTTTTGCGGATAGGCGAGCGGCATTCGTGACCGAGAACGTTTCTTTATTTTCTTGATAATTTCGTGGCGTGTTGCTACAATGTTTTTGTTTACTAAAGATAGTGATGTTAAAGTAAAGGGGGGCGTGACATGTTTAAGCTGTCACATGAGAGAATTTAAGTTTTGAATGATTGCTCACTCACAATTGAAATGTTTTGAAGATGACTTTGAGAAGTTTAATGTGTAAATAGAGGAGAAGGTGTAGAATTAAGATGAAATACTTAAAGATAAATTTTAAGAGATAAATTAAATGTTGAAAAAGAGAAAAGGGGCGTGGCATGTTTATGCTGTCACATGAGATGAAATAGTTTAAAATAATTTTAAGAAATGTAAACTAAATGTTTGAAAAAGAAAAAAAAATGGGCGTGGCATGTTAAGCTGTCACACAAAAATTTAATTTGAGTGTTGAAGTAGATGTTATGATGATGATTGAACATAGGTTAATATGCAGAGAAAAAGGGGGCGTGGCATGTTAAAGCTGTCACGTGGTTGATTTTAAATTTTGTGTTGATGTAGAAGATGTGATGTTTCAAGTAATATTTGTTATGTAACGAAAAGGGGGCGTGGCACTGTGCTGTTGTCACGTGAGACAGTTGAAAATTGGAGGGGGTAGATGTAAACAAAAGAACAGCTGACATCTGGAGAAAGTAGGTCAAAGCTTACTTCAGATTAAGGGACAGCATTGATGTTTAAGATGAATAATTATAAATTAAATGAATTTAAATTAAGTTAATTAAAGATTATTAAAAAAAAATTAACTTTTTTTTTAAAAAAAAATTAATTTTATGGCATTAGTTTTAAGGAATGCACAATTAATTTCAAACCGTAATAAATTGTAGGATCTAGACCATTTGGATAATCAAATAAATAATAAGTTGCATCAATATTTGATGGGAATGTGTAAATCTTTTAAATGAATGGTAATTAGGTATAAGTTTCCGAGCGATCTGACAAATTAGGGCAAAATTGTAGAAGAGAGAAAAGAATAAAATTCAGTTTTCGAAGAGTAAAGTCCAGACATTTCCTTTCTCAAACGGAATTTGGGGCGTAATGTAGTAATTAGTAATTAATCCATTGTTATAATTGCAAAGTAAAGGACTCATTATTAGACTACATAAAGCGTGCACCGCGACACAGGGCGGCGAGACAAAAGAACCATTGTTGAGACGTACGCAGTCAAAAATTCTACGAGACGAACACAGAGTCAGTGAGGAGGAGCGAAACGAAAAGGTTCAAAGTTAAAATTGAACAAAAAGTTTTTCAGTCTGTAATTCATCGAATAAGGTTACAGGAAAGTTTCTCAATAAGTAAAGCCAAAAGCAGTAACCTAATAATTTCCTGCCGCAGTAAAAATTTCACAAGTAAAGACTGTTGCAAATGTCATCGAGAGGAAGTTGTTAACAATCCATCTAATCATTAATCCGGAAGGAGTTGCAGTTTCCAGTTTCCAGAAGAGAGATCCAAAAGTTTCGACAAGTGTTTTGTAACCAATTTAAATTCACAGAAAACCCCAAAATTGAGACCTGGTCGGCCGTAAGTAAAAGAACTCTAAATTTATGTGTAAACCATTTCATTAAGATACGTCAGATCGTTCTTCAATTATTTTCTTTTCTTTAATTATTTCTTTTCATTAATTGTTTTGTTAGTAAATTTAAATTCAAGTCACCCATTTATCAAACCCAGTAAAGACCCTGAGATATCTAAATATTAATGTGTAATTATTTTATATTATATTATTTGTTAATAAATTTTGTTTAATTCTTCACATAGTTATTTTTATTCAGCCACAGCCATCAGTCGTTTATTTTTAAATTATTACAATACCTACAATCATGGTTAACGAACTACAATGGCATTACGCGTAATATGTATCAAACAATTGTTTCACATCCTTATATAATTTTTGTTTTTAATTTTAATTCTGTATTGTATGTGGTATTTGTTTCTAGAACCATTGAATATTCAACCGTAAAATGTTCAAATACTTTTCTCTCCCACGCTCTTAGAGAGGTAATTAATTATTTACTTTCAGCATAAAATAAAAACAAATAAAATTGATACAGGAAATACGTAAAAGAAGATTTTAAATTAGAAATAATAATATTATAAATAATTGTTTAAATAAATTCTGACCCATAATATAAAGTATCTGAGAGCTTTAAGACACGAAAGTCTAAAAGTAAATGACAAACAAGAAAACCCATAATAGGTAATGTAATGTATTAAGCCAATATTTGCACCTGAAATGGTTCAATACTGGATTAAATAGTTTTTTAAATTACGTAAATCTCTGAGAACAATTATAAATTTTATTGAAACGTATACAGCTGATTAAATTAAGGTTTTATCTTAAATACTGCAATCGCCATCTCAATATTTAATGTTATCTGAAAGGAACAGTCATTCAAGCACTATTTTTGTCATTTATGGATAATATGTTGACAAATAATTGACTTATATACGATTTGTTTATTCAAACAACGTAGTCATGTAAAGAGTAAAAAAAATTTCCAGAGTGTTTGAAGCGTTTTATTCAAAATATTCATAAAGGTACAGTTTGTAATTGAAACATATAATTTTTATTTTAAATTAATATACCACACAACTGAAGATATTAGTATATTTCTTTAGTCGGATTAAAAAGCGGCATTTTACTGAAGTAATATTAATGAAAGTGCTCTTCTGATACATTACCAATCATATTTGACAAATTGTATGAGCAGCTGACTCGAAAATTGAAATTTGTTGAAAAAAAACTAGGTGGTGCGTTGAAGTAAAATATTTATAGCACTTGACCCAACGATAAATGCGAACCCTCGGCCCGGGGAGAATAATGGTGATATAAGCCCTGGCGAATCTCCAGGCGCATTCCCGCACAAATGTCTGGAAGATAACAGCCGCAAGTAAATCTCTTTCTTTCTCCTTACAGGCGGTCTCACCTTCCAGCAGCCACCAGACAGCTTTTTGTATCATCGCCTCCCCTTTTCCCATCAAGGAAGAGGCTTACTCTGCAATTCAATATGCATCAACTGCTCCAGATTTAGCTTTAACTTACATTGAAATACAACAAAGAGGGAAACTTTTTCACCAAGAAAAAATATTTATCCTTTCAAAGTGATTTTTTATTTGTCGCGGTACTGGAGCCCTGAAAAAGTTTTGTTCGAAATATTTGCTAAGCTGCTAAGATTTCCACCTTCTATCCGAGGGTGATTTCCTCTCAGGGGCGGCATTTTTTAACACTTAAATAAACGTGAACGAGGTAATATTGAGTTAAATGCATTTATAGTTCTATTATGAAACAATACGACTAGAAGCACTCAAAAGAATATTCTTGCAGTACTTCTAATTTTTTAAATTTGTAATTGTTTTTATAAATTACTAATTAATATTTATACACTAAGCGTTAATCGGTATTTTTAATTCCAAATGCTTATTTTAAATTTAATAAAAGTGCTTGTAAAAATATCTATTGCTAAAAAAATTTGCCTTACAAGCTATTTGTCTAAAACATTATGAAACTATCTATATAATGTCATATTATTAATGCAAAATTTTTGCACTTGATTTGTTACCTGAAATTAATTTTGAATTAGTTTAATCATAATTGAATGAAGTCCGCAAATATACACAACTTATTAAATTATAATTTAAGTATCAAACCAGATTATTAACATACGTTGCTTTTTGATGGATTATTATAAATATTAATTTTTTATAAATATTAATCATAACATTTCCGGATATTGATTTTGCAAAAATATTAATAACATTTCACAATACTTAATGGTAATGGTAGATCTCTGTTCTTCTTCGATGTAAAGTAATAGTATTATTTGATATATTTTGTACTAATTAATGAAAAGCTAAATATTATCAGTGGTTAGATTATTTATCATTATAATAATTTGAGATAAGTACATAATCTGTTTTCTTTTTTATCCGATGAGACGGAAAAACTGTTGATGGTAAATTTGTGGGTGTATAATTATATACACTGTAATACACAGATTATTTTAAATTTATTTAATGAAAAACACAACTTAAAGAAATTTAAATTATTTTCATTTAATTAATTTCATTAATTTAATTTCAAAAACAATTTGATGTAAAATTGAATTTTGAAATATTTTAAAAAAATTTAAATTTTACTTAGTTTACAGTTTATGATTACTTAATGAAATATTTACTTTGCCAATTTAATTAAAGTTAATGAAATTTTGAAGCGACCGAGATTTTATAACAATTCTTCATATCTAGTGAAAGTTCGAATTGATGAAACGGAAATATGTTTAAAATAATAATTAAAGAATTTATTTAAAACATAATGAATTTTGAATATATAGTTTACACAAATTATTTTGCCACTGTTATTTACATGAAATTTCAACACTTATATCAGTGTGTTTTATCAAGCCACAGAAAAGTATGAAATTGTACTTTACCAAATTAAACATTAAATTAAAGGAAAGTTATGAATTGAATTTACAGAAATTTTAAACTAGAAAATATCCCCAAAATAGAAGCACAAATTGAAATGAAATATAAGGGCACAACAATTATGCAAAATTTACAATGTATTATAATTTTAGAAAATTTAAAGTAAACTCTTTATGATAGATCTTGAATTTCACATCCACACAATTTACAAAAACCAAACTTTTAAAAAATCGAACTTTTCAACTTTGGACAATAGGATATATCGCACAATCACTTTCACAACACTCACAACTCAATCATTTTAAAGCTTTATACGATAGAAGATCTCGCTACCAGACCCAAGATATTTCACTCGTCGCCTTCAGTCAATTGGCAATAATATCGCCAATGTATAAGGTATTATGACCGTGGATACCTGTCAGTATTACAGATATCATAATAATACACAGATCACAAGAGTTTTTTCCCGTAGGCACCAGTCTATTAAGTGTTGCAGATAAAACAACCAACAGTCATAGCTGGGTTAAATTTTTTGTGCCCCTGAATTCTCTGAACCATACATACTCCTCAAAACAATACGTTCTATTATAATTTTAACTGTGGACTCGATATTTTCAATATTATAATTCTACTGTTAATTTCTTTGCCCATAATTTTTTCCACAACACTCGTCCAATGGCAACATTAGTCTTCGACGGCCATACATAAAAGTTGTCAAAATTCATCCCTCCACTAGGTTGCAGGTTGCAGGATGCTCTGAGATTTTTCAAATTGTAACTCTTTCATGCAAAGGCGACCGGTCATTTTTTGACTTATTCCATCAGAAAACTGATTGTCCAAACATACGTAATCACAAACAATTCGGCTGGGAACGCTCTATATTCTTTTTCCTCACGCTGCACGGCAAAATTTAAAACATTTTTACTACATGGCTATTATCTTATAGAATAAATTTTATACAATTTTAAAACATTATTAATATTGGTGTATACTACAATATATATACATATATATATATATATTAATTCCTGTTAAGTTAAGCATTATTTGTGATTGATACTCTGGATTGTTGGAGGGGCATTATGTAACGTGTTTATTTTTCTTCGTCTTGAAAGTGCTGGTTGTGTGGTCTTGAGAATTCGAAACCGTGAACGTGTGTGTGGGAGGAGGGGGAGAAGACAAATAGTCCCATCCAAATAATTGCGGGTCCTGTCTCGATTGTTGGCTTTGACATGACAGAGTAGTTAGCCATTTGTTGACTACGGAACTGCAGCTGCGTAATATAAATCTTGTGCTAATGGGAGAATCTGTCAACTGGAATTTGCGACGAAGTTTCCGAACAATGGAAAAAGTAAAAGATTGGGAGGATATAAGAGAGGAGATAAGCTTTTGAGAGAGCAGTTGTTCAGCGCTCACCGAAGCTGGTGGATGTGATTAAGAGAGACATTGTTTAAGCAGAGTCGTGGTGCGTTGGCTGAAATGACGGTGGCATTAACTTCGGCGGGCAGAAAGGACAGAAAGTTGTCAAAAAACTGCAGTGTAAAGTTGTACGGTAGAGATACAGCAGAATACATTCATCTAGATACAGCAGAATACATTCATCTAGATACAGCAGAATAAATTCATCGAGATACAGCAGAGTAAAGTCGTCGAGACATAACAAACTTTCTTATTCAAACCAACAGTACTTAGTAGAATCTGTGAATTTAATAGAAGCTGTGAAAACCCCACCACTGTGTTCGAAAGGTAAAATTATCCTGGGCAGCCGTAAGTAGCAAGAGAACAGTAAAATTTTTTGTAAACCGACTTAAAAGATAATATCAGATATCATTCTTTAGTGTTGATAAAATAAACTGTTTAAATTTAAAATCCATCTTATAGTATAAGTTCGTCGCTAATTAATCTCGTCTATGTCTAGACGAATAAATATTTGTTTTTAAATTAAATCTAAATTTTGTGTTATTTGATTATGTTTAAATGTTCTGCCGTTATCAAACCTAGAAAATTAAATTGTATAAATTGTACTAATCTTTTGTTAAATAAAATTGTTTGTTTGTAAAAGTAAAATAATCGTTTTATTTAATCATTCACTCTTTTTGATTATTACATAAATGGCTACAACAACGTGGGTTAATTAATAAGTAATTAATTGAACATTACAAAATGGCACAACAACGTCGGGCAAATTAATAAGTAATTAATTGAGCATTACAATTTTATACAATTTTAAAACATATTATTAATATTGGTGTATACTACAATATATATATATATATATATATATATATATTAATTCCTGTTAAGTTAAGCATTGTTTGTGATTGATACTCTGGATTGTTGGAGGGGCATTATGTAACGTGTTTATTTAGGTCTAAGTTTTTCTTCGTCTTGGAAGTGCTGGTTGTGTGGTCTTGAGAATTCGAAACCGTGAACGTAAGTGTGGGAGGAGGGGAAGAAGACAAATAGTCCCATCCAAATAATTGCGGGTCCTATATATATAACAGGCTACATGCGGGTAATTAACATATTGGCAACTCCCCTTTAATAGCATAGGAAGGGATTTGAAAAGGGGGGATGCGGAAGGGTAGAGGAAGGTAACCAAGGGTTAACTAGGACCCCCGGGATATATTTTAAGGGTCCTACTCGGCATTCGCCTAAAAGTAATGCAAGGAAAACCTGCATCTGGTACGTCGGGCATTCGGTACTTGTTCCACCACCCTTCCGATAGCGGGAGAAGAGTTTTCTGTGGGGACGCAGCATTCCCTTCACCGTACCTCGACCAGTTTAGGAGGCAGCTCGCCGACTGTTCCAATGGGAACAGCGAACAACTCTTATCGTATTCCCAAGGTCTGCGACCCCGGAACATACACTTCTCAAAACAGGCCGAGGTGCCTCGGCTTGTGGGAACCTTAGTTCAAAAACGGAGACAGGAAAAGGCATCCCCAAAGGTAGCCACCTCCTGTCTCTCCTTCAAGGTTCTACCTGAGAGAGAACATCCCTCGCAGGAACTGCCTGCGAGATAATAGCCCTTGCATATATATATACATATATATATATATATATATATATATATATATATATATTTAGTTGTAGACAGGCTATGTATAGGGTAATCCACATAGTGGCAACTCCCCTCTTATAGCATGGGAAAGGGATATGAAAGGGGGGATGCGGAAGGTTAGAGGAAGGTAGCCAAGGGTTAACTAGGGCCTCCGGGATATATTTTGAGGATCATACCCGGCAATTCCCCTAGCTGTGGGGTCGCAGCTTTCCCCTCGCCTCGCCTTGACCAATTGAGAAGGCAGCTGGCCGACTAATATAATAGGAATAGCGGACAACTCTTACCGTATGACCTTTAAAAACAGGCCGAGGTTCCTCGGCATATGGAAACCTTCGTTCAAAAAACCAGAGAGATGTGCATGTATCCCGGTAGGTAGCTCTCTGGGAAGGATCACCTGCGAGAGAATTCTCCCGCGGGCTTCCTTGAATATATATATTTTCCTTTTTCTATTTAATGTGTTCCTTCTATAATTCTGCTGAGCTATTTTCAAGTTGTCCCAAGTTTAAGCCTAGTGAGTAGCTGTTTTGCGCAATTATTCCTCAGCAGATACAGATTCCGAATTCGGTGATCGTGTCTGTAAAGTAAATATTATGCACCAGCAGAATCGCTTTGAAATTTTTGATGAAAGTTTCAAGACTTGGGATAAGTTTTTCAGTGGTTTCACAGAAACAGTATCTGAATTACCTCTGCTACTCATTTGTACAGTAACAAGATGCGAACAATCTTCCCAGTGTTTGTTTTTATATGTGTGAATCGCATGTTTGTTCTCTGCATAAAACGTTAAATCCCATTTTTCTCATAATCTAATTCGAAGTTTGTCAACGACGTAAAGGTAACACTAAAACTATAAGTGTGAAATTAAGAGTAGCCTGATTTTGTATTTCGTCGTGTATTGACATTTATCCCCTAAATTATGTAGAATAGAAACCACGTGTTGTGTGCACGATTATGAAACTTCTCATTTATTCATTTCTGATATGGAATAAGTGTTCTTTGCCCCCTCTAATGTCAGTTAAGCACTTTCTCTTTTACCAAGATCTTTCTCATAACAGCGCAGAAAATGTTATTTAATGTACAGCAGCGTGGTAGGAATTATAAATCTTCAGACTGCTAGTGGTGCGATGGACCGGAAAAGCTGTTTTGTCGCTTGACTGAAGCCAATCTACTTCTTTTGGCGGTGGCCTATCAAATATGTTGGGTCTCAGATCCTTCTAGAGTCTTAAGAGGACTTCGATTCCCGGATAATTGGAACGAGAACACACTCTTAGAGTGTGTGTTTTCAATAGTCCTGCAGCATAAATTCTGAAATTTAAATTTATAATGTAATGCCCGACACGATATTGAAATAGAAGCTTATAAATTGGTATACTTGAATTCGGTACTATTTATGAGGCTAAATACAAATATTTCCAGTATAATAAGACTAATTATGAAATAAACTATTGTTACACTTTAGTTCACGGTTAAACCTGAAATACAAATTCTCAATTCATGTCTCGACCGACAAAGGATTCACAAAGATACTCGTATTGGAGAAAGTGGAGAATTTGGATGAGTTTCATATCAGAAATCTTTTTATTTGAATATATAAAGAGAAATTAAGTAAATAATATGTTAATATTCTATAATAATTAAATTTATAACAAGATTAGTCTTGGATTAATTGCAGATAATAGTTTCAACTTTACAGCTGGAGAATAAAATAGGTTTCAGAAAAGAAACAATTAAGTAATAATACTACCAGAATATTTAGTAAAATTATATATCGATTTGAGCCAAAAAGTCGTTTATTAACATTAAATTAAGTAAACAACATGCCGTCCTCTCTTAAGACCTCTTCTGGTTTAATCTACAATTTAGAAATTTTTAAATTGTATATTAATCCGTAAGAAATCCTAAAAGTGGACGAAACGACGTTTATTTAATATTATGAATTAAGGCAGTATATTTAGTTACAAAAAAAGATTACTGTATATTTTCAGTTGTATGGAAACATATCTACAACTACAACTATAATTTCTATTGTCGCAATACCAAAATTCTGGATAAAGAAAAATCATTTATCAAGATTGATGAGCTAAATTTTACATATTAGAGGAAATAATAGACGAAAAATTCTACAATGACACCAATAATGTAGAAAATAATTATGCTACTTTATTATCATTACTTTATACGAACAATTTCCACGCATTATTTGTTCTGTTATTGTTTCTAAACGTTACGAGTGTAAGTTTTGTTCTTCCACTCAATTCGTCAAAAATTATTTCATATTTTCGACAGTCAGCAGAAATTTGTATATTAAAAATTTTAAAATTACTATAAATTTACAGTTTCAGGAACAAAAAATTAATATCAAAAAAAGAATATTATTGTTAAAATTAACAATTTAAGAGACATTTGTATATTTAATACGTATAATCTGAAGTCTCAAAATTAGGGATGAGACGTGATTTTTTACAAGTATTAATATTTTCAAAGAAGCAAGTAATTAAATAATTGTTTTGTGATTTACTGATTATTAAAATTCTTTTGTAATCATTAAAATGTCGGAAAATAATTAACCCTTGACTACCTTGCTCTACCTTTCCGCATCTCCCCTTTCAATTCCGTCCCTAAGCCATTACCACGTAGATTACCCTCTTGTAGCCCGAAACTCTAAAATATAAAAATACGGGAAATATTGTTAAATAAAGCTCTGTTATGTCAAATTATTTGTATTTTAGGGGTGACATTTAATTTGAATGTAATAGAATCGGGTCAATGAAAAATGTCAGAAGAGGCGTATTTCTTATTAAAGGTTATGAAGTAGTATAGACGTCACGGACAGAGGAAGTCCAGAGCCTTCTGTGAACAAGCAATTTTGTCGTGCTGAATATTGAATTAAATCGAAAATTGAAATGCCATTTTATCAAGTCCCATGCCTGGAATTGTTCCTCGGCGTACCGTTTAACTTAGCGAGTTAAGAATACTATATGGAAAAATATATAATTTAGTTTCATGAATTTAATTAATAAAAAATTTGTTTATCTTCAATCGTATTGATAATATTGTTTGAAAAATCATAAATACCGTCTAATCTGCACACCAGGACTTATAACCATAATAATGAAAAATGTCTAAACTAGAGCGTGATAAGTGAGAAAGTGAAAAAAAAACTAGATTATATTATCAAGAATTGAAAGACCAGTGCCTTGGAAGAATGTTATACGAGGAACTATTCAGCTATTCACCTAACATGCTCCGAAATTCGAAGCAGAGTGACAGCTGCTGGAACAATATTGTACTGAATGGAGAAAAGACGATTCACTACTTCGTTTTCTTCTGACATTGCTTGAAAAAATTTCCATTCGAAATTTGTTTCGGAGAAGAAACTTTCAAATCATCGGAAACAGTCTTTCAACACGTCTCATGAAAAATCTTTATCAAATAGTTTACCAGATTACGATTAGTTCACAAAACTCCTTCAAAAATAAATATATTACAGAGAATATTTTTGAACAGAACTCTGTATACACAGAATATTAGTTGTATCCATTATCCTGCTACTTACTAAACGTAAACACGCATTTTATTATTATTTTTGTCTAAGGGGTAATTCTTGGAATACTATTACATATAACAGGCTCAAATAATTGTTCCAAAAATTGTGTTATTCCTTGCATGGGTATAATATATATATATATATATATATATATATATATATATATATATATATATATATATATTGTAGTATTGAGTGTCCAATAAAAATACATGTTAAACCAATTAAAACAAATAATTAACATTTATTAACTGAAAACAATTATAATTTATAAAAGGAATTTAGGCAAATAAATTTCAATTTTCATTATCAATTAATCTTTTACAATAAAAAATGACTATTTCTCATGGTCGTTTACCGAGTCTTTAATAAAGAAATACTTGTTAACAATTAAATTTTATGAACCTCGGTCTGTTTTGAGAGGTGTATGTTCCGGGGTCGCAGACCTTGGGCATACGGCAAGAGTTGTCCGCTATTCCTATTGGAATAGTCGGCCAGCTGCCTCCTAAACAGGCCAAGGCATGGCGAGGGGTAAGCTGCGTCCCCACAGCAAACTCCTCTCCCGCTATCGGAAGGGCGTGGGACAAGTACCCAATGCCCGACCTACCCGATGCAGGCTTTTCTAGGGTTTTCCCTGCATTTCTTTAGGCGAATGCCGGGTAGGATCCTTAAACCATAGCCCGGGGGCCCTTGTTAACCCTTGGCTACCTTCCTCTACCCTTCCGTATCCCCCCTTTCAGATCCCTTCCTATGCTATTAAAGGGGAGTTGCCCAAAGTGGATTACCTTCATGTAGCCTGTTGCCCAAAAAAAAAAAAAAATTTATGAAGATCTAAGGAAGCCTGCGAGAGGATTTCTCGCAGGTGAACCTTCCCAGAGAGCTCTGGCGGGGGATACCTTTGGGGATGTTCTCACATCTCTCTGGTTTTTTTGAACTAAGGTTCCCACATGCCGAGGCATCTCGGTCTGTTTTGAGAGGTGTATGTTACGGCGTCGCAGACCTTGGGCATACGGCAAGAGTTGTCCGCTATTCCTATTGGAATAGTCGGCCAGCTGCCTCCTAAACAGGCCAAGGCATGGCGAGGGGTAAGCTGCGTCCCCACAGCAAACTCCTCTCCCGTCATCGGAAGGGCGTGGGACAAGTACCAAATGACCGACCTACCCGATGCAGGTTTTTCTAGGGTTTTCCCTGCATTTCTTTAGGCGAATGCCGTGTAGGATCCTTAAACCATAGCCCCTTGGCTACCTTCCTCTACCCTTCCGCATCCCCCCATTCTAATCCCTTCCTATGCTATTAAAGGGGAGTTGCCCAATGTGGATCACCCTCATGTAGCCTGTTGCCCTAAAAAAAAATTTCTTAAGCTATCAGAACTTAATTCATCAATAGATTATTACAATGCAAAAACATAAAATATGAACTTTAAATTCTGAACGAAATTCGAAATCTGACAATATCTTTATTTAGGAATTTACAGATAGTAATACTGTGAAATTTTACGTTACTGTATCTGGTACTCAAGGAAATTGTCTCGATCGTACACACACACTTATTCCATTTTATAGACAGGCCATTTTATACACTGACTCTAATCAACACTTTTAGTTTTGCAATTGTGGTGCACTGTTCGTTTAGGAAATCCAGTTTGCTCGTTCCAAAGATGCAGTTACCTGTGGTTCCAAAATTGAAGAAATAGTCTGAATCGTGGATATAATAATTTAGACTCAACACACTAAATATTTAGCATTGAATGCTACGTAGTTATCTCACAGACTGCAACTTGTAAAAATGTTGTTTTAGCTGTTGTTACATGGATCCAGACACTTTCTGGAATTTATACTTTTCGTCTGTCCACTGCTGTATTTCCACGAAGACTTTACTGGAGCTCGACTCCCCCACAGACTCTTCTCTGCGCGTCTAACGAACCAACATCTACAATACCACCAAACATTGCATTCTTGCCACATTATTGTGTATTATTCCGCTAACAATGACAGTCAAAATTTTTGTTTATTAATTAATTATTTCCTATTTATTACCACTATATATGTAATATACAAATAATATTGAACTTTTAAATAAAAGAAAGATTATTAACTTTACTAAAAAACAAAATTTATTAGCAATAATTTTAAAAAAATTATACAAATAATTAGAAATAGAATTTATCTCAGGGTCATTACTGGGTTTGATATTGGCTAATCATTTATTTCGAAATATTATCAACACAAAATTCAATAAAAAGATTTACTCGTCAATTAACAAAGACGAAATTTACTTGTCGACGAAATTATACTAAAAAGATGGATTCTACTTAACATATTTTATCAAAGGATGAGACGAAATCTGACGACTATCTTTTAATCCGGTTTACATAATTAATTGTTTTATATTGGTACTCACGGCAGCATCCCAGGATACTTTTGTCTTACGAAGCACTATGACGGGTTTTTGCACAGCTTCTACTAAAACTCACTGATTCTAAAATTAATATTTTTAGATCAAAATCAGGAACCAGGAACCTCCTCTTCGTCTCTCCCTCACTCGGTTGACTCCTGCTACTTCTCTGCCTGGCTATGTTCACCAAAACTGTCAGTGCTTAGCAGGTTTTATAGTTCTGCGTGTGTGAATGTTTTATCTATGCTTTCCTGCAAGATCGTTTCGATTCTCGCTCTCGCCTTTCGCTTTCGTCCTCGTCTCTCGGTACGTGTTTCAATCTCCAAGTTCCAAAAGTTCTTTCACGACCACCCGATCGCTGAGGATTCGAAATACGGACTGAACTCTACCGTATCTTAAATGTGAACTCCACTCTACCGTAACGTGATCTGAAATCTCTCATACCATAACATGAACTGCTTCTCGTCTTTTTCAGGGCTTCCGACAAAGAAAACAATGCTCTGCTTCATTGTTGCTCTGTTATGTACCGCCGTAAGAATATATTTCTCAAACAATTTATATTTTCATATTTACAATTAATGTGTTAATTAATTGGCATTACAATATATATATATGATTATTATTATTTTTATGGTCGCGTCAGCTAAAGTTATTGGCGGTCTACTAATGGGGATTTTATTATTGATTTGTGGAATACACACATCATAATTGCAGCAACTGTTAGCCATTATTTTGCCTACTATTTATTTAGTACCCTGTTGAGTACCTCAATCATTGGTCTGTTAAAGAAGACACTGACTAATACAAAGTTGTTGAGATCACAACACCCCATTTGTGTTTGCAGTAGAAGAGGACGTATGGTTTGAATACAAAACAGTACGTGCAGGGAAATCTAATTCGGTTCTTAGACAGCATTCCATTGAGTGTCTGTGGTACAAGCAGCAGTTGCACGGTCCATTAGCCGGCTGAATCACACGTTATTGCCTCATGAGCTTCCTGAAGCTAGGGATACAATCGGCAGGGGCGTAACAGGGTGAGGGTGTTATTGCTAAGCTATCGGAGGCGGGGCAGACATTACTGCCTAATCAAGGCGCAGAGCCGCGGGGCTCGAATCAGCGATTTGCTTGATTGGCTCTGCCTTCGCCTCGTGAGAATAAGGATGTCTGCAAACAGCACAAAGTCATTAAACACAAGGGTCGATTAGTCTGTGCACACTTACTTCAATGCTTTTAAGACACGTCAATGGAGGCTATACTGATCAAAACTAATAGTATTACGAAACAACTGAATATGATTAACTTTACGACAGAGAATTTTTTATTCGTGTATGAAGCTCTCTTTTGTATATAATGAAAGAGTAATTGAGGTGTAAGAAATTCCAAGAAAATAAAATAAACATTAAGGTTAATATAAACGACAAAATAATAATGGGATACAAATAGCGACGTCTCAAACAATAAGAAAATTTGCTTGAGAACCCAGATAGGCTACTTCTATCAATAAAAATACCACAAAATATTAATAATTTTCCTAGAAAACATATAGCAAAAATACATCAACTGCTAAATGACCTACAGACAAATCGGCTTATATATAATACAATTGGAATTAAAAATAATTTAAATTATTAAATAGGCAAATGTCTATTAAATTAAATATTTCATGAAGCGGCGCTATATTCAGATACTGAAACTGTTGAATATTCGTGGAAATGCAAAAAAAGAGATAATAGAATTCTTAAACTTATTGGTTTGTCTTAATAAAGAACCATATCGTAAAGGAAATAAATGGGCGAGTAAAATGACATTTTTATGTTATGAAGAAATGCGTTAAGTAGTAAACTCTACTTAAAACCTGCCTTTATATTTCACTAATGCATGTATGAAAGGCGATTAAATATTTTCATTCCAGTCTCACGACTGACTCACTCTTCGAACGATAACTTATAAATGCAGATCACATTGAAAATGAATTAATTTGCTAACATAGCCGAATATTTTTAGCAAGTGTTCTTAACTAAATTTAATTTACAAAATATAAGATATCTATATTTATAAATTTTACAATTGGAAATATAGAATGGATGAATTATAGAATGAGGATAAATATTATTTAATATTAATTTATGATAAATAAATACATGCTTTTGGTCATGTTATTTTAAATGACATTTGAAGGGTGATATTAATGTTTACAGACATTTTCACGACGAAATACCAAAGAAGTAACATGTAATTAAGAAGTACGTTGCGGAAATTGACTTAAGGTTGAGAAGGAACAGTAGCTTGCGAGAAAACCAATTTTCGTCCAAGGCATCGATCTACGGGACAATGAACTTTATATTATGTCAGTTCCAAAACTCGTTAAGTAAAGCATTAATCAAACCCTTGAAGGCTTTCAGTCTACAAAATTCTTGACTTGCATTCAGGGGCCTTATAATGTGACGCGGTAACAATTTTCACTTGGAATAACGCGAAATTTAAAGAATACACAGCTGAGATTTTAGAGGTTACGAATGTAACTGTAAATTAGGATCTTATGCTCAGATTATCCAGTTTAATAAATCTAGTATGGTGAAATTAATGGTCTTAAAGTGTGCGTAAAATATCAGATTTTGATGTATGAGGATGAACAAAATTCATAAATGGCGGGTAATTTCCGTAAGTGTTGTTATAGTAATAACTTTGGCATAAGAACAATCCGAGTGCTCGATGGGTTCCGCGCTTGTTGACTGCAAATGAAAAGGGTAATTGCCAAAGTTGGAGCGTAACCCGTAGGATTGCTGGAGTCTTTTTCTCATTTCATGCGGAACCTGGACAACATCGTTAAACTACGGAGATACAGCAGGAGTTAAATATTGGGGTTGACGAAAGAGGTAAAGCGTAATAGTCCTGTCGGCGGGAAAAAACGATAGCATCTTGTTTTGAGAAGATAAAGGTGTATATTGAAAATGGAAAAACATTAACCAGCTCCCATTATTTTAAATAGTTTGCACAACGAATCGAAACGGTAACAAGATTTCAGATTACTTTTTGACAGTTGTCGTGGTAAAAGTGGTCCAACTAGGCTTCAATACACTTCTCAAGTAATCCTATTCTCTAGGTGACAGTTTATTCTGTTAAATAAATAAAATCTTGCATTTAAAGGTGGAGGATTTTCTTAGAATAATTTAATTTCAGTATTATACCATTAGTTGTATACTGTGAACATAGTGCAACTTAACGCACCATTACTTAAATAGTTAACAAAATACAACAATGAAGTTCTTATGTATGAAACAACGAGAAAGAAAGCCATCAAGTAACCAACAAAGGAAATGTAAAATAAAGCACAATATATTAAATATAAAAATTAAAAACATGAAATAGACAATTTAGAAATGAGAAAAAATTAAAATAGGAATATGTTTAAATTAAAAAGATTAATACGGAAACCATAAAGAAGGAATAAATTGAAATGTCTAAACATAATAAAATGTATGAGTGACAGTAACAGGTTGTATGAGGGTAATATATGTGGTGGCAACTCTCCTTTGATACCATAGGAAGGGATTTGAAAGGATGGATGCGGAAGGGTAAAGTAAGGTAGCCAAGGATTGACTAGGGACCCCGGGCTATGGGTTAAAGATCTTACCCGGCATTCGCCTAAAAGTTATGCAGGACAACCCTAGAAAACCTGCATCAGGTCGGTCGGGCTCTTGGTTCTTGTCCCACGCCCTTCCGATGGTGGGAGAAGGGTTTGCTGTGGGGACGCAGCATTCCCTTATCCGTGACTTGACCATTTTAAGGGGAATCTGGCCGACTGTTCCACTGGGAACAGAGAAACAACTCGTACCATATGCCCAAGGTCTGATTACAATAACATTTGAGTAAAATATGTGCTGTTCCGAGCATTGTAACTTTTTGTTGTTTTGCCACACAATTCAGGTATGTTTGATGGCTTGATGATATTGTTCCAAGAGTGACACATTTAAGTGAATTTATTTTTCCAGATCCGTGCCAATTAGATTTGAAAGTGTTTCAACCGCGTTATTTCTTATTTTTCTTGGAACCGAATGTCACAGAGCGATACTTTCTAAATAATTCACACGCACTTTTTCTCGACCATAATGATGTCCAGGATGTTGTTCTCCAAGTCGCGGTTCATTTGGATTACATTCCACAGTATCTTGACTTATTTTCTCTGGCTTATGCTGTCTTCAGGTTTTTTTTATGGGAAAACTGTACTTTTTATATAAATTGCAGTGTTTGATAGTGATCTCCTAGTTTTGCGCTGAATGTAGTTAATTTGAGCGATTTTTTAGATCCACTTAACAAAGTGTTCAACAGTTTATTCAGTATCTTTGCCTAAACTGAATTTTCTATCCTTCTGACTCTTGTCAATTCTAGCCTTTATTACATTTGATTTTAGAGCTTTATCTTGAGCTGCGAATAGGATACTTATATATTAAACCATTCGCACATTTATTATTTTGTCGGTATGTTCTTCAGGTATTGTCCACGTAGTGCCTTATTTCTCCACCTTCTCTTCTGTTCTTGGCTATATTCTCATTATAGTTTTATTCTGTATCATTACATTTTACAACATTTTGTGTGTTCACTTCTTTCGTTTTCTACAGATTGTTGTACTGGATTATTATTCACTTATTATTCATATACGTAGTTCATACGTAAATGTACGTTTTTTTTTTCGATCTCACTGAATTGAACTAGATGACGAAGTTCTGGACAGCGTAGAACTTCATCGAACTCCATTTACATACGTCACGTCTAATTAACATGGTTCCAACACTTCTCTCTAATTGGAGTTACAAACAGAAACATGACCCACTACTTCCCATCAAACAATAGGTTTTATTCTATTTCCACAGCCTAGTCTCCAATAATGATATTTAATTAACTCAGTACAGTTCAATAGAAACCTCAAAGCCTTTGCTGTCTTACGTAGTTTAAATAGCAGAATGGTGATTTTTTATGTAAATTCTCTCTTACTGTGGTTAGATCCGTCATACGATTAACTTACAAGAAGCTTACAGTTTCAGCTTGTAAGCGGATTGTTGACTTTCGTGTAGACGTCGCTGCGTCTATCTTAAGTGTTTCTCTTCTGCATAATCATGACATGATGTAAATAAGAATTTTCTGGAGATTAATTTAAGCCTATAAAGTGGCACGCAACATTAAATTAGTCAAATAGTTGATGTAAGAATTTATGACAATTAAAATAAGTAGCTAATTACCGAATGGAGAATATTCTCATAACAAATTTACTTCGTATAGAGTGAAAACCCAGAATAAGAGCAACCGACCTCTGCAGTGCAGTCTTATAATATGCAGACGAGCAATGGTAAAAGCATCGTGCTAGCCATAAATTTAAACTGAGTTACGGCCAAGCTTCTTTCAGGAACAGGTGGCACAACCGCTATTTCACAGAAAAAAATACGCGCGGCTTTTATTGCTCATTTTGGCGAAAGGAAATAATCCACTTATATATCTACGATTTTTCTTTTTCATTGACGCTAGGCAGGTAAATGCAAAGATATATTATAATTTCTTCGTAATCATATATTTTTTATTTGGACAAAATTTATTTCACATAATTTTTGTATTCATAAATGAATTTTCCCTTTTAATAGAATAAATTACCATACAAATAATACAGTTTAGTGAAGTAATACTTCAATTCAAAATACTGATGTTTGAACATCACCGTTTAAGTTTTTAAAAATTTTAATAGATTAATTTACCGAGAATTGGCCTTATAGCAGTTAAATGACGTGGCATTATGGCATAGAAATCATAACCACACACCGTAATATATATAATATATATATATATATATATATATATTATATATTTCTCTTCTTTATCCAAATTATTTTGTACGTGTTTACAATAACTTTCTAAAACTAATTCGTATGTTTCGAATGACGATTTCAAAATTCTTTCTATAGTTAAACTAGAAGTCTGCGAGGGCTATTCTCTCGCAGGGCAGAACCTGCGTGGGATGTTCTCTCTTATGCAAAACCTTGTAGCAGAGACGGAAGCGGCTACTTTCGGGAAGCCCTTTCCTTTCTCCGTTTTGGAACTAAGGTTCCCACAAGCCGAAGCATCTCGACCTGTTTTGAGAGGTGTATGTTCCTGGATCTCAGATTTTGGGCATACGGTAAGATCTGTTCCCATTCGAACAGTCGGCCAGCTGCCTCCAAAATTGGTCGAGGTTTGGAGAAGGGAATGCTGCGTCCCCGCAGAAAACTCCTCTCCCGCCATCGGAAGGGTGTGGGACAAGTACCCAATGCCCGAACTACCTGATGCAGGTTTTCTAGGGTTTGTCCTGCATCACTTTTATGTAAATTCCGGGTAGGATCCTTAAAATATAGCCCGGGCGCCGTAGTTAACCCTTGGCTACCTTCCTCTACCCTTCCGCAATCAAATCCCTACCTATGCTATTATAGGAGAGTTGCCACCATTTGGATTATCCCCAATCCCCTAAAAAAATCTATAGTTTAAAAGTGATTTTCCGTTTCAATTAATGAAATTATAAATTAGTAGAAATACAGACCTAAATGCAAATAAACAAAGTCAGTTGGTTGCAATTTGAACTTGTTTGATTAAAAACGTTTTTTAGAAAAATAAATTACTAGTAATTACTATTCTTGGAATTCCAAATTTAATGCAAGTACTGAATTGCCCGTGTTTCGCATTTACATTTCATAGTTAAATAAAAGTAGAAATAACGTTATAAATTTAATAACTGTTGACTATGACGCTGTATACGAATATTAGTGTCCATATTTAATACGTACTAATTTTTTATTTTATTGAAATATATTTTGACTATTTTATCTGGTTTATTCGTTTAAAATTCATGCATATTTGCAAACAACTAACTAGTGAAGTAGCAATTTCCTAAACGAATCGAGGAAGCGAAATTATTGAACGCACGCTATAACCTCTAACAATGTTTACTTTATCAATTAAAATTTATATTCTATGTTCACTAAATTCTATTTATCCTATACACTTTTGTTCCGATGCCCCACAAATGACAACGTCAATAATCGTTTTCATATTAACGCGGCCAATCGACAAAACAGGTCAGGGCCAAATTAATTTCTGTGAAGTATTGAATGGACGTTCTGGAAGGAAGCTTTCTTGAATTATGCCAAATAACGAATATGTATATTTAATTTTGTTGTAATATATTATCTGCTGATTACTTGTAAAATATTTTTACATAATTCAGTTAAATATCTTCAAAACATTGTTTTGATTTTATTACATAAACCTCCTATAGTTATCAGAAATTGACCTTAGCTCATAAAGTGTGTTTCATACGGTTAAAGAGACTAGCGTACCCGGTTTATTTGCTATATTTAAATATAACTATGAGTCTTTACTATTTAAAACAATAATTAGTGTTTTGGATTGTCTTTGAGGGTATGTTGTCGATCAAAATGGTGCACATGACGTTATTAATACCTGATGCACCAGTACAATGTTCTGAACCGTACTGTCCCTCAACTGCCCGCTTATTTAAAGTATGGTGTCAATATTCTCGTGCTAGGCTGCTATTCAACATTTTATTACCACTTACAAACTCTGTTTGGCTACTATCAGATACGTAGAACCATGTTGAGGCATCGATATCAGGGTGACGTCTTTCTGGAGTGTTGTAGTAAATCCCAGCATGCCCATTCTATTGACATAATAACATCGCTATGTGATTGTTTCGTAACAAAGTTGCTTCATCAATTCGAATTACCAGCACCTGTGGAGGCTGTATCATGTGTTTAGAGCCACAGTGGCTCAATTAAAAACCTATTCGCACCACTTCTTTAGTAGTACGCGTTGCATGTGTTAGGAACGATTTGAACTACCTTTGCGCCACTAACACATCATGTAGAACTACTTTTAAAAACCGATTGTGGATCTAAAATGAAATGCAAAAATTGTGTGTGTCGCTAGTCTGTGTAAAGAGTAATCCATTGTCTCGCATTCCGCTCTTATAACGTAGAAAAAGGTAGAGCAAGGTAGCCAGATATTAACTAGTGCCACCGACTGCAGTTTTAAGGATCCCACCCGGCAGTTCACCTAAATGTGATGCAGGGAAAGCCCTAGAAAAAACCTGCATCAGGTAGGTAAGGCATGTGGCAATTATCCAATGTCTTTCCCATGACGGAAGTAGGGATTGTTGTGAGGACTCAACATTTCTTTCTGCATGACTCGACCAGTTTAGGAGGCAATTGACCGACTATTCCAATATGAATAGCAGACAACTCTAACCGTATGCCCAAGGTTTGCGAACCCAGATAATACATCACTCAACACAGTTTGAGCTGCCTCGGCTTGTGGGAATCTGACTTCAAAAGCAGAGAGAGAAGAAGGCATCCCCGTAGGTAGCACAATCCGCCTCTCCAGAAAGGTTTCTTGAGTGCAGTAAGACATTTTAGATAATCACACAACTGCATTCATCACATCTTCAATTCATTAGTGATACGCATCGTAAAATGATAGTTGTTTATTTTCTGTTTTAGTAATGGGCTACATGAGAGTCATCCATGTGGTAGCCTCAGCCATTGGAAGGCAAGGAATGAGGGATGCGGATAGGAGAGAGAGATAGGTAACTAAGAGTTATCTAGACCTCTAGCTACAGTTTTAAGGATCTATCTGGCAATTTGGCTAAATGTGGTACAGGAAAAACACTTGAGAATCTTGAATCAGGTACTTGACCCACGCTTTTCGGATAACTGCAGTGAGTTTGATGTAGGGAAGCAGCTTTCCATACAGTTGGCCGACGACAACTTTCGCCATATAAGCAACGTCTGTGACTCATAAGCATACACCTCTCAAAACTGACCGAGGGCTTATGAGAACCTTAAATCGAAAAGCAGAGAGGGAAGAATGCGGTTTTCCCTGAAATAACTTTCTTCGACTCCCTTATAATGTTCCACCTTCAAGAGCTATAGGGACCAGTCAACACAAGGATACCTGAGCATTATTTCTTATTTCTGCACTATTTGTAAATTCTTGTCAGAAACTTTCGATTGTCTATTCTCGTATTGGTGTTATGCCGATTAATGGAATCTTAGTGAATTAGAGTTTTTACCTTTCTTTATATTGTTCCAGCCCTGAAAAACTTTTCAAGAATTGAAAACTATAATTGGCCCTAGTACATATGCAAGTACCCATGTTTGGAAATTTTTTATCACGTTTATTATTAATTTTGTGCGTTTATATAGTGATATATACGATTTTCAATTATAAACAGTTCGTTATAAGTCATTCTAAATTATATTTTATAAGCATATTGAATACTTAAAGAGAGAATATTTGGCCAAATCGGACAGTGGCCGATAACTGTAAAAGCGGAAAGTCAGGGCTACGCGAACTCGTCGGAAGGTATTTTAACTGTTGTCTATAAATAATTGAGTGAATTTGATAGATATTTTACAATTTTGCAAAATGTGTTTATTTTAATAAATCATTTCATATTGATTTAATACTAGACGTACAAAAGGAAAAAATTGTTATAATAAGATATAACTTTGAATTCAAGACTATCGCGATTCTGAAATAAGGTAATTATTGTTTCTATAAACTAAGTATTGGTGTTGATTCTGATACCAGCTCAAACATTAAAGCAATATCTCAAATAACCCCTGTAATTACTTATAGGGTAAAATTAATTTGATAGTATTTATATAAATTGACGGATTACATTTTAAAGTCCGTTATTAGTGGGAAGTGATTCGAGGGCATTCAGTATTAATGCACAGTAGTGTTTTATAACTTTTGTTTACTTTCCGTCACACTGGGAAACCACGTATGAAATTTTAGACATAATAGTTACAGCATATGTAGGTCAACAATCTATTTGTTTGATTTTTAATTTCACCTCAGTTCGTCTACAAACCACAACAATGTCTAAACATTATTCGTAAACAGTTTCTTTCTACAAGATCTAAAAGGAATTGGTTCCGTACGGTCGTCCTTTTCAATGAGGACTCCACAAAGACTGAAGCCTACGGCAATTACAAGGCTGGACATTCATGGAGAGAGAGGAGCACCTGCCCCGAGCCTGCTGGCCCTATGTTGCTTTTAGAGGGTCTGTTTTCACAGATCTCTTTCATTTACACAAAATGAGAAGATCGCGTATTCGTAGAACGCTGCAGTGTTCAAAAGAAAGAAAAGAAAACCTGAAAACTCTAATTCACGTTTAGAAATTTGTTAATTTTCCGTGTTTATTCGTTAGCAGGAAACAGATCTATTCGAACGGACACGGGCAACTTCAGCCAAAGCCTCATTCCAGCCAGTGTTCGTGCGCTATACCTTTAGCGGTTGAGTACTAAAAGGAACTGTAAAGAATTTAAAAGAAATGGAGTTGCTTTATTTTACGTATCCTGCTTCGAATTCTACCTGCACCGTTTCTATATCCTTCCTCATTGTAATCTGTAGTTCAGTGTTTTCAGTCTGCATCACATCAAAAATCACTACTCTGCTATCTGCAATGTTTTTCATTTAATTATCGTTATTTTCATTCATCATATGTATTTAGTCGTTAATTTTTTCTAATTTTTCATTTCCTTTCGCCTATTATCAGCATACAACCTTGAATTTAAGAGCCAAATCATCTGGACTTCAAAATTAGAATCATGTGTAATATCAGTTTTATCGCTGTATGACCTGCTCCTTCACCTGTTAGATCTAATTATAATCTCTTATTCTTTAATAATGGATCAACTTTACTCGTATTCTTGGGAGATGATAATTTTTTGGGAGGGGGAAGGGTTACAGGCTACATGAGGGTAATCCACATGGTGGATGGCATAGGAAGGGATTTGAAAGGGGGGATGCGGAAGGGTAGAGGAAGGTAGCCAAGGGTTAACTAGGGCCCCGGGCTATGGTTTAAGGGTCCTACCCGTTAATTCGCCTAAAAGTGATGCAGCGAAAACCCTATAAACACCTGCTTCAGGTAGGTTGGACATTTGGTACTTATCCCACGCCCTTCCGATGTCGGGAGAGGGGTTTGCTGTGGGGTCGCAGCTTTCCTTTCGCCGTGCCTTGACCGTTTTAGGAGGCAGCTGGCCGACTCTTCTTCTCGGGTATTTATACTCGCACTTACCTTAAACACATACAATAACAACTTATATCTGTACCAATCACATTAATACTTATACTTAGTCTCATATATATTATATTAATACATTCGTTACCCAAAATTATCGTCTGCAATAGGAGTATTATATATATACATTTAAAACAAACATTCAGATTTGCTGATGCAAGTGAAACGCAGAATAAAATTCCTACTTCCTAAACAAAATACCTTGGTGAATGTATACAAAACAGGAGTAGTAATGGTCTATTAAATAAAAAACCGTATTCGAGCCCTACTTATTTGGTTCCATTTATGTGACGTGAACTAATTGAATTCTGTTTTTCGGTACGTGAGCAAGTAATCTGTCGGCCCAAAAATCTGGAAATTTTACCGCAGATTCGTCTCCGGTTACTGTCGTGAGTAGGAAAGTAACTTAATTTGGGCTTTACCTAGTTCATTATTGTCACTCACAGTTGTTCACATAATTTATTGAATGAACTTAATTTGACCGTGATCACTGCTCCATATAATTATAAATTTAGCCTAAAGTTGGATACACCGTGGGTAAAAATAACTTCAGACAAACGTTTTAATGCCATGAGATGCGTCGAGAATCAGTTAGCATGATTGGAGGTTCCTCCCAGCTTCGGAGCGACGTTCCTGATAGCAGTTGGTCATTGTTGCGTTCACATACTTTCTCGATCATGTTTTGTGATGGTTCCAAGGTTACTTTTTCATTGATGATTCGAGAACGACTGTCCTCTACGATGATTTGAAATTGTCTGTTCGTCCTGCCTCAAATTCACGTGATTTGTGGGTCCATCTAACGGTGTTTCTTTTGAATTGTAAAACAAATCAAAATCCATGGCCGATATAACCTCGTCGTTATCGTGTACTAAAATTGTGACGTTCTACACGTTACCATCTTCTTGCAGGTAGGCCGTCGACTTGTTCTATAGGTTTTTAATCTTGTGACTAATATCAAAATAACCTAAAATATGTAATTCGAGAACAATAAAGAATACTTTTTAATTAAAAAAATGTCAGTATATTATCTGAAGGAAACATACATATTTTCAACTTAAAACCAAAATTATCGAAACATGTTTGATATTAATATTCTGAACTATGTGTAATAAAAGTAAATATTACTATTTAATTACTATATAACTGAAAGCCGACAGACATCATTTTAATGTAATTACTTATCTTAAAGTATTCTGTGAGAAACCTACTACTTTATTAACTTAAAAGATAAGTCTAATATGACTAATATATTACTTATTTAAATTTATACTGAAAGCATAATTAAGTTATAGTTAAAAAATTAGATAAATGAATATCGAAATAACAGACCAAAATACTGCTAAATTAAATACTATATAATGTTTCTGTAATCCTTGCTGCTTTCGTCAGGGGATTCAAACAACTCAAGAGCCGTGCGAATGCCACAGCGCACAAACTAGGTGACGAATTCCTATTAATTGACTATTTATTTATCTAATTAGTATACTTTTACCAGAACGTTATATTTTTAAATTTTAAAGTATAGTGTTTACGTATCCTGTTTGTAGTTAATTTTGAACAATTTATTTTAATGTTTTAGTGAAACGATTGAATAAGTTGACATATATTGGAGATTAATTTAAAGGATTTAAACTTTTTATTAATAAAACTAATTTATCTTTGACGGCGGGTTTTGACGAGATAAACTCTAAAACGGTTGGATCAAAATTTCAACAAATTTTCATATTCACTGTATTCTTTCTTCAGATTCAACATAAGCTATATAATTTGCCCAATTACAAGCCAATAGTGTGGGGTTTAGATTAAATTTATTTTTCGTGGATAACGGCATTGACTTTCGATTAAATTCAATATATTTAAGAGTATAATTGCAAATTCTTTATAAATGAAATACCTGTATTGTGTTTGTGTTAATAGCACGAGAAGACTGGTTTTATTTGAGTTTATTGGACTTTCAAACGAGTTGCTCGCTGTCCTGTGATCTCAACAACAATGGACGGCAGCTGTAGGAATTGAATAATTAGATAACGATTTCAAAGGGACGGTATCCGTTAGTCGCTGATGATACAACTAGGTGTCAGATGTTAAGATATCTCCGTAAAGAACGAAAGCTTCTTGTAAACCACTGACGATCAATTTATAAAACAATTGGTAATTTCTTAATATGGAACTAATCAATAAAGACCGATATGACTTAACATCATTTTGTTATTTATTAATATCACTTTTAGTACCCTACTATCCACTTTTTCGTTTTTACATGAGTCAATGGAATACTTGAACAATATCTATTGCGAAATTTTACTGCATTCGTTTATTTCGTAATATCTGCAATGCTTTCCGAAAGTATATTTCAAGCCAGTCCTCTGCTTGACTGATCGTTGCATGTCATGGTGGCAGGTTGGCGTGCGTGTTACGAGGGATGCGAAGCTCGCGGCTAACGTAGGAAGAGTCAGGGAAAGGAAATGTCGAACCGCAGCTGCGGGACCGGGTCGCTGGCCCCCAGGCCCGTTAGTCGTCCATAATGAACAAAACCGCATGCGCTATTAATAGCCGAGGTCGATATCTGCGGCGAAAATCGTCACTGCCCGATAAGCCACACTCTCCACGGCTCCGCAGCCAAGGACGCCTCTGACCATTGCTCACGAAACTCCGGCTAAAGTCCAATTAGCAAACACTGCCGTCACACTACAGTAAACATCAAGCAGACCAACCCTGCTAAGATGTATTCTACGAAAATAGTTACATGAAGTCTACTTGGAAATATGACAGATACATCCTGGAGTGAAACATATTTCGCATAAGATAGTTCACAGGGCGATAGTTCAAGAGAGTCGGTTGCTTTAAGTATTAAAACTAATCTGTGGTCAGTAGTAAGACCAAAAGATGAAAATATAGGACACCGGAAAATTATTATCTTTGTAGAATAAGTTATGCCTTCCAGATTCGGACTGGCAAGTACTTACATGAAGTTGATTATGTTGACCTTTTCTTAAAAACACCACGAAAATTGCACTTAAGCTATTACATACGATCAGTGCCAGCTCGTGTGTATGGGATCAGCACATAAATAAATTTAGTAAGAATTAATTTTTCTCAATCTTAAGAACCTTCATAATAATTATATTTTAACACTGCGAATCTATGCTTCCATATCGAAGAATTTAAACGCCCCTCCTTGCGGCGAATTGCTCATAAAGCAGTAGGCTGGACAGTCAGTGCTAACCCAGCCGCAGCACAGGATCTGGCACTTAATTGACAGCTGCGCATGCCCAATATGCCTTTTCATCCCCGTACGCCACCCGTAAAGCTCTACAAACGCACTCATTTTCGTCTTCACGCACGTTGAAAACTAGAACAGTGGTCTCGTGAATACGTTACAGAAATTGATTGTGATGCAGCGAAACGGTAACAAGAGAGCGGGTGTCAGCGTGCTTCAGTCGCTAATAGTGAACCAGCGAGTCTATTACCCCTCTACGGTGGAACTAATTTGTGATTCTTTCCGAAACAATAGCAGGAACCGATACAAGTTTGAATACCTTCAATACCTTCATTCAAAAATTAATTAATTTTAGAAATTAATTTAAAAAATCATGTGTTGCATCATGTTGTACTTATAAATAATCACACAAGTGGCTTTCGTAGCGTCCATATTTTTTCCTCTATTTTCATAATAAACCTCTATCTTCCCCCTTTAAATTCCTTCCAATGCCAATAAATCAGACTGCACTATACGTGGTTAAAACATGTCCACTGTCATTAAAAAAATAAACGGAAGATGATTATGTAAGTCGGACTTCGAAAAATATTAAAAAATTGGAGTGAATAAAATTAATTCTATTTGATGCTTATACTATTCATTTTTGGGTTGAATAAGAATTCTTTAATAAGTTCCAGCTCTATAGTTTGGACCACCAAGCTCGATAATTATTTTCACCTATTGATGAGAACGTTACTCAAAGTTTATACTATCTTGTTTAATACGAAGGTTATTCGTGCAGTAGTCACATGAATTTAGGACAACCACCTGTTTTCAAACTGTAGAATGTTCAATAACAGTTGACTATTTAATAATAAAAGTCAAAATATTTGTGGTCATAGGAATGAGCAGACCTATTCAGCCACAGATATCAGTCTGTTGAACTCGATGAATAAGGCTAAAATACGCTGGAGCCTCTGCATGCATAAACAGCATGCTTCCTATTTGCAAGGGCAATTCCTGTAGCAGGCCTGGAAGAGAATTCTGAATACATTTCATATTGGCAGGACCTGTACTACGTTCCAAGAGAACATTATGTTCTTTCATAAGTAACTAAAAAATAAAGTGCATATGTATATATGTATGTATGTCTTTTTATCATATTTCTATAATTAACCATCCCAAAATGTTTTGTAAAATAATTATTTTAACAGGCTATATATATTGTAATACTAATTAAGAAGGCCATTAATTGTTTAAATAAATTAGATTGTTTCGCGGTACATATTCTTAAAAGACAACAATGACGGCAGGCTTTGTCGGCGAGCTTTGATGTGAACTGCACGCACTGCACGGAAGGTCAGTTGGTTGCAGTCTGGCGAATATTGTGGTCGAGAGCAGTCTGGCGAATATTAAGGTCGAGAGAGGGAGCAGAATTTAAGAGTACGAACAACGTGGTCCAAGCATAGATATTCAACTGAGAGACTTATATGCTTTAAAAATCTGAGTATAAAGGTAGGGCGGAGAGGTAAGTTATAAAAAACTTACAAAGCTGAAAAAAAGTTTAACGCCACGTTCAGATACATAGGCGTTCCGAAATAACATTTTCCGTGGAAAGGCATTGAAATAATACGTCCGAATGTTGACCGGAGGAATAATACAAGAACTACAACCGTGTGCTTTGATCAAGTATAATCTGTGATTGATGACCTCTTTACTGAATTGTCCCCCCAAGCTCCAAACATAAGTCTGGTACCAGCAGAAAAGTTGTAAGTACAAACCAAAATAATTAAATTCTGTAAACGGTAAATTAAGGGTATAGTCAGATTTCGGTTCTTTTCATTTTGTTTGATTTCGTATTCCGTTCGTTTCAATTTGGCTGAATTTTTAATAATTTAATTTATAATTTTGATTGTTCTTGCTTATCAAACCCAATTAAAGACCCTGAGAAGAAGAGTTATTAAATTTGATTGTTTGTGAAATATAAGAGATTGTATTTTACCTTAAACGCCACAAATTAGAAATATTTGTTTTGTAAATTATTAAATTATTAAATTCGGCGTGCCAACCAAGAACAAGTCATTTGTAAAACTAAATGAACACCTGTTGAAATAATCTTTGGCAAATTAAAAGTTATTTTCCTTAATCATTTTGTTATTCATTTCAGTTTAATTATTAATTTACATTTAATCATTACAATATATACATATATATATATATATATATATATATATATATATTATGTTAGAGAATTTCTCGTCTCCATATTCAAAAAGTTTTCTGTACTAGATAAGTTGGCGCCGACGTTTGCGTCCGTAATACTCGATTGAGTCTCAGGTGTCATTCCTACTTGTTTATCTTCACCTTCAGCTCACTTCGATGTGTGACGCCTAAAAATATTCTGTAACTATACTTTATTTTCTTATTCTTCTCGTCACATATATATATTTATATATTGTAACGTCCTCCCCCGACATGCTTCTCAATCAGAGATCAGATATTAAATAAAATAAAACCAAATGATTTAAATGATCTTAATAGCATAAAACGTTAATTGTCAATACATACTGCGGACAATTTCAAGTGCACACGAATTTATGGATACGCGCTTGAAAACAAATAAACAGTCATACAAATTTTTTTAACAAGTTTGATGTATATGCAATATATATTGCGGTCACTTTGAATTTCACTCGAGTTCACATATCCGCGCATAAAAACAAATAAACAGTCTTACAATATTTTTCACAAGTTGGCTGTTTCTGCAACACTCCACAAATCCAGGAATATTAATTCTCTGACAGCAAGCAGTCCGTCCACGAACTCCGCAGACTCCCAGTCCGACGACGCAGTACTCAAGATCGGTTTGGTTACGGTTCTGGAAAACCTTCGTGTGCTGTTTGTTTGTAATTGAGAATTTTGAATGTGATTTTACCGCCACAGTGGACTTCTGCCGGATGTCTGTTTCTTTTGTTATTTAGCCGTTGTCATTAATAATACATAGAAGCAAAACATTACTCGGTACCTCGCATTTCCATGCTGTAAACTGAAATGATTAAACAACCTAAAAATACTGTTATCATATTAATAAAACTTAATGTAACGTGGTACGTTACAATATATTGTAATAAACAGATTTACAAATTACAAATGGTTGTGGCTAAATAAAAATATTTATTTGAACAATTAAACAAAATTTATTTAAAGTTTTAAATACAATATAAAAAATTACACAATAATATTTAGAATCTCAGGGTCTTTACTGGGTTTGATAAATGGGTGACTTGAATTTACAATAATTTATAATTACATTTAGCCTTTATTGAATTTAATTCGTCTAAACCTCGACGAATTTTGTTGCGGATGAAAATAAGATTACAGATTGAATTTTAAATTAACTAACAAAACAATTAAAGAAATGAATAATTAAAGAAAAGAAAATAATTGAAGAACGATCTGACGTATCTTAAAGAAATGGTTTACAAATAAATTTTAGAGTTTTTTTTTTACTTACGGCCGACCAGGTCTCAATTTTGGGGTTTTCTGTGCACACGTTTTTGGGGATATCACTGAATTTAAATTGGTTACAAAACACTGTCGAAACTTTAGGTTCTCTCAGCTGGAAACGGCTACTCCTTCCGAATTAATGGTCAGTCAGATTATTACCAACTTTCTCTCGATGACATTGGTGACGGTCTCTTTACTTATTGAGTATTTACTGCGGCATGACTTATTAGGTTACTGTTTGTGGCAGACAAACCACTGAGTTGAAACCTTTTACTTGTTTCAACCTGCAGCGTCTGTAGATATATATTTGTCCGCCGTCCGACTTGCAACTTAACTGTTTCGCTTCTCCCCGTTGACTGTCTGTTCGTCTCGTAGAATTTTGAATGCGTACGTCTTAACAATGTACTCTTTGTGTCTCGCCGCCCTGTGTCGCGGTGCACGCTTTATATACTCTAATAATGAGTCCTTTACTTTGCAATTATAACAATGGATTAATTACTAATTACTACATTACGCCCCAAATTCCGTTTGAGAAAGGAAATGTCTGGACTTTACTCTTCGAAAACTGAATTTTATTCTTTTCTCTCTTCTACAATTTTGCCCTAATTTGTCAGATCGCTCGGAAACTTATACCTAATTACCATTCATTTAAAAGATTTACACATTCCCATCAAATATTGGTGCAACTTATTATTTGTTTGACTATCCAAATGGTCTAGATCCTACAATTTATTACGGTTTGAAATTAATTGTGCATTCCTTAAAACTAATGCCATAAAATTATTATTTTTTTTAAAAAAAAATTAAATTTTTTTTTAATAAATTAAATTTTTTTTTAATAATATTGAATTAACTTAATTTAAATTCATTTAATTTATAATTATTATTCATCATAAACATCAATGCTGTCTCTTAATCTTAAGTAAGCTTTGACCTACTTTCTCCAGCTGTCAGCTGTTCTTTTGTTTACATCTACCCCCCTCCAATTTTCAACTGTCTCACGTGACAACAGCACAGTGCCACGCCCCCTTTTCTTTACACAACAAATATTACTTAAGACATCACATCTACTACATCAACACAAAATTTAAAATCAACCACGTGACAGCTTTAACATGCCACGCCCCTTTTTCTCTGCATATTAACCTATGTTCAATCATAAGACATCATAACATCTACTTCAATACTCAAATTAAATTCTTGTGTGACAACTTAACATGCCACGCCCCTTTTTTTCTTTTTCAAACATTTAGGTTACATTTCTTAATAAATATCTAAAACTATTTCATCTTATTTCTAAAACTTTCTCCTCTATTTACACTAAACTTCTTAAACATGCCACTCCCCTTCTTCTCCAACATCACCATCTTTAATCTATCCTGTATCTCTAAACTCAAATATGCCTTGACCTGCATCCTGCCAGAATTCTCCAGCTGTTTCATGTTTACATTTGATCAGCTGTTCTTTATTTTCGTCTTTCTCCTCTCCATTCACCAATGTTAAAATCTTATTTCCAAATTCTATGTTTAAATAACATTCAATATGTCCCACAACTTGTTTCAAATTCTTAAATCCCATCTGTTTTATCATCATCAATTTTATTTCCATATTTCTCAATGTTTTCATAGCAATGCTCCCATCAGCTGTTCCCACTTCATCCTTGTAAACAAACATTTCTATCATATTTTGATTCACAACACCTCCCTGTAATTCTTCTATTCTTTCATAACTTTCGATTTCATTTACATTTTCCACTATCTCACCTATTTCTCCCACTATTTCATCTTTCTTTTCATCGACACCTTCAATACTTAACCCTTTAATCTCTCCTTCAACATCATCAGCCTTATGCTCCAACAAAATTAAATTCTTTTCAACATTTTCATTAGCTACCACTTCCATTTCCTTTACATTTTCAATATACTTAACCTCCCATAACCCCACTTTATTTGCTACTTCACATGTTTCAATTTCAATGTTTACATCTTTGTATACTTTTTCTACACCATCAGATTTTATCTCTGCCCTGCCCACTTTAATACTCTCAATAGTTTTATCATTTCCTTCATTATTTTCATTTCTCCATTCTCTTAATTCTGCTGCTAACCTCTCACAATTCCTCCTACATTCCACTTTAGATACCTTTATTTCGGCCTTTAATTCTACTATGCTTTTATTATTCTCCTCCATAACTTTATCCATCTTTTTATCCAAATTTTCCCCTTCTTCTCTCAAATCTGCTACATCTTTCTTTATTTCTGCTAAGTTTTTATTCATATCTGCTAATTGTTCCAATTCCTGATCATTTTTGATACCCATTTCAGCTAAATTTTTATTTATTTCTGCTAAATTTCTATCATTTTTCATACCCATTTCTGCTAAATTTTTATTATTTTCAGCTCTAAACTCTGCTAAACTTTTATCCCATTTTGCGCTAAAATCTCCTAGAATTTTCTTTATGTCTTCGAATAACATCATATATCCACCATCTCCTTCCATTTTTCTCTGTGAATTATTTACTCTAGAACCCATTTTCTCTACATTAAATTTAACTTAAAACAAACAACTAACTTAAACTATTATCTTTAACTTTAAATGCACATTTAATCATTTTTCTTTCTTTTCAATAGCCCTCTAACTTTCACACGCGTACAATTCATTTCCAAAACAATATGCATGCACATCCTATCCAAATTAAAATACTTTCTTGCACCAATACCGTGGTTTGTCAGATTTCGTTCTTTAATTATTTTTCTACCCTATTTATCAAAAATCGTGCCCCACGTTGGGCGCCAATTTGTAATAAACAGATTTACAAATTACAAATGGTTGTGGCTAAATAAAAATATTTATTTGAACAATTAAACAAAATTTATTTAAAGTTTTAAATACAATATAAAAAATTACACAATAATATTTAGAATCTCAGGGTCTTTACTGGGTTTGATAAATGGGTGACTTGAATTTACAATAATTTATAATTACATTTAGCCTTTATTGAATTTAATTCGTCTAAACCTCGACGAATTTTGTTGCGGATGAAAATAAGATTACAGATTGAATTTTAAATTAACTAACAAAACAATTAAAGAAATGAATAATTAAAGAAAAGAAAATAATTGAAGAACGATCTGACGTATCTTAAAGAAATGGTTTACAAATAAATTTTAGAGTTTTTTTTTTTACTTACGGCCGACCAGGTCTCAATTTTGGGGTTTTCTGTGCACACGTTTTTGGGGATATCACTGAATTTAAATTGGTTACAAAACACTGTCGAAACTTTAGGTTCTCTCAGCTGGAAACGGCTACTCCTTCCGAATTAATGGTCAGTCAGATTATTACCAACTTTCTCTCGATGACATTGGTGACGGTCTCTTTACTTATTGAGTATTTACTGCGGCATGACTTATTAGGTTACTGTTTGTGGCAGACAAACCACTGAGTTGAAACCTTTTACTTGTTTCAACCTGCAGCGTCTGTAGATGTATATTTGTCCGCCGTCCGACTTGCAACTTAACTGTTTCGCTTCTCCCCGTTGACTGTCTGTTCGTCTCGTAAAATTTTGAATGCGTACGTCTTAACAATGTACTCTTTGTGTCTCGCCGCCCTGTGTCGCGGTGCACGCTTTATATACTCTAATAATGAGACCTTTACGTTGCAATTATAACAATGGATTAATTACTAATTACTACAATATATATATATATATATATATATATATATATGAATAAAAAGCATATTAGTTCGTTAAATTCAAAATACCCCACAAATTGTTATCCTTTTTTTTCTTGGTTTTCTTGGTTCGAAAAAAATTGTGAACCCATTATGTTTGTCCTAATATAACTTCACCCCTCTCAATTAATTCTACAACAAATGTTCAGAGGAGAGAAGAGGAAACTATATTATTTCTTCTGATTATTCATCGAAAGTGGTAAACAATAAATGTGATATATATCCTATCATCGTAAGACATGAGATTAGCTGTTTTTTACTAGTTCTGCTTCATCTACAAACGAAAATATTTTGTATTGCATCAATTTCTTTTTTATTAAAACAATCGTAAAGTTGTAAGTTTTGTAGAAGTCAGGGATATTATGCGGCATTGTAATTAACGTTAAACCTATTGTCCCACGATAATGTTATCAATCCTAATAATCAATTATAAATCTATAGTATCTAAAATAATATTAATTATATTGTAGTCTTCAGACTCATAAAGTTAATTGTTCAATTTTTATGTGAGGAGCTATATTTCGCAATTCATTCGTGTCAGTTAATCAATGTAATAATAAAAAAGTATTTAATTAAAATAAATTCTTAAACAAAAAAATAATTAAAATTTGAATGATAGTTAGCCACACGTTGAAGACGCCAATTTATGTAATGATTTAAATGTGGTCTTAAATAAATAAAAATAATTAACAAAATTATTATGATTTAAAACTTTATTGTTGATAATTACAAATTATATGCCCTGATTTGCAAGCCGAATTCCATCAATTTAACAAACAAATATTTCAATTTTATTTTATTAATTCGTGGCGTTCTATGAAAATACTGCTTTATATTTTTACAATCAACTACGTCGTATTTCTCTTTATCTAAGGGTCATCATCGGGTTTGATAGTAAGAACAAATACAAAAAATGAACTAAAATTTAACAATCTAAACTCATGAAGTTAACGGAATACAATATTAAATACAAGAAATAAAATAAAACGAATGACAAGAAAAACGCGAAATAAATCTGACCATACCCTTTAATTATAGTTTACAGTTATTAATAATTGTATTGTACTCACGACAGTGCTACTGGTACCAGTTCAGACTCTTGAATTCAACACCCACTAAACAGGCCATTATTCACTGATTCTACACTTTAGATTTTGAATACACGCGGTCGTTTCTCTGGATCTCTGCTATCCTGGAACTTGGATTAGCCGATCCTCAGTCAGCCCTCGGACATAGGTGTCCTTGAAGTCTCTCTATGCGAAAATTAGTTCAGTTTTTCTTCTAAATTGCGATTTTATGAGTCTCTCCGTCAAAACTGTTTACTTGCGTTTTATGTAAACTATTATATCTCACCGTTGGACTTCCTGGATAGCCCTATTCTTGCTTTTAGATTAGCAAACTTTACTGTGTTGTATCTCTCGCAGACTCTTTTATGTATCCTTTCTCGACGCAGACTGAGTCCTCTAAGCGTGCGGTCTGCAGACTCCATTGTTAACCAAGAAAGACCCGCTGCGATTGTCGTCTTTAAGCCCCCTGTACCGCCAACAATTCAATTATATTAAAAACAATTAATAGCCTTTTTAATTGGTATTACAATATATATATATATATATATATATATATATGCATCATATGAATATACGCACATTATAGTAAATCTTTTTCAATTTTTTTAAACACATTAAATGAAGAAATTATTTTGCAATTTATATCTTTTCTTAAAACACAATTCGTTGACATTGTTTACTATTATTTTCATATGGGCGTATTTATTTTGCCTCGGCCAAGTAACATAACACTACATTTTTCCAGCAATTCACGAGTCAGTAAAATATAAATGGCAGAGCGAAATACAACTTGACATTTCTGATACGGTTTCAGTTTTGAAATCCTCATATTTAAATAATTAATAACCACGAACTGAAGTTTCCGCCACAGAAAAACGTTTTGAGCGTTACCTGGAATTACAGATATAGTATGAAGTTCCTCGTTGTGGACTACTTTCCCCAGGTCTACTACAAAATTTTCCAACGTTCTCTTTGAATACCTGACGATCGACATGAGCACTTGCGTTAATTGCTCGCTACACCCGTAATACACGTAAAGTACCAGACTTATGTTCGCACATTCTTACAATCTGTATAACGTCATTGCTTTTCACGATTGATTTTGTGATATTGAAAACAGGTGCCTTTCCACACAATATTCCTTGGAGATGCAATACATCTTTGCGTTTAGATTCTTATAATTCCGAACTGTGTGTAATCCATTTTCTGCTCTTGAAATTTTGTTCAGAACTTACACGAAAGAATTCGTAAACATTTATATATTGCAAAAATGTTTCCCTTAATAAAAGTATTTGATGGGTATTTTAGAGTTCACGACAATTTTAACTAGAGGTAACAAACTGTGATCCTACTTCTTTGTTTAACGGAAAAAAGATTTCGTACTATTAACGTTTTGTTAATTTCCGTTCATATTAGAATTCAAAAATATTTATAATAGTAATGTATAATCACTGAAATACTCCAATACAAAGCTTCGAATAAAATAACGTAAAAGGGATATGAGGAAAAGTTATAAAAATTACATTATTTTAAGAACAAGAGGACGGTCACCCACTGTGCTATATTTTACAAATAAGAAGATCGTGAATATTGATAAATAAATAAATAAAAAATTAAAGTAAGTAAATAAATAACAGTTTGATGAATATAGACATATATTTTTAGTGTGGATATAATATCTGACACTAAGTCTTCTCCTGAAATACTCTCAAAATTCAAAATTGAGTGCTTTTATTTCTGTAAGATTAAAATATATAGCATTATATTTAATTAAGTTGCATTATTACTGTGCATGTTAAATCATTTACTATTGGTCCTTTATTAGTATTAAGTTTTATTGGGTTTATAATTCACATCGATCCTTCTTTAAGATTTTTCGATCTGCTACGAAAACATTCAATCTCAATATCCTACATTTACACACGTTTCATAATAACAGGTTTCTTTGATGTATTATAGTTTTTACCCGCGTAATGTAGTTGAGCTTTATCAAGGAGCCTTGGGAAATAAAGTTATGTCAACCATATTTGCCTTTGTTTAACGAAATAAATCAGAAAAAAATGCTGAAACGTTGCGTGCGGCAGTACAATTTTCAAACAGTACAGTGCGATACGCACTAGTCCAGTAATAAATACCTGCCGCTTATTTCTCATGTCATTTGATCTTTCGCGCGGCTAAAAACAAAGTCTCTTACAATCACACTGAATTATCAAGCAAACAAAAACCGCACTTAGTTATTGTGGTAAATATATTTATAGAGTTGCATTAATTTTCTTACACGAACGTGAGCATAGCAATTAATTCACTCAACCTTTGGCCGCAAAATAAGAATGGAGTTAAGTTTTATTTAAAGGTTTCAGTAACAAAACTCGCGCAGCGCAACGTCATTCTCCTCACTCGGCGAGAAACCTTAATTGAATTACTTTAAATAAATTTAAAAATCTCTGCATTTTCAACTTCTGTCAAGTATTTTTAACAAGCTGTCGTCTCTGAAATGCAGTGGAGTATTTTATGTTAGAGAATTTCTCGTCTCCATATTCAAAAAGTTTTCTGTACTAGATAAGTTGGAGCCGACGTTTGTGTCCGTAATACTCGATTGAGTTTCACGTGTCACTCCTACTTGTTTATCTTCACCTTCAGTTCGCTTCGATGTGTGACGCCTAAAAATATTCCTTAACTATACTTTATTTTCTTATTCATCTCGTCACATCCAGTAATGTTAGAACACGAATTCTCCGTGCCCTGTGAATTTTGTAACAATACTAATTTTATCCCTACTCACACCACTTAGCACAAAATAAAACAAAAATATTAAGCCATCAGGTATCCTATCCAAAGTGCGTTGGTTTGAATACGATAAACTAGCTACAGACCTACGCCGGTGGGGGTTAGTGTTTTTAGTTGACTTGAATAATTCTATAACTCCAAATCGCCTACAAAAGCAGATTGTGAAAGAATTTCGTAAATATGTTAAAAAAAATTTCATTCCCGGGTAAATACAATATTTAATTATAATTATAATTATAGTTTTTGGACTATAAACTGAATGCTCGTTGTTTGATCCATACAGACAGAGTCTTAACCGGAGGAAAAATATAAAACGAGTAGAGTTCTTGTGTATCATAAACAAACACTTCTTATCGGAACACTATTAATTTTTCAAAAAATCTAATTGATGACGTATGATCACATTGACATATATTCTGAGTTCTTGACGATTTTTCGCGTAATCAATTTTAATTTTATTAAAGATTATTAACGAAACAATTTTGGTCGGCGATCTTTACAGAGGAATCTTTTCACGATTTTACTTAAAACTAATATTATTTCCGTTTAATGGTGTCCGTTAATGTTAGAACACACTTGACTTTTAAAGACAACACGATTGTGCTTCTATATAGTTCTTTTGCACGAGAAAACATTTTGCGGTGTGATTTGAACAAATAGCGACCATTTTAGTGACACACTGTGCAAATTGCTGTGATTTGTTTCTAAATTAGAACTATGATATCTATAAATAATTCCTAATCGTCAACCCACACATTAATTCTTAAATTTATCCTTCAATATATCTTCAATTGTAGCTTAAAGTTATTGTCAGATTTTCTTTCTTCTCATTATTAATTGTATCACAGTTTGCTATTTCGAATTAATTCGGACGGCAATATTTGCATATTATATTGTCTTGTAAATACTCGAAAATACTTATATCGTAAGAAATGAAATCTCTAAACCTGTAAATTAATAACAGTAAATTCATAAGAAGTGTAGAAGTCTACTATCTCTGAGAGCAAAAATAATATTTACACACGAGAGTTGGTCGACGGTGTTAAATTTACATTGTTAAGCGATTATGATTTTAACGTGGTACAGTCTACTGGCCAACAACATGTGCTAATAGAATGATAGCACAGTTACTACAGCGAAGTTGTATACACGACAAACTTTGGCCAGCACGTTCAAACTTTAACATTGTATTATTAAGGTTTCCTTTCCATTCTCCAACATGATATATTTAGTGACTAAGTTCGCCGACAAATCTGAGCAATTGTAAATCAAATAATTCGTAGCAACATTACCATGGAATGAAACCGTGAGAGAGGCTGTAGAATATTGTAATTGAGAAGTCGTTGAAGTGCTTATATATTTATTAAAATAAAGTGTATGAATTGGAAATGAATCAGATTTTTACTCGTGTAAATTAATGACTTCAACGTGATCAATACACGGCAGATTGTAACAATAAAGGCGAAAATATTCATGAAAGTAACTCTGGAACCCAAACTATCGCCGGAGTCGTTGGTTTTGGCCGCGCAATTCCGCCCGCGAAGCATCGCCATAATCAAAAAAGGCAGTTTGGATTTCATACTCCATAAATAAACGCGTGTATTTATACGGGTGCTCTATTTTGATAACTGCAGCAATTTTTAAGTAATTTATACACTTTATCGAGATAAGGCAAATGTTTATATGGATCGGTTACTGAATAATCACTTTCAGGCGAATGCCGGATAGGATCCTTAAACTATAGCACATGTCCCCAGTTAACCCTTGGATACCTTGCTATAACCTTTTCGCATACCCTTTTTCTTATCCCTCCCGATGCTATTAAAGGGGATTTTCCACCATGTGGATTATCCTCATTTAACATGTCACTCTAAAAAAAATCTGGTCTATAAAAGATCGGTTCTCGCATGTGGACCTTCCAGGAGTGAAGGAGAGAGCTATCTGCGGAGATTACTTGTTTCTTTGGTTAAGGTTCTCATAAACCGAGACACCTCCGTAACTTTAGAGCGGTGTATGCTCCGGGATCATAGTCTACTGTCGGCAAGATTAACTAAATTTACCTCTCGGAGTAGAGGCGTGGTGGTATATTCTTAACTACTTGTATTGGTTTCATCTTCTTCATGATGAAATTATCTTTTGAGGGGCAGAATTCCCCACAACATGACATCATACATACGAATTCTATGGGGAAAAAAGCATAATAAGCTGATAATAGTACAGCGTACAATGAGATGGATATGGAAGATACTAAAGGGGAAACAAGGAAGGAATGGTTTATCACTGGCACAGGCCTATAGTTTTGGGATACCAACCGGCATTTACCTACATGAGACGCAGGGAAAATCCTACGGAAACCTGCAGGCGGTAAGTCGGGCTCTATGTACTTGAACCACGCAGTTCAAATCATAGAATCACTCACGGGGGATTAAGCAGTCTGCGAGGGCTACTCTTTTGCGGGGCAGTACCTGCGAGGGATGTTCTCTCGCAGGCAGAACCTTGTAGGAGAGACACGAAGGGGCTACCTTTGCGGATGCCGTCTCCTCTCTCCGTTTTTGAACTAAGGTTCTCACAAGCCGATGCATCTCGGCTTGTTTTGAGAGGTGTATGTTCTGGGGTCACAGACCTTGAGCATACGGTAAGAGTTGTTCTCTGTTCCCATTGGAATAGTCGGCCAGCTGCCTCCTAATCTGGTGGAGGTACGGAGAAGAGAATGCTGCGTCCCCACAGAAAACTCTTCCGCGCTATCGGAATGGCGTGGGACAAGTACCATATGTCCGACCTACCAGATGCAGGTTTTCTAGGGTTTTCCCTGCATTACTTTTAGGCGAATGCCGGGTAGGATCCTTAAAAACTATAGCCTGGGGGCCCTAGTTAACCCTTTGCAACCTTCCTCTACCCTTCCGCATCCCCCTTTTCAAATTCCTTCCTATGCTATTGAAGGGGAGTTGCCACCATGTGGATTACCCTCATGTAGCCTGTTACCATAAAAAAAATTAAAAAATCATTGAATCAAGGAAGCCTGTTAGAGAATTCTCTCGCAGGTGAACTTTCCCAAAGAGCTCTGGAGTAGGCTGCCTTTGTGGATGCCTTCACATCTCTCTGATGTTTTGAACTAACCGAGGCACCTCCACCTGCTATGAGAGGTGTAAGTTCCGGGGTTGCAGACCTTGAGCATACGGTAAGAGTTGTCCGCTATTCCTATTAAAATAGTCGGCCAGCTGCCTCCTAAACCGGTCCAGGCACGGCGAGGGGATCACTGCGACCCCACAGCAAACCCCTCTTCCGCCATTGGAAGGGTGTGTAACAAGTACCAAATGGCCGACCTACCTTATGCAGGTTTTTCTAGGGGATTCCCTGCATCTCTTTAAGGCGAATTGCCGGGTAGGATCCTTAAACCATAGTCCGGGGGCCATTGTTAATCCTTAGCTACCTTTCTCTACCTTTTCGCATCCCCCCTTTCACTCCCTTTCCTATGCTATAAGAGGGGAGTTGCCACTATGTGGATTACCCTATACGTAGCCTGTCTACAGCTTAAAAAATCACTGAATTGGGCTTTTCTGTATAGAGACAGCATGTCTTATATGTTCATATACAAGAAATACTAATATGTATCTTATATTTAAAACTATGCGTAGTTGTCGTGGGGAGTTTCTGAATGTTAATCAACTATTGACGAGTTAGGCTATGACGTCACTTCTTTTACTGTGTGGTCCAATTTGTTTTTCCCAACTAACTTATCCTTCAGTGACGTTGAAATAAGCCGAAGGAAGTTCGTGTGGATTCTGCAACAACACTTAAGTCAATTTATTACTGGATAAATTAATTTAAACGTGGCCGTAGGAGCACTGATGCACTTCAAACGCATTACGCTACACTCGTATTTCCCAACACGGCAAATTAACCTTCCGCGACATACTAAGTTTCACTTCTATAACAAGACTGTAAAACTTGTTTTTTGGAGTAATTTAAAGTGCTTCTTTCCAAGAATTCACAGTTCTTGCCATATTACATAATATTATTATCGTGATATATGTATGCCTATTCTATTCAAATTACGCTCAAATTCATATTTCTAAATATGTGAGTATTTTATTCTTTTTAACTTTCGTGTTCGCCTTTCATTCATATTCTTTTTCGAATTCACACTCGAATTTACATTCATACTTCAATTCATATTCACGTTATATTTATTTTCACATTAATTTTAAATTACAACATTCACATTTAAGCTAATATTACTGGTGATATTTGCAACAGAATTTACATGAGCATATATATCACGTGTGTATCCACTTGTGTAACTCGCGGTCTGTGGACACGACGTGTGCCCACCACTGGGCTGCAAATGGCCTTAGGAAAACCTGCCGAGGGCGCTACATCCGCTACCTAGCAAAACAATTTCAACAGTATTACTTCTGCCGTACATTTTGGATCAAAAACAAATTATAATTTCATAGCTCAATACAGATGTAATGAATCTGCTGAAAAATGAGCGCTTAAAAAAATTAAAAGTACGTCTCATGCTTTACATAAACGCTCCCACTACTCTCTTTCATAGTGATAGGGGATAAGAATCCTACTTTGCTAAAAAAAAAAGTAGGACTAAATGCTATCAGCCTGTCAAAGAATAATTTAAAAACTATTAAACGACAAACGCAGAAATTACGTTTATGCCAACTAGATGTGATAAAGCTCCTGCTTTTCTAAAAAATTAGCAGTAAAATAAAATAGAATGCCAATTAATCTCCGAAATACCGGTACTAATAATTCGTCAGTAATATTGGTGTTTGGACATGGGTTATACATGTCGTCAGTTTCCACCCCCCGCTCGTAAGTGAAAGTACTCTAGAGATCACTTACCCTAAAGTGTTCGTCCCTGGATTTAAGACATGTGTACGAAATTTGGTTGAAGGAACTAAATGCATTTCCTTAGTATCAGACTACGTCACTGTAATCCATATGGTGGCAACTCCCTTTTAATAGCTTAGGAAGTGATTTTAAACGGGGGATGCGGAATGGTAGAGAATGGTAGCCAACTAGGGCCCTCGGGGCATATTATTTAAGGATCCTGCCCGGTATTCGACTAAAAGTAATGCAGGACAAACCCTAGAAAACCTGCATCAGGTAGGTCGGGCATTGGGCACTTGTCCCACAGCCTTCCGATGGCGGCAGAGGGGTTTGTTGTGGGGCGCAGCATTCCATTCTCCATGCCTTGATCAGTTTAGGAGGCAGCTGGCCGACTTTCCAATGGAAACAGAAACAACTCTTACCGTATGCCCAAGGTCTGGGAGACTGGACCATACACCTCTCAAAACAGGATGAGGTGCCTCGGCGTGTAGGAACCTTAGTTCAAAAACGGAGAGAGGATAAGTCATCCCCAAAGGTAGCCCTGCCCATCTCTCCAGAAAGGTTCTGCATGCAAGAGCGAAGCTCCCACACGCTCCGATCGATTTATTTATTAAAATGTTATGAATTAGAACATCTTACTGATTAACATTTTTTTAATATATGTATTTCAAATAATAAGCATACTTTAAATAAATTGAACAAATTTTCTGATATTGTTTAATGTATCATATAGTTTTTTTTCCCTAATGAACGAAGCATTATAACTAGAAAAGTATTAGTATGTTCTCGAAAAGAATATAAAGTTTTGATCTGTATCGTTACATACTTCAGTTTTGAAGTAAGGATAATGATTAAGTGTTATTATAGTCAAGAGTCATATTAGAAACTGTTTGGTTGGTGCACTTTTCGCAGAATAAAATTTCATGTATTACATGTAACTAAAGATCTTTTATCTAAATTATGAAATATAAATATATATAAATTTTACTCAAAGAATTAAATTTTGAAGTTCATAGAAGTACATTCAGACAAAATCAATTTGCTTCTCCCAAACATTCTAAAACTTTGGCGAATATTTCAGTTACAATGATTTGTTACAGTGTTAATAATTATGATTAGTGTTTATTTAATTCGGTAATATTGGATAAATCTGATTTGTTTAAATTATTTTACATTGTGAAAAATGTATTTCTTTTTATATATCAACTGTTTATTTGTAAATGTCCGAGGAATTTTAAATTAATAAATAGTCTTAACTTTAAAATAATCATAGAAGGGAAACCTATTTCAGTTTTCTACTTTCCGATTCTGGTTATATCCTTAAACTATGTCGTTTAGTGCCTCAGATTATTTACTTACGAAAATAGGAATCAAATGATTTGGGATATATGCATGAAAATATAATTATTTGGACAATAATCACATGAATTTATTTGCTTTGTAAATTTAGAAACTCTCACAACGTTATCGACAGGAAATCAAGTTAATTATAAATAAGAATGGAATTAAATTGAAGGTATATAATTATCTAAATAAGGTAATTATGCTTTCCCTCTAGTGTTTTCTACACATCAAAATCTACTTCCTTGTACACTTCTTTTAAAAAATGTTTGCATGTAAATCCTCGTGATTTAATGACTTGTGTGAAGTCTGAATATTGAGTGTACTCTGGAAACTAAACTAAAACTGTCAAATTTTTCATCGTATTTAACTTAATGTTTATTCATACTTTAGAATAATAACTCTTACATATTAGCAACTGAACCGTTAATGAATTACAGTTAATGAACTGTACCATTATTATCAAAGGCAGCTGAAAATTAAGTACCGAGCTTATGCCCATAATACTCTGATCTATGGAAATACGTTTGCAAGGTAATAGTAATTTCGTCAAACTTTAATCCCTGTACTGGCTATTGTAAATTGGATCAAAGTAAACTAGTTTCGTAATAGAATATGATATGCATACACATGCATATTAATTCTCTATTTTGAATTACCATATGTAAAAATGATCTTTATTGTGAATAATACTACGGTTTTTGTCAGTGTTAATATATATATATATATATATATATATATAGGTAACCAATGTGTAATGATATGTTTTATTTATATTGTTTCGTTAATTAATAGCTGCGTAACTTTGATGCCGCGCATTGTAAAGAACAGCATTGTTTGGCGCGAGAATACAGAGACTATAATGGTTGGTATGAATTGATGTCGGAAAAGTGTACATAAGACACACAAAACTCTTTGGAGGTACAGTCAGAGAGCAGTAAGTTGTAAGAAACAGTGTTCTGGGAGCAGGGCGAGAGTCTGCTGTGGCTATTCGGCCAATAGTGGCCGAATTCAACAATGTATAAGCAAAATATATCAGCTTCTGTATTAAAGGGATTTTCTACAGTAAACTGAATGTGACGATTTGTTCTACAGTAACGCAGAAAGGCGCCTAAAGTGATGAAAAATGTTACGACGAAGAGTGAAAAGTTTTAAATCAATGATATGGCCTGAAAGTAAAAAGAGTGTTATATAAAAATTAAAATAATCAAGAGTGCACAAACAGGTCCCAGACAGCTCTAAATAAAAGGGTACGTTAATAAAAAAACATTTATTTTGCAAACATCTATACAAATATCGTTTACCGGCAGATTTCTATACTTTTGTCAGATATTTGTATAGTTTTATCAGGTTTCTTTAATTTTGCTGTTGTTACAGTATTGGTATGAACTTTTGTTGTTGTAAATTAAATTCATTTCTTTAATTTGAAAATCACTGTCTTTATTAGAGGCCCTATAACTGCCCCTGAAATTTCGATTCTCATGAAAGCAGAGGCATTTAATTAGAAACATAAAATGTAAAGTCAACGTAAATCAAAATTGTCAATTGAATTATCTCTTTAAAATTTTTGGTTTAATTTCAACGTAAACTTCCTTCAATTGTTTCCTACTAATTCAAAGTGCATATTACAATATATATATATATATATATATATATATATATATATATATATATATATGCAATGAATGTTGAACTTCAAGAGGTTTCCATACCATTAGAAAATCATAAAAATTTATTTTTTGAATTAGTTGAAAAATTTGGCTGAAATTGGTAAATAATAATCATGTCATTTAAATTTAAATGAAATTGACGTTGGATAATAATTTATATTAATTCTGTACTTAGATACTTAATATAATCAAATGAAGTGAGTTTCTGTGAATACATTTTGAGTAAACGACATAAACTACAAAGGTCTATGTTGAGAGCAAAATTTCAATTAATTTTATTCCTTCATAAAATAATTTTTTATGTTTCTTATGCCACTCTCATAGAGCAGTTTTATTCTCTATATTGGACAAGAATATCACTCGCCTTTGTCAGTTGTGTAGTTGAATAACTGAAGAAAGTGACAAGGAGACATATTTTAAATAAGGTTGGCTATGACAGAATAACCACTGCAACAGTATACCGTTAAGTAGATGAAATAACCTGTTCGAGAAACAGATTATTAAGGTCTAATATTGGTTTATTTAGTAAACAAACGATTCAAAATGTCTATAAAAGCAACGAATATGCCGCATATGAAGTCATATTGAAACACCAGTCTATCGCTTCAAGGTAGGACGAAAAATTTATTGTGGAGACGGATTAGTCCTTTCAACCTCAGCTGACGTTGTTGACACAAGTGTCAATGAGATTACGGTCGGTCTACGTGATATAGCACAAATAAATTTCCAACTTATGCAAGTAGAAGGCCTTGAAATTTAAAGCATTTATGTCTTGATAACGAAAGTTGGGGAAATTAGAGTGGTCGTCAATTAAGCAAGGTGATATATTGTCAGTGGATTTCTGAAGCCGATTGGAGCTTAGCTGTGAGTCACCATTGGGAGACGCTCCATACCGCAGGAACATGGCAGTAAGACACCTTGTGAATAGTATCTGTCTTCCTATTACGAGAATTTGCTAAAGTATTTGTGAATAAAGGACATATATGATTAAGTAATTTTTAAATTATTAAAAAATGTAACAAAAGAAAATAAATTGTAACAAATACAATTAAGAAGTTAAAGTTGTTCATTTACTCCGCGATGATACAGTTGTTTTTCAGAATTAACGTAGATATTCTGAGCAAATGGTTGGGAGGTTCACATAACGATGCAACATAAGAGCAGCTATTACACGCTTTTCAAAATAATTAAATTTGAATGGCTTTTTCACTCATACCTTCAACCATCAAATTATTTTGCCAGTGGTTTTGCTCCCATGGTGTAATAATTGATTCTATAGTGAAAATACGATATTAGATATTATTCGGATTACGCAGCAATATGTTTGAACATGATTATAAAATGTCTTTCTGGTCTAGGAACTACAAATGGTCAAATTTATTATTGAAGAACTTCATGTAGATATTATTAAACATTTCATATAATAATTCAACAATCTCACAATGCAAAAATACGAAAAATCATCGGAAAACGTTTTCAGCACATATTATGGTTTTAGGCTGGCTACTCGGGAGACATCTCAGATTCATATTTCTGAACGTGGTTTTCTCAGAAATGGAAATTCAAAACGAATGTTTATATAATACTGATATATTTATATTGGTCCATTCGGAAAATTTTACGTAATGCATTCATCGGTAATAAAAGTAAAAATTTCAAATCTGGTCGAAACTTTCAATGCTTTAATGAAATTTCGGCAATTGATTATAAATTAAATCATTTTTAGAGTGTCTTGTAAACGTTAATGCTACAAATTTTAAATTCGCATCCTTATTTAACTAATATTTGAGGAAACAATAAGCATATGGACAATAAGTTTATTTATTTAAATGGAAGTGCCTTTGAAGAGAAGAAATACAGAACAGGAAAAAGCTTCTACGATAATGGAGAATGTTTTTATTAAAAACATTAAACGAATATAGTTCACCCTATCAGTCAATTATTGTAAAATTAGTTAAATGTGCACAGAATAAATCGGGGCAGTACAGGACGACTGGTTAATAGTTTCATAAACATTTCAAGTAAGGAGCAATAAATGAGACTTTGCAGACACTTAAAGGTGCGAAACAGCTACTGTTCTCCCACTGCTGCCCGCAAGAAATGGCTTTTAAATTAACCGCATAATTACTACAGCAGCAAGCGACGCCTTAACCTCATTTCTTGCTCATCAGAGTTGCATCTGGGGCCGCCAGACTACTGTTTCCTGCATTTCTAACTCCGTGAAGTATGGAAACTCGAAGTCTTCCTGGTACATTTACTTAGTGGTATATGTTTGATACGTTATGTGGAGAGGAAGTGTAATTATCTATCTTCTGAACATAAACTCGATCTGATTACACTTCTACGTAAGAAAATTTTACAGAAAATTGATTTCTAAATTAAAATATTGGCGGAAGAAAGAAGAATAACAATTTAGTTTTGAAAAGGTGTACGAAGGAAATTATTATCCATGTTGTATTTAACGCAAGGACGACAGGAATGGCTGTCATTTTACACTACATAAGTATGAAGACATTCTCGACTATTTCTAGGAAACTTTCTATAAATCTACCCTCGTTTTGTAACCAATCTCTGAATTTGCAAGATGAAACTTAAATAAGGGTCCCCGGATGAAAAATTAAACAAAAATCTCTACATTCCGAATTCCACGCATTAACGTGACCACCACATCGCGTATGAATTATACATGCAAACTGTGAATTTTCTTATGAAACCTTAGGAGAAAACAATTATACCTTTACATAACGGTACTCGTGGCATTATTCACTGTCAAGATCCTAAATATAATTTTTAGCACTCCATTTTAATATTGTAAGTAATATATATATATATATATATATATATATATATATATATAATTTAAATTTATTTACAATTAATTATTGTTGTTAATACGATATAAACGCTAATAAATTAATTAAATTTACTATATGTATTTAATTTATTTAAAAATAATTAAATAATTACACGATTATAAAAATTTTCAGACTAATATATAATAAGTTAATTAATTTAATTGTGCAAAAGCAGTATTGTCATTTTGTACGATAATTTTAGTTGCCAGAAAAGATGGCACACCCAGCTGTTTACATTAGATAATATTGAGTAGAACTTAACTATTACTTATTACATTTTATCATACAGATGTTTCACCAGATAGAACAAATTTTCTTCTTTTGACTACTGATGACGTATAGTATGGTATAGTATACCTAAAATATGAAATGAGCTTTCTATAACAGAATAATTTTTTTACACGATACAAAAATGTTGGTCACCGAAGATTTTATTGAGTCAGTAGTTCTATAACCTTGGTTTAGGACTAAATCCAGCAACACTGATATCACACATTAAATGCTTTCAATGCATCAATAAAAATTCTCATTAATTAGGTTTATTCCAAAAGATTTTTTTCCCCCAAATCAAGTTCACGAATCCTATAATCTGTATTCTTTAAGTTAATCCCTATTTCTCTTAATTTGATCACCCCAGTGATAAATGCTTATTTCACAACATCTGGAAATTTTTTAATAGTACTTCAGAAAAATTTTGTCCACAACCGTCAGACTAACTTTATCCCAATCTAGATATGAAATTTAATATTAAATTATGTATATTAAGAAATAGATATGTTGCAAAACTTGATTAATTTTCACCATATTTTTTTTACAATTAAATATATACAAGATTTACTAAATAATGTATGAATTCATTGTAGCTGTTTTTGTATGTATTAACGTAAGATGAAACTGCCCTCTCAGTGTATAACGATTCACTCAAAATACACATTATAACAAATATATATTTTATAGAACGTGAATTAAATTTTTTTATAAGCGATCTAACACAAATTTATTACCCGATAAAAAAAATTTAAAATTAACAATAGCCTTTCTAATTTATACGCTTAATACACTAAATAGGAATATATCTAACATATATGTTTCAAATGGAAATCTCTATGTTCTATTACCTGTGTTTGGATATAATACAAGGTTAGACAATATTTATTTTTCAAGAGGAATTCGACCTGCAGGCAATTTCCCAGAATTGCGGCAGTCTGGCGGCGGGAACAACTTGGCGGTCGTGGGTACACATTAGCTTAGTTAAAAACCCAGTCAATAAAATATCAAATAAAGTCCACTATCTATTAATACTATTTCTTTCGATAAACGTTCCTAAATCACTCTCATTTCAACACACTTTCTTCCACTAACTGAAAATGTTGAATACCATCATTTTACAACAGAAATTATATCACTGATCTCTTCGTATCTTTCTGTTATTCAATCCATAAAATTCTCATCTAGACACCACCTGAGAAATACTCTATAGAATTTCAAAATTGGCCTGCTATGCTTTCAGTAAAAAATATAACGTATTATCATGTCCAAAAATACTTTACATCCTTTATTAATTCGTGGTATGATCCATATTGATTTGACTGAAAAATGATCAGCTTCCCTATTCAGGATTTAGTTATTAAATTTGTTCAACATTTTGAGTTAATTATAATTTACTGTCTCGCTACATCCACGTAACTGTAAGTAATTATATCCTTAGAAAAGTTTGCTATATTAGTCACATGACCATTTTCTGCTAAATAAAATTTAACATAAAAAAACCTTTTCACTGCGTCTCCCGTGTTCCAAACCTAGTATTAGCCTACCATACGTTTATTACTCATATCGTAACAAGCGACTTTCTGCATCATATCGGCACACAAAGATAGTTTTCTGACAAAAGATGAGTTATGTCTTTAGAAGGCCACATCAAAGTTTTTTAATTATCATTTAAATGTTCTTTCCTATTTCTTCCAAATAATAATTATCACCAATTCTGTTCTTATTCTAAAATTTGACTATTCAACTACACTAGATAATAGAAAATTCAATAACAAAATTACAAATGAATCTTAAAAAAATATTTTGATGTAAGGTATAACGTTGTAGCAGCGTACCAGATTGCTTGATCTGAAATTATAACTTCCTGTACCAGACTTGGTTTAAGATTAAGCCGAAATCCTAACACTGAAAATCACCTTAATATAAGATTATAATAGTAATGTGAATGAATGTATACAATGTGTTGTAAATAAACAACCCGGCCTTTGTGAAAAAAGCGTAACGACATCAACGAAACCGAGAGAGAATACTTAAACAGTTTATCAACAAGAAAAAACCAAACTTGTTTCAAGGCATGCTTTTCCAACATTAAAAGGCAGTTGATGGTGTAAACGCCACGCGTAGTTGATGAAATGAGTAGCGGTTATTACGGTGGGTCAATACATTATTATCTATTTTTGACCCGAATAGCTAAATCTGTTTAGCTCACCAGGCCAGCGTTTTTCACATGTGCTACACTTCTTTGTATTTTCATGAGTATTGGAAGCAGATGCGGCGGGTAAATATCACTACTCCGACGTGTTGCAAAAAACCTGAATAATTTTCTCGGGGATCGATTATATTAATTAACTGCAAACAAAATTTATTGAGAATAATAAAACAAATCATGTGGTTTTTTATTAACGGAACACAAAAAATTATCCATTGAAAAATTGCGATATATATTTACCTTTTTTGTTCTTTAAAATAAAATTCTTTAGCTTAAATTTTTTGGATAGACGCATCGTTCTTAAATTTCGTAACAAATAAAAATAGTAAAAGTAGAAGTTCATTCTTCTTATGTATTGAGGTGAAATTTATAAGTAAACCGATTTTATGAACAAATGATTACGTTCCTGATGAACCGAAGGCTGCTGTTATATTGATAATATTATTTATAAAATTAGTTTCGTACAAGTCTAATTACATTAATTTGCATACATTTTTGCAAATTTAATTTTTGATAAGTTTGATGAATAAATAACGTCATTAGTAAGTGTTTTAAATATACATATTGTTAAGCTTATATTTACGATAAAAAAAGTCGTATATGCATATACGTGTGTATTTATTCATGAGTCAATCTATTCATATCGGGTACAGATGTTCTGATGAGAATATTTATTGTCCTGTTTGTTTGGAGGCTCAAAGTTCCGGACTGACTTATGCTACTTAGTCGGGGTACGAAATATGTCCCGACAATAAAGGTTGGTGTGGGGAAGACATGCTCTTGAGGGGACAGAACCACTGCTTATAAAAGTCACCAAACCCATGAATAATCTAAGATTGGGAACTCTTGTCTCTGATTCTATTTTTAAAATCGTACTGGCGCATATAATTAGCATTTATTAAGATATGTTTTGTGCGCTAATCTATTGTAAATAAAATAAAAGTTGTGTACAGTCACAATAAATATCATGATATATAGATATTTTGTTATTGATATAATTAAAAATATTTATTACAGACTTCCAAAATTTTGATCCATGGAAAAAATATATGTCAAAATAATTAGTGTAAAAGGGCCTAAATCCAAAATTCATAAACATTGAAATTTCCAACTCAGTACTAAACGTTTCTCCCCTTTATGAGTAAAAACCGCATCTTATAAATTTATGTTCACTAGATTTAATTAAATTAACTATACAATTATAGAGGTGTCTACGCAAAGGGAAGAAATGTTTTGTACAGAATTGTAAATTTTAATGTTTATAAATTCTTGATTTTGGCAATTTTACACTGATTATATTTATGTTTAATACAAGTCAGACAAAGTTTCTAGTTTTAGTATAAAATATATGTCAATGTAAAGAACATATAAAGTAGGAATACAAATTTCAAAAATAATTCACCATATCACCTCGCCGTAGGTTTAACGCAATTTGATTTCAGAAGTTCTACCTGGTTTTATTTTCCATTTACTAACTACTAAAAGTTTGAAATAAGATACTTAATGATTTTTAAATTATAAAGAACGAAACTAAATATTTTATAGCGGTTTTAGTATTTTAAAATTTAATTCTTTTTGCTAAGTTTTCGTGACTCACGCATAAACGAATGTGGTCAGTTTAAGGAAAAATCAGAGTTGTTAATTTCTTAAAACAGTGATGCAACTAGTAGGCCTAATTATTAAGCGATAAGAAGCCCTTGCAGAGGAACTATTTCAACCGTTAATTAACCGTCGTCCGTAAGGGAACATACTGGTGCATAAATTTAAAATACAGTCAATGAATCCGCCGCTCTTAGTTTTCAGACCCTACAATTTTTCTCGAGAAATTTTCTTTCTTTTAAAATCAAATTCGGGAAAAACAATTGCGGCATTGAATAGCAGACCAAAGAGTTGGTTAAAGTTAAATTTTCGAAAACTCCAATTCATATTAAAATACACGAGTAACAAAAGAGTGTTCCGTATCAGAAAATTTATCTGCAGTTGTTTATTACTCTCCGTACCTATGTGTATTTGGTCATTTAGAGTGATTATTATCTTAATTTGTCTGATAAATATTACTGTTTTCAGTAGATTATTAATTTTTGCATTGAAATTGCTGGAATCGTTGTAGTCAAGAAATACGTTTTTGTCATTCAAATACATACTAGAAAATACGAGCAAATACATCGCGAAAGGCTGTTAAAGTTTATAAGACAAAGCAACGGACTCAATATCGATCCTTTTTGGTATCCCAACCGTTATCCCCCAATCGGATACATAAATTTTTCATACTCTATTTCCACAGCCGACCTTTAGCTTACTGAAATACGAACTCAGGTACGGGAAAGCATTACATCCTATAAACAGAAATACAGCGTCTTTAATAATTTACATTTAAGTAAATCGAATGATGCCGAATATTCCGAACAATGTCTTTTAATCTTACAAATTTTGATATATTTCTAAAATTCGTACGTGGATGTGCCAGCCATATTAATATTTCATCAACCCTGTTTTTCATGTATTAAAATTTTATCTATTCTCAAGACTTCAAGAAGTATACTGCAAATTGCATTTTATACGAGTAATATTTCATAAAATATTAATAGATTGTTTGATATTTGGATAGGAAATCAAATAAATTATAATTTTACAGATCTACCGTAGATATCTTTCCCTTTATGGTGGTACTACAACATAAATATTATTTTTTACAGTTTGACACACGGTTGAGATAAAAAAAAATCTCCGTTATTCAAAATGGTGGGGTAACGTTCCACGCAATTAATTTTGTTTCATGATTACAGAATAATTAATTAAACTTCAAGAACTTAAAGGACTTTATTGCGTTTTGTCATATAGTGACTAAGTAAAGTTTATTCGGGACAAGATATGAGCGTTCCTTTGATTGAAACGCAGAATGTTCCCGTCCCAGACCAGAACAAGTTATTACGGACCTAGAGCCGAATATGACTTACCTTCTCGGGAGACTGTATATTAGAATGTTTTAGAGCAAAAAATCATCCTCCACTTTCCACATCCCAAGTTTATTTACCCGGCTCTATTACATCAATAATTATTCCCAGAAGGAGCGCTACAGTAAGAATTTTATTCTTGTTGCAAACCTCGGAAAAATTTATTTCCATAATTGGAAAAAATAAAAATTAAACCTCAGTCTATTTTCGTCTGAATCATGAAATTCTTAAATAAAAATACTGTTGTTGGGTTTGACTATGTCACGTTTATAACTACCACGTAAATGTAAGCAAAAACATATAATTCATCAAAGACTAGGAAAGTTTATTATACCGTGGGAATATATCGTAAGCTTTTTTTCGGTTTCATTTAATTTAAGATTGAATTCGTTTCTTTACAAATATGTTTTATAAATAAAATGTAAGGTTTCATGATTAAAAAAAATTGAATTTTTAATCTACTACATCGATATCGCCATTTAAAATTTTATAAGACTCCTTACATCCAAACAAAGCGCTCAAAATGTATTCTGTTAACTAATTAACTGAATAAAGAAACACTATGTTCTGAAAATTATAAGTAGCAAGTACCTTAGTAACTATATTAAAAATATTGATTAGAATTAAAATTAAAATAATTCTGAATCTTAATAGGTAAAACGTAACTAAATAAAAGACAAAAATAAGTGAAAAATAAATTCACACCACGTTTCTACAATCATTTTTGCTTTCCTCAGGTGATTATAGAAACGCGAGCGTGAATACGAATGACACAAGGTGCAAACCATGTGACGTATACAATTTTTTTTTTCTGACGAAAGCATGAAGGATTGATAAGCGTCATGCAGTGTTTATATAACACTTACTTTTGTCTTTTTTTAATTAATATTTTACTATTCATTTACCTTATTATCATATTTTTAACACAGACGTTTCTTAGTTTAATGCAGAATCATTTTTTAATTAAGGAATTCTTTACTAGTAATTTAAATATGACTTGAGGTTAAAATAAAGCTTTGTGTATTTCTTTGTAATGCAGAATCATTTGATAAAACCACATTTCTGTCATTCCTTAAAGCGCGTTATGGAATTAAATTTCCATTAAAGATTAATTTGGAATTTTTTACGTCCACAAAATAGAGTGAAACATTAAAAGCAATTATTTTTACGGTGAAAATATGTATTTTTATTTTTATGTTATTATTTTGTGTGTGAGTTACCTAAAACTCGTGCCGTTCTAGGAGCAATGATAAAGTAAATATTTGAATGAAAACAGTTCAAACAAGAATTAAATGCTAAAAATAAATAGTAAATAATTAAATCAAGTTCCGTTTATTTAAACTGTGGTTTTAATTTTCCCATAGAACTTTTCGAATAACAGCCTGAGTAACAATATTATCGAGAGGCATCTGCATAGTTCATTATTGGAGCAACTCGTGACGTAATAGGCTCGTGTTAGTTTGGTTGCGAGACACCGAAGGGAAAGTGATGTCCGCGTTACATTCGCTTCACGAGGTTTGATGTTTAAAAGTAATAATATGAGTTAAAATTAGCTTGCGTTAAGTTAACGTAAAACAAAAACAATCCCTTTTCATTACCTTTATATATCGGACAGTTGAGGTATTCGATAGTGCATCTACCTTGTGTTTATGCACAGGGACCATTCATATGATAATTATATTGTCTGTTTAATAATCAAGTCGCCAAGAACAAATTTGATGACGCGATTTTAAACCATCCTTAAAAAATAATCAAGGATTATGTGAAATTGTATTGATAAAATTCTCTAATTAGTTCACCCAAAAAATTAAATTATAAAATCTGTAAACACGAAAATGTAAATTTTCATTGCATACAGGATATTTTTTCGTATATGGCTATCCAAATTCGGAAATATAGTTTATTTTACTTAATTAACTTTATTTTTTTCCTATTTAATTTTACAAGTAAAAATGGATTCTACCTCAAGCCTATCTCAGTAAATTTTCTCAGAAGCTTATATAATAGAAACATAGTCACGCTTATTTGTTGAAATTATTCTACGATCTTTCAATTCCGTACTGAACATCACTTTTATGTAGTATTTAATTGACCGAGTGAAGCGAAGTCCTGTTTTAACTCGAACGTTCGCCATTGCGTCTGTTTGTTACGCAGTCACGACATAAAGCGTTGTTCAATTCTGTTCGACATTGTCATGACGTCATTTAAAACAAAAATTTTCACGTAACTCTAACTAACGGTTTAACTGATAGCAGAGAACACGGGGTAAAATAATGATACAGAAGTGTGTTCTTGACCAACCGTGAAAAACGAGTGTCAAAGTTAGAAATAACTTTATAGAAATGTGTTAAATCCCGAGTGAGAGTGGATGCCTACTCTACCCCTAGAAGCCCGTACAGACTACGCGCTCAAGACTTACTGCGTAGCAACATCGCCATATTTTCTTTGTTAGTAGCCGTGGGACATCAGTGATTGTTACATAATTTTGGAACTCCATTTTTAAAGCTTCCAAAAATAAATAACGGCAGCTACAAGAGCTTAGGGAGCTGTTAAAAGCAATAGATCAGAATATTGAGAAGTATGGGAACTACGCTTATCCACTCAACGCGAGAGGCAAACTTTTTTACACGTTTTTCCAGGGTTATAAACGCATCGAATTATTCACGACTACAAGAAACTACTTCATCCTCGTCATTTTTGGGCAAAATTCGTCACACCTGTTCGAGTGGATCAATGATTTTAGTAGTTTCCTTCTAAAATCATCAACCGCCTGCAATCCTTCAGAGCAGAAGATTACATAAAACCCATCAATCAGTTTGGTTTGCAGATACAACTTTCCACCTCTGAAACCATCTTTAAATTCATTTCTTCACTACTCGCTCCCTTAATAGCTTCCAACTCATTGAGAAAGCCATATTATGTGAGGGTAAAATATCCTAATCCAATTCATATACCTTATATGATCCTTCCTAATAGACAAAAACTACTTTATATCGATCAATGATATACACTCTTCCTAATTCACCCCTTTCCAAATCTTCCACAGTGAACCAATTCTTTTCAACGTATACTGTTTGGACCTTCCGTACCCTATCGGCGTTAACGATAATGTTTCCCAGTTTGTTGACAATACTGTCGTATAATACCAATTTTAGAGACAAAATTACTCAATTCAACATCAACAACTGCACAATTAACCTACTATGGATCTCCGAACACAAAAATATCAAAGGTAAGGAAGAGGCTGAAAATCTAGCCAAACATGCTCGCTCCCTTACATCAGCGATAATAAAGAACAACATCTGCACCAGTAAGGACATGTGGAAAAAAGTCAGAGACAACCTGGAAGAAAAAGTGATAACAAAAAAGGAAAAAGCAACATCGGCAATAGAAACCATAAAAGATCAGAGCACTTCCAGAACCATCTCTAGAATACAACACATAGTGTTAACCCGCGTCAGAATCTCTTACACCAATTTAACTTATAGTTTTCCATTTTTCAGGTTCTCTCCGCCTACTTGTCATAGCTGCAACCGAACCCTAACAATACAATACATTAATTTGAATTCAGCGATTACAAGCAGCAAAGAGAACAAACCCACGCAAAACCTACGCCATCAAAGAACTCATATCATCAAGGGAATCCATACTCAAAATCCTAAAATACGTAACCCAAATTAATATACAAAATATACAAAATCTGAAACGTATTATGTATATATTACGAACATGTAACAATATTTGATTATATCGCGGTCGCCAATAACGTTTTAATATAATTGAAGCGACCTTAAATAATGTAAAAAAAAAATACTGTCTCCTGAACATGAGAAGAAAACTCCAATAACCTTCTTACCTTCCACAACACGTACCTCGTAAACTTCACGAATCTCTCTCCAAGTGAGGAGCCAAACCCAACCGTACCAAAACCACCGTTGTAATATTCCGTCAAAGAAACTGCAACCAAGCCACCTATTTCGGTACTCATCTAAACCAAACCCTCAGCCTAATCCCACATTTTCAATTACTATGAAAACGCTTCACCCAAAGATTTAACCTTATCAAATGCCTATGCTCCAGAATCATCCTACGACCCTTCCATCATAAGCATGTAATACAGTAAAGGCACATCGTTTCTAAAGTCTTCCTACCACGAAGAATACTACGCTTCTGTCGTTCACTTAACCTGTCCAGCTCATTCCAACACCATCGCCATCCTGTCCACCAACGTCTTGCCCATCTCCGTTCATCTTACTACCACCGATCCCAAAAGTCCTATCCATCTTCCAACAACCTATGTGTTTTTGGACGGAAACCCGAAATCAAATATACCTATCCCCCGGAAATAGTTCTCCGTAACCTAAAACAAAAATACCAAGAGTTACAACTCCCAAATTTCCCTGCCGACAATAGACAAGAACCTGGCTACTAGTTATACTTACGTGTTTTTTTCACGAGCCAAAAACCTATTAGACGTTCGTATTGATCACAGCTCGCATTAGGTAGGTTGAATTGTTAATCCTGAGATTAGCATTATTGTTTTTTTTCGTAGGAATATGTCCGATTATCTGTAACCGCATTCTGTGATTAGATATTGGTAATATTGTGATATGCAAAATTGTATAGGACCACATAGTTATTTACGATCAATATATAATGTGTCAGAAATTAAGTAACAGTTTTTAAGAAATTCAATAAACACAATCCTTAGTGTAATTACTGTGGAATGTGGTAACCGTCATTATTAAAAAAGATTATTTTGGGTAGAAGTTTGAATCAGGACGAAAATTTTTATTTCGATGATGGATTAATCAACTTGAAAGTTCAGTGAACTAGTAAACACAACGTTTTTGACCAAAACGTATAATAAAATTTACTCAATAATAGAAAATTATTTTCATTTTCAAAAGACCAAGAATAAGACACTTTCAGTTATACAATAGAATTTTATATAAAATTTTTTTGCTCTTTAGTGTTACAATACTATTGCGTTTTGAAGTCAATAATAATTGTCTTCAATATATTTCACTTGAAAAATTAATATTTCCTAGCTATGAATTGTTCCGGATACGTGATACATACTGTCTTAAACTGCACAGTTACCTTAAGTCAGTTGATCGAGACTTAAACTGTTATTATTTAAGAAGTTAAATTTAACGTATTCCTGGTACTTATATACATATATTTGAAATAAGAGAATAATAATGTTGAAAAGGGATGATAAAGTAAATTACAAGTTAAACTCGTGTGAAAGAAGTTCACTTCGTTATTTTTAATACCTGATTCAGAATTGAAAAAGGACTCAGAGCCAAATGTGTTTCGCGTGTTGCATTCAGGAAGGGACGCTCAATTTATTGACAAGGAGTGTAGGTCTATATATGTTTGGAAATAGTTTTTTGAAATTATAGTAATTTCCGAGACAAAGGGCGCTGAAGAAGCTTCTAATTTTGCTTTTGGTAAACGTAAAACAGATCACCCTGTGAGATGACTAACAGAAATCATTTACTACACAGAGGACGTAATAATTATTGGCGTGAGAGTATGTACCTAACACGTTCGAGAGTAAACAGTTACAAAACCCGCCAACCTGAAATGGAACTCCGCTTCTACGTAATTTTGGAATGGGACACACAGCAAACATAAACTGTATTGAATACTTCCGAAGAAATTGTTTTCTCCTAATCAGAGCGACTTCTTTACGTATCTTCTACTGCAGTTAAGATCAATATCATGCTCTTTTATAGGTTTAACTATATTTATCAATCATCTAGCTACATACATAAATTGTGACTTGCGTAAATTTATGAAATTTATGCATAAATTTATGAAAAATATGTCACGGTTGTATATATTCAGAAGTAAATGAAAGTTCACAATGACTTCATAAATAATAAATTAATTTAAGGCTGCGAATGAGGTGACGTAATTGTCAATATTATTTTAATCATGACATAAATGAACGTTAATTTTTTGCCATATATTATATATATATATATATATATTATGTAACTATTAGTCAAATATATATATATATATATATTATAACTATTAGTCAAATATTTTTCGCAATATATTTCGGAATTATTTTAACGCTATTCGCTTACATCCGTAATTTAATAAAATGATTACTAACATAGCGTAATACGTTTCCTTCGATCATAGAAAATATTTTATTATAAGTTAGTGAACGAAAACAGGTTCAAGGTAAGGTTAAGACACATCTCGTGTCCATACTTCAGGACCATATTTAAACGAGGACCCAGTAATTATTGAAGTTGACCGTACGTCACGGGAACACATTTAATTGCGTGTATCATGGTGATGAAGATTGATTACGTGATGCCCCAGGATGCGGTTACGCATTCCGCATCCCAGTAATTCGCCGTATGGAATTGCCAATCAGGAGACTTTCGTCATCTCACTTGAGTTCGATGTTTACGTAAAGTAGATTAACGGCTTAACGCATGTATCATCAAATTACAAACAAATTTACCGTTATATGTAATACGCCCGTACAGTTTCCAACATAATATATTATTTAGCATATTTTTGGGGGGATTTAGAACGAATTATGAATGCATTCTGTCCATCTGTATAATTTGTTCTGAGTAAATAATCATCAATTTGTTAGAATATACAGAACTTTAATTTTATTCATTACGGGATTTCCCGTCAGAAATACTGCGTTACAACTAAATATCTGATAGCTCAGTTTTTTCTAGGCGGTAACATTTAAATTTCTGATGCGGTTCAGACCTGTTAACAAACTACATACGACGAACATTTGGGCAATTGATTTATGGTTAAAAAATTAGTTTTTATTTCAGTCACCTGACGGAAGCAACAAGGATTGCGGAATTGTGTGGTATTATTTGTTTCTGTAATTTAGCTACTTATTTAGGATAATATTATACTTCTAACACAGTCGTTTTATATTTTCATTACAATTGAATATTAGATATAAATTTTATGTAATTTACACTGCTACAATTACTATATTACTTGGTTCCGAAATCTATCATAACATAAATTATTCAGGACTCCAAAATAAACATAACACTTTTGTTTTCATTTTAATAGACGATCAAACGACGACTCGTTATGAAAAAGTTTAGTAAAATAAAACCTATCATCTTCATTGTATAGATTCATATCCTTATGGAACTAATAGAAATCAAATTTATATTATATTTACTATTGTAGAAAGAAATCATTGATTATATTTATGAAAGTCTTATGGATTTTTCTCTATTGAAATTGATGCAAAATTTCATAGTAAGTTTGATGTTCCAACGACTTCAAGGAAATCAACATGACTCCTATTTTATATTAATTTTTTTATTTATTTTTAAAAGGTAAAATATCTGCGGAGTTTTAAGTATTGTACGTTTCATTCGTAGTATATGGGAAACACGCTATTGAAACTCTTGATGCTATTCCACACATATCCTTGCACATACATTTATAAAACCGTTTATTCAGTTACTGCATTTTTATTCGGATCAAATTGATGTAGCACTTCTTTCCAATATGTTTTTATTTTTTTTTAAACTTACATTTATAAATCATTTACATTTTTTATCGTTTAGATTTAGATTTATTATTCATTTCATTAGTCCTCGGTCGAGGAAATAGCATAGTCATAAAATAACATTACATGAAAATAATAATTATTACACTTACGAAATTTAAAAACCAAACATTGTACTTAACAATTTTTTATATAATTTAAAACTACGTTAAATATATTAATATAACAGTAATTATTAATTAAAGAAATAATAAGTGTATTAATTAATCTTCAACTTTCATTCGACGGAGTTTCCAGCAGAAAATCTTATACCGATTCCCGTCGAACATGAAAAAGTCAATAAGTCAACCGTTAAATATTTTAATCGTAAAATAAACGCAGAACTTGATAGGATACCAGCAAAATATTTTAGTAACGAGGATCTAATCTGTACTTCGTATCTAAGAACTCTATCAGCGAATAATATGCTCCATTAATTAACAGATATTTACAACTTTTTATAAATAAATTTTTGTACACTTTTGTAAGTTTTTATTTCGTCTGGAAGACTATTGTATATATTTATCCAGGAATAACGAATGCTTGATTCAAAATTGTTAGGCGATGTTTTTCTATGCGGATGAGAGAAATTACTTGTGTTTTATATATGATTTGCTCCGTTTAGGGCATATAAATTGATGTTCATTGTAGTTTTGTTCGTGTAATAGTAATTTATGATTGTAGGAAGACAACTGATTAACTTTATATTTCGCGGTCATGTGACCAACTGTGGACTGTGAGACGACGTCCTTAGCTGATGTCCGAATAGTTCTGCGATGACCATTTTTGCCTGGCGGTGTTCCAAGATGATATATTGTGGCGGCACCAGATTAAAAAGTCTCCATGGTGTCCACCCTAAACAAGTACTCCACTGAAACTCTATCAATACTAGCGCCGTTGCTCACTTAGGGTGCAAATTTGTTCATCTCCTTAACGCGCGCAAAAATAGTCCGAATGTAACCTATGGAGGCTTGGTTCAAACGAACAGCTGAGGCTGAGAGCGCATTGCGTGCCTCGAAAGCAATTATTCTTCATAAGTGACAGGCAAAACACAGCTGTTTCTCTGTGACCACGAATGCGACTCCACATTTATGTCCTCAAGAGACATATTTGGAGAGAGGAAAGGGAATATTTCGTAAAAAAATTATTGTATTAGGAATAATATTGTTAAATTGGATGCTACAAGCTAATAAAATGGTCCAAAAACTAGGTCATTCTCCAGTGACAAGTCTTACATAGTCTTTAGATCGCTTGGGCATTTTCGTTTAAGCCTTCTATCATTTTGTATTTTTGTAAGAGTATTCCGAAGAGTTTTGTTGTGGTTTTATAGTTTTATATAGTGATTAAGACATTTCTCAGTTATGACATCTTTGAAGTCATGAAGAGTGCCATTATAGACATACCATGCGACATTGGATATAATATATTATCGAACGGTTTCACTGTATTATTGTAATACTAGCTGAGTGCCCGGCGTTGCCCGTGTCTTATTTACATAAACCCGAAAAAGAATTTAATTCTATATTAATCTTTAGTCAAGAAGACACAACCTAAATCTAACTATTCCTAGTTCCGTACACAATTTCGACCAATAGTGCTTTAATTGAACAGCTATAAAATACATTGAATTTTATTGCGTCAATCTCAACAAACATACCTCCGAATTTCTTTACCAATACATAAATATACTGCATTAATTTAATAGCTATAAGATACATAGAATTTAATTGCATAATAGCAATAAACATACCATCGTTATTCTTTAGAAATATAATTCTCCACGAACAAATAATTGTCAGTAAGTCTTCAGACAGTACTTCTTGAGTATTGCAGGATATAATTGTCCATCAGTATTCGCACATTACGAAGGATTCAAGTGATCAAATTGATAGCTACATTCCAAATGTAAAGAAATGGTGGCCATATTGCACTCACTAATTTAACTAACATTTTCCGCAACGATTGTAAAGTATTTTGTATTGTTTTTTATTATCACTCGATGGAGTATTACTGGATAGAATTATACTTTTATTCAATGAAAATATTTCTGCTTCATTTCATTACGGAAAAATCGAACTATTTCCTTTGTTCGTCGCGTAGTAACGTCTCTCTCTGTCGCGTGATGTCATGATATATTGGCGCACAGTAATTTATCACTTAATGATCACTTTTTAAAATTATCATTCTTTTCACATTTATGCTAGTGGTTTGTCACCCCACAGTACCGGTTCTCGATTTTGGCAGAATACGTATACCAATTTTTGTTGCATTCTGTCCACGCGATAAAATTTGTATAAAGAACAACGTACATACATACAAATATACATCCTTTTTTATTATATAGATTATATTTTATGCTATATCCGTAGAGATAGGGATTATTTTCTAGATTAGACTTTTTTTTCAAGTGATAGTTTGAAACTCCAAGTAACCATTGAATTTCCTTGTCTTGTAGATCTATCTGTTAACGTTTTCTAACCTGTTTGTCGCTGGTCTTTTCGTAGCGTGAAGATGACTTGCACAGATTTATCTTCGTTCCCTCTTAATTTTCCACTTTTGTATCCACGCTAGCATTACATTTAGATGATTTTGTAATACATTGGTTGTTATTTCTGGATCGTCGTTAGTTTTTTTTAATAGAGGGATAACAGTGTAAACCTTTCATAGACATCTGAGAGGGGTCCACACCTCTCAGGTACTGTGAGACTCTCACCCACTAAAACCACAAAACTCTTTCCAATCGACTTGATTTCCGCCCCGGGACGCGTTAGCATTACTTCAGGACGGTGTCTATTCTAATTTGACTCACGGCTTCTCGTCATTGTTCATTCATTCTGCCGGTGTAGCTCGTCGCCATCGCGCTTCTTCATACTGAGGATCCTTTCAGTATACACCGTCACTGCATTCCAAAGGTGGGCGTCCCTCAACATCATATGGATTATGGTCTCCGGTGATACTACGTTAGCGTCAAAGTCGTGTTTCACTTGATGTCGCTCTTGCAGCCATCGATCGCACGCGAAAAAAGTATGTTCCGCATCGTCTATGTCTCCACAATTAATATAGTTCGGACTGTTTACTTTCCCCATCGTTTTGAGATACTTACGGACGTACCCGTGACCCGTTAGGGTCGTGGTTGGTGGGAAGTATAACTATGTAGTTATCAATTAAAATATTATCCTTTACCAGTAAAATATAAGTGTACAGGATGTATAGTAAGGAAACCAATACGCTACCCTGCGGTACTCCAGACTTGATCGGTTTAGTGCCTGAAACACTTTCATTTCCTCCCTTTCTGAATTTCTCGTCTATTAAGTAGAATTATAGTAGACCAAAGTACGTTTCCGGAAGAGTGTTCTGAACTTGTATAATAAGCCCGAGTGCCAAACGTTATCAAACGCTCTACTTACATCTTAGAATACTGATGTACAGAATTTTTTGCTTTGAAGTAATTGATTAATTATACGACACACAGAATCGTAGGATGGTTCTGAAGGAAGTCAAATTGGTGCAGAGGAATCCATTCTCTGCTGTAAGATCGGAAACTATTCTTTTCAGTATAAGGCTTCCAATAGTTTTGAGGTCCTCTTGAACCATAAGATGATTGAATATTTTCCAGGCTGAGGGATTAATATCCATGGAGGAATCCATTTTTCGCTGTAAGATCGGCAAACATTATTTTCAGTATAAGGCTTTCCAACAGTCTGAGATACTATTGAACTATAAGAAGATTAAATATAATTTCGTTAATTTTCAGTTATTTGGGCCTGTAATTCTACTTCCGGATAACAGTAAATATATACGGAATTATTATCATTTTTTATCTTAGGCGTGACACCAGCTGTGATAGGAGTTTTTCGGAGATTCAATTTATTGATTTGATTTTGTAGTTCTCTACGAGTGAAAACGGTATTTCAGTTACATTAGTTAGGATGCTATTTAATTACTCTCGATCTCAGCGCCAGTAACATTATTGTTGGGGGTAAATTGAAATATAAGGAAGAAATTGGGAGTCAAAAAGTGAGTTATAATGCTGATAGTTACCAGAGAGAAGTTAATTATTAGAATATAGGCAGAAATGATGTATTTGAAGACAATTTATTATATTGTGAAGTTCAAAGAAATGGATTCTGGAGAATTAGAACAGTGAATTCTAGGATACCTATTATTCGAATTGGGTTAAAGTTATTGATGAGTTTAAAAACATTAGGTTTGGATCTATGTAACATTTATATTTATTTTCAGGTCTTTTTTGTCATTTTGTCTTAATTGTTCCAATTCTGCATCCCCCACATGATGTATTTTAATGTTACATATTTTACTTCTTCGTTACCAGTCCTTTGTGGAAATTACTCTATGCATAAAACTTTTTCCTATTATCGGAGAAATATCACCGCAGGGTGTCTCACCTTGCCTCCCGCCGTGACGTCGATGAGAGGGATGAAACCCATTGTACTCTACGGAGCAAAAGTGACTGCGGGGGTTCTGCAATGGGTATCAGGTACACAGACTAACGTCCATATCCTTGCCGGTATTCTAACCCGGGACCTCTCTGAAACGACGTAATGAGGCTGACCAATACACCACAGCAGGTCGGCTTTGATTGATACATTATATATATATATATATATATATATATATGTATATATATATATATATATATATATATATATATATTGTAATAATCAAAAGAAAGCCTTTATTTAGTTTAATTAATTTGCCTCACGTTGAAGCCAAATATGTAATAAAAAACAATAATACTTTAATTAATTTGAAGAATTTACCTCACGTGAAGCGCCATTTAGATAATAATTAAATGGAAGGCGTTAATTAAAATAAATAAAAATAAAAAATTAACAAACAAAATATTTATTTATTTTGTGGCAATAAAGATAATTACAACAAAATTTGAGATCTTTCTCTCTCTCAGGGCCTCTACTGGGTTTGCTAATGGACACAACAAATTGATTTAAAAATCTTATCAACAAACAGTTCACAATTTACCTAAACAATATGTCGATAGAAAGAAATTTAAAAGTAAAGAAATTAACTCTGATTGACAATTAAAAGAACGAAATCTGACTCTTTCCTTTAATTACGTTTACAATTAATCATTAGTTTTGGTTTTGTTACTTTCATCTGTCTAGCTAGTACCAGCATTCTTTTTGGTTTCGGAAGTACACTATGGCAAACTTTTACACTGATTCTAAAATATTGACTCACAGATTTTACACTATTAAAACCAAAATTGATAGGCTCAGAGGAACTCGGATGATCCTCTGAATTTCAGCTATCTGATGTCTGCTCGCCTTACAGGAACCCTATGATTCGTAGATTTATTAGTCTTTTACTGAATTGGACGTAAACTGGAACGTATCTCCTTGACGATTTATTTTAACTGTTTATTCTTTCGGAGCAAACTAACTTTCATTTAGCTCCTGGCTGTAGACTTAAACTGCTCTTACTTTTCAATTATTTACGCTGAAATACTTGCGGCGTGAATGTTTTCTTCGTATGAATTTACAACTTTAACTAGTTATACATTGACGATGTCTAGTCTCTGCTCAAATTATATTTCTTGTTCTGCTCCTCATAATGTCTTTCCGCCATCAGCTCTTAACAATCTTTCTCCGCTAACAGTTATATTACTTGTTCTGCTCCTCACGATGTTTTTCCGCAAACTGACTCCTAGTTCCCCCGAGTTTTAGCGCGCATACGCCATTTTTGACTTTTCGACAAAGCAAAGTGAGCTCGCTTCTCTCATTGTTGCTTTGTTCGATCAGACCGCTATAATGTATTTCTCAGACAATTCAAATTTTATGTCCAAACAATTAATGGCCTTATTAATTGGCATTACAATATATATATATATATATATATATATATATATATATATATATATACATTTGTCGGGGAACTAACTCACGAGAGTTTCTCTCACGCATAAAAACATGCATGCCTCGCCGGGATTCTAACCAGGGACCTCTGTTATGCGACGTAGTCACACTGACCGCTACATCACCGGAGATCGGTTGATACATTAATATAATGGTATAACGTGTAACTTTCAGAAAATATCCATATGATTGTTTTAAAAAATTCAATTCCATTAAAAATAAATAAAAACATAAATTTGTATTACTGTACTTGCTGCTAGGTGACGTCCCTGATATAGAATACGCATTGGAGATTTAAAGAGTCATACGTATATATACTTCATTCCTATAAATAAGTATTAAGAAAATGTCTAGACAATTTGGGAAGTTGATTTAATGAAGATTGCAGCCACCAAGGCCAAGTTGAGTGGAGGGAATGGCTTTTGGCAGAGCACGAAACGGAGCTGCGTCCAGGAATACTCGAACGCGGCGACAGACGCCGTGGTCTTAATTAACTCGTGGAACTGAGTTGATGGGAACCCGATACAAGCCACCTGCGTCGCGACGTTCTGCATCGTTTATTTGTGCATCTGCACCTGTACCTGACAACCGAAAGATGAATTTTACCAACTGTACTTCTTTTTATATTTCACTTCATTAAAGCTTAGCTCTGTACGTATTTTAAGCAGACAGTGAGTAACTACGAACTCACAAAATACGCTACCGTCTATACCCAGCGGCTTGGACTGGAAAACCAGCAATTTGTCTTCTGGCGCGTAATTTGTAGCCTGTTAGGTGCGCGATTCTATAACGATTTATTGGCGAGGTAAGTTATTAAACGGTACTTAAGTGTTTGAGATAGATCTTATACAAAATAGATGTAATTCGTTTCCAAAATTTGTTTAATAAATCATTTCCATTAATATTACTATATTTGGATCAAATTAACGATTACGATTGAAGTAAAAGAAACTGATATACAGTCCTAAACGTTTTCCGCAATATTTTTTTATTTAATTTTCTTTCAAATACATGAGAAAATGTCTTATTGGGTCATTGTCATCTTTAAAAAAAATTACAATCACGTTGCATGTAATCTTTTGGGTCTGGCATATACTTATTTAATTTATTTTAGCTTAACAGTCCTCCAATAAAATTCACAAACGCATCTTATTTCCTACATACATGCCCCTTCTCATTGCAAATCCACTCAACTGTTGCGCTTCCCAGCCTTCAGTACAAGTGTTTGACCCCTCCGACTGTCAACTTCCCCCAGGCATCGTACCAAGCTACCAGAACAACCAGCTTACTAGAGCTGACAGGGAAACATTTTGTGGCAACTGACTTAATTTTTCGGATAAATTCATTTTTCCCAAGCGCAGTTACTAAGTCGTTGGTAGTCCACACAGTACCTATCTCGTTAATTTTTAAAATTCTTATATATATATATATATATATATATATATATATATCCGTTCCAAGATTCTTCTCTTCAATCAATTACATTAATTGTGCCGTATTTATATCTCTTCCATAGCTACCTCATTTTTTCTTTTTTCTACATGCTTGTATATTTGATTGTTTGTTTATGCATTCTGTTCTAAATTACTTCTGTGAAAATGTAGCCTAATTTTTAAATTCACCGTTTTATATTTTCTCACAATTCTTATATATTTTCCTTGCAGGTTCGTACGTTAGCCGTATCTCTTATTATTCTTCAGTGTTCTACTGAAATTTTTCCCCACAAATCTGGAAAATAAACGAAACTTTATGAACTGAATTATAAGATTGTTTTTTGTGGTCATTACTCCATTCTCTATCCAACCTCTTTCATATATTCAGTACCATCTTAATTGTAAACCATAGTTCCAAAATATCTATTACTAATCTATTCGAAAACTCGTTAGTATGATCTTCCCTTTGTGCTATGGATTTCCTACGATTCTCAAGTAACAACTAACACATGGATGAAACTTTTCGAACTACATACCTCCGCATTTGTTCCAGAATTTTCTTATTATTTCTTTCGGATACCAGTTATCCAACAGTAATTTAAATATTATATTTTTTACCTCCCGGATAAAGTATGTATCAGTAACTTTCATTGCTCTATAAATTAAGTTGCACATAAATTTAATTATATACCTTGTCGGATGACATTACATAGAATTTAATAAAACATTTCTGATTTATTATTATGATCCGAGATTAAAAGGACTGGGTAAAACCCATAATAAATATTGCTCGCTGGGACCCGTAGTGAATGGGAAATTTATTACACGTAATTTTATCTAAATTCCTAAATAAAAAATTAATGAGTTTTAAAACAATATGTCCGTTTTGTCGTTGTGACACTGTTTAAGGACACCTTAGTAAAAGTGGAACTTCATATCATCAATGAAAATTGTTACACCAACTAAAAAAGTAAACAGTTGTTTATTGGAATTATATATATATATATATATATATATATATATATATATATATATATATATTGTAATAATTAACAATTGGGTTTAATTAATTTAACTAATTTGCCTTTATTTAATTTAATATTAATTAAAAGACATTTAAATATGTAATAAACAACAATAATGCGTTAATTAATTTAATTTTAATATAAAGAATTTAATGAATTTGCCTCACGTGAAGCGCCATTTATGTAATAATCAACAGGTTGGATTTAATTAAATAAAAAAATTCATAAAATTTAATACATAAAATTATTTATTTTCACTTTGTGGCTTCTAACTCAAAAAAAATTACAATATAAATTTTAATTACTCAGGGCCTTCACTGGGTTTGATAATGGACACAACAAATTGATTTTAAAATCTTATTACCTAAACAGTACGTCGATAGAAATAAATTAAAAAGAAAAGAAATTAACTTTGATAGGCAATTGAAAGAGAACGAAATCTGACTCTATCCTTTAATTACGTTTACAATTAATCATTAGTTTTGGTTTTGTTACTCACGTAGTGTCCAGCTGGTACCATCATTCCTTCTGGTTTCGGAAATACACTATTGCAAAATTTTACACTGATTCTAAGATTCACAGATTTTACACTATTGAAGTCAAAATTGATAGACTCCCAGGATGATCCTCTTTTTTGTCAGCTATCTGCCTTATACGAATCCTATGATTCGTAGATTTGTTAGTCTTTTACCGCTTTGGACTTAAACTGACTTCGTGTCCTAGCTGGCTACAGACGTATAACTGCACTCCTTTCCTGGCTGCTGTTAGACGTAGAAACTGCTAACTTAGTGATATTTACGGGGTGATACTTCCGTGAATGTTTTTACTTTGTCTTAAATTCACAACTTTATTTAATAATACATTAACGATGGCTAGTCTCTGCTCTAGTATTATTCGTTCCGTCCCCTGAAATGTCCCGCCACCAACTAACTCTTAGTGCTCTCCAGTTTTAGCGCGCATACGCCATTTTTTACTTTCCGACAAAGCAACAGATCGCGGCTCCATTGTCACTTTGGAAGCTCCTGCCGCTACAACTAAATTTTAATAAAACCAATTAATGGCCTAATTAATTGCCATTACAATATATATATATATATATATATATATATATATATAACGAGTATATTCAATTTTAAACAAATTAACATTTAAATAAATTTCGTTTCCCTTAACGGATTCATCAGACGTGAAACAAAAAAAAATCAATAAAAATAATTATTACTTTGATAAATGCAGTAAAATCAATTTTTTTAATGGAATGGAATTTTAAAGACCTTTAAAGTCGACAATATTTATGGAAATTTCTGTATGTTTTGCCCCGTAAAATAACAGTACTACTGAATGATAGAAGAAAACTATGATCGTTCAACTAATCAGACTTCAAATTAGAGAACTCAAAGAGCAGCCCTTTCATAAAGGAAATAAGTACGTAAAAACTTGGAAATAAATGGATGAATATCTGAAAGCTTCAAGGAAACTGGGTTTACCCAAACAATAATTTCTGGGAATTCAAAGTGAACGAAATTGAAGTTAATGAGTCTTACGTGATGCGGCCAGACGCTGTTTCAGTCAACGATCCTGAAAATTTAAGTCTTTCGCGACAACAGACCATGAAACAACTGCCTTATTTTCTTATAAATAAAGTTCATTCAGGCCAGAGTCACATTTAGTTGAATAAACCAACGACTCGGGACTCTTTAAGAAAGAATAGTGCGTCACAATGAAATTATCGCTATGATTAGAAATGGACTCATACTCTTAGCTGAATGAAAACCGCCGACGATCCCCGGAATGAAGGAAGGCGAAGAACTTACGACATAAAATCCGAAGCTGTTTCAAGGTAAATATTTAAATAGTTTACAGAATATTCGCAAAATTTAGGTACACAATAAATTATTATACGAATAAATAAATAATAGTTTGTCCAGTACATTTCTTATAATTAGGAGGTTTCGGTAGATCTTTACGATCCCTGCGTTATGCGAGCCTAAACCGGTGAAATATAAATTTCGTCTGTTACACAAGAAAACGGATGAAACCTTACCCATTTATATACAGGACATTGAGATTATTCTTAATTTTATTAAACCGACATTCTCTGCCTGTAGAAAAAATGGCGCACGTTGGTTTTGTTCGTTCTTCACAGTGAACGATTTCGATTCAACTCTTTTCCGTTGTTATAGTCATAAGAGGGATCTAGCAATATCAAAATTTATCAGCATCTTCAGACTATGTGACTAACGTTAAAGATAATCTTTTTAAGATTTTATTTACAGAAAAATGACTTGAACGGTTTTGCCTCTGTAGCTGTGAATAACTTTGAGGCTCAACCACCAGTTGACAAAGTTAAAACTTAAAATACAATCTCCCCAATTTTGGTGTCTTTAGTCTTTATACGAGTCAAGTTATAAGCCGGTAAACAAATTATTTGTTGTCAAGGGTCGGTGAAAAATAACTGTAAAAATGTTATGTATAGAGCCAAGAAATAGTTATGTATTCAGTAAAAATCCTTGACTAATGACTTATACGTAACGACCTTCTGTATCGACAGTACGCTTTTAAAAACTTTGTAGAGCCAACCAAAAGTTAATAACTCTGCAAAATGTCTTCAGCCCTTTTTAAAATGCGTAACCAGCTTCTAAGCTATCATCATCAATATATTTATTATACTCGTTCTTAACCCTCAAGCCAGGACATTCAGTGATTTCAACTAAGCAAGGCATTAACTGATAGTTGGCACATTATACAGTATACAAACCCCATTTTAGCTTTCGTAGACTATCACTCAGACAACAGTCGTCTCCCTGAAGTAGGGTGAACAGACAGGTCCTTTTCTGAAATGGTTACTCCCCCGCCTGCCTGAAAACGACAGGATTATCTGTAACAACTTATTTATTTGAATTACCCTTCTTTTTACCTATGTCTAATTACAATCACGACCATTTTTCTTATAGAACCGTCGGAACCCCAATAATATTTTCCTATCACTATAAATTTCTCTGTGGCAGCTAAAAATGAAATAGGATATTAGTATGGTGACAGGGAGTACCGAAATTTACAGATTTGAACAGATATTAATTTTTTAAACCTAAGTAGTAGAAGGGTTAACGACTATTAGACAGCAGTAGGAGGTAGGTTGAGTAAATTATACAATTTGCTACGGCAGAATTTTGTAAAATTGATGTGATGAAAATAGTCGTTTTAGTAATATGCGATATTATAACGCAGGAATCAGGCGGGAATTTATGAGTTCAACTAGGAAGTAATTAAAGTGAATATGTTGTCCGAAGATAATTTCAAGCTGAATATTCTTGGCACCGGATATCATTATTGGAGCCAAGAAAGTTTGGTGAAATATCTCTTCTCTTAAAGAATGATACGTCTAACTTTGGGTCACATATCAGACAGTAAAAAAGATTATACCTGATTAAAAATAAAATTCGTTTAGAGATCGTTTCGGAGAACTATCAGAGAGGACATATACATATATAAAGCCCATGTATGTCAGCAGATATCGAAAGTACGTTCGAATTTTATAGGAACTTGTAGACATTAATTAAACCTGTCCTCATAATAATAGAAGTAATAACAAAATTTTACTTAAGTATTCAGTTATAAATAAATCAACAAATGAATTATATTATTTTCCTGCAAACGTATGTAAGATATTAAAAGCAGCCGTTTAGGAGCTACAGGAGTTTTTCTGATTTTTCTATTTTTGCAAGTTTTCTCCCAAATGTGCGTCTTTTCGCGTGAGGTATGGGTCTCATCCAATGGAAGCGTTTCCGCTGAAGACGATGACGTCACCCGCAGGTCGCTAGCTGTAGCCGTTTAGGAGCTACAGGCATTTTTCTGTTTATTTCAATTTTTTCCTTGTTTTCTCCCAAATGTGCGTCTTTTCGCGTCAGTTATGGGTCTCATCCTATGGAAGTGTTCCCGCTTAAGACGATGACGTCACCCGCAGGTCGCTAGCTGCAGCCGTTTAGGAGCTACAGGCGTTAAGTACGGAAAGGAAGGCAATAAGTCATTCATTCGATGTAGTGGAATTAAGTGATTATACTTTTGATTTTGTTAAAATAATTAATTGTAGTCTTGAGCTGGTAATTGTTACTTAAATAGACAGTGCTATTCATCTCACAGTCAAGGTAGGCAGCGAGGGCTGTTCTATCGCAGGTGAACCTTAGCAGAGAGTTTTTTTTTGGATACATTCTCCTTTCTGTGTTTTTTTTTAACTTAGGTCCCCACAAGCCGATGCACCTCGGCTTGTTTTGAAAGGTATATGTTCCGAGATCGCAGAACTTAGGTATATGGTAAGAGTTGTCCAATAATCCTATTAGAATAGTCGGCCAGCTGCCACCTAAGCTTGGAAAACTCCACTCTCGCCATCGGAAGGGCGTGGGACAAGTACCAAATGTTCTACCTACCGGATGCAGGTTTTTCTATTGTTTTCCCTGCATCACTTTTAGGCGAATTTCCAGGTAGGATCCTTAAACTATAGCCTGGGGGCCCTAGTTAACCTTCCTCTACCATCCTGCATCCCTCCTTTCAGTCCTTTTCCTATGCTATAAGAGGATTACCCTAATATATATAGCCTATCTACATCTTCTTCTTCTCTTCACTTCATCTGACAGTTTATAGTTTACTTTTAGTCTGTTATTTATTGGTCCTATTTCTCATAGGACGGAATTGTGAATATAAGATTCAAGTCCATGATAAATATATTATTAAATTGATTACGTGATCTCTCCGTTATTTGAAAACTGGCAAACATCAGTAATTTATTCTCTGGATGAATTTTTGTATTCCTTCACCTTTCCTGTGTCCCTCTAACGCACTGAAAAAAAAACGGCTGACCAACATAGTTCTGGGGCACATAACTTACAAACCTGACGCTGTTCTCTTAAATTAAACTCATTTCACATAGTGGTTGAGTTACTAAATACGAATTTGACGCATTTGTTCATAAAATCTTGAGATTAACCAAAAACTATTAGTTTAGTTTAGTGCCAAAGAAATATATCAATTTATGAAACGCGTTAGTAGCATAATGTGAAACACTATCATAACCATCTTATCAAACGAAAAATGTCAATATTTTCATTATAGATTATTATTTTTACGATCAAAAACATAGTTTGACTCTAATTTATTTAGACCTGTGTTTCTCATTATGTCTTCTTCGAGTGGTTTTTTTTCCTTCCTTCCTCACTAATTATCCTTCTATTTGACAACTTTCCATTTAGAAATTAGAGCCAAATTTTAGTCATGGTTAGTACTTTATAATATTGATACCGAAACTATCCTTCATGTTGTTTACTTGCTATTTTTGTATGAAATTATTGTATTTTTAATTCAGACATATGTTTTCTATTGTTCAAATTGCCAATATTACTTTCTAACAAGATTTATAATAACTGTGTGCATTCAATAGGAGGACTTTCTACCCCTAAAAGTAATTTCACATTCACGTGGTACTTCTGATTGAAGGTTTCGTAGATATTGACTCCTGACAAAAGGAGCCGTCCTCTATCTCTTTTTCCAAGGATATTGGTATTTCTGACTAATATTTTATTATTGAATCGCTGTTATAGTTACGCTCGAATAATAATTTAAAGAAATCGAACGTTGGAATTCTACCTGCGGCAAGAGTTCGTCTCTGCAATAAACGATTTTTCTTCTGAGCCAGTTAAATTAATTAAACAATATTAAATACAGAAAAATTTACGATATAATAAGAAAGATAGCAAAATACAGAAAAAATAAGTGATAATATAAATACCACACTCTCGAGGCTCTTGCGTATTTTCTGCACCTGAAGAAAAGGAACAAGGCTTCCAGAAATGTTGTGTGGTATTTATATTATCACTTGTATTCCCTACAGTTAAGTAATTTTTCTGAAATAGTAAAGCTACTGTATTTTCCAATAAAATTTGTTGTATCAAAAAATTATTCAATTCGAAGCATCATGAATTCAGTTATTAATTAAACCATTATTTATAAATTGGATATTTAATCGAGTGAAGTACAATTGAAATTAATGAATAAATCACCGCTTAAGGTTTACTTTATTAGTTTGTCCGATATCCGTGCAGCGTATATTTGGTCACTGATCACATACTTAAACATGTAAAAACATCACAATTATCAAGAACAGAAGAAAACGCTTTGAAACGAAGTAAATGGTGAATTAAAGGAACAGGAAGGAAAAATATCATCTGGACCGGAAATAGAACTGGCGACACCCGCTTAGTGTGTGGGTGCTCTCCCATCTGAGCTATCCGAGAGCAGTTCTAGACATCTCCATCCATTGTATAAGACTGAATAGTCTATGATAGGAGAAAAACCACGGCTAAGACCGCTTCTTACGAAGTAATGCTTAATTGCAGTTCCGTAGGAAGCAATAATTGGTCATCGATAGAAGGGGAGGTGTTTTATAGTGGGTAAGAATCCCACACTGCCGTGTAGAAACACACACACACACACACACACACACACACATATATATATATATATATATATATATTATTGTAGTACCAAATAAACAGGGTATTAATTGTTTTTAATAATTAAATTGTTAGCGGTACGAATGCATAAAGGCGACAATCAGGGCGGTTTTTTTTCTTTGTTTAACAATGGTAACTGAAAAACCGCGCGCTTGGAGAACAGTCAGTCTGCACCCATATACGAGACAGAACGGTCCACATAAAGTAATAACACAGTAAAATTTGCTAACATAAAAGCATGAATAGTGTTATCCAGGATGTCGAACGGCGAGATATGATAGTTTATATAAAACGCGAGTAAACAGTTTGGCGGAGAGACACATAAAATCGCAATTTGGAAGCAGAAGTTTTTGCTGTTTTGAACTAATTGTCGAGAGACTTTGAGGAAATCTACATTAAGCAACCGTCTGAGGGTGGACTAATCCAGATTCCCGGATAGCACAGACACGAGAGGGCAACGACCACGTGTATTCAAATTCTTAAGTGTAGAATCAGTGGGTAATGAATGGTCTGTTTTAGTGAGTGTTAAATTCAAGCAAGAAGAATCAAAACTGGTACCAGAAGTATTTTCGTGAGTACAAGACAATTATTAATAATTGTAAACGATAATTAAATGGTATAGTCAGATTTCTATCGCGTTTTTCTTTGTATTCGATTTCTTTTGTTTCTAGTATTTTAATTTTGTATTCCTGTAACTTCAATTCATTGAATTGTTAATGTTTTAATTGGAATGTTCTTGTTTATCAAACCCAGTTATGACCCTGATATATAGAGATTCGACGTATTTCATTGTAATGATATAAGAACTGTATTTTCATAAAATGCCACAAATTAATAAATGAAAAATTTAAGTATTTGTTATTAACTGGATGAAATTCGGCGTGCAAAATAGATCTTATACAATGTAAATTTATCTACAATAATAAATTTTTTAAATTTAAATCTTAAATTAATTTTGTTAATTATTTCAATTATTTAAGACCACCTTTTTAATCATTACATATTTGACGTCTTCAACGTGTGGCTAACTATCATTCAAATTTAAATTAATTTTTTGTGTTAATTGATTCATTTAATTAACCTATTAATGTGTTTATTACAATATATATATTATTTACCACTCTGTGATTATTATAAATCGTAGTAACTGGTAATTTCTTCAACTAAAACGAATATGTCATTTTATAAACATTAACTTTCTAGCTCATACATATACGTAAAATTATCTAAATTCAACCAATTGGAGATAGTACTATTGAATTATTTACTCTCAGGACCAAATAACCTCCTGAAACGAACACTATCTTTTTTTTTTTAAATTTTCCACTTCTTGATTTAGAGCCTTGATTAGTTTTCGTGAGAGCTGTTTTATAAACTTCTCGGGAAAACGCATCTTAAAAATTGCCTGTCCATATTTAACGCTAGACGCTAATGGTTTACAGATGTTCTTTAAAATGATATTAATGGTTGCTTAAGATAAACATCGGTTACAGCGAACTTTAATAAAGCTTCCGGATTTCGCGTTTGCCAAGTGCGCTGGCAACTTACAGGGCGAAATGCTATTAAAATAACTGCTTTAGATGACTATTATAAGCAGTTTAATGATCTGTTGAAGAACCCATAATTTCACACCAATCGAAAGACGTGCGAATGTAAATGTTTACGGGAAGAAGATTCACAGCTAAGTTAGAGCGTACATGAATTTATGAAAGTCGAAAATATGAATGATACCGTTACATCATTTATGAAAACGAGTCGGGAGGAAAATAACTTAGAAAACAAACTGCTCTCTGGTATTCGGGGCTCATATATAGAATAATTTATTATGTGCATAATAAATTTAAAAGAGTAAATGTTCACTTCAAATATGATTTCTGTTCTCTTATTTTAATTATGGATTATATCAGCACCATTGAAAAAATAAATAAGTTTAATAGTACGTCAGTTTTTTTGGAACCGTTAAATGCGTGTAACACGTTATCGAAAAGTAAAGCGTTTTTCGTACTTTTGAATAATTTTAATTGAGAACTCTATATTCAAAATGAATTGTAATTACCGATAGGGAAGACGCAGCCACACTAAATGCCACAGAGAAGGCCATTTGTTAATCCGCCTCGCAGTCACAGACCCAAAGCCATAGTATTGTGGTCTGCCCTCTTGTAATGAAAATCCATTTCAACTTAAGTAATCCGGTTATTTGCCGCTAGAAATCCAATTCTGGTGTTCAGGGCTGTTGGGGCTTGCAGTGAGCAAAGCCAGGGTGCAAACAGGGCATTTGCCACCAGAAATACTTCACCACATCCAAAACAAATTCACATGTAAAGTAGCTCACGTTACGAATGAATTTGTTGAATGTGATTTTTGCTCTTGTCACTTTAAGATTCTAGTTGTCTAATACAGCACCTTGAAAATGAGAAAACTTTACTGACAAAAAAAACTGAACGGAATTTTTTTTCAGTTCTAGACCTGCTACAGGTGTCTTGAAAAGTGTGGATACATATTCATTTCATTTATTTATAAATGTGAAAAATTATAAGTAATATCACATTTGAATGTACTTTACTTATTAATAAGCTTTGTCTCAAATTTTTGGAATTCACTAAATTAATACTTCAAGAAAAAAATTAATTCATTTCAAAGCTCAAGCTAAATTGAATTAAAGGATTTGTATGTAAACCCTCGATGAGATCGGGAATCGAACCCGGGATCTCCCCTGGTTATGGGGATCTTTACGACTCAGATAGCTCAGTTGAGGAGGTCACGGTTTCGAATCTCTGTCCGGTCGAGGTTTTTCCATCCTTACTCTTTAAAGTCATTATTACTTTAGCTTACACTTAAAAAGTAACGAACAATACATGCTATACTGTTAATATTACTAATACTGCTGACTTAATAACGCTAAACAGATAATAATTATTAAGTAACCTGGAAGTTAATTGAAATTATTTGGAGATACGATTAACTGGTCCAAAAACGATTTATTTGTCAACTTCAGGTTTGTTAATCACAATATATTTTCTTGAGTAACCCCGATGAGGTTTCCATTGAAATTATGAGGAAATAATTCCAATAAGTGAAGACAGAAAGTATGTACATTAGGAAACCAATTTATATTTAAATACCTGACTTTCCTTAATGTTTATTACGCATACGATTTTTTAATCAATGAATAATCATTAACTCCAAAAAGTCATAATACTCTTACATTCAAAGTCGTGAAATAAGGTGTGAATAAAGGGCCAAGAAGTGAAAGTGCTTTAAATACGAATTTGTCGTATAAATATTACGCGACAGTTGACAGGTAAAGATTTCAATATTTACACCAGGTACCCCTAACACATTCCTCCGACTTGTCGTGTCTCCTTGCCCTCTAAAATGTTGGTTAGGTACTCTCATTAGAGTCTCATTCTTTAGTAACTGGAAAGGACTGTCGCTTGTTCGCGTCTTCAGAAAATGCACTGAACTGCATTTCGGATCATATCTCATTCCCCTTTCTCGTTTTTATACAATTCATTTGATAATCCAGTTTAATTAAACTCAATTACAAAATTAATCTCCTTTCTTATTCTTAAGGATAAACTAAAATTAACGTTTTACCAGCCAGTTGAGAAATAGAATTGTTCACGTTATACTCTTAGAACCTCTTGAGAGGTTCATGGATGTTAATAAAGGGTCTCTCTCTCTATCTCTCTCTCTCTTTCTCTCTCTCTCTCTCTCTCTCTCTCTATATATATATATATATATATATATATATATATATATATATTGTAGTAATTGGTAATTAAGGCATTGTTCTAATAGAAAGTTGAATTGTAGAGGACTCATTATTGGTGGATATAGCGGACGCCGCAACAAACCGGCAATGCAAAGAAAGTATTGTTGATCGGTCGAAAAGGTTTTACGCGCTCAAAATTTACGAGACGAACGAACAGTCACGCAATGAACGGCGAGGCATAAAGACCAGCAAAGTCTATTGTACAAAAGTAGTACAGTCAGGCAATGAACAGCGAGGTGTAAAGACCACAAAATTCTAATACACGAAAAGTTGAACAATTTAGTCAGTCAGCAGCGAGAATGAAAAAGGTCTAATTTAAAGAACGAGAAAGTGTTCCAGTAACCAGTACGCTGTTATATCAAAAATGCAGAAATTGAACTAGTCTTCAGTCAACAGACAAAACCAATGAGGTGCATTTTCAACAAAAATCCACGAGACCTACAAATCCAGGTTGCAGTAAAACATCAAGAACCGACAAAGTTATTTTAAACCAACTAACAAACTACGCTAATTAGAGTCTGTGAACATTTAGAGTCTGTGAGAACTTAGAATCAGTGATATCCCCAAAATTGTGCACGAAAAGTTAAAATGAGACCTGGGCTGCCGTAAGTAGAAAGAAAACTTTAAAATCATTGTAAACCACGTTTAAAAGATAAACGTCAGATCGTTCTTTAATTATCGATAAAATGAGATATTTAATTATTCAGATCATTCTTTATTTCTTGATAAAAATTGAAATTGTTTAAATTCAATCTTTGGCATTATTTATTCAGCAACAAATTTCGTCTATGTTCAGACGCATTGATTCCCGTATAAAGTAAATGTAATTTTTGTGATTTTGATTATATAAATTCTGCCATTATCAAACCCAGTTCAAGACCCTGAGATCCCAAATATTTTGTGATTTGAATACTTGTTTTAAAATTGTTAATAAATTTTGTTTGTTGTATAAAGTTAATAGTTTTTCATTTTAAAAGCTAAGCAATTAAATTATTACTATATATATATATATATATATATATATATATATATATGGATCAAATGGGGTCGATCCTTAAAATATAGCCCGGGGGCCCTAGTTAACCCTTATCTAACCCCCCCCCTTTCAAATCCCTTCCTATGCTATTAAAGGGGAGTTGCTAAACGTGTATTACCCTCATGTTGCCTGTTGCCCTAAAAAATGTGTCGATGATGATTTTTTACTATTTTAAGTTTAAGGATTTTTATATAATAACAGTTTTAATTTGATATAAATGTATTAAAGATTTGTATATGTCGGTGTGATATGCGCATCGAAAGCCAAATGTCAAATCGATTTGGTATATTATAGATCGCAGTAATTTACGATTATTGTTCACTAATGTTTATCCTAATATAATCAAGCATAACTATCGAATTAATTTTTTTGTTATATTAAATTACATTTAAGTCACTTATGTTTTTATTGTAGCTATTGGATTGTCCTTAAATCTGCAACTTGACGCGTGGTGCTTTATGGAATTATAAGAAAAGTTAAAGTCATTTGAAAATAAAATGGTCAAGTAATTCGCTGCAGAAAAAAAATTGGAATCTCCGTCTCAGAAAATTAAAGCACCTTCATGACAAAATCCATAAACCAGTTGTATTTTTGTGTATGTTTAGTGTAAAATGGATGTTTACTGCGCATACCTGACTTTTCAATTTCTGCGAAATTTGTATCGCCGATCGCTTAAGTCCTCAAACAAATGCACGTCACGTTCGCCTGAAAAGTTTGCCGAAATAATTACAGTGAATAAGAAAGATAGCCAATTCAGACAAAAAAATGATAATATAAATGTCACACAACTTGTACCTTTCCTCAGGTACTAATCCAAAGTTATCCGTCGTTTCGTTGAAACTAACGTGTTTCATGGACGTGATTCGGATGTCGGTCTTTCTCCGCGATGAAATAAAAATTTTCTTTAATTTTATATTGATAAACCGTTAGTAGCAAAATTATAGAACAAAAACTAAACCTCGAGTAACAACTTTTCTGTAAAACTTCAAATTTATAATGGTAAGAGATTAATAGGTGACAAGATGTGTATTGTAGTAATTAGTAATTAATCCATTGTTATAATTGCAAAGTAAAGGACTCATTATTAGAGAATATAAAGCATACACCGCGACAAAGCGGGCGGCGAGACAAAAGAACCATTGTTAAGACGTACGCAGTCAGAAATCTAGGAGACGAACGGCAGTCAACGGCGAGAAGCGAAAGAGTGAGTCAACGGGGAGAAACTAAACAGTTTAGTTGGAAGTCAGACGCGGGCAGATGTTCATCGAGTAAAGTGTGGCAGCCAATACCTTATTAAGAGTGGTGTGGCACACAGAATTTCATCGAGTAAAGTTTGGACATATAATTCGATCAAGTAAAGGTCGCAGGAAAGTTTCTCAATAAGTAAAGCCACAAACAGTAACCTAATAAGTCATGCCGCAGTAAAAAACTCAATAAGTAAAGAGACCGTCACCAATTTCACCGAGAGAAAGTTGGAATAATCTGACTGACCATTCATTCGGAAGGAGTAGCCGTTTCCAGCTGAGAGAACATCAAGTTTCGACAAGTGTTTTGTAACCAATTTAAATTCAGTGATATCCCCAAAAACGTGTGCACAGAAAACCCCAAAATTGATACCTGGTCGGCCGTAAGTAAAAGAACTCTAAAATTTATTTGTAAACCATTTCTTTAAGATACGTCAGATCGTTCTTCAATTATTTCTTTTCTTTAATTATTTCATTTCTTTAATTGTTTTGTTAGATAATTTAAATTCAAGTCACCCATTTATCAAACCCAGTAAAGACCCTGAGATTCTAAATATTATTGTGTAATTTTTTATATTGTGTTTTAACTCCATGAATAAATTTGATTAATTCTTCAAATAAATATTTTTATTTAGCCACAGCCATTCAGTCTTTTTAAATTATTACAGTATATAAATTGAGTTCTTACACTTTGACCAAACTAAAATGTTTTACAATCCCAAACATAATATAGAATTCAGACTATTGAAAGTTACATATTTTTTTCCTTATCATTCCTGCACTTTACTGAACTGCCATTAAAGTGTTCCCTCGGGAAAAGGGAGGAGGAACCAACGAGTTGCTTGCTTGTAGTAACGTGTGAGAAGCGGGCACTTAAAACCGTGGCGGCTTAACCGGACTTGTACATCAAAGGCCCTTTCCCTTACACGTCTCTACACTCTTGCGGTGGCCGACCAGAAACTTAGCGGTTTAATGTTTAGGCGACAATGTAAATGGGAACAGTTGCACATGCTACAGGATGTTTCATCTATGCTTGCATTTATAAAAAATATTCGAAAATTATTGCGAATCGTTGACTTAAGGACTACATAATGATTTATGGGCATATTTCCCAGGATAATTATGGGGAAAATTTATTAAAATTTAAATAATTTTCCTGTGACTTTGTTGTGTGCCGCCTGCAAAATAATTGTTTTACTGCATGAATAGAAATGAATAAATACGAATAAATAATTAAGAAAAATTCAATTTATTATAATTAGAAGACTCTACTGCTAACATATTTTGTAGCTTGCCCTTGTCACCCTCCTACAATTTTGAACTACTCAGGACATAACATTAACATTTATCTCAGAATAAACAGTGGTGTTATTGTTGCAAAACCTCGCTTAGCAGGCGACTGGAACGATGGCCGGAACAATTGAAGTGACTTCAATAAAACGGCTTAAATCGAAGACCCAACTTTCTCCCATGTTTAACAGAAATTACTCTTTTAGTCGCTGTTTTTTTCTACCCTTGTTGGTTGATTTTTTCTCGTGATAGGGAGAACGTACCTACCACTGATCGGGTTTGACCACCATTCCAAGGGAAGCGTGGCCCAATTCCTGCGTCCAATCACGTCACATTTGTGTCCCCCATATGTTCTGTACTTTTGGCCTTTGTCAGGGCAAAAGGTTCATGACATAAGCCAAAAATAAAACCCTTATCCAACCCCTGGTACCGTTCAACGCTACCTGACCGTCTCCATCCACCTGTCACGCACGTGGCCTCAGACTTTTACTTAAAATCCATATAAACATAAAAATTAAGAAATAACATTTCTTAAATAGGTGCGTTAAAGAGCGAATAATAATAATAATAATCCGCCTAATTTATTAATATTCCTAAAAGTGCAGGATCAGTTCTCTAGTAATCGATGTTCACCACTAAATTAGTTTATTTCTTTATATTATTTTTAACTAAACCAACTCATCCATTATGATTTAAGGATCCTCTTTCTATATTTACTAAGTAATTCTCTTGCCTTTTATAATAATTTATTTACTTTATTTCTCTTTATTTCGTTCCGTCGTTTCCGTTATTTTTTGCGTTAATTTTCTGTTACTGTTCGATAACTGTAAATACGCTTTTATTATAGGAAACTATAAAATATTATTTACTAATACAAATCTTTGACTTGATGTTCTTCTGAGAAGTAATGAAATCGATACAATTTAAAACGACTAAGAAGGGGTTATTTGTGCCTTTTCTTTTATGTGGCATAGACTCTATCTTGTCTTCCAAGCTAAAATATTCTAGTTAGTAATCATCCGCCCCTCTAGGCACAGACATTATTACCATAATTTTTCTTTATATTTAAATTTTTTGCTAAAATGACGATCGTAAACTAAACGACTTAAATTCCTGCCAATAGTTATGGTAATCATTTAATATTCAAAATTCGTAGATTTATAACATGAACAATACGAATTTTGGTACAGAATTTTTGTTCAGTGATCTCCATGACAGACGTGATGAAGAATTTAAATGGATGATATTCATAATGATTTGCAGAATCGAAAAATTTAACACAGCACGAGACATTTAAATAAAAATGATGATAACAGAAAAGCATGATATTATGATTTTATAGATAATTATTAAAAGTATTTCCTGGTGGATGATGACAGAAGTCAAAAGTTAAGAAAGAAAAAAATTAAATATTTTGTAGTATCTCTCTATACTTTGTATGGTGTTAAGAGATTCCTACCGTTACCATTTACTAATTCCACTTTGCACTTAAAGTTTATCTACTGAATTATTTTTCACTTGGTGGTATGGCTCATTTAAATGGACTATCTCATTTAGAGTGACCTCCATATTTATTTATTTCACTAACCTGCATGTGCCAAATTTGTGCCTTGATCTCTTTTGCCCATACTATAAACTATGTTTGGAAAAACTTCTCTTATCTCAACCATGTTGTGTATAATTAATCGTTGATTTTCGTGTGATATATTAGTTAATTTTTTTAATAACTACCACAGATTATAGCAATTGTAATGGAATCTAAACAGTTTGAAGTTACTAACTTAGACTGTTTGTCCCTACTCTTATCATCAGATGAGACACAAAATAATTAAATGAAAACTACTAGTTATAATGATGAGTTATCATAAAGATAAACAAGACCAAATAATCTACACGATGGAACGAAGGGTCTGCAAGGGCTATTCTCTCGCAGGCAGTATCTGCGAGGGATGTTCTCTCGCAGGCAGTACCTTGTAGGAGAGACCGGAAGGGGCTACCTTTGGGGATACCTTTTCCTCTATCCGTTTATGAATTAAGGTTCCCACAAGCCGAGGCACCTCGACCTGTATTGAGAGGTGTATGTTCTGGTATTGCAGACCTTGGGCATACGGTAAGAGTTGTTCGCTGTTCCCATTGGAATAGTCGGCCAGCTGCCTCCTAAACTAGTCGAGGTACGGAGAAGGGAATGCTGCGAACCCATAGCAAACTCTTCTCCCGCTATCGGAAGGGCGTGATACAAATACCCAATGCTCGACCTACCTGATGCAGGTTTTTCTAGGGTCTTCCCTGCATTACTTTTAGGCGAATGCCGGGTAGGATCCTTAAATTATAGCCCTTCCGCATTCCCCCTTTCAAATCTCTTCCTATGCTATAAAAGGGGAGTTGCCACCATGTGGAATACCCCCATCTAGCCTGTTACCCTAAAAAAAACTACACCATGCAAAACTCGTAACAGTAATTACTTACGTAGCCTGAATTAATTCTCAGGGATAAAAATTCAGCAATAGAACTGTGATGACCGTCTAAGAAAAATATTAAGAACCGGGGTAAACGAAAAAATTATGTTTCTAATTCCGAATTCAGCCGTTCGGTAAATAATGTAGGCTATTTATGTTGTTCTGCCAAAATATCGCTTGATTTAAGCGTCTCATATGTCTTTGCTTGTTTTGTAATTGATTTATAAATTAATATAATGTATTATATTTTTTTATTATTTGTTAACAATCGGCTATGTATGTATATATATATATATATATATATATATATATATACATATTTCAGAGTATCGCAAATTTCCATTTTCTCTTTATACAGTTTAGATTTATCTTTCTTTATAGCATGATTCACAGACGATGGCGGAGGGTGAAGGTTGAGGAAGGGGACGGCGCGGAATAAACAAACACACAACACTGTATAACACGGTCAAACTATACGCGCTTACTGACGATGGTTGGCTGTGTTCGTGGAGTGGGTAGCACTTAAACATCTGGGCCGCCTAGATATTTGACACGGACTAAAGACTTCTCCATATACGGCGGTAGTCCAACAAATCCCTGTCTTTTATCAATTCTACTATTCTGATTCATCAACTCTATTTCAATTACTAGTTCTAAATTTCTTTGCCTAATTGCACTTCGAATGAACAATATTCTGCGCTATATTTTTTGGAGGTACGTATTATAAAGAGTGCCTACCCATTTAATTGCTACATCAGACATTGAATACCTACATATATTTCTATTCAAAACAATATATTTTTAATATGGGTTGCTGTTATCAAACAGTTTTTAAATATCTGTTATAAAACGGTGTTCTTTTCTTGATAGGCCAACCAAAAAAATATTAAGCTATGATTTATTACGTACGCGCCGAAATTAGGTGTTAAATAATGCATGAATTTGGGAAACGAATTACCTATTCTTGGCTTATTGGATGAGAGTTCCACGGCAGGCGGCCGAAGATAATGTGATAGCGCATGATATCGCCCATGGCCATAATTCACATTCCCAGCACGTCCTGCCCCAGATGGGATTTTCGCATCCTCTCTCTGTCATCGGCCTTCGTATTTATCTGCTTTCTGCAATACTCCTATACCCCTCATGGAATTCCTCAGCCTACGAAGGACAGGGGGAACGGAAACGAGAGAGACAAAGCTCTTTTATTACGACGGCTTACTTATTCTTTTCACCGCGTTAATGGCATATCTTCGGCCTTATTTAATCTTTATTTGAGGTTCAAATGTAAAAACGTCAAATGTAAAACGTCGAATGTTTTAGCTGAAGTGAAACTTGCCATAATATATGTTGTTACGAATAAATGCCCACTAAACGATACTAACTATTAGAATGAGGCCGTGAGAATTACTTTGAAAAGTTTTTAAAGACTATGTAGTTTAGATAAACACTCAATCTAGTTTATTAACTCGTTCATAACGTTTTATATTTTCTATGTGCCGAAGATTTGATAACACAAACAATTTTTCACAGCACAACCATTTTAATTTATATTTATTTGTTGTTTTATCCATAATTTATCGTAAGAGTATATAGGATTCGTCTATAAATTACGTGAAAAATTATACAAACATATTAACTTACGATATTACTCTTAGTGCTACTTAATTTATATTACTCACTATTTAATGTACAATTACGCGTTACTTATGTTATACATAAATATTAACAATTAATCATAATAAAAATAACTTAACACTGAACATAATAACATATAATTTTTGATAGTATGCCTAGAGCATTAGATCTGAATCTGTAATAAAGTTTTATAACCTTATAAATTAGAATGAATTAGAAATAACGTGACTAGGTTCAATTAACTACACAGTAAAGATTGCTATATCACGAAAGTTATATTATCAAATGTGTACTGAGAATAGTGATATAATTACTATATAATATATTGTAAATTATGAAATAAATATGGTAGCAATAAAAAGCAAGTGAGATTTGATCTCTTGCAGGCAGAACCTTTCTGGAGAGGTGGAGAGGGCTACCTTTGGGGATGCCTTTTCCTCTCTCCGTTTTTGAACTAAGGTTGCCACAAGCCGAGGAACCGCGGCCTGTTTTGTGAGGTGTATGTTCTGGAGTCGAAGACCTTAGGCAAACGGTAAGAGTTTTTCTCTGTTCCCATTGGAACCTAAACTGCTCAATTCACGGAGAAGTGAATTCTACGACCCCACAGAAAAGCCGCCTCACTCCATCGGAAGGGCGTAGGTTGAGTACAAAATGCCCGACCTACCTGATACAGATTTTTAGGGTTTGTTCTGCATCAGTTTTAGGCGAACGCCGGGTAGGGTCCTTAAAACATAGCCCTAGTTAACCCTTGGCTACCTTCCTCTACCTTTCCGCATCCCCCCACCACCATTCAAATCCCTTCTTATGCTATTAAAGGCCAGTTGTCTCCACGTTGATTACCCTCATGCAGCTTGTTAATGTAAAAAATGAAAAGATATTAAAATTATTTTAATTCAAACTAATAACTTTTTACATGACTTGGGTACCAATCTCCCATAAAACGTAGGTTATTTTAGAAATCATATAAATCTAAAGCAGCAGAATATTTTCTAGGGTTAATGTGTTCTACACTTGGTTTTATTCAAGTTATTATACTATTTACGTGTTTTGCATGCCATAACTAATTACAGATACATGCGATTATTACGTTGAACACTCGCATGTACGCTACAGCAGAAACATAGAATATCAAGAGACTAAATTCATATTTGTTGTGCATAATTTTGTGATTTCCCTGGAGCGCACTATTACGACCACGGTTCCAATATTTTCTGCATGGGTACTTAACCACTCTCATTTAAAATTGTAATGATACACGTGCCAATTTTCCTGGTGAACAAAATCAACACATTTTGTAAAAATCAAGCGCGCAAACGAGCCTTTCAATTATTTTTGTCCAAACGTGGAATATCCAGTTAGTGGTGGAAATGTGTAGTACTCTGAGAAAAATCGATCAAATTGGCTCAAATTGTTTGCTCACCGAGTTCGCCAAGTATGTTTAATAACTGCTTCAAAACTCACAAACTACGCCTGACTAATTTTATTTCTCGGTATGTCTTCTGTAATTTTTGTTTAAAATTGATAGATTCTCAGTATTCGGGAAATTATTCAGTTTGGTTTTTGAAGGGGTAATTATGTGATATTTCACTTATGACATGAAGTTTAAATTCTTGAGTACGTCAGTTATCATCTAATGCCAAAGACTAAACGATCAGTGTTAAAGGCCATTAGCATTGTAGTATGCATATTACAATTTATTTTATAATTCATCGATTAATTAATCATCCTCCATATTGATTTTGGTTGTCTGAAAATTGTACTCAATCATTAGTAGATAAATGTAAAGAAGCACAGTAGAAAAACAGTTAAAAATCGTCGTAATTTATAACGAAAAAAAATGTATTAGTACATATACGTATAAAACCGCGAGTACGACAATGTCACTTTCAGAATAATTAAATAAATTGGTATCGAAAGAAAAGTGAGGAAGGTGGTTGTTTACTGAAATTGAATCTCTGCGCCACCATTACACAGGAGGAAGTTCTTCAAATTTTGTCAGCCTCCTTCTTCATAAAAGAACTGTCACCTGTTAAGAATTGCGAATCCGAGCTTCAGTTTCAGATCAGCCACACCTTTCATATATATATATTCTAGCGATTACAAATGTGAAATGAAATATTTTATTTAAATTATTTCTTTAATTATTGGTGCCATATTTTTGAGGCCGCGCATTGTAAAGAACAGCATTGTTTGGCGCGAGAATACATAGGCCATAACGGCCGCTACAAATTGTTGTCGAGAAAGCGTATATAATTCGCTCAGAACTTTGGACTGTCCGTGTGTGTTTGCGAGACAAACAGCACAGCTGAATATATCAGCATCTGTATTACAGGAATTTTCCACAGCTAACTGAATGTGAGAATACGTACGACAGAAAAGTAAAAAGACGCCTAAACTGTTGGAAAGTAAGACGATAATAGCAATCGGTAACATGGCCTGTCAATAAAAAGATTATTTTATAAAAATCAAAATAACCACGGGTGCACAAACCATAGAAGCTCTGAACTAAAGATATTGTAAAAACGTAAATTTTGAAAACCTTTACGTAAATATCGTTTACCGCCAGATTTTTATAACTTTGCCAGATTTATATCAATTTAGTCTGATATTTCTATAGCTTTGTCAGACTTTTCAGATTTCTATAGGTTTTATTGGTGGTATAAATTTTTTTTTTTGCTTTGGTTACTTGGTGAAAATTGCAAATCACTGTTTTTATTAGTGGCCGTATAAGCTTCTAAGAAAATTAGATTCTCATAAAATCTGAGGCATTTACTTGAAAACATAAAATGTAAATTAAACGAAAATGAAAGTTGTCAAATAAATAATCTTTGTATCTTTTGAAAATATTGGTTAAATATCAACTACTTTCCTTTGTTTATTTAGTATGTAGAGAATACTACATAATTTGGCTTCAACGTTCTGGCATTTAAAATACTTTGTTTATTATATTTGTGTATACCACATAATTTGGCTCTCCAACGTGTTTTTTTTTTCTTTAAGCTCATATTGTATATTACATAATTTGATAACGTGGTTATTGTAAATTATATCGAATATGACTATATTTATGCAATACAACGACCTCTATAGTCCTTTAGTTTTTGTTAGTATGAGAATTATCAAACTTAACAATAACTTTTATTGTATCGAGACATGAGATGCATATATCTGCAGGGAGTGGCTTATTTATCGACAACAAAATTTAAAGTTCCTTATAACATTTCCAATAATCCTATGCTTCAATGTTTTGAGATTTTTCCTGGAGGCTCAGCTCTATACCTCGACGAGATCTACACGGGAACTGTACTAACACATCGACCCGCACGCCATAATCCGTCTCAACTTAACAATACCCAACAATAGACGGCGCGGCAAGAGGATGCCGACAGAGGCAATAATACAAGATCAAACAATATATAACATGTCAATATATATATATAAAAATATATATGACATTAGTGTATAACTAACTTGAACTCATTGTTCTTATCCTTGATCAGAAAATTTTTAATTTTCTTAAACATTAATTATACTTAAGTACATGCGTGAATGCGTGAAAAAAATCGTCAATACTTCACTGTTGGACTGTGAGTGAAGAAATGCATTGACGGGTTCATTGTGTCGACTTACGAGAGTGCAGGACATTATTCAAGAAACAATATTACTTAATGTAACTTAAGCGGTCGGGTTTAGTACCTATGCCTGGTTTCAATTGTCTGAAAGAATTGTTCGAATTGTGATGAGTCACATTTTCATAAAATTTTAATTATTCTAAAGAAGAAAGCATTTAGTTATAATTTGACACACTCACTTACATGAAGTAGTCGTTATGCACTGTTCTAGATCATCTATTGAAAACAATATTTCCAGATTATTACTTGAACCAGAGTTGGGAAAATCAGTAATAATATGTGTGTGTAATTAAAATTAATGTGGATAGTTTAATATTGAAAAATTACGATAAGAACTGCGTTATGATATTTATTTGATTATAATCTACTAACAACAACATGAGAAATATCGTCACATTTACGACTCGAAAATTGGCCTAGAATACTTGGAACCCACGTCACGTCGTCATCTGCTCAAGGCGAGGGAAGGGTGGCGAATGTTATCCGATATGTGATGAAATTTTGTGAACATGTATTCAATACAGAAGACTACATCCCATTATTTCATATTTCTCCGTTCTGAAAGGGACTACAGTTATAAATCGCGGCCCACCAAAATATCCATTATTTCATATGGAAATTAATATTTTTGGACAGGGAAATTTCTGTTCCTGATTTTTAGTATTTTTATGTTGACTTCCGATTGTATATAATTGTAGAATACAATAATTATATTGTAATTTTATTTAATGACGTATCTTATTTGCTCATACGAGGACTAATGGAATAAAATAAAGAATCAAATGAAGAAATTTATTTTTTACGATTATCTCATAAATGCAATTACTGCCGAGATAATTTATACTCTAGTAAATCATGTGTAAAATACTTTATTCCATATTTTGGGCTGGTGAAAATTACGTAAAAATATATTCTCTTAGAAATGTGTTAATTTAATTTGGAAATGGCATAAAATTTTTCATTAGCTGAACAAAATAGCAAAGGGGTGAATATATCTCTGATTGGGTCTGCGAGAAATAATTCTGAACATAAACAAATATATTAACTACCGTCGGTGTATATCAAATATGAACTAAACCAGTGTTATTGCATTTTGAGAATTAGTTATAACCGAAGTTTTAATCGTAGCGAATTTTTTTGTGCCAAATAATTAACATTAGATTTATAAGCTTCATGTTCCTTCAGCGGTGTTATTGACTTGATGATGCTAATTTTGACAGATCAGAAATTTTATACGCATGAAATTTCTCTGATGTTTATATATTCAGTGGTGGAGTATAAATGTTTAATAATTTTGTTATATAAAGCGTGAATTTAAACTATCAACTGTCTTGTAATTTGTATTTGTAACAGTTTAAACTGTCAATGTTAACGTCATGCAACATGCGGGAATATTTTGGTTGTTTGCTTCAATTTTTTAATTTTACAGAGGAACGTTGATAACTTGTAAATGTGGAAATAATTGGTTTATATTACATAAATTGAGTTTGTTAGAAAGAGATTATTAGCAATTATAGCAATAGAATACAATTACTGGAAACATCTAAATTCTGTAAAATATTGCATTTTCCTGCTTATAAAGCGTCCGTATGAACAAAGGAATTTTTTATTAATTTTTTACATTATTTTTTCAGGTTAAAAATCGAATTATCCCTGCAGTAAAAATTATTTTGGTTTTAACTGAGAAACAAATATTTGCGTACATTAAAATCAAATTTTATACAGACTAGCTTACACATTTTTCCTTTATGTTTAATTAACTAGTAGAAGAATTTTGTTTAACTGAAATTAAGCAACAACGATACAGTATATTTAATTACCATTCATCACTTCTCTATAATATGAAAATTATATATGCGCTTAGTGATTTCCCAAAATATATACATTTAATTATAATTTAAATACTCTATTAAAACCACCAAGGCATGATTAAAATCATTTTAATTGACTCTGGAAATTAGATGTTTACTTGTAAAATTGCCATCGCAGAAGTAATATAAAATATTATATTATTTTCCGTTTCCAAAACTCAGGCTATACAGATCTGATCTGCGAGATTTTTAAGCGGAATGCGTAGATATACTTAGATAGTCAAAAAATAATTGACAGTAGTATTTTTTGAGCCTATTAAAAAGCCCATTCATTAGCCAGACTAATGAGATTTCTAATATATTTCCTTTTCATTTCACATTTAATATTTCTCGTGGAGATCCTACGTAATGACAATGATTTTATATGTTATTTATACTTTTTTTCCCAAATTTATGATGGGTAAATTCATATAACTTATGGAACTCACTTTTTGGTCATGACTATTTCCTCATAGTGTTCATTGCAAAGTTTTGTTTAGTCGTAGAACATTTTAGAATCACGTTAAGAACTTAAATATGGTTGAGCTTTCTGTATTAAAATTGAAAAATACTCTTCTAATAAATTTGTCTCCATACTGTACACGACGTTCCGAAAAATACTAACGGAAATTTATAAAAAAAAGTATTTCATCTTGTCTGAATATTGAAATAGGACGAGGGGAATGTTTCTAAATATTTACGTGTACTATTTATTCTCAGGCTCTTATGTATCTAAAACCTCGAATATCGAAACCTTTTGATCTGTGTACCGGCAGAAGACTATTTAAATTTATTGAATTAGTTTGGCAGGTTTAAATAGTTCGGCGTGAGGAGTCTAGAAATCCAACAACATTTTTTAATAAATATATCTCTATAATGTACAAAGTCACACACTATAAAACATAGTAATCGTCTACCACAAGAATATATTATCCAATACTTATACGACAAAAGAAGAATGTCCACAAAGTAGCATAAAACAATGGGGGGACCTATGATAATTTATAAAATTATTGCATGATTTATTTGAGCATGAGAGATAGTTACGTACGAACAATGCAGTGAAATTTTAATATTTCTGCTTTTAAAGTCTCGAAATCACTGAAAACAATGTATGCTATCCAGCGGCAGAAGTATTTACATAATTCCTCTTTCTCGAAGGAAAATCAAATAACGCAGATTTCTCTGCTCGATCTTCATGAATAAATGTGTGTGAAAGCAAGGCAAACGGAGGGTTGACTGCCAAACCACCTCTGACGACCCCCATCAGCGAGGTCGTTCAGTGGTATGCTGTGGGAAGACGAGGCTATTTTTAGCTTGTATGCTGCTATCTGCCGGCCCACAAACTTTCTGGAATGACAGAGACAGATGGCCAGATGACACCCACGAACATGTTCTTTGGTGTCAGAGGAAACCGTGTTCACACGGGCTTGGCAGCGCTCGCCAGGGGGCACATGTCAAGGATTTGGCACTGTTAGGCCTAAAATATTTTCCTCCAGTGCTATGTTTATTTTCCGAGGCTTCTTGTAAAAATGTCTTTCCAAAGATAAATTAATTCGAAATTTTAAATTTTCATTGCATTAAAATTTCTATGATAATTAATACAAAACTTAGAAATTGAAGGAGGAGGAGAAATGCTTATGTTCCTCAGACTTCCTTAAAGAACTTACGGCGCCTGGGCATTATAGGGTTCCGCATCACACGACCGAGTGAGAAGGGCTGTATTCAACTTGAGGGTTGCGGTTAGGGGATGACATTTTTCAAAAGCACAATTGCGGATGGGTTGATCCAGGTACCCAGATGAGCGTAGCCCAATTGCGGATATAAAATTTTAACACCTTACAATTATTAAAGATGGTAGGGTAATTCGCAAAAATATTATAAAAATAACTAAAAGTGAATAGGTGAGACCATATTTTTTATTATAAATTTTAAATAGCCTTTTGAATTTAGTTACATTTTAGTCATCAATTATTTTGATCAATAATTGATTTTTAAAAAGGTCAACAATTGTTCCGCTTTTATCGGTTGAAGTTTCGTAAAACCAATTCTTATAATATTCTTTTTCAAAATTATTCCATGGTATCTTGCAAACAATTAAATTTTTTCGATCATGCATTACATTTTGAATGCAATTATACACTCTTTACGTAGATTTAAGTAAAACTACTTCAAAATTAACAAACTGATGAAAATTAGTGCCGAGTATACTTTTAAAGTTTTTGCTATTCATTTAATTTCTCTGTACAAAAAAATGTTTTCGAGAAGTCATATTTATCATCTCTCAAATTAAATTTGAACATGCGCGGGGATGAATACCCAGAAAAAAAAGTAGAAAATGGTGTCTAACAAAATATCTGTAATAATACATGAAAGGGAATAATCCGGATTAGAAAAGTTACAGCTCAATAAGATTACTGCGCGTGGAGTATAAAGTATTCATGAGAACTTTAACAACTTCACCTAGAATATTCCCTGTAGAATTTCCCATGTTTAGGGAATCCTAGTGGCGTGCAATTGATATCAAATTTTCCAACAAATCGTTTTCCAAAGTGATGTAGGAAACGATCGCATTGTTATGGATTGATATCTGATATTTATTTAAATTTAATTTAAACATGACTACGGAGCGAAGCTTTGAATGTGGAATTAAATGCATTTTTGCAGTCCGTCCCGTTGCTGTCAGTCATCCCTTTCCAGTTCATTGTTGGATGTGTTACACCAACTGATATTTGCGTAATTAAATAGGCTCAAGACTTATTTATTTTTCAGGAACTATGCTGACTATATCTTCTATGAAGCTGTCTCTCGATGCCTTACTCATTCAGGATATATATTTGAGGATAATGCCTATTTCTTTAATTTCTCTTCACCAGTCTTGTATAAAGTAAAACAGCCTACAAGAAGCAAGTGCATCGTTTTTAAAAATTTGTATGATTGCCATTTGGACAAAATTATTGTTCTCAATCACTGCCTTTTTACAGCTGAGAATATGCGTGTTTTCACACCTCACACTCTTAATTATTAATTACGGAAATTCAAGCTGTATTATTGCTCATTATCCCAACCACGCGCAGTAAATAAAATATTTTAGGTTATAATTTGACATAAGTGATTGAATTCCTAGTTCCTACTACTGTTTAATATAACAATGTATGATTGTTGTTAATAGTAACGAATTTATCATTGTCATGCAACAATTTGTAAGGATTCTAATGCGTCCTGAAAGTCAGTAATGGTTGTTGGCAGTTTAAGTAAATTTTAGTTCCGGAAACTGTGAATGACGTTTCAAAAGCCGTGAACGTCAGTTTCAATAAATATTTACACGACATAATTTTGAATTAATTTCTGAGGACGTTCACAAATTTCATCACTTACCTTCCAATTTATATAAATTCTCCTTTATCAACTCAGTGTTAAATTCCTATTGTAGTCATTGACTAATGAACCTTCAATTATTATTATTTCATTCATGTCAGCCTTCACTAAAACCTTGCATGTAGATTCCGTACAGCTCCATTTTGACACACAAAATTAATTGAAACCTGGTATTTTAGTAGTCTATAACAGTGCGATTGTTTCCTCCTTCACTTGTCATGGTCACTTTGGAATCCGATTTGTCAGAAAACTTCAATAAACAACTTAAAAACCTCAAAAAGAGCAGACTCTATTCAAAGTAAAGTTGTTTAAGTTCTTGTAAAGACTGTATACTATACACGGAATAATATTACTACAAGGTTTCTATTTCCCATTTTGTTTAAAATATCCATCCCGGGAAAAGGAACTAATTTTATTAAAGAGATGATAAATTTCATTTCTCCATATCGTTTTTTGGACTTCTATGAAACGTAAATTAAATCAATAGTAGAACATCTGAAAGTATACTTGGCTCTAATTTTCATAAAATTATATTTTATGAGAGTTTTTATTTCTATGAGAGTTTTTATTTAAATATACGTAAAATGTATACAAAAATGTACGTAATAGAAACAATGATTTTTGTAAAATGAACTACACTTGAGCTAATGTATATTTTCTAGTATTACATACGGGGCTTTTAGAAATTATTTATGATTAACTTTTTGAAGCAATTATTTGTTTATCAAGAATCCAATTTGATTTTAATATTTCTACCACACTTACTAAATATTAATGAAGCTTTTAGATTTTTATTATATTGAAGAAAATGTAGTTAACATTTTCCATAACCATTAGTGTTATATTTTGCGTCCTAAAAGCGCACCAACTAATTAAACGTTTAATTTTGGTGCGTCCTGTACTAGTGTTAAAATTGTATTGACAGCCTGCGAACGCTCAAGTGGACAGATTGAAAAAAAACGTGAGTTGAAATTATTACAATTTTAAAATGTGAAATGCCCTTACGATTCATTGGGCTAATAATTAGAATATTAATATTATAAAACGTACTACCGTTGCTCAACAACAAAATTCGGAATTGGAAAATACATAATTTAATATAATGCCTATATTAAATATGTATGCTGGTTTACCATAATATCAAGAATAATCTTGATGGTTGTAACATAAAAATAATTTTTTTCCAGTACTTCCGTGATACACAAATTTCTTATCGTAAAATTACAAAATCACACTTCCGAAAATTTCATTTTACAGTTGCATTCAAACCTGGGTTTTAATTTCTTAAACTTTATCGTTGTAAAACAGTGTCGATTTAATTTAATTTTTTTCTTCTTTCCTGCCAAAAGTATTTAGCTTAATCGTTCGTTTAGAAAAATTAGGAACTCAATTAATTAAAAATATTCAATACAAATGATTGCTGTGTTATACGTTTCGGGCAATTAAGCTACAAATATTATATTGAATGGTGTTATTTAATTAACTGTAACATATAAGTATTATAAGACACTAACAACATTGAGTGAAATACAAAACCAACGAAAATTAATTAAACTTATTAGTCAAATATTAAAGCCAGAACAAATTATTGAAATACCAGTGGAAAGTTGTGATATCGTGTTTTAATTTAATAAATCATAATTACATTTCTAACAATCCTAGAGAATATAACAGTTATACACTCGGGAGTTTGTACTCTGGGCCTTTTCTCAAGTCTTTACTACACGTATCATTTGAATGGAGTCGCCATCAATCTGGCAGTTTGAAGATGTGAATATCAGAATAGTGGCTTACTCATAAGATGGCAGTACTACTTAACCAATCGGTCGGTTGTTACAGATTCTGATATTCGGAAGATCAGCCACCGTAAAGTGCCTCGGGATGTAAGTGCTGAATCGGGTTCACTTTAGCCACGTAGCTGTGTGATGTGAACACTAACAGGATCAGGTGTGGTAGATCGACGGCTTTCAATATGATCCACTTTGAATAACTGATGCTGGAATCATGGATTCAGAGCAAAATCTTGTATTCAGCAAAGAGAAGAAGGGAGAGTACTCAGCTGGATTTTTCATTGGATTTATTGGAAAAATCCAATGTAATGTACAATACAGACAAATTAAGCGTTTACAAATTAATATGTTCAAAAATGTCTATCAAACGGATAAAACGATTCAATTAAATAATTTTGATCCACCGATCAAATTACTCGATAATTAGCTCGAATTGCGTGTTCATTGTATTTTAATGTTGAACTGTAGACAAGTTGCACAGGAGAAGAGATTTAATTAATAATTTTATACGTAGTCGTTATGGGCACTGATTTATATTGTGCACGTTCAGCATGTTGATTCTTAAGAAAAAATAGTCAATAAAATTATTTGGGATCGTAGACTTTCCCGGTGAAACTGCTGATGGAGGTTTATCGGGATTCCAAACCGGTGGATGATTGTTGGCCACAGATTTTCCATGGCTGGAGGCAGCAATAAACTTCGTCACCCGGTTCGAATTCCCTGAACTATTCACCGATAAAATTAATGTAACCGATTAACTCATTATTCTTCGAGTGATAGCTGAGAAAATAGGCAACGTATATGAACAAATACTTGTACATAATATCTTTCATAAGAAAGGTTAAATATTTACTTGATTAATTTGCAATGCCATAGAATTGTGGACGTAGTTAACAAAGCTATGGAGAACCAGCAGTACTGCACAGCAATATTCTTAGACGTAAGCCAGGCCTTTGATAAGGTTTGGCATTCAGGTCTACAAGTTAAGATTAAAAGAACTCTGCCTGACCAATACTTCAACTTATTAAAATCATACCTTGACCAAAGAGAATTTCTTACTTACGTAAATGGAGAAAGTTGAAACCGTTATCCCATTCTCTCCGGGGTGCCACAGGGCAGCATCCTTGGCCCCCTATTATACGTCTTATACACTTCCGACTTGCCAACCTCAATGGGCGTAAGCACAAGTACCTTTGCTGATGATACAGCAATACTGTCAACACACACAGACCCTGATTCCGCATCACAGAAACTTCAAGAACATCTACAAAAAATAGAGATCTGGCTAAAAAGATGGAAAATAAAAGTAAATGCATCGAAATCATCCCACATAACATTTACCCTTAAAAAGGAACATTGTCCTATAGTAAAGCTCAATCAGGAAGAAATTCCAAAAGCAGAATCAGTCAAATATCTTGGTCTTCACTTAGACCCCAAGCTGAAATGGAGGGATCACATCAATAAAAAGAAAAAGCAAATAGAAATAAAAACTAAATTATTAAACTGGCTGATTGGACGAAAATCAAAATTATCAATAGAAAACAAATTACTCATTTACAAAACAGTGATAAAACCTATATGGACGTACGGAATAGAGCTCTAGGGATGTGCAGCCAAGTCTCACATCGCTATCATGCAAAGAGTACAATCAAAAATCCTCCGCACTATTACAAATTCTCCCTGGTATGTATCCAACTTCAGTTTACATACTGACCTCAATATACCATATGTAGCAGACGTCTTCAAAGATAAAAATAGTAAACACCATACTGTACTTCAATCCCACACCAATAGACTACTAGAGCCGTTACTACAACGTAATAACAACCGAAGACTGAAGAGATGCTGGCCAATAGACTACAATAAAAACTGAGGTGGCGTTGTTGAACTCTCACCTCTCCACGACATCAGTACAAGACCCTATTATTAAATTGTACATGTTAGCAAATTAGCTAAAAGATCCTTAGTAATCTGATTGCTAATAAAAATATAATAAAAAAAAAATTAATTTGCAAAAATTAGAGAATCCAGAATAGTAATTTCCTTGTTACTCATCCTGTCCGTTAAAAAAGCACCGCGTGTTATGTACAAAATTAACGTCAGTTTTAATCGAGAATATATATATATATATATATATATATATATTGTAATAAACACATTAAATCACCTATCCGCCCTCCAATAAAGATAATTACAAAATGACAATTAAAATCTTACAGTGCAAAATATTCCTAACTTAAATAATTATTGACATACGAAATCTGTTGATAATTATATTTACACATTAGGTTAACAATTATTAAATTCCTTAATATATATATATATATATATATATATATATATATATATATATCTGTGTGTGTGTGTTTGTATGTCAGTTTGGAAAGTAGGGGAAGTGAATAAATATTTTTCCAATATTTTTAGAGTTTCTCTGGTAAACGACAGATTGAGAGAGTATTTTTTGTATAGTGAGAAAGAGGAGTTGAAACTACTTTTCAGAGGCGAAAAAATTTGAAAGAAAGAAATATTTTCAACCACAGGGCGCTAGTCTAAAAACTATTTCACTTCCAGAGACTGTTGAATTCAGTTTAACTCACGAGAGTGTTTCCTGTGGTTGCTTTTACATTCAAATGTGGGAGCTTGGGATTTTCCGAGAAATTTATTAATGTGAGTTAGGGATGGGACTGAGGTGGAAGGGTAATGACTAGGTTTTGTGGAGTCCATGAGAGAAACATGTGTTTGAATAAAGGAATTTGTATGTGAGACTACGTGTTAAGGAATCCTTTATAACGTGCCTTAAAACATTTTATGAAAACATTTTTCTTGAAATTACGTAGTTGCTTGTAATTTCATTTGAAAATAAATTAATCTAAGTAATAGATATAGGTATTAAATTTACAATCGCAGCCATATTAACCATGACAAACCTCTTTCTCGCCATCGGAATGGCGAGGGGTAAATGTTCCAAATGCCCGACCTACCTCATGCATGTTTTTATAGGGTTTACCTTGCACCACATTTAGGCAGATTGCCGGGTAGGATCACTAAGCCATAGCCTGGGAGTCCTGGTTAACCCTTAGCTTTCTTGTTCTAGCCTTTTCGCATCACAACTTTCAGTCTCTTTCTTATGCTATAGGAAGGGAGTTGCCACTATGTGGATTACCCTATATATCGCCTGTCTACACATATATTATTCTTTCGATATATATATATTGTAATTATCAATTAGATTTATTTAAATTATAGTAATAATTAACAACATTTACTAAGCTTAAAAGGAATTTATTATTGTTGATAGATTTTACAATGTACAAAACCTATTTTCATGCCGAATTTCATCCATTTAAACAAATACTTTAATTTTCATTTATTAATTTGCGGCATTTTTTAACATACAATTCTTATATCATTACAATCTAATTCGTCGAATCTATTATCTCAGGGTCACTACTGACTTTGATAATTAGCACGAAATCAATGTATAAACTGTCAATTAACAATTCAAAATATAAAAAGTTAACCTAAAACAATATGAAAATAAGTGAAAAGAAAACTGAACGAAATCTGACTCTACCCTTTTAATTATCGATTACAAATTTATATCAAAGTTTTGGTTACTAACGGACCGTCTGTCTGGTATCAGATATCTCTTTTGTATCTTGAAAACTACCACACTAAAAAGCCATTTTTTTACACTGACTCTACTTCATTGAAATTTTAATACACACGCTTGAATTTCTCGTCCTCAGCTATCTGGAACCTCGGATGAGCCTTCCCTTTCTGGTCAGCTAGCGGATACCGGATTCCTCACTGCGAAAATTGTTCCATCAGCGTGAAGCAACCTTTTGCTTCCCCGTTTGCAAATTGTTATGAAAATCTCTCCGTACAACTATTTTCTTGCTTCCATACAGGAACTCGCGATTTGCAATATATTTTTGCAACTTTTCTGTTTGTTGCTCTAAGAGAACTGAACTGTATTATATCTCTCGTACTCAGATTTTCGCCTCCTTCTCATATCATCGCCGATTCCAGACTTTTTGGTTTTCCGTTCCCCACGTGAACTGAACTGTTCCGTTTCTCGCAGCCAACTGGCTCTCCTAGTGCATACTGAATTTTTCCCGCGCGCGGTCTTCATTGTCGAACAAAGGAAAAACCCGCCTTCATTGTCGCCTTCACGCATTCGTACCGCTAACAATTTAATTATATTAAAACAATTAATGTCCTGTGTAATTGGCATGCCAATATATATATATATATATGTTTGTGTGTGTGTGTGCGTGCGTGCGTGCGTGCGTGCGTGTGTGTGTGTGTGTGTGCAATATTGGGTGAAGTGAAACAAAAATAGTATATATCATCTAATTTTGAAGTGAACGTACAGAAGTCCAGGTATATTAGTAATTAACACCAATTTTTAATTTCTCCACTCCATTGAATTTTTTTTTGTCTAAACACACTTACGTTTTCTCATTATAAGGCATAAATAAATAATTTAATGGGATGATTGTGGTTTCTAAATTTTTACAAACACTTTTTATATTCGGTATTAAATTAATTGATAATACTCGTAAATTACCGCGTTTTATAATAATTAAATGATATTTAGTTTTTCCTTAAAAAGTAGATAACGTGACTAAATCCTTCTTTGATCACGTAAGAACTGTTCCCAGAATAGGGGGACATCGCTGGCCAGTCCATGCGCAGGATATCCCTCCCCTGAAATGTTCGTACACCAGGTTGGCTCTATGTGGAAGTGGATTGTCGTCTATAAAAATTAAGTGTGGACCAACTGCAACTCTGAGAAGTCGCACTTGTCGTTCCAATACCTCGTCTCTGTACCTTTGGGCATTCACAGTACCAGCTGCGAAGATGTGCAGATATATACGTCTATTAAACATTATGGCTGCCCACACGAGTGTGCAACTACCGCCAAATGTGCGTTTTTCCACGATGTTTGAAGGTTGAAACCGTAGGTTAGGGAACCCAATCTCTATCGCTAAATGAAATTGTAGTTAAAAATTTCAAACATAAATAATTTCTTTAATCCTAGCATTTAAAACATTTGAAGAAAAATATAGTTAATAACGAAAGTTTGATTTTAGATTAATGTTCTTTAATTTTAGTACTTGAAAATGTCAAACAAAAATAATTTGTAAAATTTATTTAATCCTCGTATTTAGAATTTTAAACAAAAAACATTATTTTTTGATAATATTTAAATGATAAAATTAAATAATTAAATAATATTAAGTAATATAAATTTAATTTCAAACATTTATCTTCTAAGCATAGTCCAATCACTAAAAATTTATGATATTTAATCACGGTTTAGATTTTTTAGACCGAGAACCACACTGTTGGGGAAGATTAATTTCTGAAATGATGTTCATTAAAAATTATACAAATACTGTTAATAATGAATAAAACATATACCAAAGTCAGACATAAAAGGTAATATAAATACCATACAACGTTTCTGTGATCCTTGTCCCTTCTTTCGATTGTTGTCAACTGACAAGTGCAATTGTGTTTCTCTAGGCTATTTTTTAACACATGAAACGTGGTGTGGTATTTATATTACCTTTTTGTCTGAATTGAATATCATTCTTATTCATTATTTTCAATCAGACGTAAATTTTTTCATTTTAAATACTGTTAATATTAAACATGACACGGAAAGTTTCAACGAGTTGTTATATGATGTTTGTATTTGGCACTTATTTTGCCCCTCTTATTTTAGTTTCTTGATGAATTTCCAGTATTAAGTTATCCGCAGTTATAAAAGTATGATAATTCGCGTCGAAAAGTCCCACAGTTTTAAATTCAAATTTACTTACTTCCTTTTTTAAGTTTTCTGTATATATGTCATATTAACTAGCATTAATAAAATTCAATCACAATATTAAACGGCCACTCCCGTTTACATATTACGGCATATGATTCTAATATCAATCATGACCAACTAATAATTCTATACACAACTTCTAAATTTAAAGATATTTTTGCCTTAATATTTTTCATGTATTAAATGGTTTCAAAATTTGAGGCCGCCAAAATAGCCACTTAGATAATTTGTAAGAATGTAGTGATTAATCAGTGAATGGTTCATGTGGTATTGCATTGAAAATTTTTATTTCAATAGAGGAATATGTAAATTAAAATACATTGACTCATTTATTTTCTTAGTTATAAGACATAATTGTAGAAGATGACAACTTTTATTTTAAAAACTAAAAAGGTTTTTAGTCAAAAGAGACTTATTATTACTATGGCTCTGATTAAATTGAAACATTTAGATTTGAACAAAAATTTTTCTCGAAATTTTGTGTTGATGTAGAAATTCTTGTACGTGAAATAAATTTTGTCTATCTACGTTCTTATGGAATATGACTAGGTTTTATTTAACTGGGAACCTGCACTTTTCACCAGCTATGAAATAGAATGTAGATTGCATCTCGTCGTCCCGTATACACTTCCATCAAACCTCTTTGTCTCAACAGAAGGTCGTTAAATTGAAACAGCTTTTTCTCACGATAGCACCATACACTAGGAGGCTCCGAAAAATAATGTAACTGGATGGAACTTCATGTGAAAATTTAAAACGTCCCGCCTTGATACATTTATGAACAGCTTTGAGAAACTTTTAGAAACTAATAATATTTTTTGACAGTAAAGGAATTTATTTCTTTTCTCCAAAACGTATAAAAATTCTAAAGGAATTGAGAATTGTTTGATGGCTCAACGACATAGGAAACCGTATTAGTGCAAATTTATTTGATTTATTTTAAATTTCTGATAATTTTACAGAATTAAACTAATTTTTAAACTAAAGTTATATATTTATTTCAATTTCTTCTCGACCATTCGATTTTATTGAGCATAAACATATAATAAATTCTTTTTAATATTTTTAATGAATATATCTAATTAAAAAACGGTCGTCTATGTACCAGTTGTATCACACTAATAAAATGTATTATGCGTACTTATTATATAAACAAATATAACAAATATTAGCTAAAGTAAAGGCTGAGATAAATACGACACAAACTTCTGCAATTCTTGTTGCTTACGTCACGTAATTCAAGAACACTGGAGGCATAAGAATGACACGCCGCATGAACCACCTGAACTCAAAAAGCAAATAAATGCACCAACTCTGTTTAATTCGGATACTAATTACAAAGTTTTCAAACCCACTTGCATTAACACAGTTAACGACGGATTAAAAACTACTTATTCATCACCTCAGTGAACATTTCCAGAGCTAATGCCTTTCGAAAAATACCCAAATCGAACTTATCTTTCAAAATTATTATTTCTTCTACAGGTATTACATAAAATTTCTTCCTACATAACAAGTTTTCGCACCTCGACCTGTTTTGAGAGGTGTATGTTCCGGGGTCGCAGTCCTCGGACATACGGTAAGAGTTGTCTTCTATTCCTATTGGAATAGTCGGTCAGCTGCCTCCTAAACCGGTCAAGGCACGGTGAAGGAAAAGCTGCGACCCTACAGAAAACCCCTGTCCCGCCATCTGAAGCCCACTTTCATATCCCTTTCCTATGCTATAAGAGGGGAGTTGCCTCTATGTGAATTACCCTATACATAGCCTGTCTACATTTTTTTAGCTTAAAGTATAAAACCACTATTCTGTAAAAAAATCTTACCAATTTATTGCTAAAATAAAACATTTTACCATCCCTTGTGACCACCCATTAATTTCTCATGATGTTTTTTACTTATTCAACTCCATTCCAGTCTCAGTCAATAGGTGTTTCAAAACGAGATTTATTCAGCCATTTACTGAAATTCCACTGAATGGAATTTTTATGCATTTTAAATGTAATCCTCAACTCCACAATTTTAAATTAATGATTATAAAATTAAAAGTTCTCCCATAGGAATCCCATTAGTCGTTTCTATGCTGAAATTGTCATGAGAGATTTAAATAAATCTCTTCTTCCGCTACATCCTGTCTGACATCTATGCTACTGTAGATATGTAGATTAATTTGATTATTAAGTTAATTTGAGAAGACTGAACATTACAAAAAAGTGGCTTCAAAATTTATGAACCCATTTCAAATTTACTCCTGAAGTTGAATTTCCTTGAAGCCACTGCATCTATTTAAAATACTTCCTTTCACACTATTTAGTTAAGGAAACCTTCATACTCATTGTACTCGTTCTTCCTTCTTATCACCATTCTAATAAACAGAGACTTGTGGTATACAATCTTGTAGACAGAGCTATATTAATTTATCACTTCAAGTTCCATCAACACAACACGAATATTGTCTGTAACATTTTAATTTGTAATGAGTACCCTTTAAATTTGGATAAAAAACTAATAATATTACAGTCAAAAAATCCAATACCCTATTGTTTCTAGCCCCCAATGAAGTTCATACAATGTTTTCTCGTTCTAACTCATTAAAAACACTTGCATCAGAAGTCCCTCCAATTTATTGAAGGATATTAAGTATCCCATCATTTTCAGAACTACAACTACAATTTCATTCTTCATAAAATTTATTTTGTTTTAAATATATTTCTGAAACATAATATTTTTATCTTGGAAATAAATTATATCCTAAGATATTTTATATAGTGTTAATATAACTATTATCTAAATGAAAAAATAACACGTCTGTTTTGAAAATTACTAATGATATATAATAGCCAAATACATACAAAATAAATGATGATATTAATACAACTCTTGTATTGTATTAATATTATCTTATTATTAAAACTATTATCTGTAATGTTCATACCTTTTTCAATATATTTTTATTGTTATATTCACAACAGTATTGTCTGGTACGTTAATATCATTAACAAAAATTTTATTTATTCGTTATTATTTTTTAACTACTAGTAATTTTAAACAATATAATATTTTAATTATTCGACATTCCTTTCTGTGTTTAATATTAATTAGCTGTCACGATACACTTCACGTTTGTCCAAGTAAAGTTGGATATATATATATATATATATATATATATGTATTATTGCGAGCATTACTCATTTTTACTTTCTTCCGAAGAGTTTCTTTGCTGTGTATAGCGACGGCTGCTTTGTTTCCTGCGTATTCGTTAAATATTTGCTTAAAGGACAAGAAATACCAACCAAATATTTCTTCTGCCATTTCTTGGATTCATTGACTCAAACTGCATTCTTCAACTCTATTAACCGAATTTCTACAGACATTCTGGTGCTATCTCTACAAACAATTCTCCAGTCCACGACCCATGCTGTTTCTCCATTTTATCTCAATATTTTTCTTCAATTTGAATCACACATTTTACTATCCACTATCTGGTGCGTTTTTCTTACATGCTTGGTTTTTATATAATATATTCGTCCTCACAAACTTGGAACATAAATAATTTCTTTGATCATGTGCTATTGACTCATGTTAGGTCTTTGCATTTTAGTCGCTAATGATTGTTCAGATAAGGTTCAAGTCCTTTTTTTTAGGGTAACAGGCTACATGAGGGTAATCCACATGGTGGCAACTCTCTTTAATAGCAGAGGAAGGGATTTGAAAGGGGGGATGCGGAAGGGTAGAGGAAGGTAACCAAGGGTTAACTAGGGCCCCTGGGCTACGGTTTAAGGATACTACCCGGCAATTCGCCTAAAAGTGATAAAGGTAAAACCCTAGAAAAACCTACATCAGGTAGGTCGGGCATTAGGTACATGTCCCACGCTCTTCCGATGTCGGGAGCGGGGTTAGCTGTGGGGTCGCAGCTTTTCCCTCGACGTGCCTTGACCGGTTTTTGAACCATATTTACATTTTATCTTTTACACTTGACAATCTCGCTGAAATTTTTAAAAATATAATTAAGTAATGTTTATTTATTGGCAACAATATATAAATTTTATGACTTTCTGGTTATTTTTCAGGTGTTCCGTATTTTATTTTCGGAAACCTCCCCTTTTCTTTTCTCTTCTCCAAGTCCTGTGATAAGTCTCGAATTTCCAACTATGAATCCTGAAGAAGAGTTTATTTCTTCATGTTCAGCATTTTTATGCACTCACATTTCACTGTGTCATGAGGTTATGTTTAGCGCTCCTGGTAATCGTCTGTTCTCGTGGAATATTAAACTTATGGTCCATAGCGGATTAACAAGTGTGTGTTCAGGTGGGAAGCTTGTGTACAGACGATGCCACTCGTTTGGATGAAGACGCAGTGTAAAATATGGAAGCCTGCTCCGTTGAATTATTATAATACGTCCTACATATATTTAAGAGTGTGAGAATTTTAAAATAACTTCAATCTCAAACAGACTGTAATTTTGTCATATTTGAATGCCAAGTTGAACCCCCTATTTAGCCCAAAGTGTACAGTACCAAAAAGAATAGACTTTTTCTTGACTTCAATATAATTAAAAAGATATGAACACACGCAAAGTGGTTACGAACTTGTCTTTGTCATGTTATATTAAAAAATAGAGCACTTAACACTAACGTAAGCATACCTCAAGGTTGGCTAATATTTGCGTAATAATAATAAAATTCGTGGAAATGAATTACACCAATGTACTCCTGACAAATTCCTATATTGAGGACGAAACGTTGTACATTAAAAGTTCTTTGTTAATAAATAACGTCTGAAAATTGGGCCCTTAACTTTGGTTTACTATGAACGAGAATGGTGGAAATTTATTCCAGTCCAGTCCAGATAATTTCTTCAGAACGATTAAATAAGTCACTGCTCGTTTTTATATATATTTTTTAGATAATATTCTCCACCTTATATTTTCAATATTTTTAAACTGAGTTGTTTATCCGAATATTTGTATTCATAAAACCACAATTAATGTGAATAATCAGTTACGATATTTTGTCTGTTTCGTGAAGATAATGATTGCTCCTTTATGATGGAAAGGTCGGTCTACAACCGAATCGCACTATCAAAAGCTCGCAGACTATTTTTCTTTCACATTACGCCCTTATACCAATAATTTTCATGCAGTCTTAGATAACCTACTACTTCTCCAAAACAACTGTGAAGTGCTATTCCAACATAATAGCCACTCTCTTTCAAATAATATTGCTCAAGTCTCGAAGCTGAAAAGGTCATACTTCTCTTCAAGAAAGGATATTCTACCCGAATATCTAACTACAAACCGATTTCCTATTTCCAATATTTTCAAAAAATATAGAAAATGTTATCCGGAGTAAATTACCAGCCTTCATGGTGCAATACAAACTAATTACTTCCGCAACACGTATTTCTCAAACAATTATCTTTAAGGAAAGATGTGTGTTAGTTCTCTTGATGATGAATATAAAGTAGCTGGAATTTTTATCGATACTTCGAAGTATTTTGTTCATGTAGGTCACAAATATTTGCAGGAGATGAAGTGGGCAAGACATACATGACAAATAAGCTGATGGAAGAATATAAAAAATGGGGACTGAACATAAATTTAGAGAAGACAGAATACATGTGTTTAGGAAAAGATGTAGAATAAAAAAAATGTGAATTTTTTAAATACTTGGGGTCAATAATTACAAATGTAGGAACATGTGAAAGAGATATACAAACTAAAATTGCAATGGCAAAGAATTCTACCAAGATTTTACACGGAATAAATATTTAAGAAAGGGAACAAAAATCAAAATTTACAAGAGCATAATACAGAACATTCTGTGTTATGGAAGTGAAACTTTGCCTCTGACAGAATTACAAAAGAACAAAATTAGAACAGTAGAATTCGATTATCTGGAGAGAAGTCTTCAAAAAACAAACAGGATAAAATTAGAAATGAGCTCTTTTGGAAAGAAATGAACGCAACCACGTCTGTCGTTAAAAGGATTGAAATTCAAACCCTTAAATGGTATGGTCACGTACAAAGAATGGAAAATGCAAGATGGCCAAAAGAAATATACCAATGGTCAGCTCCTGGAAAAAATAAACGGGGCAGATCCAGATTAAAGTGGAAACCCTGTGTGAAAACCATAATGGAGGATAAGAATTTGGAAGAGGGAGATTGGAGCAACAGACAGAAATGGAAATTGAAGACGGCAAACCTATAAAAGGGGGAAAAGCCGAAGAAGAAGAAAGAAGAAGGTCACAGCGTGTTGCTAAGAAAATTAGCTTATGGTATCAGAGAAGTGCTTTAGTACTCTTAATCATATACCTCAACAATATAAAACAGAGGGGCGCTCTCCATAGCAAAGATGATGAGGTTTATTTATCCGAATGGGAAATAATTACCTATAGCGTAGGTGATGGCTCAAATTTAGATAGTTTTTTATATTAATGATACTCCAGAATATGTGGATTATTAAGTTCATTCATTTTGCAACGAATAATCATAGATAATGAATTCTCAGATAATGCGACTTACCTGGGTTTACAGGTCGAAAGTGAAATGATTGTCTTGCTGGAAAATTTAGTTCTCATTGATAATATTAATACAGAATCTCGAAACCAATACTGTGAAAATAGTTCAATTCTCATATTTCCATTCTCATGTGTTTTACGATATTTCTAACTGGACCAACTGTTTTGGCAGTTCATAAAGTTGACGATTATATACTAGCATTAGAATTAGATCAGGTTTGTATGCTACTGAAAAATGCAAACCTGTCTTCAAAATTATTATATATTTGTGATTCCTTATTATTATATATTATAGAATCACTATTCCTTACAAATATATAATAATTTTTAAGAGAGGTTTGCATTTTTCAGTAGCATAAAAACCTGATCTAATTCTAATGCTAGTATATAATCGTCAACTTTATGAACTGCCAAAACAGTTGGTCCAGTTAGAAATATCGTAAAGCACATGAGAATGAATATATGAGAATTAATCGTAATATGTCAGGAAGCACGATGGTGAAACTGGTTCCTTGGTATTCCTACAATGTCCCATGTGTTGGTTTGACGACGTCTGGTAGTTGGAAAAAGTCAGATTTCACAGACAACAAAATAAAAAGGATTAGTTTAACTGTGCCTGAACATGTAGACAGTTAGTAAAATTCCACATCATCGTGGGAAACGGATAAAAATCATAAGCTTAGGCCAGAAGAAAGGCAAAATTTTGGGAAATTTAGACACGCTTTGACCACGTGGTGACGCAAGTAAAACCGTGTTTCGTAGAGGTATTTTTCAAAGTAATGAGTTGGGGCGTAGCTAAACGTGATATAATTACCTCAAAGAAAATTTTTAGGCGTTCGTCTTTGGAATTATAGGGAGATCGACATTTAAAATTGAACATTCATTCTTCATGAAGTTTACAAACAGATTCCAATTGAGTCTGCAATTATAAATTCAAAACTCTAATAAAAATAAAATCCAAAACAATGTATCTGAATTTATTTTCAATTTAATGAATAAGGAAGTTAGCCAAATCAGACATAAAAGTGATAATATAAAAACCACACAACGTTTCTGGGATCCTTGTACCTTTCGTCAGGCGCAAAGAAGATCCTAGTGCGACAAAACTGCACTTGTCAATTGACAAAAGTCAAAGCTTTTATGTATGAATTGGATAACTTTATTAACCATTATTATTTTCTATCCGACGTTAGTTTTTTCATTTATTTTAAATTTAAGTTAATAGAAAATTCCTAACAGGCAAAATAACTGTTTAGAAATATTAGAAGTTATATTACATAATTTAAAATATAACGTAACCTTTCTTCCGTTTATTTAGAGACCTCTTCAAATCTAAAACTTATAATACAAATATAATGAAAATAGTTGGTATAAAAGTGTAGATTACGTACTTCAAAATGAAAAAAGTGCAAATAGTTATATCATGTAACTTGCGTATTTTAATTAAATTTTGTTTTATTTCGGAAATGTTGTTTACTGTAGTTTGGAGGATCCTTTTGTTTCCCAACTCGAGACGCCGACCTGTCGCGTCTCAGGTAGCCGCACGTGGCTATTTTAATCCCGAGATAGTGTACATCGTGGAACGGTAAACCTTTGGATCGACGACCCATGAGAAAATCCCATGAAGCTAAGAACAAAAGCCCGTGACGCTAAGGGCGGGAAAACGTCCAGCTCCGGGGTAGGAAGAAATATTTTAGGACAGTTGGAATAAAGACGTTGAGGAGAGTGGTTGGAAAGACGTGGAAACAGTTGGAATGAAGTACGTTGAGAACAGTTGGCGAAGAGACGTGGCAAGAGTTGGAAGAAGAACTTTGGGGTGATTGGTTGGAAGGACGTGGAAAGAGTTGGCAGAAAGAAGGGGATAGCGTTTGGTGATAAGATCCCGTAAGGTACAAGTGCATGTCGCCAAATATTTGAGAACGAGACGCTCCAGCCAGCTGTAGGATTCAAAAAGGAAAAAACTGGGACCTCCAACTACAGCGGACAACAGGATACAGTATTAGGCAGTACGTATTTGGTGCGGGCAGCTAATCTCTGCAACGTAAATCCACAGGTTCCTGTGAGAAGAGTTCTTTTTCGTGCTATTTTAAAAAAGATATTACAATTTTTAAATGGTCAATAATTTTTTTGCTTTAATACAATAAAATACCCAGCCCAAGAATATAATTCATTACAACTACTGATGGTAGAAGTAAAACTTTTGGTCTGTATAATAAGCCAACTGATAACAAAGACGAGGAAGTATGTTTAACAGTAGACAATGGGCAGTCAAGATGAAATATTAAATGAAGGATTTAATTTTGAATACACAGCAGACTTATATAAAAAGTCTAACAGAATAAATTAGAAGATTTTTAAGGAAATTCGTTTAAATTAAGTAATATTAGAATATAAAAACTGCAAACAAAATATATAAATATATAGATATTATGGAAGTTCGTTGGAATATTTATCTATTTAAAACTGTTGTTTTAATTGTATTAAATTTTACATAGGGCAAACCGGAAGGACTGTTACCGTATTATCATAAAAATAACATACAGGCCCACACTAAGACTAACTCAAGATGGCCTGTACATTTTAAGGAAAACAGCTTACATAAATTTGGGATGGAAATGTGACAAAATGAAAAAAATTCTTTGTACAAAATTATTATAGGAAAACTGTAAAAATTAGGTTAATTGAAATTGTTATGTTTATGTAACTAGTACCAAAGTAGGATACTAGATGGGAGTCGTAAATAATTTTTTTTTATATATATATATATATATTTCATAAATAAATAATGAATATAAATAAAAATGTTACTGAATATGTAAATTAAGAAAAATTTATAAAAAATTTACTCAAATTATGATCCGAATATGTATACAAAGATACAGTTTCCTAAAAAATTAAAACAATGAAGTATTGGTGCTTGTCAATGTTACTTTCTGCTGTTTCAAAATATACGGTGGTAGTTTATTTTATTTTGTTATACGAATTTGTTATACGAATTTCGTAAACTTTATAATGTATTTCAATAATTGGAAGCTGTGTGAATAAAGAATTCTTGAATTTGGGCCTCAGTCTCATAAATATTTAAATATGAAATTTGTTATGTGACACTAGTAGAATTCACCAATACCAAATTTGTTATTAGTGATTCAGTTGGTATCCGACAAATATAAATATTATTTATTTATGTATGTAAAATCTTTGATGAATCCTATTTACTTAATAATGTTATCTAGAAATTTAGAAAATAAAAAATATTTTGCCCTTAATTGAATGCTACCAAAATGGAAATTGCATTGATGTTTAGGAATTGGATTTAAGATGACGTTGTTGATGGTCCTTGCTTCTCTGTGTAGTCTAGGGTGAATTCGCTGACCTTACTATAAGATCATTTATTTGATAGCAAGTTTCTAGATTGGGTTAAGAAGTTTTGCGAGCTTCTTGGAGCGTGTCAGAGTGTGAGAAATCGCAGTAACCTCGAACTGAAAATATCGGCTGGCATAATGGGAGAACGTGTCGCGTAATTAACAGCACAATGAGAAAACACAGGCGCGGCGGTCTAATTGCGGCAGCGTCGTAGCTCTTGTTGACGCAACACGCGCAGCTGATGAGACGTTTGTTTGCTAGGCGTTGCGACAGATGTTTGTGTTTAAATATTATACTGCAACACTCGAGCTGTACGGGACATTGTACCGGCTGTGCAAGGCTGCTGCCGACCTCAACTGCTGTCATTTGCGACATGCCGGGGCTTCTAATTAATTGCGGTCGTATTAAGTGAACTCTGGTATTCATCTGATTTTCACGGTCTGTTACCTGATCCTAAAGTCGTTGCGCACACGGAGATACTCAGAGCAAACTGATTGCTGCGCGAAATAACTATCAGCGACCAGTCCGTGACGAGTTACAACCTTTGAAAATTGTATTAACACTTCAGACGGCGCTGTTTGTCACTAACCATATTAAAATATCGGTACTCATGTTGGTATCCGCACGTCGAAACGTTATAGAAAGTTCAATGACTGGCAGAAAAATTTACTAAACCGGGATCAGGTCAAGAAGATGAGAATTTTCTTGAACTGGGTTGAAATGACGTAAAAGTGCACAATTTAGTGTGAAAGGTGTATATGGGCCATGACTCGTAGAATATTAGAATAAAATTTAAAAAATCAATGTATATCGGTAAAAATTTAAAGCCAGTAAGCAAAACACTGGAGTAGATAAACATTGGTTTAATAAATTATCTGAAGGAGTTTTCGATAAGTTTCCTCGACGTTTGATGTGAAGTGAAAGTGTTAAAATTACTAAAATTAATGTTATTCGATCTAGGAATCTGATCCTTAGTTTGTGGACAATTGTATATTTTTAATTATTGACCACTACTTATCTTTCAGATCATTTAACAAAGTCCTGATGTCTATGTTTCAATTTTTTATTACGGCGGGTGCCCCTGTGACGGTCATATGGTTCAAGATTTGTTCTACTAGCCATTTTGGAAAAATAATGAATAAAATTTTTAATTTGTGTCTAGACTAATGGACGTCCGTAAAAATATTTTTCATTCCCCACAAAAATAGTTTTACTGGCCCCCAAAAAAAACCTAATTCTAAACGTTCACGTAGTGGCCATATCATGAGCATCCAATTTCCATGCTGTTCAAATCGTGACTTTCTTTACATTTATTACTGCAGTTCTGCTAAAATTAAATAATCGTGGTGTAAATATGATGGCCTACTAAATGATCCTTTTTAATTCAAAAGAAGAATCTAAAAATAACTTTTCCATAACAAATAAAGTTAAATACGAAATAGATATAACTATTTATTAAAAAAACAATTGATTGAAACAAATAATTGGTCACATTTGGGACAAATAAAAAAATATATTTTTACGATTTTTACGAAAGTTCAAAACGTTTTTTGAATATATTAATGCTTTGCATTGTTTCTATAATGTTTAATGCAGTAGATCATTTTTATTAGTATAAGATTACTTATTCTTGTTTTATAGCGTGTTATTATCACCTACAATAAAGAATTTGTTGTAATTTTTTATTTTTTAGCACTTCGAACATTTCTAGAATATTTTATTGAAACAATAATAGCGTATATGTGTTTTACACAGCCAATAAAATAATATTTGAAGTGTCAAAAATTAAAAAGTTAGAGGGAATGTCAAGAATTCAGAAACAACACAAGTCGTCGTCACTCTTAAAGGTAAAACTGTAGAATTTTCTTGCATTAACCTGGCTAAGACCAATATTACTATGTTGCAAAACGCAACTTAAAACGTTTCAAGTTAATTGAATAACTAATCTGATATTAAGAAAATTTAAAATCTGCATTAAAACCCATTAGTTATCACTTCTGAAGCGAGGTTGCGGGATTTCTTTGGAATTTAATCCTCTCGCGAAAACTATTATTGTTGTTTATTCAACTACTTAACTCATCAAAATAGTAATTTTAATAATTAAAAACAATATTTATCAATTTATGTTTCCAAATTTATAATTTTTATGGAATTATTTCATATTTTTTCACGACTATTATGAACGAACGAGTGACTTATCGTTTATTTCTGAAATTCGGAGTTAGTTTGCAGGACCAATAATTGGTTGTTGAGATATATTACATTATACTTATTAAACCAAATTCTTCTTCGTAGTAGAATATACTAATGGCACTCACTGTAATCAATATATATATATATATAAACAACACAATTCTTGTTGTTCCACCGTAAACACACACAAACTATAGATTTTTATAACTTCTAGTCTCCGAGAGTGCGAAGCTAATTCACTGACGAATTAGTCACGAGTTAATTTTTTCTATAAGGCGCCAGTTCGGTTTATTTTGAGCACCTTTTGTGCACAGGGACAAAGTCTCACTTTGGGAGATAGATTAACTTTATAATAGATTATTTTTATAATAAAGTAAGTTAATTCCGTCTTGGGTAGTGATGACTGTACAAGAGCTTTTCAATACTCCAAACACTTTGTTATTGAATTAGTTTTTTTTATATAAATACTTCTGATAATTCAATGTGCACGAAAGTGTTTCCAAAATAAATATGAAATGTTTTCCAAAAATTATGACGAAATGAAATATGATAGATTCGTTCGGAGGTGACGTCGACAGGGTAGCGAAGGCGACGGAGCAACTACGTACCTACCTGTGACCCTGGGATCAATTCCCGGTTTTGTTTTGTACATTTATACTATTAATTCAATGTCAAAAAGATTTCTATTCATACAATAATTCTGACATATTCATATTGCAAGAAATAAAATAGTGCAAGATAATTTTAAATTAGAATAGCTTGCAAGAATATTGCAAGTGTTCGACGCACGGAAAAGATACATGTGATGCAAGAGGCGATGGCACAGAAAGCGGGAGAATGAGTCTTATTGGACGGTTATTACTTCTTGTTCCTGACAGCAACCTTGATCGTGACTGGTAAAGAGTTAAAACAATACATTTATGTGAATTAGAGTGCTACAAACCAACCCACAGATACACAATTGGTGTTTTGTCTTTGACCACATATTTCAAGAGTACTGTACATTAAAGTACATCTGCGAAAAATCTACCCAGTCTATGTATTCCGAGACTATTTAGTTTAAAGCGAAGCAGGAATCCAGTAAACAATTCACGCTGTGTTGTTTACGTCATCGCTTAAAATCAATTTGTGTTATGTTTCACTCGCGGTTTGTTACGAATAATTCACGAGTATTAGTTCTTACAATTGAGATGTATTTAAACTGAATTTTTTTTAAGATTACAGAATGTGAATATTTTAAATTTATTTCTTAAATTAACTTTAGATTTGATGGAAACTACTAGAAATATAGGAATCAAAGTTAAAATTTGTTAAATTCTTAATTGTATTAATTAATTGTTCGTAAATATTAATGCATTCTCCTCATTAAGACCATTAATTTCTGTAGACTATCTTATTTAAATGTTGTTTACATCACTTTAATATATCGTTTGATTCGAGAATAGAATATTTCATGTTTCAAAACATTATTTGGAAGCCGATACTTTTCCTTAAGTTTTTCATAATTTAAATTTCATGAATAGGTAACACTAAACACGTTTAAAAATCAGAACATATAAGATTAAATAAAAATATTATTTTAATAAATAAGCCAACCTCTGCGCTTAAAGTACTGGCTCAATTTTTTCAAAATAAGGAATTGACCTGTCAAATATGTTCTCAAATGAGTTCCTGTTGGTGTAAAAATATGTATAACTATAATAAAAATACGAAAAATTCCATTCTGAATTTTTATATCTTCTCGTAAACAAATTAGATTCTATAAGGAACGTAGGTTTTCCCGGTGTAGCTGCTGGATAAAGTTTTGCTCGGGATTTCAACCGGGTAGCGTCGTTTAATTTCCACAACGTATTGAAGTGAAGTGACTTCACCTGAAGAAGATGGCTGTGAAAGCCATCGAAACGTTTTGGAAATTAAACGACGCTATCCGGTTGGAATCCCGAGTAAAATTTATCCGAATTAGATTATATTTTCTGCAAATTTACTGAAAAGGAATTCTAAATTAGTTATTGATCAATACGAAAAAAAACATATTCTTGAATAATTTTACATGTGTTCCATTTCTTTATACGCTAATTACGATTTTTAATTAAAAGTTCCATCCATAACGATCATTATAAATTTCAATTTGTCTTTAAGAGTTAATGTAACAAATATTTTCAAATCATGCTATAATATGTTTTCTTCGAAGTTCAGTAACAGAATTTGAATAAATTTAAGATTATAACATTAATCATGAAGTTCACATTTTCTTTTTCCCATCTACTTCTACTACAGTTTACCCGATGAAGTCTAAAATTAAGGAAACTTGGTGATATATTGTTCTAACTCCATTGAATGCTTTGTCGATTATTTAACTTTTCCTGACCGTTCAGCATTATATTTATTTATTTTATTTTTAATTAAAATTATAATGTTATATAATTTGCAGTTCAATGTTATTTCATTTCAATTATTACATAATTATAAATCCCAAAGAGAACTGTATAAAATTTCAATTAATAAAATATCAAACATATATATATATATATATATGTATATTGTGATAACCACTAAGGGTATAAAATAAAAAATATATATACCTTTGATTTTAACAAACAAATTTATTTACACAAGAATAATTTACAATTGAAATTATATTCTACTATTATAATAAGAAACTCTTGCTCTCATGGGTCTCTACTGGGTTTGATAACGGACAGAATCGAACTATTTAAAAGGACCCAACATTCAAGTTTTAAATTAAAAAAAGTATTTACTAAATTTATTTATAAACTTAACCTATAGCTTGCTTCTAACTTTATTATCAAAAGAAGAGAACGAGATCTGACTGTTATCCTTTAATAACGTTTACATCTGTTAATATTGTACATTCCAACTTAGGGTTTCTCAGGTTTACTTCGACTCGTTCTTTAGACACACACTTTATAGCCTTGACATTCACTCACTGACTCTAACACAATCTCACTGGTTCGCCGATATCTGGTTCTCCATATCCAGTGAAATATTCCAGGTGTTCGTTGTGCCACTCCTTGACGTCGTTTGCTGCATGCAGGTGGCCTACCATCGAAGACAGGTCAAATTCTCGTACTCATACAGATAGAGCTTCTGTATGTTAAAAATGTTCATAGCTGTTTTAGTTTTGCTGACTGTCTCTATCTCCTCTCCCACGCCAATTGTCTCTATCTCCTCTCCCACGCTAACCGTCGATGTTCACAGAACCCTTCTCCTACGCTGACTCACTAACTGTCTCTTCGCTGCGTCCTCCGTCTCTCTCCCGTGCTACCTGCCAACTACCAACTGTCTCTTCTCCCACGTTAACTCCAACTGTCCGTACAATAGGTTATTTCCCCTATATATACCCCTAGCCTCCTTGTTTTTCACTTTCTGCAAAATTACGTCGCAACGGCGCGGTGACAGAATCCCATTACTCTAATTTACGTTCCGGTCACTGGAGTCCTGCCGCCTTTCGAACCCGACAATCGCGACAGGTCCAATTTGTCTTTGGACCTCTCCGCTCACAAGTGCGCGATACTAATTTCTCCAGATCCCAAGTCAACAAGTGCCTGGACCCTCATCATCCCAAGCAATTGCGCCATTAGACACGCTCGCAGCTGTAGTATTTCGCCCCTCGCAATTACTCATGACTTGTCGGCTGCTCTCTTTTGTCCAACTCGCACAAAATCTTTACTTGCAAGTCCCAAGCACTTGTCAGGTCATTCGTCAGAAACAATAGCCTGTTCTAACATAGCCACTTTGGGAACATCTGCTCGCCCACGTTCTGCCTTACGAATTCTTCACGCCGTTTCCCAAATCAATAGGCTACTGGACCCGCAATCACTCTTTAGACCTAATTGTCGCATCGTCACACTCTGTCTACAAATTACGGCTTCCTCTCTGCCGCTCACCAGCACTCATCCCAGATAAATGTCTTACCGCTCCTTATTGTCACCTCGTGACAGGACCCGCGGTTCCTTTTCCCTCGCATTCTCTTCACGACATGTGCGCTGTTTTTAATCCAATGCATTATATTATATGCATTACAATATATAAAACATAATCTTATCTTTAAGTAGTAATAAGTCAAAAATAATTTTTGTATATCAAACTTAATACTAGGATAACTGAAGAAACTGACATGAAAAGTTAATAAATGTATATAACAACAGACATATGTTTATCATATAATGAAAGAAAATAGTATAACGAGGTTTTCTTACGGGATATAGAGTACAATTAAAATTGTAATATTTGTTTTGAAAAATTTTGTGAAATTAATTCGAAAAATTCAAATAAAGTTTGCGGAAAATCATTAAAATCCGTCATATGTAAATTGATATTTTAGTAATTATTTTTTGTGCTCGCTGAGTAATTTTCTCTTGATCACAGAATGCTGTGACGTGAACATGAACTCTGTTTGAATATGAATACTACACAACCCAACGCTATTAAATCAAGCATTATTCATGTTCAATTTCAGTTTCAGTTTTACGACGGAATTATCGAAAAAGGCATACACATGAAAAGTCAGATAATTTTACTTCTGTTTATGAGACATTATTATACGTTTTCGTATCTTCGTTTGGTGCGTACAACATACACTGTATTACCCGTACCCCACGTTCACTGAAAATTTAAAAGTTATTAATTTTCACCTTAATACCGCCTTTCTCTCGCGCCAGTAGAATTTTAGGGCTTAATTTTCTTCATTAATTTATATCGTGCTCCTTCGAACCAAGTGGAAAAATTTCTTTTCTGGTCTTTTATATTCACGTGGGCACATACATATTTTCTAAGGCAGAATTCTTCTTTCATAGAAAGGTACATCTGCGCTTATTGAAGTGGAACTTTTCACAAGCTTTAATTCATTTTCCCGCACTTTAATATTCTTCCAGCACAATGGTTTCGCTTGGTGGATAGACGTTTCATATGATATCTCACCGTAAATCTTTAATTTCTTCTATCCATTAATGAATAAGCAGGTACCGTTTCATACACTAACTATTGATCGGTCTCTACGTTATTAATAAAGTGCAGTAACAAAACATATACAATTTTTTATTTGAAGTCTACACTATAAACACGTGAAAGTAGTCATAAAGCAAATTTAAAAGTTTCTCCGAAATTTTTTCATAGTAAACTGGATAAAGTTTAACTTATTTTCGTAGTAGGTTATTTGTTTTTCGTACCATATTTGACATATAAAAAATTACATCAGACCCAATAGGTCTATAGTTTTTAATTTCTATCAATTCCTTAAAAAATACAGATGCTTATTACATTCGTTAATACGACTATAAATAAAATTAAATAACAATAAAAAAGGTCAAAGAACGAGTGATTAGGATACCAGCCGGAAACTATTATCAAGCAACATTTAAACAGTTTTTTTTAAAAAAAAAGACGTGGTCATTAACTTTACAACTATAAATCTTAAAAACTGTTAAAAGTTATTAAAAATAGTGTGCTACGAATATGAAAACAGAAATCATTTTTGTTTTAAAATAGAAAACAAATCAAGTATTGATTTTTCCAGGATACAGCTATTTAATAGGCTACCGGCGGACATAAAACGTTCTAATAATCTTAGAATATTTAATTTAGAAATATAAAAGTAAACTATTGGGTGTATTAGTTAATTTATGAATTTGTTAGTCGGCCCGTAAACATTTGATTTAGACTTCCATTCCTCACAAAGTATAGGTAATCCGAAGATTTTAATGACTGGAATTAATATTAAATATTTTTATCTGGTTAAAAATATATTATTATTTAATACCTCAACTACTACCAACCCTCGCTACCATGTCCCCCATGTAACAGCGTTGAAATGACTGAAAATGGTGATTTTGTGCTTCTGTTAGTTTCTATAACGTTTATTTACGAGTCTTGCAGAATTTCTTACATTATTAAGTCAATAATATAATACTATTAGGTAAAATTCATTACACCAATATTTAACACAAGAAATTAACTACCCATTTAACAGGCAATAACAGAAATTAATTTTGAACAAAATAAAATTTTAACACAAAATATGTATCTTAGAATGAATTACATTTATCATAATAAAAATTTGTTGTCTGTTCAAAAAACCTATACTAAAAATTTTATAGTTTTACCATATTAAGTACAAAATTTAAAATGATATTTAAAAAAACTAAATATCTGTGTAGTTTTAAAATCTGTTGATTCTTTGTCTTATATTTTTAAAGAACGTAAAGATTGTCTTAATACTATGGATTTGCATAATGTAGAATTGTTGCAATAGTTGCACATTTTGTTATCTGGGTCAGGCCAAACGATATTTTGTAACTAAAATTAGGGAACATTAATCTAATGTAAAATTTCCATCTCATAATCATTCTCCGTTTCCAAAACATTGATTATTCTTTCAATTTTGATAATAGTGTTATTCTGGATCAGGAAAATAATTTTAATAAAAGGTTATTCTCAGACACGCTTCGTAGTATGTCCATTAATTATTTAAAAAATTTAGTGTTGACATTTAAAAATTATTTTTATCAATTTTTTTCATCTATTCATTTTTTACTGTTGTATTTTATTTCATACGTGGATTTTGAGAATTGTTATTAATTTAGTGTGTGATGTCTTTCTTTCAAACTCGTGTATTTTCAAAGTTGTACATACTTCATTGTTGTATTTCATTATCTATGTATGAAATGGTGTTTTGAATTGTCCTATTTCATTAGTAGATAAATTATAAATTGCAAAATTCCGCGAGTTTCGGATAAGAAATAAAAAAAAACATTAGTGATGTTAACAAACAGATCTGTATCTATCTGGATTTTCGGAATCTATGAGGATAACGATGTTAAATGTCAGTTGGATAATTCGGAACAAAGTATGAATGAACATAATCTCTATTTTGCAGTATATGATAATGGTAAATTATAACAAATCTATAAAATTTATTAAAAACATAAATTGGATTGCTTTGTAAGAGATGGTATTTGAACGTATGATGTTATATAAATCTATAATAGAAGCTGTAGCTTAGTCATTGTTTGTTACTGTTTACGTGTAGATATTTATTTGTAAAAAATTTGAAGGGTGTCTTACGTGATCAAGTGATGGAAACAAGCATACTTTCTCTAACCACAGTGTCTTAATGGTAGTCAAGTCAGTTTGTATATTTTTCTTGCAAATTCTCGTCGCTTTCCTGACCTACGTCTTGGCAGACGACCAGGCGTGGGTTCTTGTGATCGCGCCTCTGTTCGGCAGAATTATTATTAACGACGTGCGGTCCCAAGGCCCTGGTGTCGGGTTGCGTGTTAGCCGCTAAAAATGTCGTCACTTCCTGCACGCCTGAGGCCACTCCGTTCATTTGTCTTCGTCAGTCGCTTTAACTCGCTCCGGCCTCCCATTGTGTTCCTCTCCCACGTGTAGGATTTTCTGGAAAATTCGCACTTTATACTTACCGAAAATCTCATCTCTGTGAGAATTTTCGTTGGAACAGGAAAACTATTCCCTGTTGCTTCCTCTCATCCAACCTTTTCAGTATCACTTACTTTTAACCTTTCCGCTTTATTGGAAAAATCTACAGGACATCATGTCTCCGAGCCATGTTTGTCTGTGAGCCCTTACATTAAGATTTTTATTCTGTTGTTCCTTGGACCGTGGAAAATTAGTACTTCCACTCTTCATCTGCAGTACTGAAGTTTCGGAATTTTCATGAGAAAAATGTATGACGTGACCAGGACTACAGAAACAACTCCTTTCATTGCATGAATCTTCTAAACCAAAGTAGTTTTGAATCTGGCCAAATTTAATTAATAACACGAACAACAGTTCTATCAATTCTTACTATTACACATCTTTAAAACAATATAACCTAATTAGCTGAAATTGGTACTGATCAAACCCTAAAAACGAATTTCTTACACCTAATTTTACTTTAAGATTCATTGTCCGAAATATTAGTTCTCCCACAAGCAGACTGTAATAATTAATATATGATAACTTAATTGGATACGATACTATTTTCTCGCCGTACAATATCAGAATAAAATTATGTTCTTAAAAGAAGCAATTTAAAACCTTAATACTTTAATGAGCTCAGTGGTAAATAATTAAAAACTTATTTTACAAAGGGAAATTTGGGCCCAATTATTTGTAGTGGGAATATAATTAAATTTTAAACAATGTTTAAATTTACAGGTAAAAATTAGACAGCAGGCAAATTTCCAAGGATTTATACGGGCTGCCGGAAGGAGAACAGGAAGAATTTGGTTACAATACCGTTACAAAAATATCTTAATTTTGTTTAAAAGACAGTTGTAGTTTACTATTAATATTATAAATGATAAAACCCTTCTTTAACAATCACAATATAAAATTTATTTGATAAAAAGGTCAGGAGTTAAGTTTGTACGTCAGTAGCTATCAGTTAACTTTTATATGTAAAATTATTAAGTACAACATTAAATTAAATTATGTGTACAACTAGGTTCATACATTATGTCACACATATTTATTTATATTTTACATTCCTGATAATTTAATGAAAACATTTACTTAGTTACAGACATGGTTCAATATGACAAATCCTATCGTTTACTAATAGGATTTACATATTAGTTACAAATTAGTGACCATAGAACTGACTGATTGGTCGTTTTGTATCTTCCACAACAAACCCAATAGGATTTACATATTAGTGACCATAGAACTGACTGATTGATTGTTTTGTATCTTCCACAACAAGTTCCATATCGATGTTTCAAGTATATCGATTGGAGACAAATAGTTGAAAATGCTTCAACTTTAATTCAAATTAATACAATATCCAAAATCTTAGCGTTTTACTTTCCAATGTCTCCTATTTCATTTATAGTGTTCGTAGAGATATTATTATTTTTGTAAATACAAATATTTGTAAGTTTTTGTAAATTATTACATCCATGAAAATTTTTTATGTTATCGAATTTAATATTAGGTTTGGTTATTTTATAATGCATATAAAGTGCAATATTTGTTTTCGTATTTGGTTTAATATTATTTTTATGGTTATATCTTCTTGTTTTTATGTGAGTTGATGTATATCCTATGTAAATTTATTTGCACCCATTACAATCTAATCTAACTGGTAAACAATTTCATTTTGATTATTAATCTTAATTATAAATTTTGTTTTTGTTAATATGGATTCTATTTTATTTTCCGCATTAATTATATATTTAAATTCCTAAATCCCATTGTCTTTAAATAATTTTATTATTTTGGTGTCAATCTGCCTCCATGATTGGTATTTTTAAAAAGTTTGATTCAATGATCTTATTAGCAACGTTTTCATTTTACTATTTCTTCTGTTTTTTCTTTTTCTTTATCATTTTAGTTAATTGGTTTAAAGTAACTCAATAGAAACATAAGATTAATCAAATTAACGAAAAGTATATTATTGACATTAATTAACGATGGTGTTTTGTTAACATATTATTTTATTTTTGTTTATTCTTGTAAACCACCATTGATTGTTTAAATTTAGAGGATATAAATTATTATTTAATGTAATGAATGTTGTAATTTTTAATTGTTTTATATACTTAGGAGCAGTTAATTTTAATTCTTTGCTAATCCTTTTATAATGTGCGGGGTGGTTTGATTCGTAGTTCAGTATAGTGTATAGAGTTATTAGTAAATTTTATACCATTTAGTAGTAATATTATTACTATTAACTTTCCTGATGGTTAAATATAAGTAATGTAGTCTTTAGTTTTTTCAATTACTATCGTAAATACGATTTTTGTTGTAATGCTATTACAGGCCTTCCAAAGGTTTGTTGCGTGATATTTATTTTATTATTAGAAATTAGTCGGAAATATATTTTGTACATTCTTTAGGATTAATTTTGGTTATTTCACAGAAATTTGGGGATACGAATTCATTTAAAGCAAAAATTCTCGAAACTTGCGTTTAAGAAATATATTACAAAAACAAACTACGTCTTAATGCCGGACTCAAACCCTTTCCAGGAGTTGGGAGGCAGAAACAGATAGAAAATATTGACTTTTATTCGAAAATTAATTAAAATATACGTTTCTCACCTCTAAAAGCAATGTTAATTTCTGCCTGAATATATTTTTCCTCCAGATATACTTAGTTGTCTTGTCTGATCCGGTGGAAATACAAAGATTATCCACATTCCTCTCATTATACCAATTAATTTGTGTGTCATTAACATAAAGTTTTACCAGAATTTATGACCACAGTAAAAGTGGCTTCCACATATTTTACTACTTACTCTAAATCTAAAATGAACGAGAATAGTTACTTCTTGAAGCTACGCCAAGTAATGTAGGTTTGCGTCACTTACAAATACTTGACATTTATGTAAGATCGCCCGTAATAAGAAAGCGACATTTCTTTCTATTTAAGATTTTTCATGGAAAGTGCTCATTATTGTATTGATATATTTAAGTCATCCTTCGTAATATTTTGTACAAGTATAGAAAAACCTCTTAAATAATGAGTAATGTTCTAATGAAATTCCAGGGACTCCTTTTATTTCGACCAACACACAAATACTCCCGACCCCACGCCTCGTACAATTCTGGAGAAATCTAACTGACTGATCCAATGGGAACCAAGAACAACTCTTTCTGTAAGCGTGCATGCGGAGATTCACTTCTCAAAACTGACCAAGGCGTACGGGACATTAATTCAGTTCAAGAGAGTTAATGCATCCCCGTAGGTCATCCGTGTTGTGGCATCACCACTTTAATAGAATAGGAAAGGACTAAAATGGGGGTGCGGAAGGGAGAACAAGGTTGGCGAGCAGGACTCGATAGATGATTCAATTTTTTTACACGAAACTGCACTTGAAATTGTGTTTTGAACACGACTACAAATAATGTGTTAGTAATTACTATGAGAAATACTTTTATTTTAATATAAGCGTGTTACCATTAAATATATCTGTTGCCTATTTTGTTACAGTGACCTCTTCTTAGTTGGATAAAGGCTTTTCGGGATTCCATCCTGATAAACACGTCGTTTCAATAACTGTCCACGTCATCATATTCTAGAGAAATACGCTGCAATCTCAAGAAGCCTTTATTCGACACCAAGAAAACCTTCATTTTACAATTTTCATAGTTAATTAAGAACAAATCCGTTAACTATTCATCCTTTGCCCATAAACGGTTCCAGAAGTGACGTAAAAGTCTGAATAATAGTGTATCTTTATTTGGGTATTTAATTTTTCCTAGGAGTGCAAATTTTAAAATTACTGTTGAAAAAATTACTATTAAAAAATGTTTAACATCCGTGATAATTGTAGAAGTTTGACAAAGATCTTCAGACAGGTCTAAATGTAGCAAAATTTAATTATTTCAATTTTTCTATTTTATTGAGTCTGAAATACTTTTACAATATAATATTCAGTTAATAACTGTATAAAAATTTTGAATTACATTAATTTTTGAAATATTATTTCCATTATTTATATTTATGAAGGTTGGCCCCCAAGAACTTTTAATATTATGAGGACTTTTCCAATGATCCTAGTACAAAATATACATGGAACACCCATTTTACTTCAGACGGAAGTAAAAAAATTATTTACAAATTGTAGACTAATACTAGATTTTTAATAATCCCGACGTCCATGAGGATTCTTTATCATTTGAGTTCCAGCAAATTTCATAGCCGAATGAAACCGACTTTCGAATGGTCTGACATGCCACGAACAACAGTTAATATTTATGTGAGAAACGTGATGGTTCGTATATCCGAGAAGTTTTAGGTATATCCTAAATCTTATACAGTCCAAGTTGATTCGAGTGAATATTTCCTGCCATTCGTACTTCCTTTATATGTGCTCCCGAGTGAAGAATATCTCTGGTCGTTGGAAAGGTTATATAACCGAGGGAAGATCTTTCTCTTTTACAGCTCTCGTATGCACACACTCACGCACACACAGAGGGTATTGGCACTAACGTGAGCAGGCAGTGGCTCGCACAGCCTTGTATCTGATGAATTGCCCAAGGGATCAGCAGAATTGCAGTCAGGACAGCCGACAGACTAATTGACATGCCGTCACGAACATGATATTCGACTGCTCTATTGAGACCATCCAACTGACTCCAAGTACTCTTCTAATGATAAAACGTTATGAGCTAGAAGCGTACCCATTACGAAATTAGCAAGAAAATTCGAAGGAAAACCATATACATAACCTCAAGAGAATAAAGACCGTAACAGAATTCAGAACGCGTTACATTTATTCGTATTACAAACATTTTGCGTTCCTTATACGTCCTCTTCAATAAAACTAGTTTAATAAAATAAATGAAATAAATTATCGACAATTACAATACACATTTTAAACCATTACGATGTTTCTGTACATTTTCCTAACAGAATTCACCAACATAAATTGATTTAAACACATTAGTCTGTTCTTTTAATAAGATTAATTAAAGATTTAATTAAATAAATGTACGCAAATTGTATCAGATGTTTTTAAATATCTTATTCATCTAATGACGTTTCTGTACATTTTCCTTGATTTGAAGAAGTAATCCACCAAGATTAGAGGTAAATAAGTAAAATATTATTTTATATGGTCACACGACCGATAAATGCGTCTGAACCCATTAATTTTGGTGAATTATTCTGTTATAATTATCGTTAATTTATTTAATTGATCGTATTCTTAACTAAAGTTACGTCCTGTAAGTTATTTAATATTATTTACATTATTTTAAGTTAAAAATTCGTTTTAATAAAATTTTTATTGTTTCCTTCTAAAAACTATATGAAATTTGTAGTTTTTATAATTCAACATAATTTATATAGGAACAAATTTGTATGAAAAATACGAAACAATGAGAAAAATGTGAGCTCATTTTAGCTTACGCGTTCTTTCTCATCCTCCTGTCTCTCTTTTAGCCGCTTCCTCTCTTTGTATGTTTACATATATATAGTATACCTTGGAATATCTACAAAGAAATATTTGTATAACATTAATATTTGGTCGATATTAGCAGACGAATTTGGGAACATATTTGGAAGTTATAATTTAAATCTGAGTAATTTAATTTTATACTAAAAAAATTTAGTGGCACATGTTTAAATATAATTTTTGAGGGGATTTTTAGATTTATAATACTTCTAACCCATTTTACATATGATGAAATCCTGTATAGAGGTCGAAACGTCATGTTAAATTGTGTTTGAAATTTGACTGTTTTCAAATTTAAGTCAGATAAATATGAATAATTAGTAAATACATATAATAATTACTAACCTTTTCATCCTTCAAACTGTCTTACGTTTATTTCTTATCTTCGTTTATGTAGATATTTCGTCAATTGTGACCTGTAATTTACAATTTCCTTAAGTATCTCTTCCCAAATTTTTGAATTTATTCCATTTTCCAAATTTTTATTTGTATGTTTAATCTGCAGCAATAGTGTTTTATATTATTCAATACCACAAAAAACGGGCTAAATGTAATATTTGTTAAATATCTTTTCTATTCGAATCCCATGCATGTCCTTGAATATTATTTCCCAGTTCCTTTTGTTTTCAGGAATGGTACTGTCTACATTCTGCGCCAATGATTTGTTGTTCTATATTTAATTATATTAGCATATTTGTTTGTTGTGATGGTTCTTTAATTTTCCCTCGGGCAGTTTTTACAGCAACGCTTTCGTTTATTCAGCGTTAAACCATCCGCATGAAAGTAGAATGTATTTTCAATTTTGTGTTTACCAGAATGTTTACGCTTATTATCTTTGAGTTGGATCATACAAAAGTTACAAAAATGTAATTAAATATATATAGCAATGAATGATAATTTTTTCATTCATTATTAGTAGTGAATGTTCAAGTCATTTATTTTGATTTGAAAAGTATAAGTATGTATTTGTAAACAATATGGTAGTAGTAACGTTTAAAATAACCTTCTTTGAAGGTACTTGAAGCAGTAAATATTAAATTTTGGTTAAAAATAGTGACGAGAAGAAAATGAATTATAGTTGACGCGGAAATTGTTGTTTATGCATAAAATATCTTAAATATCAGCTCGCACAGTTTTGTTTAATGCAGAGAATTATCTTTTTCGTTACTACTCCAAGCCATATAGTTATATATTTTCTCTGATACTTTAACAAATCATTATCTTTATTTCTGTTTCCTTAAATGAAACAGTAGATAAGATTAAACATATAAATAAAAATTTGGAAAATGGAATAAATTCAAAAATAATGAAAGAGATACTAAAGGAAATTGTAAATGACAGGTCACAATTGACGAAATATCTACATAAAGAAAATAAGTATTTACGGCTGTTGTTTAAAAGCAGAGTTTGTTATATATACGGATAGTTTACGCGCAGGCAGTACCTGCGAGGGATGCTCTGTCGCAGGCAAAACCTTGTAGGAGAGACAGGAAAAGGCTACCTTTGGGGATGCCTTTTCAACTCTCCGTTTTTGAACTAAGGTTTCCACAAGCCGAGACACTTCGGCCTGTTTTGAAAGGTGTATGTTCTGGGGTCGCAGATCTTGGGCATACCGTAATAGTTGTCCTCTGTTCCCATTGGAACAGTCGGCCAGCTGCCTCCTAAACTGGTTGAGGTACGGAGAAGGAAATGCTCCCGAACAAACTCCTCTCCCGCTATCGGAAGGGCGTGGGACAAGTACCAAATGCCCGACCTACCTGATGCAGGTTTTTCTAGAGTTTTCCCTGCATTACTTTTAGGCGAATGCCGGGTAGGATCCTTAGGAGCCCTAGTTAACCCTTGGCTACCTTTCTCTACCCTTCCGCATCACCCCTTTCAAATCCCTTCCTATGCTATTAAAGGGGAGTTGCCACCATGTGGATTACCCTCATGTAGCCTGTTACCCTGAAAAATAATTAATTAATTAATTAGGATTATACACCTTCTACTTCTTCTCCTTCTATATTAATTCATTCGTGATTCGATATCATTTTTCACGGACCACCACAACTTAGAACGATTACTTAACATAAAAGTTAACTTTATCTTGTCACTTGTATTGTGGTTGTCAATGTATGTTAAATGTGCTTTCAAAAAATTAAGTAATTACCATTTATTAATAATCATGAATTAAGTTTCAAAGATTTGTAATTTGAAATTAAGTAATTTACATTTAGTAGTAATCATCTATTATTTTTCAAATAAGTGAGAATAGCACGCAAAAAAGAAGTAATAATAATGATTTAATATAAGATATCAAATTACACTAAAAATACTATTAAATGTGTTTTATAAAACATCAAAATGGTAATTACTTTACATTTAACCTTATTAATTTCGCTGTCAGAAGAATATAAACTACTCGTAATCAAAAATGGAAGCTCCTTGTGAAACGCAACCCGCCTGACATCTCAGCTATTCACGGCAAAGATGTATCTGGTAGGTTTTCATAGGGGCAGGCCACGACCCTTACAACCAGTTGAACGAATAAATTTCTTTTATGTTCAATATTGAATAAGCTACCAATTTATGGTATAAAACGCTCACAAATTTACTCTCACGGCTCGCTTACCAATGATTGTCATATTCTTAAATATATTAAGCACGTAACTCGTAATTGTTTATAAACCTAAATTATATTCTTATACATTTATGAAAATCTGTATTGTAAATAAAATTCAATTTTTCTAATTACTATAAAATTCCAGTTTATGAGAAGTACCCGACCAGATATATAGATGGCGGCTTGTTGTTTTAAAAACAAAGTGGTATAAAATACCAAACACATAATGCTAATGTTTGAATTTTGAAGAATATACTTTGTTCAGTGTTTGTTTGACCGCCATCAAGAGTGAACGCTCCCAAAGATATTGTAAACGTGGAAATAATTGCTCTTCGTTATGTGATACAATACTTTGATTTTAAAGTTTTTACTACAACCAATATCAAAGTTGAACTCGTTTCTACTCTGCAAGAATGTATTACTACCTTAAAAAATTGGGTCATAGTTTAAAAGTGTTCATACTATCTGCCAAAACAAACATCGCAGTGGTCGAACAAATGAAGTGATCACGCCAGAAATTGTGACTAAAATCCAAATAACGGTATTACATGACCGTCAAACGAGAACAAGGTAGTCGTTCCAAAAAGTGCTGTACATCGAATGTTGATTGAGAAATTGGACATAAGAAACCTGTGCGCAAGTTGGGTTCGGCGTTTTCCTTCAATGGAACAAAACAGCGTCGTGTTTCACAGCAATAAAGCTCATTTTTTGCCAGGGCTAAAACACGGAACAGTCACTTCACACCTGAGACGATGGAACATTTTTTTTTAGTGCAACAGGCTACATGAGGGTAATCCACGTTTGGCAACTCCCCTTTAATATCATAGGAAGGGATTTGAAAGGGAGGATGCGGAAGGGTAGAGGAAGGTAGCCTAGGGTTAACTAGGGCCCCGGGCTATAATTTAAGGATCCTACCCGGCATTCACCTAAGGAAATGCAGGGAAAACCCTAGAAAAACTTGCATCAGGTAGGTCGGGCATTGGGTACTTATCCCACGCCCTTCCAATACCGGGAGAGGAGTTTGCTGTGGGGACGCAGCATTACCTTCTTCGTGCCTCGACCAGTTTAGGAGGCAGCTGGCCGACTATTCCAATGGGAATAGCGGACAACTCTTACCGTATGCCCCCGGAAGATACACCTCTCAAAACAGGCCGAGGTGCCTCGGCTTGTGGGAACCTTAGTTCAAAAACGGAGAGGAAAAGGCATCCCCAAAGGTAGCCCCTTCGTATCTCTCCTATAATTAACGATGGAACAGTCAAACCAATGGGTTAAAGGGAAAGGCACGGAGAGTTTCACCTGCTGGTAAGGTCATCACACCAAATTTTTTGGAATGCGCGTGGAATAATTTTCATTTATCAGATGCAAAAGGGAAAAACAATCAGCGGCGAGTATTATTCAAACTTATTGAAGCGTTTGTGTGCAAAAATAAGGAATTAAATGTCCGCATTTGGCGGGAAAGAACGTGTATTTCATGACGACGATGGACGTGTTTACACATCCGTTACAGCGATGACCAAAATCAATGAGTTTAAGTTCTAATTTCTTCCTCACGCACTCTCGTATTATTTAGCTCCATCTAATCATTTTCTCTTTCCAAACTTGAAAAGAATGGCACGATGGTAAAAGATTTGTCTACAATGAAGAAGTCTGCTGTTGATGGCTGTTTTGATGATCTCTATGGTTATCACTATAAACAGAGTATTGAATATATTTAACATTGTTTTGATAAGTGTATGGTGCTACAAAACAACTATTTTGAAAAATAAAGATTTTTTTTGTATTCGTTGTTGGTCAGCTACTGCAGAAACTACATTCAAATTATTCTAAGCCCAAACAGAAACTCTTCCGATTTAATCTTGAAATACCAGCACATCTCGTTTATTTTTATCCACAGCTGATGCAGTCGTGTTCATTGAATAGTAACATCATTTTCCAATCGGTGGCAAATAGATCATTCCCAGGGTTAAATCACTGAGCCTGACAATCTTACGGCGTTATAATGCCCGGATCCAAAATTTTGTTTTTAATTTTCACTTTTTGTTAAGTTTAAAAATATTTCTCACCATGCAACTATTGTTATCTGAACGTGCTTCACTTATTGTAGTCCATAGGATATCTCGAGGCAGTTCATCAAAGGCTTCGGTGAACCCAATGATTAGCCGCACCATCTATTTCATGGTTTAACAATATAAATGTATCATTTGACTTTGTACAAGAAGCCCCCAAGAAATACATGTTACAAATTAAAAACACTTTCTATGATGTAGTTAATATCTGGCATAGGTTTCAATTAGGTGCCTTGTAATCGTATTACAGAATGAAGAATATCTGTCCTATATATTTTCAAATCCGTTATTTTACCCGTTTTGTAAATTGATAGAACAGTCCCGGATTTCCCATCTGCTAGGACGGCCAAATAATTAATTTATTTAAAAAATAATATTTAATAAGTATGGAATTAAGCGTCGCTCTCTGGTACCGTGCGAGAATAAATTTCAGGGGAGCTGATTGTTTTTTTCGACAAGTGTGTGGATAAAATTTACGTCTAGTAAAGTGATACAGAAAAAACACATCCGTGACGAATAATATCTCAAACAAATTCCGGGCCTATTTCTATTTCAAATTCGTAAGCTAATTTATCATTCACGTATTTTATACGTTTAAACACCAAATAAATATACGCTAGTGTGCCTTCATTTGTAGGCTAATCATTCCAGTTCCTAATAGTACGTTTCCGTAACGAGCAGGTCTCTACTCTAATCCACTCCTGAATTTAAATGGACTTATTTTGAAATATAATTTAGGAGGACTAATGAAGTTCTTAACGTGGCTCCAGTCTGGTTGATTCGTTTAAACTTTGTACATTAAACAAAGCCTCGCTTTCTTTATCCTTTTCATTAGCAGCTTCCGTTGGCGAAACTCGATTTTGCTGTTCTGTAACATATTTTTCGCAAGCGTGGAACAGAGCACTCGCGTACGATTCTAAAATTACAACTCTTTTTTCCGGAATAGGTTCAACCAAGAACTCTTAGATTTACTTGAAATTTCTTGAAACTTCAATGGTAAGCGAATTTTTTTATTATATTAATTTATTCTCTACAAGAGTTTCTGTATATATATATATATATATATATATATATATATATATATATATATATATACTCTTCTGTAAGTTGAAAAATATATTTTACACCATTTTTTTTACTTTTATATATACATCTTCTCGCAGGCAGGACCTTTGGGGATGCTCTCACATCTCTCTGGTTTTTTTTGAACTAAGGTTCCCACATGCCGAGGCACCTCGGTCTGTTTTGAGAGGTGTATGTTCCGGGGTCGCAGATCTTGGGCATACCGTAATAGTTGTCCTCTGTTCCCATTGGAACAGTCGGCCAGCTGCCTCCTAAACTGGTCGAGGTACGGAGAAGGGAATTCTGGGACCCCCCCCCCCATCAAACTCCTCTCTCGCTATCGGAAGGGCGTGGGACAAGTACCAGATGCCTGACCTACCTGATGCAGGTTTTTCTAGAGTTTTCCCTGCATTACTTTTAGGCGAATGCCGGGTAGGATCCTTAAAATATAGCCCGGGGGCCCTAGTAACCCTTGGCTACCTTCCTACACCCTACCGCATCCCCCTTTCAAATCCCTTTCCTATGCTATAAGAGGGGAGTTGCCACTATGTGGATTACCCTATACATAGCCTATCTACACCCAAAAAAAAAAAAAAAAGACGGTCTCCGTGGCCACCAGCTGGACCACGCTCCTATCTTTTGTATTTCGCGATCGTCGTCGTCGCCGCCGCACGCACGTACGATCGAATAAATTCTTACTAACAGTAACATTCAGATATTTAAAGATCCTGGTTCCCCCACTGCCCTCTTCGATATTATGCTACACAGAAAATCACTTATGTCATAAAAAAAATCATTCACCTTACGTTTAATTTTTCTCTTTCTTCATGATAAGTATGAAAATCTAAAAACTCTGTATTTATAAACGGGTCAACCATTTTGTTCACGCAAATATGATTTCGGAGAAATATAATATTTTCTAAGACTTTAAATTTAAGGATTTTATTCAATTTACTGATCCAAAGAATAAATTACTTATCGATCTCCATGTGCTTTAACTTATTGGAGAAAACATGGTCTACATTAAACTTTGAAAATTATTTAGTATACTGTATTTTCTGCCCCTCTGTGATATGTAAAATTGTAACTTTTACAGTAACAACTTTCTTCCAACGTTTATGGATATACTGTCTACTCTAGAGCTTGTGCAGTATGATTATTACTCTCATGGATCTATGGTTTTCAATTAGTACTTAAACGTGACCATGACAGTACACTTCGCTGCAATCGTCTTGGATATAAAAAGTGAAAATTTAAATTTAAAGCATTTAGGCACCTAAACTAGAAACCTATGATTAATGTATACACTATTTCCATTCTTCATTGCAATTCAATATATCATAACCATCTTCAACTGCAAATATCTTCGGAAGTAAGGCTAATACACATACATGATTGAAAATCGATTCACATAATCGTTATTTTTCTCCATTTTATTTCTACAATCTTTCAGCAAATAGTTTAACTGAATGAAGAAAGTGGTGTGGTAAATTTTAGATCTATTCAGCGGATGGAGATGTCTCACACCGACTCAGATAGCTCAAGTGATAAGGAGCACCGTGTGCCAAGGGGAGATTCCGGGTTCAATTTCCGGTGCAGTATAGAATTTTCAACCCTCATCCTTTAAAAACCTCAATGAGTTAATCCTAGAGAATAATAATTGACATAATATTCACATATCGTAAATTCCCTTTCTAGTTATGAAGAATTAGATATAAGGGAATTTACGAACTAAAGGACATGAAACCACGTCGCCTGGAAATAACTATCGCTAAAAGAAATATTAAAAGCACCAAATTTCCGTCAAAAGAGAAATAAACCAGTCGAGTTCAAAGTTGTCGAGGAGAAATATTGTATTGTTCTGTTACTATTAAAGGGGACTTAAGCTTTCTCTGCAACGGAACTTACAATATTCAAAATAGTAATTAGTTATGTGACTGACTAATCTAGTAATAGGTTATGGTAAAATGAAATAGTACAGCCAATACTATATTATGTAAGTGAGGGCTGGACACTGAACAAGAAAGAGGAGATAGCGATTAACATCTTTGAAAGAAAGATCCTAAGAAGAATTTGGGGCCCAAAAAATGAAAATGGCATATGGAGACACAGATATAATAAGGAAATATATGACCTATGTAAAGAACCAAGCATCGCTACAGCTATTAGATTTCAGAGAATGGAATGGATAGGACACGTGTAACGCATGGGAAAGGAAAGGTGACCTTCAAGTCATTATACAATGATATTGGAGGTAAAAGAAAGGCAGGAATACCAAGTAACAGATGGGTAGACGAAGTAAAGAAGAACATAAAAAGGGTGATGGATTTGAGGAACTGGAGGAGAATAGCTTTAGACAGAGAAGTTTGGAGGAAGCTAATACTGGAGGTCGAGACCCGATATCGGGCTGTGGAACCATAGAAGAAAAATAACATAACAATACTAAAATTCCTTCTCTAATTACAAATTACTTATCTAGCGGCTATGTACGTACATAAAGAAAAACAAAAAAACAGTAATGGTACTTTTGTTAAGGGGGTTGTGGGCTCAAAATACTGTGGTCCTAAATTTTTGTAAATGACGGTTACTATGGCTTTATAACACTCTCTTTGACAGAATTATCGTTTAAATACTATGGCCGTTCCTTCCTGTATCTGGAAGCTAAGTCAGCTCCTCAGGTAGAACAAAGTCGCAATTTCTCGTCTGTTGTTTTCGCGTTTCGGAAGGAGAGTTGCCCAGACTGCTTACTTATTCCCGTACGTTCAATAATAGGTCAATTAAATTCAAATTTATCTCATCTTTACCAAATCGTATCGATAAATAACTCTACTCTGTTCATTCTGCATTCTTGTATAAATTCCACTTTTCTCTACGATATCCGAACAACTGCTCCACTCTTTAACTTGTCAACTTCAAAATTTCCTGACTCACCACGTCTGCCGAACTTAATGACTCTTCCATTACTCTACCATCTACCCCACTCTAGGACTAACGAATGACTTCTTCACGACTTACGAACTGCTTCCTCCTATACCTGCTCTGCAGCTCCCCTACACACCTTGGTTTGAAATATTCCGCCCCCAGGATTTCGTAATCCGGATGATATGCTCCAATGACCCCCCCCCCCTCAGAAAATTTCTATATACTTATTATCCACTCTCCCTACGATGTTACATAGCAAATTTCAAGTCCCTGTGAAGGGATGGTCTTCAAGGTCTCAAGTTGGCGGCAAATACTTTTCAAATGATTCAAAAATCTTAGGACCAGAGATGTTTTGAGCTAGATAAATGTTTTTAATTACCGGGCACCTTCTTGTCCATCTCAAAACCTCTCAAATGAAGGACGCTGATGGCCGTTTACTGTTTTTAACTGAGTTTCGTGCAATTTGAAAACGATACCAATGAGAGTACGTAAAAAACATAACACTGGGAGACAGAAATTGAATCCCAGAGTGAGAAGATTAATAGGAGACAGAAAATAAGGAAACGAGAGTTGAGAGGAAATACCAGTTTGAGCTCAGAACAGTTAATAGATCGAATAGAGATTATTATGCAGTCAGTGAATTACGAGAAACCCCGTGGAAACTGAATTGTTAATCACTTACAGCCGAATAGTGTTATACTTAACAATTATTTTGAGTAAACCGTCCGTAAATAAAAATTCTCTGCATGAATCTTACTTCAATTTTGTATTAGGCGAAATATGTTAATTATGTAGCGGAACTACTAAGTAGCTACATGAGTTGGAATCCCAAAATAAATTTAGAATTTATGACAGAACGATGCTTTAATATTAATTTTCACGGTAGCTATGACCCTAAAGAATAACGTTGTTGCGTGTAAACGTAACGTTCCTTTTCCGAACATAAAAATTAGGGCCATCAGAGATGTTTTACCAAGTTACAAAACCTATTAGTTGAAAAGACACTGAAAGCTTCTGGCCGTAATTCAAACAGTAACAGACTGTTTTTTGCAGCAATTCATAATTGGTATCGTGGGATTGTTATTTATTCCTAAACCACTCCCTTCCTTCCACTTACGCTAAACATGTATGACGTAATAATGTTATCCAACTACTTAAAGAAGTGGGCCTACAAAATAATAGAGAACACTAAAGAATAATGCAGTTGAGATTTTTATATTTTGTTCATTGTATATCGGGCTAGTTTGGAACCATTGACGTTGACTTATGATCATTCATAACTCGTATATTAATATCGTAAGTCTTATACATTATTTTTGCAAATGCATACGATAATATCTTTCCAAAACGTTATCGGAAAAATGTTTTTTAAACTTTATTAAGCTGGGTCCTAGAGTAAAATGCAATTCACTGCTATGATATAGTAAGAAATCAAATTTGGAGAGAATGTGTTGAGTTTGGGTAATGTGAAAATATTTTCACACCTCTGGCTTATTACATTTGGTTCAGGTATTTTATTTTATTTATTTTTTATTTTTAGGGCAACAGGCTACATGAGGGTAATCCACTATGGGCAACTCCCCTTTAATAGCATAGGAAGGGATTTGAAAGGGGGGATGCGGAAGGGTAGAGGAAGGTAGCCAAGGGTTAACTATGGCCCCCAGGCTATATTTTAAGGATCCTACCCGTCATTCGCCTAAAGAAATGCAGGGAAAACCTTAGAAAAACCTGCATCGGGTAGGTCGGGCATTTGGTACTTGTCCCACGCCCTTCCGATGACGGGAGAGGGGTTTGCTGTGGGGACGCAGCTTACCCCTCGCCATGCCTTGGCCAGTTTAGGAGGCAGCTGGCCGACTATTCCAATAGGAATAGCGGACAACTCTTGCCGTATGCCAAAGGTCTGCGACCCCGGAACATACACCTCTCAAAACAGACCGAGGTGCCTCGGCATGTGGGAACCTTAGTTCAAAAAAAAAACAGAGAGATGTGAGAGCATCCCCAAAGGTAGCCCCCGCCAGAGCTCTCTGGGAAGGTTCACCTGCGAGAAATCCTCTCGCAGGCTTACTTGTTCCTTCGTCAGGTATTTTACAGGTTGACAATTATTGTGTAAGTCTTGTGGTAGCTTCCGCTTAGGACTTATATGGGTATTTTTTGTCCTAATCTATTTATAAATTAGGAGCGAGGATTCAACTAGAAGGTGAGATTTTCGGTTGATCAGGAGGTAGAGCAGAGAGAGTCTTGCGTAGCACTCATTTAGTTTTTTATGAATGTGGTATCTCCAGTTAAGTTTTGCATCTAGGTGGATCCCGAGATACTTTATCGCTAAGTCCTTTGGATTCCATGTTATTTCATTATTGTGCAGTCGGAGTGTCGGTAGTTGAGTGTAGCGCTTCAGTGTGAACATCTTTGCTTGGCATTTAGTAGTGTTATTATTTTTTTTTATACCAATCACACGTTACATTAATTGCATTTTGAAGGTGTTGAACTGTAGTTTCTATTTTGGCCCTCTGTGCTAGTATCGCGGTGTCGTCGGCAAACATGGCTAGCGTTGAGTCGTTCACTGTGGGCACATCGTGTACGTAGAGGTTGGTCCCAATAGGCTCCCTTGGGGGACTCCTGCTTTGGTTGTTTTGATGCTAGATAGTGATGCGTTGATTCTTACTCTGAGCGTCCTGTCGGTCAGGAAGGTTTCTATGGTTTTTACTATGTATTCCGGAATGAAGTTGGCATTGGTTATGATTGAAATGAGAACTGTCATGACGACCTGTAATGATCACTATAAGGATGTAGTAACATCCATTTTCTGTCGTTTCGGACAGAAAAGCTCTTATACGTGTATATTGTAGTGGTTCAAGAACAGCGCAGCTGTGAATTTTATTTCATATTCGTCATCTCTTTGGAACAGTTGGTGTTCTGTGGTTATGTATTCTTGTCGTTGAGATTTCTTTGTCAGCTAGGAACAACAATGAGAAAGATGTCATTTATTAATTAATTGTTCCATCTAATTAATTAAATAATTATTTAATTGGAATCATGCGAGAAACATTTATCTGGAAGATTTGACATGTCGATGTCTTTTTTATGTAGTCTACTTCAGAGTTCCAGTAAAATATTCAATATTAAAATTTATTAATTTTTAGTTTGTTGTATTTCCTGTACACGATTTGAAGTTATTTTGTCGAGCTTGGTCTGCAAGAGTCTATAATTCCTCCTGCACACTGCATGAGACCAGAACCGTAATTTCCTGGCGTAGTAAAACTAAAACTGACATTTAAATGGTTTGTTTTAGACTTCATAAAGGTAAAACTAGGTTTATTTTCGTTTGAGGCACTACAAAGGCCCTGAGTAAATTTTAGAAATTTAAAATAAATTTATTGTTATAGACTTAGATGTTAAAATAAATATTTAAACTTGTTTAAATAAATAAATCAAACATTACAATATATTTGGCAAATGATACATCACTTTGCTTGATAATGGATCCGTCAGGTTTATATACCATATTACTATAAAAATCAATCCTACTGCCGTTCGTTATATGCAATCCTGTAATAAGAATTTGGAAGGCCTTGAGAAATTCCTTAAATTAATTTATTTATAGCATAAATTTTCTGTTGAGCTGCATTCAGCGTTTCCCTCATGAATTTGGCATCCCAGATGAAAGCTGCTCTGAAAACATTTTTTTTCTTGAGTTTTGTTACTCGACCCAGTGTTGTCAAAGATTAATCTTAGCAAATCTTTTTGACATTATGATAAATATCCATACAGTCTACTTTATTTATACCCTTCTTACTTTAGTCACCAGTCAACCTTCACGAGGAAAATCTTGTAAGCCCAGAACGTGATGCTCGTCCCGTAAGCTTCCAACACTCATCCCGTACTTCCTGGATTACAGCTTCCTCTAGAGACTATCCTTCCTCTACTACATTCAGACTGAAAATAATGAAATTCGTGCTGTTATAAAAATCTTTTAAGCGGTTTGTTCTAGAACGAGTTCCTTAAAAATCATTGTCTCAGTATAAAATTAATTTTTCTTTCTTCTTGTATACGTTTCATGTCTACTTATGACAGTAAATATTTAGTTTATCTACATACTGCATAAAATTGGAGTAAATTCAGGAGAATTAATTTCAATGGTTGACTTTTACAAATGATGGTTGCCAATATCCGACTCCAAGGGAAAACCGATCAGCAGTTTTTCTGTAAAACGAACAAAAGCACTGCTTTAGAAGGTATTTTCATGTTTTGGAACGCCCTTTCTTCGGTATATTTTTGGAAGGTATTTTGATATTTAGGAAATCTGTACTTTAGTATGTATCAAAAATAAAATTTTCATCATGAAATGTCCGTCCATTTCCTTGTGAAAAGAGAACAAATTCTGCGTGACAGACTGACATTTAGATTACATCGGTTTCAATATGTGGAACGTAACGATATACTTTAAAAACATTGTAGTTCTCTTTTGGAGTGTTATTTTTGAAATTTATTATTAATATAATTAAACTATTAGTAAAGTTTGGAATACTAGTTAAAATTTTCATGAAAAAAATCGCACTGTAATCTGGAGGGATATTAAAACCTTAGAAAACTTTGATTTCATATCTTATATACATATTATTTTCAGAGGTTGCGCTTTTTGAATCAATTTCTTATTGAAATTTTGGAGTTTCAAATCTGGATGAGGAGATATAGGCCAAGTTTTTACATTTATTGAAAAATTGTTCATTTTAATAAGAATGCTGAATGAATCTTTATTCAAAAGCTACTGAAATTCAGTCCGTTTAAATGTTCTTATCAATAGCGCAAAATTCTTGAGAAACTATTTTGTTGACACCAGACCGCTTAGGATAATTGTTTAATCACGACTGTCATAATACAAACGCTGCTTAAATCTCATTTAAAATATAGAAATTATGAAGATTAAACCTATTACATTATTATAATGTAACACACGCAGAATTTATTCGGGATCACGTCATATGAGATTTAATGAACAATTACCTGAAAATTTACTACTTTAAAATTGAATATTTTACGTACTATATAAATAATAATTTTAATCACTATCCAAATAAGTTATAAACAAATTTTAAAGTCATCACTGTAATATATGAATAAATATGGGCCACAATTTCTGTAATTCACTGATAATAATACTAAAACATAATTTAAATACATTATGAATACATTATTTTTGTACTTTTTTTCATTATGATGAACACTTTTGCAGCCGTAGAAAATAAATAAACTATATATCTAAAATGTGTCTAATCTTTTCCTTAATAATTAACTAAGCATTTTAAGCCACCCACGATTAATTAAATATTACTTCGAATGTCTATGTTGTGTCTTAGTACAAATTTTAGATTATGATTAAATAAAAAAATCGATTTTAAATAATTTATTTGTAATATAACTCTTCTTTTTGTTGGCAACAGGCTACATGAGGGTAATATACGTTGGGCAACTCCCCTTTAATAGCATAGGAAGGGATTTGAAAGGCGGGATGCGGAAGGGTAGAGGAAGGTAGCCAAGGGTTAACTAGGGCCCCCGGGCTATATTTTAAGGATCCTACCTGGCATTCGCCTAAAGAAATGCAGGGAAAACCCTAGAGAAACCTACATCAGGTAGGTCGGGCATTGGGTACTTGTCCCACGCCCTTCCGATAGCGGGAGAGGAGTTTGCTGTGGGGACGCAGCATTCCCTTCTCCGTGCCTCGACCAGTTTAGGAGGCAGCTGGCGGTTGAATTATTTAATTTATTTATGGTAAATAAAGAATTTTGTAACTGGGCGAAACTCTGGAGAACAAAAATAATTTTCTTATATAGCTTCTAATTGCTACTCTGCTGGAACGTGAGCAAAAATTAAAAGTTATAATTACTTTAATTACTTGAAAAGTTTCGAAGGTGCTGATTACTGTTTTCCTGATAACTACCGGAGATACTGGCGCTGTGGATCCCTTCAGTACTTGAACAGAACCGCTGCTGATTGGGTTGGCGTCGTCATCATTTCCGCTCCTCGCTGGTTAACGGCTGATCATCAATGTTGTTTTCTGTAGTGGGCTAGACTGGACCTAGCCACGCCTTTTGGCATTTAAAGTGGTTTTCTTTTAGAAAATTTTGTAATATAATGAAGGAGTCACCTTCCTCCAAGCACTTGTTCTGCCAGACTGCTCCCGGACTGCCTCACACGTCCTTTGTCTCCCTTCGTAACTTCACGAAGCTCAAGGCAATACCGTCCTACAAACACAATGGAAGGTCTGACCGAAACTAAATGACCACCCTCGAATATTCGTCTTGCCCGCGCGCTTCGACAATATAATTTAGAAGGAAAATTCTTTCTTCTTTCCAGATAAATTTAATTATATCAAATTAAAAATTAAAGGAGGAAATGAGTCAGCACAGATATGTATATAATTTCCTAACCGGTTAATAAATTATTTATGAAGTTAACATTTAATTTATAACCTTTTGTTAACTATATACGTAAAAATAGAGTTTCCATGCCACAGTGTCCATTTATATCTCTGCTTCGTAACGCAAATCATGTAAACGTTCCCTGATGTAGTGGGTATTGAAATTTTTAGAAGCTCGTTGACTTCCGTCATTAGCATAAAGAAGATAATTCAGAGTTTGTCAGTTAGAATTTTATTTTTGCTGTTTGTAAACACAGCAGGGCGAAGTATCCGAGTAGCTGACACTATCACGCCGAGCGCTGCACCGGGCTTGGCTAATTGTTTTTGCAGCCCGCGGGTTTTGTTTACTCAGAATTATGGCGAGACTTATCTCTGTCCGATAAACTGCTCCCCACCGCCGTATTGATCTCCGCCCCTCGCACCACAGCGATCCGATTCGGTCCTTTTGTGCGAACCGCGGAAATACATTCCTCAAGCTACGAGCCATCTTCGACAGACTTAGGAACTCAATTAAGCTCAGATAAATGTATTGCCACTTTAAAGGCCTCTTTTACTAACAATTTTGTTTAAAGTTGGTGTGGAGCTGATTTAATTCTCATTTGAATTTTCCTTTGTCTGACTGCTGGAATTTTATCTAAATTTGTCGAGTAAATGCGTATAGAGAACGGAAAATGGAATATTAAAATATTGTATTCCTTTACAAAAGGGTATTTAATTTGTAAAATTATACGATTTTCAGAAATATTGCCCAATTATAAATAATAAGCATCGTTCATTGGAAACAATGTTGAAGCTCTTTAAGAAGCATTCAAAATTAATTGATTATAAACTGCAGAATATTATTTATTTTTAACTGAAAGAAGAAGAAAATCATAGAAGAAAAATAATCAGATATAATTTTTTGTGTCTTTAATAATCTTTTTTTTCCTACAAAAATTCTGATTGTTTAAATTTATTTCCAAACTGCATATTTGATTAAGTTTCTATATAAGTATCTTCAAATTTTAACAACCGTTCAAAATTTTGGATGAACTGTAATCTTAATGTAAATGAGCTCGTAAATGAGATACATTTTTTTATTCGAATTCTATAGTATAGCTCCACAAAAATATTGTTAGTGTATGTTTCAATATTAATATTATTTTGTACAGGAAATTTATGATGACAGCTTTGAGTACTTTAGCTTCTTAGTTTGATCTCGTCTCGTGTTAAATTGACACAAACTGATCTTTTCATCAATCCTTTATTCTTTTTATCTCCATATCTACAACTGTATCCACATACCTATCAGCTAAATAAAATTATCTTTCAGATAGAGCTTTGATAATTAGAAGTACGTATGGATGTGGCACGGTTTCTAACGAGTGATTTGTTTCTATATGTTACGTTTTTCCTCGGGTACGTAAAAAATGATCACGAATAAAAATATTACATTATTTAAAAACATAATTTTATGGATTATTATAAACTGAAGAATGATAATATAATATTCATTGAATAACTATATACGATTTTCATTAAACGAATTACTTTTCGTCGTTGCTCCCTTATTGTTACGCTAACCCTCGGCTCTTCCATTGCCGTTGCGTTTTCGTCGCTTGAGTTTTGCCAACTGTCAAGTGTAGTTGTGTCGCTCTAGGCTCTTCTTAGCACCTGACGAAAGGTACAAGGATCCCAGAAAGGTTGTGTGGTATTTATATTACCAATTATCTTTCCGATTCGATACAGTTAATATATATATCGTTACGTAAAACACGCTTTTCAACTTAGAGAATTAATGCGTATTAACAAATTTCCACGTGAGTCGATAAACAGAAAAAACACAGGATTGTATTTTAAGTTATATGAATTAAGATCGTAATATTTTTAGATCACATAATTTAAAAATAAATATTTAATGTTCGTAAATAACGTGAAACACATTTTATACTTGTATTTCATTTAATTAACATCTGAACTTATAATTTACAACTAATTAACTTGTAAGGAATACAATAATTTTATTTTACATAAGAAATGGTTCCATTGCTAATTAACGAATTTTATATTATTTTACCAAGATATTGAAATGAAAAAAATTACGTCTGATTGAAAATTAATAATAATAAAGATACAAAGTAAGTGATAATATAAATACGAGTACAGTTGTTTCGCCCTAGGCTCTTCTTAGCACCTGAAGAAAAGGGACCGGATCCAGAAACTATGTGTGGTATTTATATTATCACGTATTTTGTCTGTATTTGGCTATCTTTCTTATTATTACCAAGATATCTCTTATTTTCTAATTTGAAAGTTCTAGTACATTGAGCATAGGTAAATTGCTTTTATTTATCAATTTTAGATATTTAACGGTTATGGTCACAGCACAGAAGAATTAAGCATTGAAGTTTATAGAAATATAAATTAATTTTTCTTTTATTTGAGAATTTTTTCCACTGATAGGAATCAATAACAGAAGAAGCTAAACGTGCTAAAAACAACGAACTTAGAACTTCATGAAGAACATTGCTCACTTTGTAAAGATGTATATCAGACTGTTTAAAAGTAATTTTTTAATAAAACCCAGCCTTTTAAAGTCAAAAAATGATTTATAATTGAAAAAAATACAACTTCAGTTGTTATTTGCGACATCTTCAGGTATATAAAATTTTACAAAAAATGTTGATATTCAGCGATTTACTCCACTGACTACCTTGGCCGAAATGTCATAAATTTTTTTTTAATTATAAATCATTTTCAATTATAAATTACCCACTTTGGATCACGCTAGAATTCGTCAATGTTCTAGCTCGGAATTTGTCATAAAGACACTAAAGACTTATCACATTACATTTCTGACAAAGGGTTGGTATTTAAAACTAATTATTATTTTATCACACACAATTTTATACAATAACTTAAGAAATACAAATCTAAACTGAAACGAAAACATTAACAGTGGATGAGTAGCTCAGAGATATCCAGCAATTATTAGATATGTCAGTTGATTTGGAAGAAAGCAGATGTCCTGATTTACCAACCGGCTGAAAAAATTTAATAAATCTTGGAACTCTACGAACAAAGGAATCTCTCCGATAATTTGAATTTCTCCATTGCACATCACATGTACTGTCATCTAAAAATAAATCTAAGTTGTTAAGTTTGAGAGTTGGAGAAGCAGTTTTGTGCCCAGTCGAGATTGAACAAAGCCTATTGAAAAAACAATAGTTCCGTCTCAGTGAAAAGGCAGAATCTGATCGGGCCCTTACTCGCTCACAAACAAGCTAACAACTTTCCAATGCATCCCAAGGGAACATCCTTCGGCGCTGTGCGACATCAGCTATGCAACAACTACGGCGGAAGAAAAATCACTAGGTTAGCATTGTGCCCTTTACTAACAAATCGTAAAGTTACCTGAACACAATGAGAAACATTAGCAAATTAAATTACAATCATTTCATCATTAGATTTATTAAATACGTTATATTTTTCATTGTTCTGCGGGCATGTCTAACTTTATTGTAGATGATATATTATTATTTATTATTTATTCTGAGACATTCCTTTTTTTGTAATCATATACGATTATATAACAATTGAAAAGATAAGAATTTAATTCTTCTGTCTGACTAAACTATTCCTGACTACAGTTGGTAGCAAAACTCAAATGGGGTTTGAGTTAAAAATATATTTTTATTATTTTAAAACTGAATACGTTATTTACACAATATCTGCAAACGGAAATTAACCTTAAATTTTTAGATTAAAAGTTCTAGGTCTTACTATCAGTAATTAAAAACAATTTTATCAGTAATATCTTTGCATTATATCAAACCTTTCGTTTTTGTACGAGTATTGTACGAATAATAATGCTACGAAATTTTAATTAGATATTACAATTAATAAATTGTATAGAAATTTTATATTCGTTAATTTCGTCAACGCGTGGACAATTAAAGATGATACCCATGCTATTGTTTGTCGTTCGCGTCTTTCCTCATAACGCCCAACACACAATCTGCCTTCCATGTTATAATGGCACTGTAAAATGAAAACTCAGAAACGTATTCCGAGTTTTTATAAGACAAACAATATTGTGCTCTTATCTTGAATTTATGTGTGTTTAACTTCTTACTTATCGAGTATTGTAAGCGGAAAGTGCCTTCCTCTTGAAGAAATGCGGAAAACTTTGGAAGTTTCACAGCGTCAAGATTTTAGTTAGCCATATTCCTTGCAACAGCTTATAAAAGTTTTCTCGAAACGGGAACTCCAAAGGTCAACAAACACTTGGATTAAAACAATATTCCGTACTATCAATGTCAGTGAAAGAGTATGATTTAATGGTCCAGGATATTCGAACATTTTTTATTTTATTTATAAAACGATAGATTTCAGATTAATAATGAAGATTTTCAAAGAAACGAAATATAGTTACGTGAAATTCATATTGTATTATAATATTTTTCTGTCCATAACGTTTCTGTACATAACGTTTCTCAATATCACTTTTTGAGTGGTAATAATTTTTTTTAAATAATAAATAGAAATTAAATTAATTTATTACAAAACTATACGTTTATTAAGCAATAAATTATAAAAATTATCTTAAATTAGGGAATATTTGGGTAAGACACTAAAGAAACCTAACTTATTTAACATTCCAGTGTCGTTCGAGATGACTTCATTGTCATTATTTGGTTCCAAAAACAGTTTCAATACATTTCTCAAATAGCATATTTACAAGTATAAAAATCTCACGTTTCAAGTCATCACGCATTTAATTTACGTTGTCAACATCAATAAATTTATTGAATATTTGTTTTCCAGTTATTGTGTTAATATTCAGCAGCATTCAATCGATAATATGTATTCATATGACCACATTCTCAATGTAATTGCAGATATAATTAATAGGTATATTCCTATTTTTCTTTACTTACCATTGTGAATAGTATTTTGCTTATAACAACGTTCGTACGTAGTCACTGAGATACGATAATTGAAGTATCTTAATGTAACCATCACTAGAATCGTTCCCTACTTGATTTTTTTTTCACAAGTATATTTTACGTAATTTATCTAATCGTATACTATATTAAGCTTACCCTTTTCGTTGCATCAATAACGCGAACTACACCACGAGGGAAGTTATAAAACAAAAAAGTGTCGTTACAATTCTATTTACTAGTCTCCAACAAACGGTTGATTTGCTTCAGTTGTTCAAGGCATTTTAATGTAAGTTTGGAAGCAAAGTCCTCCATCGATACGCACTACCATAATTGTAACGATTTTTTTTAACTTTGCCTTGTTTTTAATATTTTGGGAAGGCTGGAAACTTTCCGATCGTGCTGTAGAATTTCTTCATTAAAAATTGAGTTTTTCCAATAAAGTATGATTAATTTTCTGTTCGTGTAGAAGGATTTCTTCATTCTAAATTTTGCTTCCCCATAAATTATGAACAATTTTCGTTATCACAAATTTTTTTATACTTACACAATTTCTTTACGTTTACTAACCGTACTCCACGTTTCTTGCACATACGGAGACAACTCCAAATGAGTCTTCGTGGTTTGTCAACGGAATTCTTGACTTTGCATCCCAGCTTTTAAATGAATGAGATAACTTATTAAATTGTTACATCAGAAATATTTCAATCGTTTTAGTCAAACTGGACAGGAATAATAGTGTATATATTAAATATGTTAATTTCCCATTGAGTTTGAAAAATAATGCTGTAAACTAAATTCTAATCGCGATTCTATCAATTATTTTACACATTTGGAGTAAACGTGTGTTGTTTACTTCTAACATTGGTTTCAGATTTTCCCGCAGCTGCAACGCAGCTAATGAAACACGTCTCAAGAAAATAAAGGGGAAGCACGTTCCTACTACTTCTGTTTCTTTTTCTTCACTTCTTAATCCCGTCCAAAGGCGTGAACGTAAGCCAATCGATTCTGTATTTAAGGCTTGTGTTTTAGAGGAACGTAGACATACACCGACTTTTGTCGGGTATTAAGGAGGGTGGTGGCCTTAATAGTTTGTTGAGTGTAAAGTCTTTGTGATATTTTAATTCTGTCCAATCAATAAATTTTACTAAACCTCCATTAAGGTCTAAAACATTATTTGAGAATATTCTGTCCAAAGATTCTTGTAGTTCATTTAAAAACACGTGTTTTAAAACAGGTTCTGTCAAGATGATGTTGGCGCTAATCGATCAAGTGAATAAATCTTCTGGAGCCACAGTGATGAATTGTCGCGCTTCCGGCCAAAGAGATGAACTACATATTTTACGCTTCTAACTCGATTACGCGATAAATTATTTTTTAAAACATGAACACTAGAAAATTAGTAGTATATTACATATTTATATTAATTTACAATCCCCTTATATTGTAAATTATTTAAGGACATCAAGTGGTAATATTTTTTTTTTGATAGGTGATTTGAAAATGTTCATGAGTTAATGTTATTTGGAAACAAACATCTATCAGCATCCGACATTAATGTTTCACAATTTCAAATATTTATTTATTTAAAGAGAGTACGTACTTTTATTTTGAAAATTGTTGGTCAAACATCGTCAATAAAAACCGAAAAAAAACCTTAATATATCCAGAAAAGAGAAATGTAAGGGAAGTATGGACTGTTCATGCTCTAAAATGTGATCACACATTATTTGGAAATGTTTTGATGTCCAATGTAAATACTCATTGAAAGTAAAGTTATATTTTGTGGGTCCACGTAATAACTATACAATAGTTAAAAATATTAACTGCGCTTTGGATGACACGTTTCACGAGTTCATCTTTTTGCTCATTCCTTTCCAATGTTGTCCTCAGATAAATTTTGTACTCACGAGCTGATATAAGTCTTCACAAAGTGACCCCACACATGTTCTTAGAATTTGAGATCTAAGGGAACGAGCAGGCCAATTGGAGGGTCAACAGCACCAGTGAGTGCTATATAGTCAGCATAATCGTCCTTGATGGAACAACAGCGTTCACCAGTATCACTGTAACTTTCTGTCCATCTACATTGTGTCCAGAAAGCTTGACCACATTTGACCTGAAATTTCTATAAACAAATAACTTTTAGGGTCGAAACTTCCCAACTTTTCACCATGAGAGGTAATCATCTAATAAATTCTAAGATAAAAATACATTAAGTTTTGGAAAAGGAAATTTCCATTAACAATTTAACAAAACAGTAAAGTATTATTTTTTCACTCCGATAATATACGAAATTTAAAGGACAACCGTTGATGAATTACGTTCGCTATGTATTAAAATGCAAGTATTTAGTTGTCAAAAGTTACCTTTTGGAGGATAATATTTTAGCACAAACTTCATCATAATACTAGTAACTAGTATATTAAAACAATAAAATTTCAAAGCATTAAATTATTCTCTTTTTCAACACTATAATAGTAGCACTAAAAAGTTCGTAATGGTGATTTATTAAAGTTATGTCAATTACGAATAATGTAGTATTTCATTCTGTTTATAGCAACAGATTTGTCAGATGTCAGAATGACTCTACATTTCATAGGGTTTCCCCTCCTCCGACGAGGTCACACCAAAGCTGCAAATCATTTCCTCTTTCGGCTGTGATGATGTCATCTCATCACTTGAAGAGCTTTTGTTGTGCTGAAGGCATTATAAAACAACCTATAGCAATCGACCGACCTCCAATGTCCATAGGAAAGTGAAAGCGTTCTTCGAAGTCTATAAACAACCATCACTGTCGGCACAATTGTGTTGGAGAGACAAACAAATGTTCACCAGCTAATTTTATCGTTTTCGTGCTTATTCATTAGAAATTTATTATGTTTATTTTCCTGCTTTAAATTATAATATATTTAAAATTATTAATGTTAGTAGTAATGTGTTGAAGTAAGTTGGATATATGAAATTTATTTATAGTTGCTTTATACTAAATGAAGATAGCTATTTAATCGTCATTAACGCGTTAAACGTAAATTATAAAAAGTATTGTTCAGTAAATACATCAAAATAAATTGTTCAACTGTTCTACCACATATTACTTTTGTGTCAAATAACGTAGAAATTTGTATTAAACTGTTAAATTTATATTTCCAGAATGTGTAGCCGAAATGTCAGCCATTCGGTAAGTTGTAATTGCATTATTACGTTTAGGACAATGATTGCCTACAAAATTATTGATTATTTTGTTAGAATTAAACAATTTTTATAAGAATATATTGTATCAAATTAAGAGTATGGAGAATACAAACGTATTAGGTATTTAGAAAAGTCATGAGAGTTTTAATTCTTTAGTCTCAAGAAAAAGTTCAATAGTTTAGAATTATTGCAATTAATTATAAGTGTGATCACACGAATGTTGCTAAAATATGAAAGAAAAACGCTATATCTCTTACTGATGTTTTGCATAAATCCAGTCTCAAATTTTTTTTTTTTTGGGGGTAGACAGGCTATGTATAGGGTAATCCACATAGTGGCAACTCCCCTCTTATAGCATAGGAAAGGAATTTGAAAGGGGGGATGCGGAAGGTAGCCAAGGGTAACTAGGGCCCCCGGGCTATGGTTTTAAGGATCCTACCCGGCATTCGCCTAAAGAAATGCAGGAAAACCCTAGAAAAACCTGCATCAGGTATGTCAGGCATTGGGTACTTGTCCCACGCCCTTCCGATAGCGGGAGCTCGCAGGTAACCTGCGAGGGATGTTCTCTCTCAGGCAGAACCTTTTAGGAGAGATACGAAGGGGCTACCTTTGGGTATGCCTTTTCCTCTACGTTTTTGAACTAAGGTTCCCACAAGCCGAGGCACCTCGGCCTGTTCTGAGAGGTGTATGTTCCGGGGTCACAGACATTGGGCATACGGTAAGAGTTGTTCGCTATTCCCATTGGAATAGTCGGCCAGCTGTCTCCTAAACTGGTTGAGGCACGGAGAAGGGAATGCTGCGTCCCCACAGCAAACTCCTCTCCCGCTATCGGAAGGGCGTGGGACAAGTACCCAATGCCCGACCTACCCGATGCAGGTTTTTCTTAGGGTTTCCCTGCATTTCATTAGGCGAATGCCGGGTAGGATCCTTAAAATATAGCCATCGGGCCGTAGTAACCCTTGGCTACCTTCCTCTACCCTTCCCATCCTATGCTATTAAAGGGGAGTTGCCCAATGTGGATCACCCTCATGCCCTAAAAAAACAAAAAAAACTAACATTAAAAATTGTCTGACCAATTATGATATAATAATAGAATTCATTAACAGAAGTTTGTGTGCATAAGTGATTCTCGTTAAAAAGTCAGGAAAATTGTGTCCAAGATTAATTTTCATTTTAGCTTAATAGTAGGACATCAAAGAAAATAGTTCCATTATAAGTATAATTATATATTAATGCAAATGTTCTCTAGCAAGAAATTTCCTACAACCGAATTAAGCATACAATAGCAATAGTTTAATTATTTTCCGCATTATCTGTCATTTTCAACGCACTGATAATGACTTTATTAGCTTAATTGCTTAATGGAGCCTTTAGTTTATTAGTTCTAGTAAGTAAAACATAAAAATCCTTATTTAGAATTAGTTCGAAAGGAAATTCTACGGTCCATGGATTTAAATCTGAACGAATCCTTTCGTTTCAAAACTTAGAATTTCATTATTTGAAACCAAGCATTCCGAACTGTTTTGAAGCGAAATCGGTTGCTCGCTCGTTTGCACGAACGGAAATTATAACTCTCTAATCGATAGCATACAAGCTGTTACATTCGTGTTCAGGAAGACCAACTTAAAATGGAAACCATATTTTTGTTCACTAAGCACATGTTTTTGCATAAAGCTAGTCACACTTTAAAAATTAAATTGTGCAGTATAAGAAAGAATGAGCGCAACCACTTCCATGTTTTTCACCACAAAATATTCTTGATGATATTGATGTTATTACTGATGATGTTTTCATTTTATGATTTGAAGAAGCGAGTAGGGGTTTGGAGGTTCAACCGGTGAAACGAGGAATTAAATGGTTTTCATTGTAAAGAATAAATTATACACTAAGGTTTCAAACAATAAAAACTCAGGAATTACCAAGAAGATAATCGCAGTACTTAGGCGAGAAATGCCAAAGAGTTGTGTTTATATATGAAAATTGTAAACGAACCGATATTATCTGTGAAATATAATACTATGTCTATTTCATACACAATAAAATAATAATAAAATTTTCCTTCGAATTTTAAATGTTTTTCAATTTCGTTTACAATATTTTCGTGTGTAACGCATATTTTGGAAAAGTTTAAATAATGTGAGGGCTTCGATATTTCATATAATACTATTAATAGTAAACGAACCATACTATATAAGTACAACTATTAACATTTTAAGATCACGTAGTAGTTATAGGAATACAGGAGAAAACAATAAGAAATGTGTATGTAAATTTAGAGTCTGCAGCAGCACGAATAGGGTTAACAGTAAAATAGACTGAAATTCAATTCATGGAAAATATGCGCCAAAAGAAATATTTTAGTGAATGATATAAATATAGAAGAAGTAAACAAATGCTTAGGAGATATACTCATTAGTAAAAATAACAAAACTATTTTCGTTTGCACGAATAAGTCAAGGCGATAAAAGTTATTACAGCCTAAAAAGGTACATTATGTCATAAGAAGACAGAGTTCAATAAAAATTTAAACAACTCAAAGAAATCCACAAAGCTTTATTCAAACCTCAAATCATAGTAAAATTTTAATTAAGGAATATGGAAGGAAAATTGTCGACTGGATCGGGAATCGAAGCCAGGACGTTCTGCTCACAGGGCGGCTGCTCAGATCATTAAGGAAATCATTTTCGAGATATAAATACATTGTAGGCGAACCAAACTGTGGCTTAAGGATGGAGGAATGTCGCACCGCGTCCGGAGACGACTATGATTGGTTTATTAGTGATAAGAGCAGCCACCCGGTAAGCCGAAGGTCCTGGGTCCGATTCCTGTCTCGTTGTCATTTTTCCTTAAATATTCAATAATACAAATAAGAACATTAATAATCATCTTGTATGGACGTGAGAGTTGGATAGTCACTAAGAATTTTTAAAAAAAATCATAATATATGAAAGTAAGATCCTAAGGAATATTTATGACCCAATCTGTGTTAACGGAGGACGAAATAAAATGATGAGTTATATAAACTGTATGAGAAGCCTAAAATAGTACATACTATAAAAATATGTACGCTTATGTGGTTAGGACAGTTAAGACGGATGAAAGAAATTAATTTTCCCACCGGAAGAAGATAATAGAAGGAGAAGAAGACCGAAGCTAAGATGGGTAAATGGTGATTTAAGGATCTACAAACAATGAAAATAAAGTGAGTAGAGGTATAAGATAAGAACAGATGGAAGGCCATCATTAAGGAGGCTGAGGGTCACAAAGGGCTATAACACCTACTAAGAAGAAGTATGTAATGAAAACTGAAACGGTTCTTTTTATTTTTACGGACATTATAATATTTGACTAGTTTTAGATGTTCCGTTTGTAAATTTAAAACAGCTTCAGGTGTTTTACAATTGATGATTAAAAGTAATGCATATATAAAAATGTTATTGTAGGATTAAGAAAGACTATTTCAATTTTCATTGTGATATAATTGTGTGTCGTTAAGAAAACACGATTGTTAAACTGGCCTAATGATAGACAGAATAGCGAAACCGACTATCCATGTGATTACAGTGTGACTCAAGTTTGATTTGGTATTAACACACTGTTATGTTCTAGATTTAATGTATTTTTAGGGTTTCACCGTGACAGTAATGTTCTTCCATATCCTTTAAATTTCTTGAAATGGCTGACTGGGATTCATATTCGTTGCTGGTGCTTCTTCACGGCAGGCCAATCCAATCTCACGCATGCTTTATCGGGGCAGGATCGTGTGGCATTGCTGCCCAACGGAGGAAGTTGAGGAAAAGCACTCCCGGTCGCTGCATCGCACGAACCGAATTTATTGATAAGACTATCGGATTGAAGGATCGTATTTTCACATTATTTCCCGATTAGGTTTATAAATAACGACCGGATGACGTGATATGAGTTTCTGATCAATTGTACTCATCCAAACCAAATGGACGTATTCTACGTTTTTGGAGTCACGTGTCATATCACAATATTGATTCTTGTTCTAATCCACGCGGATACTTTCATTTCATACCTCGGCGCATAACATTATTATTTAAAATCCCATTGAAATCAAGCTCATACTTTGGGTTCACATACGTCAATTTCTATGGAAACAAAAACTCCTTTCAGCTTATTGGCAATGGTGGTGACGGCACTGAAGATGAGATACCCAAGTGCAATTTTATAACGAACGATAAAGCTTTACACATTTAAAAAATTAATATTATAGGGCGAAATTCAAAAATATGGTGAAATATATGCTCATTATTTCGCTGATATTTCTGTTCCACATAAGTAATATTAACAAATTTTTATAATTAAAATTCGTAATTTCTTAACAAATTAATTACTTTTCTCTCTTAATATTGCTAGGAAGCGTTTAGTAATGGAAAATAATAAATAAATTTCAGAGTTTGTAAGAAAATTCGCAGTTTTAGAAAAAATCAATAGAGTTCCATTTTTATAACAGATATACAGAATGAATAAATTTCTGAGTTTACTTAAATAACTTCCAACACGCTAGTTGAATATTTTCAGGTTATTGTCGCCTTTAGGGAAATAGGATGCGGCTTCCTCTGTTCGTCCAGTCTCATAATTCTTATCCTGGTTGCAGCTCTGGTACTTTTTCCTCTGTGTGTTAGTATATTTATCAAGAAACATTGTTAACATCACAACCTGTCTGAGATGTAGGAAAAGCTCTGCGAGCCTCTTCCTCTTATACTTCGTTCCCTCTCCAGGGGAAACATCCACCTTACAGATCTGGTTTATACAGTAAAGCTGTTTCTGACTAACTCTGGGCTCCCTGTCGGATCGGACTTGTATTTGTTATAAAATCAAACCATTATTTTGAAATGTCTGGACGATGGTGGATACCTTGGAACTGAATTTAAAGCCAATTAGGAATTTTGAAGAAAATTATGAAGGACGTACAGTATTGAACCATATTATTAAAATATGAATAAATAATTTTAGCAAGTACGAACTTAAATACTTCATCGTCTCTATATTTTTCTGAATAATTTAATATTTCTATTTTTAATCGTGTAAACGCAAAGAGAATTCGAACTAAAATTTTCTTCGATTAAAAAATTATATTTTACGTGAGTGTACATTTTTAGTTTGAAGCATAATTTACAATTATTTTTGTTTAAGACGAACGATACATGTGTGAGTACAAGAGTCTTAATTTTTGATAATTCCGATTTTATAATACCACATTTTGAAATATTTTCAGTAATTTGAAGTAGAATTGTGTAAGCAATCAAAACTTTTCAAAAACTTATAAAAATAGTCCCTTATTATGTTATTTGGAATTATATTCATAAGTCTCACTGCTGTAATATTTTTAAATGTATGTGAAAATCAATAAACTAATGCTTCGGTTGGCCCTGTCCCGCTTTATTTTTACATTTTTCCTAACATTAATTTAGAACATTTATTTCATTATTAATTCACATTTGAATTTAAAGTTATCAGAATAATGAAATTTTCTCCAAATAAAAAGAAACATTCTCTTTCAAGTTTATCCATATAATTACTGAAGACATACAGACAGATGTAATAAAAGTATTTCATTAAGATAAATTGATTAAAAAATTTTTTTTCTGAAATTACCTTCATTACTTACTTTCATTCTTATATCCATTCTTACGAATTGATTATTATTTTCAGTGTATTTGGAGACCATAATTTTTTAAAAGAACCCTGATACCTGCAAGGCATTTTTACTACGATTAATATAAATCAGAATGTTGATTGGAGTAAGCGAACATAAATTATTTTAATATTATCAATTGTAGATTTGAAACCTAGTGGAAGCTGTAAACATATTAATTATCGTACAATTTAATATTTTCAAGAGTAAATATATTAATACGTGAATTTTAAGTTCTTATTTTTTTGAAACAGGAACTCAATTGTGGCTGAAAATTGTGAGATTTCTTTGTATAACACCCATATTTCTATGTTGATATATAATAGAAGTTCTGTCGATGGAAACGGGAAAGTTTTGAGAATTTCGTTGGTATTGAAGCCGGTTGTTACGTGACTCGGTTCCGAAACAAGTGCTGCTCGTTAGTAATATGAGGTTGAAACCCATCATTGGAACAAGGGTCACGTCAGAGTCGGCGTGCTATGTGATTGGTGAACCTTATCGCCTTCCGTTATGGACTGGCGACGAAATGACCTGTGTTTCGTGAGATAATTTGAATAGTCTTCAAAGGCCAAGGGCACCAGCAGAGACGAATATTCAGTCTGTTGGAAAGTAAGTTTAATTCTTAGATATTGAGTTTGTAAACTGTAGTATGCACACAATTCTGTCTTATAGACGATTAAAATTCGAAGTTATTTAGTATTGTTGTAACAGGAATTAATTTCAAATTCGTTTGACGTATGGTTCCATCGCAACATTACTTTAATAGTCAATGTTAATTTAATTCACGTATCTAATAATTGTGCTCAAAAATCAAAACTGAATCATTGATGATTTCCTAGTAAATAAATCTCATTCAATTATGTGGTCTTATAAATTCACTTCCTTGCAATTCTCGTCCTTATTTTGTATCGCAACTCTAAACTCTCTCATCACCATAAATCGAGGACCTGACGTGCGTCCATTCGTTGTTCATTTCTTCACAAGTCTTCATTGCTGCTAATTGCGTTGTTCGACGATGAGTAATTATCGTGTTCATAGGTTATTGGAACACTGCTTTTCGTAGTATGAACACTAAGCAAGCCCTTCAATGAAGATTATGCAATCATATAAGCTTTATGGCAGACTTTCATTGCCAAAATAAAACATTTTTTTTTAAACAAAACGAAATGAAAACGGACTGTGTCCGTTAATGTCTGAAAACTAATATTAAATATGCGTTTTAAAGACTGTTTTAGACTCGAAAACCCATGTTGATTGTTCATTCTAATTAAATCACAGATCTATTTCTCAAATCAAAGATCGAAGGCTTTCCCGGTGTATTTGTTGAAGAAAAAGTTCTCGGGTTTCCATCCGGGTAACAATGCGATTGTAACGCGTTACAATCGCATTGTTACTCGGGTGGAAAACCGAGAACTTTTTCTTATTACTCAAATCTTTCATTACCGTTTTCTTAAAGAAACCAACGTAATAAAATACGTATAGATAATGGATTTGGTTACGTCCATGATCTACAAATTATTTTAAGAAACCGATGGTCCGAAAGTATAAATTACTGATTTTTTCGGAAGTAAGAAAATTTAAGTTAAAAATTATATTGAATTAAAAAATTAAATTTAAGGATTAGTTTAAGTCACAATAAATTAATTCAATTTGATAAAGATTTACAGATGTGAATTTAAATTTCAAATAACGAAATAAAAACAAAAAATCTTTACAGTTGCTAAGTTGAATTTAAAATAATCCAGTGATGTGGAATGCATTGTCGATATAAAGTCTAAATATGATTGTCTAGGGCTTATTTCGCAAAACCAGCCGTGATACTCGTGCCGAGGGAAGCAAAAAAAATATTACCACTATTTCGTTCCATATATTCCGTATTTTACCACTATTAACGAAGTTGGAAAATCAAAACATTTGACAGTCATGCGCATAAATCTATATCTTAAGGCAATCACTGTTTTTTAAGGTAATAGGCTACATGAGGGTAATCCACATGGTAGCAACTCTCCTTTAATAGCATAGGAAGGTATTTGGAAGGGGGGATGCGGAAGGGTACAGGAAGGGTTAACTAGGGCCCCCGGGCTATGGTTTAAGGAACCTTTCCGGCAATTCGCTTTAAAGTGATGCTGGGAAAACTCTAGAAAAACCTGCAACAGGTAGGTCGGGCATTTGGTACTTGTCCTAAGCCCTTCGGATGGCGGGAGAGGGGTTAGCTGTGGAGTCGCAGCTTCCCCTCGCCGTGCTTTGACCAGTTTAGGAAGCAGCTGGCCGACTATTCCAATGGGAATAGAGGACAACTCTTACCGTATGCCCAAGGTCTGCGACCCCGAAACATACACACCTCAAAACAGGCCGAGGTGCCTCGGCATGTGGGAACCTAAGTTCAAAAAACCAGAGAGATGTGAAGGCATCCCCAAAGGTAGCCTCCGCCAGAGCTTTTTGGGTTTTATGTGAAAACTCGTTCATCAATTGTAGCAGCGGCAGGAGACTCTTTTATATTTGTGTAATACACGGAAATGAAAACATTGTTAATATGACGGTTAAGTTATGACACGAAGATTTGTCACAATGTATATTATTTATAGAATAGGGTTGGTATATATACTTCAACGAGTTACTCATTGATACAATATAAAGACTCTCTATTTTCATACTGATTCTTCTGTTCTATTAATTGCCCATAAATCTTCTCATTTCTTCTTGACAAGGAGTCAATAAGACTGAATTTTAAATGTATATTTTTTTCAAATAATGCTAGATTCCCATGAAGTAATGTACCATTTCAGAGAAAAAACATTCAGTTGTATTTTTATACATGGAACGAAATTCCTGTCCAAGAAGTTATATTCATGTTTGGAACGTTACTATTTTGTATGAACAGAAGAATGGTTGTTTAATAATACTGAAAAGATTCTGTCTCTTCCATATTACAACGAATAGAGTTTAAATCGAAATTGGTCAAACTGTTTTCTAAGCCATCTACGCCTAACCTACTGTTATATTTATATATACCTGTATTATTAAAACTATAATGTATTAATTAATAAATCCTAATTATCATGTTCCAGTAAGTGTTTTGTGTTCCACATTAGCGCTATTTAATACTGTTATTAGTAACTTATCATAGCATTCAATAAACATCCGTTGACGTAGTTTTTTCCACTGGTTCTTGCATGGTTAATGAGAAAATTTCCAATCGTGATTTTCAATTTGGGTTTCTAAAACCCCATTGTCGACTTTAATAATTAAGTCTACGTCGTGCATAAAGAAAGTAGAGTTACATCTATTATAATTCATTTATATTTATTAAGCTGTTAAAGATGTCACAGACGGATAAGACGTTAAAGTTTTATTTATATTTATGTCGGTTTTCATAATTTTTGCGTTTATTGATGGTTACACAATGAAAAAATATCTTTGTAAATACATTATAAAACTATTTGTAGACTTGGACATTTTATTGTATTCAGCAAGGATATCAAGTATTTAATATTAATTATTGATGAAAAAATGCGTTTCAACGGAAATGCAACAGACAAGGCAGCAAAAACATGCATCAAATTTGTTTTGTATGTATGACATCACTAAACCTGAAGTGATCCTAAATCAGGACAAAACGTCGGTATTTTAAATTTTTATTAATTAACAATTTTCCGTTTACTTATTTATTTATTTGTAAACAAAATTGTTGACATGGTCAAGGAACACAGTAAAACTGCCATTGCCCATTATATCTCTGAAATTTAATGGACGGTGGTTTTATTACACTTACTTTTTATAAACTGTGTATCAAAAATTTCTTTACTCGACAATATTTTAATCTCACTAACATTAAAGAAGTCCTTCCAAGAAAAGAAATAATCCACTTCACTGAATCTAATGATAAAACTTGTGTTTCAAAAACCCAAAAATTTCCTTTATCTCATAACAGATTGATATTTACATGCAACCAACTTCAACACCTTCCAACCAACCTAAGTTCACCCCCATACATTATCATCCCGCCTTGGCAAATAGACACCAACCACACCGATCTCTCGCTACTTGAGCAAACACAGTCAAACAAACCGCAAGCTCAGTGGACAGAAGCCTTCAACGCGCTTTGCAGAAAATACCCTAACTATCAACTGGTATTTACGGACGGAGCAAGAAATGAATTCGGAGTCGGCGGTGCCTGTATCTCAAACAGCAACAATGATAAAATGTAATTCATAATTCAATCATTACAGCCGAATTAACTGCCATAAAATTAGCCATAGACTTCTGCGAGTACTATTAGTTTCCGCTTCTCTTATTTGGATATCAAGCAGATCACCAACTTTAAGCAGGATTTGGAGCTAATTACAAGGATCACTGTAAAATTTAATGAACTCAAATTGGAAGGGAAAACCATAATATTTGTATGTACACCAGCCCACCAAAATATAGTAGGGAATGAAACAGCGGATGCTCTATCAAAAGCTGCAGCAATCGCCCCTCTTCCTCCCCTTAGCCTGACGATCACCCGCGAAGATACATGGATATTCTTACAGAAGAAAATTGTGGGAAATTACAAGAAGACTCTCAAAATCAGCCAACTCCACACACTATTCAACAATGTTTCGAACCGGTATATCTAGAAGTGAACAATCTTCATTATCCAGAATCAGAACCAACCATTCGGATTTAACTCACTCCTACCTTTTTCTCTAAATTGTGAATGTGGTGAAGCACAACTTTAAATTATACAAATACCACTGTGAACAAAATGTGAGGTGAATTTATTTATAAAATATAAATTCTCTATTTATTCTTCCAAATCAATATCATCCCATTCAAAGTAATCCCCGTCCGATAAAACGCACTTTTTCCAACGCTTTTTCCAGTCCTCAAAACAGTCGGAATAGTCTTTTCCGGTATAGCCTTCAAGACCTTCTTCGATTCGGTTTTTATCTCCTCAATCGTGTAAAAACGGCGTCCCGGCATTGGCCTTTTGATTTTCCTGAATATCCAGAAGTTTCACGGAGCCAAATCAGGCAAATACGGTGGTTGCGGAACGATGTGAGTAGAGTTTTTATCAAAAAAGTCGCGAAGAACCAATGCAGTATGACATGGTGCTTATCGTGATGAAGGAACCAAGAGTTGTTCGCCCATAATTCCGGCCGTTTCAGACGAATAGCTTCACGCAAACGACGCATAACGCTCAAATAACATTCTTTGTTGACAGTTTGGCCCGGCGGAAGGAATTTATAGTGCACCACAAGACGATAATCTAAGAAAACTGTCAACATGACCTTGATTTTCGATCGACTTTTCCGTGGTCTTTTCAGCCTTGCTTCACTTTTTGCACGATATTCGCTGAATTGGTCGGTGGTTTCAGGGTCGTATGCGTAAATCCAAGTCTCGTCTCCAGTAATGATGCATTTCGAGTGGTCCTGATAGTCAGACAGCAAAGTTTCACACACATCAACGCGACGTTTTTTTTTCCAAAATATTGAGCTATTTTGGCACCAATCGAGACTTGACGCGTTTGAGACACAAAACATTCTTCAAAATGGTTTGGGCTGAGCCAAATGATATTCCAACACTATCAGCGAGATATCTAATGTCCATCGACGATTTTCTAGCACCAAATCTTTGATTTTTTGGACTTGTCCCTCGTCGGTAGACGTTGGTGGTCGTCGAGAGGCGCGGTTCATCTTCAACGCTTTCTCGGCCCTCTTTGAACTCGTTGTACAACTTATAAACGTTTTTTTGTGCCATAGTTTGATCACCAAAGGCCTTCCGCAACATTTTCAACGTGTCCGCACAAGAATATTCGTTCCGCAAAAAAAATTTGATGCAAGTTCGTTGCTCAACAAAATCACCCATTGCAAAAATCGAAAAATTTACTTTTGGTTGTTTACAAAAACACATGTAATTCGGAGATAATTAAAGCTTTTAACAAACAGACGCTTGGAAAATATTATAGACAGTTCTACCAACCTAGGAATAAACATTTACCTGCCTTCCTATTACCCGGGAGTTTTAAATGACAATTTCACCTTACTTTTTGATCACAGTGTACTTACCAAATGTACGATATTTGACTCTCAACAGCTCTTCTTCCTCGAGATTACACAAGCCTACAAGAATTAAACAATTCATGCGATGTGATAAAGAAAAGTATTACGTTATTTTAAAGTTATTAATTTATTATATAAACTATGAGCTGTTATTGTATAAATCAACCTAACCATGTAATAGTCCATAACGAAAAAAAACATTGTATAAGTAAATTTCAGTTAACATGTAGGCGAAAATTACCACTGTAGTAGATGCGACTATAAATAAAGATAATATAAAAAAACTATTATGTTTTTCTTCACTATATGACAAAGTTAAATAAACTATAATAGTTACGTTTCTAAGAATATACGGAAACATGATCACATGACTAAATTTATATTTATCCAATGCTGGCGAAAGTTTGCGGTGATTTCAATTTAAACATAGGCAAATAATACGACCACCAACCAACCAAACCGCGATTGTGCGGTCGTGGCCCCGATATGTTCAAAACTTATAATCTATATATATAAAAATGAATTGCTGTTCGTTAGTCTCACTAAAACTCGAGAACGGCTGAACGGATTTATCTTATCTTAGTCTTGAAATGTTTGTGGAGGTCTATGGAAGGTTTAAAAGGCGAGAAAAAATAATTTCCGGGAAAACCCTAAAAACAGCCCTTTTCTATTTCCCATACAAACGTTTTCTAAATAAAATACAAATCTATACCAGTCGATACAATTTTCACCAAATTTCGTACACGTGTTCTTTGCGACCAGGAAACAAACACTGTCGGGGTGAGACGCGTCTTCCACTCCCAGAAGCGGGGGTGGAAATATTTAAACATACTAAAACAGCCGATATTTGAGTCGGATAAATATTTTTAGGGGTCAAAGATATTGATAGTGTTTCTACCAATGTTATCTGAATACAATTTTCATCCCCTACGTCCTGTGAAAAGGACACCCTTCGGGTTTGGGGTGGAGATGCTTTACAGTAAAATAACGCGAATACAACCGAGATTGGAGTCAAATCAAAGGTTATGGAAGTCACTGTGTTTAGTTACGACATTCAAATTGGCATTTACCCCTCAGATGCAGGGGTAGCGGGGTGCAAATTTTGGAACATGCAAACACGGCAGATATTTGCGTTGAAGAAATATTTTTCAGAGTTAATTATAATGATTAGGGTTCGAGTAGCGTTACATAAAAATTGCGCAAAAGCAGCCGAAATTGGAGTCATATCGGGGGTTATAGATAAATGACATCTCGGGCAACGCCGGGCACCCAGGTAGTATTGGATAAATTTGTTCGGCAGCCGTGACAAGAATCGGCATCATATCAGTGCATGTTCACTGCCATTCTCTCACAGTCCATGCAGTAAGTCTCTCGCGTTTTTCGAACAATAAACCGTAAGTGCAATTTCTTGTTGTAATTCAACTTTCCCAGAGAACACTGGCGTAGGCTACGTTTGGGGATGCCTTTACATTTCTCTGGTGATACTAAGGCTCCCACTTGCCGAGGTGCCTCGGCCTGTTTTGAGAGGTGTACGTTCCGGGGTCGCAGACCCTTGGCATACGGTAAGATTTGTCCGCTATTCCTATTAGAATAGTCGGCCAGCTGCCTCCTAAACCGGTCAAGGCACGGCGAGGGGAAAGCTGCGAACCACAGCTAAACCCTCTCCCGCCATCGGAAAGCTTGGGACAAGTACCCAATGCCCGACCTACCTGATGCAGGTTTTTCTAGGGTTTTCCCTGCATCACTTTTAGGCGCATTGCCGGGTAGGATCCTTAAACCATATCCTTAAACCATAGCCGGGGGCCGTAGTTAACCCTTGGCTACCTTCCTCTACCCTTCCTCATCCCCCCTTTCAAATCCCTTCCTTGCTATTAAAGGGGAGATGCCACCATGTGGATTACTCTCATGTAGCCTGTTACCCAAAAAACAAAAAAATGTTGTTGTAATTTTGTGTTACATTGTTAATAGCCATTGTTAACTTACGTGAAGATTAACTCATTTAAACGAAAACTTCAAATGACGTAACTTGGAAGTTGCAATTCCTCACGTCGTTGAAGAAAAAAAGTAGGGATTCGTTAAATGAAACCAGCAACTTAATGAATATATTGTTTCTACTTATTATGATAATATTTCGTCGAGAGGATGCTATTGTGATACTTAAGAAATACCTTACATATAACGAGATTCAAATGAGAAGTGTCTTGAGGTTTAGATCCCGCTGGGGATCACACACATTGTAATGATTAAAACACACATAACGTTAATTTTTATTTGTATTCTGGTTAAGCCTTACTCGTATCTGAGACAAAGACGTTTCCGAGGCGAGGACTTATTTTTTCTTACCACTTCAGAATGTGAGTTGTATACGTACTTTTATGGATGCAAATGTCGTTCGGAAAGAAAAGGAAAGCACTGGATTTAAAAACTCATCTATCTGTTATGTTTTCATATTTGTATCTAAGTGATATTTAACTTCAAATTATCAGATGAAGTCCTTGTAAATCACGAATCTTATGTTATATATCGGAAAATTTTAAATCATCTTATTTCCATTTTCTTTGTTCGATCGGGGCTGCTCTTCTTCAGTTTTGTGGTTGTCTGCCATTTCTGCGGACCACCGGTGACCGGAGTCATTGTGTGATCGCTCCTGAACGGGCGGTGATGCTTTCTTGTTTGTACAGTGACAATCTAATAATTTAGTTTTCACTGAAACAAAAATATTTATTTTTATTTAAAGTTTTACAAAAATATATTCGTTTTTATACTTGTTCCTTTATTTGTATATATTCATAAATTAGTGTCTTCTCATTACAAACAGAAAGGATTATTGAAAATAAATTCGAACCTTCTAAGAGACAGACACTCATACATTCATTTAATACACGTAAATTATAAGAAAGACATTGCAAGTCTAACATTCATCCACTGCGAGAGGATTCTCTCGCAGGTAACCTGCGAGGGATTTTCTCTCGCAGGCAGAACCTTTTAGGAGAGATACGAAGGGGCTACCTTTGGGTATGCCTTTTCCTCTCCATTTTTGAACTAAGGTTCCCACAAGCCGAGGCACCTCGGCCTGTTTAGAGAGCTGTATGTTCCGGGGTCGCAGACCTTGGGCATACGGTAAGAGTTGTTCGCTATTCCCATTGGAATAGTCGGCCAGCTGCCTCCTAAACTGGTCGAGGCACGGAGAAGGGAATGCTGCGTCCCCACAGCAAACTCCTCTCCCGCTATCAGAAGGGCGTGGGACAAGTACCCAATGCCCGAACTACCTGATGCAGGTAGGGTTTTCCCTGCATTTCTTTAGGCGAATGCCAGGTAGGATCCTTAAAATATAACCCGGGGGCCCTAGTTAACCCTTGGCTACCTTCCTCTACCCTTCCGCATCCCCCCTTTCAAATCCATTCCTATGCTATTGAAGGGGAGTTGCCCAATTTGGATCACCCTCATGTAGCCTGTTGCCCTAAAAAAAATATCTAACATTCATCCAAGTCAATTATAAATGAGAATTCAATAATTTGAAAACAGGCTAAGCATTCTTGTAGTGAGGCGGTCAAGTATTAAGCCGAATCGAAGCAAATCATTCGCTCTGTTAATCATCGTAATGTGGACATCGAATAACACTCAACAGTTCCATAGCCGGAATATAATCATGCTGCTATGTGTGTGAGGGCGTCCAGAGACAATGGCGCCTGCCTGAGAAATTGGTTGACCAGATACAGACAAGTGGAAGTGGTACTTCGTCAAAGTCTAGCAATTTTAAATAATGTGAACTATTCCATAACCTGTCACTGTTAAGTTCTTGTTTCAAATTAAATGATCACATTCTGTCACATTGGAATGACGTGGTGTGTGGCAATGATATATATCAAGTATAGTTTGTATTTTCTATTTTCACAATTATATATTGAAATGAAGTTGTAATACGTCTAATTTAAAATATATTAATAATAAGATATAATAGCCAAATGTCAAACTTTGGAGCGTTTTCACCTTTCGATAAGTGATTAAAAAACAAAAGATACAGGAAAGACACAATCTTTATTGTTTATCAACTGTATTGTGCCACTCTTGGGTATTGCGTTTTTTCATTACCGGACGAAAGAAAAAAAGTTTCCAGAAACGTTGTGTGGTATTTATATCCTCTCTTCATTTGGCTACTTTATCACATTTTTATTATAATAATATAATATTTGCAATTATTTATTTGTGTTTGATATTTTAAAAAGTTCTAAATTTATCTACTTTTTAATTGAATTTAATAATTATGCTAATTTGCGACTGCATCTATATAATTGTTACAATTCACTCTCGTTCAACTCAAAATTATTATTATGTATTAGGAAAGTATAGGACACTATCCCTTTTTATGCTCAAATGGGATTATTACACAACGATATGAATTACTTACCGGTTCAGAGAGCGTTGTGTCCTATACGTATAATTGTGAAAGTTGATGCTTTTTAATAACAAAATGTTCATTTTTATTTAGAGGGGTACAATGCCACATAAACAATGTATTTTATACTCGTGTGCAGTACGCTGGATTTAGCATCATAATACAATTACCTTATAACTGACAATAACTAGTAGGACAATATTACAGTACTTCCACTGTTCAAATATGGAACTTCATGATTTTTTACAGTTTTAAGTCTTTATGTAGCAAACAGCCGTTTGAAGAAACATCGGCTTGATAATCCGGAAAAAAGAAGTTCTTGTACTCATGTATGCACAATTACCAGTGAAAAATTGTTTGTTGTTCCGATTGGAACAGTCGGCCAGCTGCCTCCTAAACTGCTCAAGGAACGGAGAAGGCATTACTGCGACCCCACATCAAACCGCTCTCCCGTCATCGGAAGGGCGTGGGACAAGTACCAAGTGTAAGACCTGTCTGATACAGGTTTTTTAGGGTTTGTCCTGCATCACTTTTAGGCGAATTTCGGGTAGGATTCTTATATCCATAGACCGGGGATCTCGTTAACCATTGGCTATCTTCCTCTACCCTTCAGCATCCCCCCTTTCAAATCCCTATCTATGCTATTAAAGAGGAGTTGCCGGCATCTGGATTACCCATATGATGTCTCTTGGTCCAAAAAATTTTTAAGTTAAAATCAAACTGTATTTAAAGTCAACTCACGATGCTGTTCACTAAAGACTTGGATCCAGCCTGAAATTTCCTATTATTTCCAAGCTGACATACAATAATTTCATATCACTGTTGCCCGATGTTCATACAGCCTTACAAATACTCAACACACACCAACAAAATTGAATATACATTATGAGACATATGATGACGTTGACCCTATTTAACAAGAAATAGTACCACTAAGTTTTTTATGTAATATATTATTGAAATAACGTGGTTTCAAAGAGTGACTTATTTATAACATTGTTGACTTCTTTAGTACTCGGGCACAAAGTAATAATATTATAATAAAATATCCAAATAAATTACATGAAAAGAGATAAAAAGAAACTTTTTATGAAAAGAGTATTCTGGCACAATTATTTTGCAAACAGAAAATTAAGAGGTAAGAAAACTTTTTGTAATATTAAGACTTGAAACTTTAAAACATTAAGTTACTTTATACCCGGGTACACAATTGTTCTCATTGAAATTTTATATTGTAGAGTAGCAAATAGTAAAATAACCACATATTCTGTAAATATTAAAATTTCTATTATACAATTAAAGCCTATCACTGGTATATTGTATTGTTCGTCACGTATAAAGCTAATGCATGAGAGGATTCGAAAGGAATTTTTTATATATAGGGAGGTTTTGAGTCGCGTCAACTAGAATTGTTCTTGGCGAGTGTACATGATTAAATTAACATATAATTTTTTTTTCTACACGAGGGTAATCCACGTGGTTGCAACTCCCCTTTAATAGCATAGGAAGGGATTTGAAATGGCGGATGCGGAAGGGTAGAGGAAGGTAGCAAAGGGTTAACTAGGGCCCCACGGGCTATAGTTTAAGGATCCTACCCGGCATTCGCCTAAAAGTAATGCATGACAAACCCTAGAAAACCTGCATCAAGTGTATCGGACATTGGGTACTTGTCCCACGCCCTTCCGATAGAAGGAGAGGTGTCTGCTGTGGGGACGCAGCATTCCCTTCTCCGTGCCTCGACCAGTTTAGGGAACAGAGAACAGAGAACAACTCTTACCGTATGCCCAAGGAACTCGACAAATGAGTGCATTTCTGTAGATGAGAATATTTGTTACTGATAAAAAAATAATAATAAGCAGAAACACGTTTCTTCATAACACTAAAACGAATTTTCTCTCCCTTTCATTATTTAACTTAAAAGTTTTCGGTGTCTATTCGTTGTAGTAGTTATTAAATATTAAAAGGACAAAGAGCCAAACGCAAAAATATGATAAAATATTATATGTATCTACGATTTGGTCTGTGAAAAAGTATGAAACTAATTGAAGGAGTATTCATTGGCCGACGCTCTCACTCTCAATTCTAACTTTAGTTTGAATGCGAAGAGACGAGGATTCTCTTATTGTTAGAGTCGTCTCCCCAAAACCCACTGTTATTACCGCAGCCTCTTCTTTCACTTACTATTGTCTCACTTCTTTTATTTACTGTTTTCATTCATTTCCACTTTTTATTAATAGAACTTTTAAGACACCAGCGGAGAAGAATAAATCATTTTCAATTAAGACAGCTTTAATCAATTTAACTTATTGACAAAAATTTAGTTGACGTAATGTTTTCTTGATAAAGAATTAAGCTGCTATTTCCCTGTCCATAAATATATTTTAATCATGTTTTCGAATCTTATGACACGAGACACTTGAATTACACGCAGTCCATGTTTATGACTTGTCCTCAAATTGCCGTTAATATTGTTTAACTTCACGACCGTCAGTAAATTTCGGAATATGTAGAAATTGTGTATTTTAATACACATGAAAACTATTATTTGTACATATCTTAGTTTACACATTTTTTCAGAATTAATGGAATAGTTTACGATTAATTCGTAACAATGACTATGTACTACTTAGAATAACCAAATAAAAAACCGAATGAGGTGATAATGTAAATACCACACAACGTTTCTTGTTCCTTTAGCCACTTGATTAAAAACACAAGAACCGTGAGTACTACACAGCCAGGTGACGAATTACAGACATTATATTTTAATTTCCAGAATTACTATAATTGTTTTTAAAGAATAGCTACGTTCCCAAGAATCTTGCTTAGATTTTCACACACTCCCTTCCAGCAGACCTCAATTCTGTTTTAGAAACTTTTATTGTTACTCCAATCTTCGCAATTTTAGCATATAAAATTACAATATATGGTTACTAATTTAAATATTTTTTTATGAAGAACGTTATAGCACTAACATAGGAAAACTACGTATAAGAATATAGTGGCGGTTTTCTTTTGATTAAAAAATAAATATTGGTAAAAAGGAGACCGTTTTCTTGAAGTGCTAGAAATCGAATATTCGGAAGTCGGGACGGGTAATAGCAGAATTTATATTAAAAAAAAATTCAGAGCTGAGCAATAAAATCAACTTGCCGTCAAAAAAAATTATGAACAGGGTAAAAGCTTTCAATCGAAGCTCATCCATTTAGTCCACGAAACTGAGTAAAATATGGAAGCATCTAGACAAACCGGGAATCGATCCGTTGGCCTGCACTTAGTAAGCGGATGTCCCCACCTCGATTTGGTCGAGATTTTTCCTATACATTGTATATACTATATATTGTTCAGTAATCATTTTTCATATAGATTGGACGAGTATAATAAGTTTCTTAAGTGCGACGTGAAGAACTCGTTGGCTGGGATACGTAAAAAATAAAAATGAAAATTATTCCTTATATAACACATATATACAGTACAAAATCCATGTAGTAAACGTACCGGAAGAGAAATATAAGATCAAAATTGGCAAATTAATCAAGACTTGATACAACCAAAAAATACTTTGGAAAACGAACCAACCATAAAGTGTAAAATAAACTAGAAGCATTACAATTCAGCGTAAATTTCTACAAGCGGATTTCAAATGAAAAAGTAATTTACAAATTCAAATAGTAAATCTTAATTATATTTTAGATATAAAAGTTACTTTGTAATACGCAGAGCAACGAGGTGTTTAAATAATAACACTACGATAAGAAATAGAGATAACAAAATGCTAAACTGTGAGCTTTGTTGTGCTTATATTAGAGATTCAAAGCATGATATACTTTTAGAATGGAAATAAAACCCTCTTAACGGTTACACACGGATATGACATATTGCCGTTATTATTGAAAATACACGTTGCCCAAAGATATATAGACGAATCATATTGATGAAGGCTAGATGAGATTTAGTGAAGAATGAATTACAAACTAATGGGAAAGACTCTCAGTATAAATCTATCGTATGAGTAGAAACCTAAACTTTGGATAACACAGATTATTGTCATAAAATAATGTAAACTATAAATATTTTTAAATGGATATTTAAATTTTGTGACGAAAATTTTTGGAGAAAAACTGCTGAATATGATTAGAAACGTTTTGTGGACAGATTTGATGGTGGGCGTTCAGACATTATAAATGTTTAAGATAACATCAAACTTCATACTTTAAAGAAAATGAACGTAGATACGAATCCGCAGAAATGGAAAAGTAAATTCTGCCAACGATGCTGTGATAAATAACGGCTATTTTCTCGCAATAAATCGATGTTTGCATATTTTTAATATAAGTTACAAAAAATTCGTATATAAACAAAGTGAGTTTCTTGTCCGTTACACAAAAAAATAAATCCTTAAAAATTGGTAATTTCGTAAAATCACTGATTCTGCTAAAAGTACTTAAATAAAATTTTAACACTGTCACTCGTCCAATCACATTTTAAAGAATTCATCCAACCAGATGTAGTATTATAATTATTTCTATGTAAACCTTCTTCATAATATTCACCCGTTCATAAATTAAAAATTACTATAAATAAACTGTATGGATTTAAATTATTTACTAATTTTCTGCTTCATTCCACACTATATATTTATTTCATGCTAATACTATACCGAAACTGTTCATTTTGGACTGGTTTTGTTTGACTAATTTTTGTACGCCTTCGAGTATACTAGTTATTACGCACTTGTAGTTGTACCTGTAGTTGTGAGGAGGCTCTGATAGGATCTGTGTTTACAGCGAGCACATCTACGTCGTTGGAGAAGGAGGCGTTCTTTGGGTTGTTAGTTTTTCGGGTATAGACTGATGTGGAAAGGCAGTGTCTTAGTATGATATCCTTATCGGTTAATGGACTTTATTGAAAAATGTATGATTTAATGAATGGGTACAAGTTGTTGGGCAAATATATTATTTTGAAATAAACTAAATTTTTCTGTGTGGTGATATTTATAAATGAGGGTTATAAATTATATTAAAATGTATTTATTTACTTATAAATTATCATTAAAAATTTACTTAAATTCCTTCATTAATTTTTGGCTATTGTTGGGAAGTGTTAGCCACCATTTTTAATGCAAAATCTATCTCAGGGTTTTTAATAAAAATTAAAGTTTGAAAACACCTAAAAACCTCTATTGAATTACATTTTATAAGAATTCGAGATAGATTGAGAGAACCGACTCGGTACGGGAGAACGGACCACATGTTCAAATTAAATGCCAGACAGCAAAAGACAGATTTTGGAAAATACTCATTCCTTAATAGGACAATAAATAACTGGATTAATTTACCTGCAAGAGTTTTAGGAGAAAGTCCTCTAACGGAAATAAAATTTAGATATAATCTGAAATCTCTAGTGAAAATATGGTAATATGGTGAAGTGTATTCCAGTAAAGTGAAGTGGTGATAATGCAACGTTATAAGCTGAAGTAAAATTGTTGCCTCCTTAGATTCATCAAGTCGCATAGTTTTCCTTGTTCCTTGCTAGTTAATATCTATTTTCAGATATCTTTCCACTGTTCTTCAGTTCAGGCCAGTACAATATTAATTCTTGCTTTATCTTTTTAAAAATTAACTTTTAATTAATATAATTCTATATACATGTATTTAAAGTTGAACTAATGTCCCTAAATCTATCTTATATTTTAAAAATAATTATATTAGTTTTCTATAATTTCTTTTATTGAAACTTCTTTTAATTAATTGTAATTAAATAGTAATTTCATACACCTGCCACCGGGTAACTTGCCCATTTGTAGATTAAATAAATACATACAGATTTAATGAACTAATAATTCGGGGAGATTGATTAAATAACTTCGGAATTTTTGTGGAATATTTTCCGGTTATAAGCGGCTACAGGAAAATTGCAAGAGTCTTCCTCTGCTTCATTGTTCGTCCAGTCGCATAGTTTTCCTGGTTGCTGTTGTCTATTTCTCCGAAAGAGTTAAGACTATTGTCCATATTTCTCTACGATGTGTGTGAGCAAAACAATACTAACATTACAATATGTCCAAGAAGAAAAACAAAACCTACCACAGACATTTTTCCTTGCTTTTTATACCTCATTCCCCATACATATAAACGTTTTTTTACCATTTTTCTGAGTAATCCTCAGCTATGGATTTTCCGGTCAAACTGGGAAAGCCTTTGATTATTAAAATAAACCATAAGTTATGTCTGGAGGAATTACGATGGCCAACTAACTCTATCGTACCACATCTGAAATATGTCTATAACATTTATTTTGAAGATACGTTGTTGTATTATTGAGTTAATCTCTTTGAAACCCAATTGGCGAATAGGTACCAGAGTTAAACATTCATAGCCTGCGCATCGGTTATTAAAGTAATAATTATTAACTACCTACAAAGCTCTTGCTTCTGTTAAACAGTATGATGATATAATAAACGAATGAATGTATATGAATAATCAATTTTTAATATAATCTTCTGTTGAACAGTGTTGATCTTTCAAATTGGTGACATTCAAAGTTTTTGTTCCAAAAATATTCCATACCATTTTGATTGAAACCGTAGCACCGGAACACGTAGTATCCGACATACATATTGAATTTGTTCTCTATACATGTTCAAGTATCTCATATGGACTCATAAATTTCTAATCGTGTGGAGATTTTATAGTACCATGACGAAAGTTCACAATTTTTGATTTCTTAATTCTCACTATGAACGTGAGAGCACAGGAATTATTCATTTGTAACGCAGTGACTTCTTTGTGTTTCTACAGATTCTAATGATCAATATTGATATATTGTCACGGACTCCCAGTGAATAGAACTTCCCTTAAATAATAATTATAAGTGTTACTGTGATAAATTATATTAACATAAACATACAGTAACAATGACATGCACTAATTTTTTTTAGGTAACAGGCTACATGAGGGTAATCCACAATTTTTTTTAGGGCAACATGCTACATGAGGGTAATCCACTTTTGGCAACTCCCCTTTAATAGCATAGAAAGGGATTTGAAAGGGGGGATGCGGAAGGGTAGAGGAAGGTAGCCATATGTTACTAGGGCCCCCGGGCTATGGTTTAAGGATCCTATCCGGCATTCGCCTAAAGAAATGCAGGGAAAACCCTAGGAAAACCTGCATCAGGTAGGTCGGGCATTGGGTACTTGTCCCACGCCCTTCCAATAGCGGGAGAGGAGTGTGCTGTGGGGACGCAGCATTCCCTTCTCCGTGCCTCGACCAGTTTAGGAGGCAGCTGGCCGACTATTCCAATGGGAATAGCGAACAACTCTTACCGTATGCCCAAGGTCTGCGACCCCGGAACATACACACCTCAAAACAGGCCGAGGTGCCTCGGCTTGTGGGAACCTTAGTTCAAAAACGGAGAGGAAAAGGCATACCCTAAGGTAGCCCCTTCGTATCTCTCCTACACAAAAAAAAATCCAGTCATAAAATTTTAACTGAGGGAAATGCTAGTTTGAATAGGGAAGCATATCTCTGGCTCTTACTTTCAAAAGTAGGAGGCTTGGAATTAATTATATTTCAGCAGGACGCTATGTAAAAACTAGCTGCAAAATTCTCAGCCAGCTGTGTAACGCGTTCGGTGCTAATGGCGGCGGATTAAACCGTAAAAAGTCAAATCGACTTTCAGAGCACCAACCCAGCCTGCTGAACCTATGGTAAAACAAAGTTTTCAGCAACTAAATAACTGCAATATTGTTTAGACAGAACAAATGAATTTCGTAAATCCTAATATTATTCAATTTTAATAATCCTTACCTCAATCCTCACAAAATTATATATTTAAGAAAATCCTGTAATGCATAACTCAATTTTATATATAACTTTATAGACATTTAAATATTCACTATTTTTGTATTTAATGTAACAATATTTATTTTAAAACAAGAAATTTCCTTTTGATAACACTTTTACCTCTGGTATATTACTTTTTATAAAATATGTGTTCAAATGTTAACTGTTTCTTTCCTCTCAAACTTATAAATAACTTCCGGTTTTATAAATTAAAAGCAATGTGATACTCTTATAAACAATACATATACCACTGTGATCAAAAAGTAAGGTGAAATTGTCATTTAATACTCCCGGGTATTAGGAAGGCAGGTAAATTTTTTCCCTAGGTTGGTAGGACCCTCTACAATATTTGCCAAGCGTCTGTTTGTTAAAAGGTTTAATTATCTCCGAGTTACACGTGTTTTTGTAAACATCCAAAAGTGAATTTTTTGATTTTTTGCAATGGGTGATTTGGTTGAGCAAAGAAATTGCATGAAAATTTGTTTGCGGAACGAATATTCTTGTGCGGACGCGTTGAAAATGTTGCGGAAGGTCTTTTGTGATCAAACTATGGCACAAAACAACGCTTATAAGTGGTACAACGAGTTCAAAGAAGGCCGAGAACGCGTTGAAGATGAACTTCGCTCTGGACGACCACCAACGTTTCCCGACGAGGGACAAGTCCAAAAAATCAAAGATTTGGTGCTTGAAAATCGTCGATGGACAATTAGAGATCTCGCTGATAGTGTTGGAATTTTATTTGGCTCAGCCCAAACCATTTTGAAGAATGTTTTGTGTCTCAAACGCGTTAAGTCTCGATTGGTGCCAAAATAGCTCAATTTTTTTTTAAAAAAAAGCGTCGCGATGATATGTGTGAAACTTTGCAGTCTGACGATCAGGACCACTTGAAATGCATCATTACTGGAGATGAGACTTGAATATACGCATATGACCCTGAAACCACCGACCAATCCAGCGAATATCGTGCAAAAAGGTGAAGCAAGGCCGAAAAGACCACGGCAAAGTCGATTGAAAATCAAGGTAATGTTGACAGTTTTCATTGATTATCGTGGTGTGGTGCACTATGAATTCCTTCCGCCGGGCCAAACTGTCAACAAAGAATATTATTTGAGCGTTATGCGTCGTTTGCGTGAAGCTATTCGTCTGAAACGGCTGGAATTAAGGGCGAACAACTCTTGGTTCCTTCATCACGATAATGCACCATGTCATACTGCATTGGTTCTTCGCGCCTTTTTTGCTAAAAACTCGACTCATATCGTTCCGCAACCACCGTATTCGCCTGATTTGGCTCCGTGCGACTTCTGGCTATTCAGCAAACTCAAAAGGCCAATGCGGGGACGCCGTTTTTACACGATTGAGGAGATAAAAACCGATTCGAAGAAGGTCCTGAAGGCTATACCGGAAAAAGACTATTCCGAATGTTTCGAGGACTGGAAAAAGCGTCGGAAAAAGTGCGTTTTATCAGACGGGGATTAGTTTAAAGGGGAAGAAATTGATTTGGAAGAATAAATAAAGAATTTATATTTTATAAATAAATTCACCTTACTTTTTGTTCAGAGTGGTACTAAGGTATATCTGAATGTACATAGTAATTTTACCAAGCCAGTTTAAAAATAATATGCAATTACTAAAACCTACGGCGCAACTAAATTGTGTAACATTTTCAAAATAATATCTGACAAGAAAAAATCGGATAGGATAACATGGATAAAATTATTCAAATTCATTTGATGATAGTAACCAAATACAGAAAACAATAAAATTTTTTAAGAAGTATTTCACAAGTCAAACATGTATCGATAAAATGACATCAAATCAAAAACATTAAATATAAAATTACATAATACGATTCATAATAATTTTGAAAACTATGAATCACAGTTAAAATTAAAACAAAATTAATAAACAAAATATCAAGAATATGGTGAATAAAATTCATTGTTTAAAGTTACGTATATCATATATTTGGTACACAACGACTGATATGAAAACAAGGATGTATAATGAGAGACTCAGTCATAAACCAAGTTCGATAGTGAACACATCCTAATCTGTTCACTGCATAGTTTATAACAACTTAGATTTTGATGAAGTAACCATTCTTTATACTAATCCAATTGAAATTAATTTTGGAAAAGCTTAAGCTTTCCTTGTAAGTATTAACAGAAATACCGCTGTACATGATTGAAAACGAAGTTTCTGAAATTGGCTTATTATTGAATTCATTGATAAATAAAACATTAAAATGTAAGCTAATATCATAGTATTTTAGAATCTCAGAATATTTATTATTTTTTACTGTAGTCTATATCAAGACTAGTTGAAATCAAGTTTTGTGTATACAACAGTTTGTAACCAGCCTTCCGACAAGTTGGATGGTTTTTATAAAGGAGTAACCTTAAATCTAAAATCTTGTAATAAGGTATTTCATAATTATTTACATATTATAAGAGGTATATGCTCTTGAATGCCACGTGTGTTTCAAATTTTTATTATAAAGTGTAAATTTAACTTTATAAACACAGTGATTATTTTGTCATTATGAATAATAATACCTAAATATATTTTCCTTAAAATACTATCGTTGTGTAGGTTTAATAATTATTATGTATTTATTAAAGAATGACACTGCTTTTTTTTACAAAATTTAATTACAAAATTATAATTAATATAACTTTGATATATATATATATATATATATATATATATATGGTACTCAATTATTAATTTTGACAGAGTTATTTTAAAGATACAGTTTTTAACCTGTTCGAGTGTGGTATACAACATTGTTATAATTCCAACTTTCACGTTTACTCTGATAAAAATAAAAGATTATTTCTTATTTGCACAAATGTACACTTTTTACATTTCACTAGTCGGGGAAGTAATTTTTGTGAGGGATTATCGGTATGGGAACACACACTCAACATCCATGCCCGCAGCGGGGTTCGAACCCGGGCCTGTGTGATGTGGGGTCGACAATTTTTTTATTTTATTTTACTTTGGAGTAACTGGCAACTAAATATTATACATAAAAAATAACCAATTTTGTGATTCTAGCGCTATGAAGTGTAGTCAGTGCAATGGTCATCCATAGTAACATTAAAATTAATAAAGCTCATTTTCGTCAATATCAGATGGAAACGTTCATATACATCATTAACTTATTGCAAAGTGTGTTATATGTCATTCTCTAAGCCGTCTATATAAATAATGCATATGTTAGAAATCTGTACATGTTAAAGTGTTTGTATACCAGTGACGAGTATTTTCTTTAAATGTCATTGCTTTCAAGTTGGTAACATTAACAGTATATAACTTATCATTGATAATGTTCAGTAATAAAATTTGAATAATATATATTATACTCAACACTATCTTCCATCCGACATAACAGTTTTGCCCAATCTTGTTTCAATAAATGTTGACAAATTATTTTTGATGGCAGGTATATACTTATCATTATCCAGATAAACGTAAGAAGAAATTCATCTGAGATATTCTTTAAAGATGCCAGATGTTATGGGTACAACAGACATTACTTAAAACCGGATTAGAGGAAACATTAGTTAGAAAATAGGTAATGGAAGTAAATGAGTATAAATGTAAGGTGTAGAATTCGTGTATAAAATTCACGAGTTTGTTTTATAAACAGGCTACATGAGGGTAATCCACGAGATGGCAACTGAACTTTAATAGTATTGGAACGGTTTGAAAGCGGGGATGCAGAAGTGTAGGGGATGGTAGCCAATGGTTACCTAGGACCCTGGGGATGTAGTTTAAGGATCCCACCCGGAATTTTCTTAAAAGTGATGCAGGACAAACCCTAGAAAACCTGCATCAGGTAAGTCGGACAGTAGGCACTTGTCTCAAGCTCTTCCGATGGCGCGAGAGAGGTTTTCTGTGGGGACGTAGCATTCCCTTTTCCAGTTTAGGTGGCAGCTGGCTGACTATTCCAATGTGAATAGCGGAATCTACAACCCAGGAACATGCACTTCAAAACCGGCTTAGGTGTCTCGAATTGAAGGAACATTAGTTCAAAAGCAGAGAGAGGAGAAGGCCTGCGAGAGCTTAAACAGCTCTAAAGGCTTCCACTAAAATTCGCTTGTGTAAAAACCGTCTCTGTTAATAATTCTGCACCCGAAATAACTGAAAGTTGTAGGAATTATAAAGGAGATGTCAAATCTTGTGTTTACAATTCTAAACTTTTAGTTTTAGTAATCTATAAAATCGTGGTGAAATTATATCAGCCTATATCTGTAGAACTGGATCTGGATCTGAATGATTGGATCTTCACAGGACAACATGAGTTTAGACAAGAATTTTAACAGTGAGAGTCAAGTGGTTCCAGGAACTAACTGATGACGTAGACAGAGGTGGGAGAATAGATGCTATCATCATTGACGTCGGTCCACATGCCATTTTGATAGAGAAACTTGACAAGACATGTATCGCCAGGCGGGTTGTGCTTTTGGTTAAGGAATTTATGAACCGGCGAACTCATAAGATAAAGATTGGTAAACATATGTCAGTAGAAAATCGGTGGTGCCACAGGGATCAGTTATCGGGCCTTATTGTTCCTGGTATATATTAATGATCTACCATTTAAAATCTGTTAAAAAAAATAGATTTTTACTGATGGTTGTATCTTATATATAAAGATCAATAGAGCTTCGAGCGAAATAAAAGCGCAAAAATAAAATCAATTATATTAAAAAAATATCGTTATTCTACGAGTGGGGGAAAAATACCTTAAGTAAACATATTCAAATATTAAGGAATCATTTTGAACTACAATCTAGAGTGGGACGAACAAGTAAATTTAGCGTCTACAAAAACCTGAAAATACTTACAGTTTGTTATGAAAATCTTAAAAAAGAGGATCGGCGAATCAAAAGCATTTGCTCAGAAACTTCTCGTTCATCCCATAGTCGGGTGCAAATATTGGATCCTTTAAAAATGCCACATTGAAGGCCTAGAAAAACTTCGGAGAGGAGAAGCAAAATTTGTAAAAGGAGGACATAGTTACGATCGAGAAAAGGTAGAGAAATTGGGGTGGGAATCTTACACGGGAAACGAAGAGTAGAAAGACATACGGAATAAGATTGAAAAACCAACATGGTAGAGCTGATCACAAATTTAAAATTAAAACGAGACCGCAAAAAAAAAGACGAAGAGAATTACTAATTCCTAAACAGATCGACAGGCGATTGTAACAATTTATCTGCAGATAGATTATACAGGTAGATTATTGAAGTGAATGATTATTATTATTTATTATTAACATTTGTGTATCTTTTCATTTAATGAAGGGTTCAAATTGTGGGTAAATTTTCAGGACAAATTTCTAAAACTTATTTTAATTTTAATTTAATTTTCAAAGTTGTTTTATATATACTTTTGCTTATATATTTGATTTTAAACTACCACCGGAATAGATCCCAATCGCAACAAAGAATAAACATACATACGTGACAAATTATGGACAGTTTGTTAAAAAAAATTGTTTCTCGCAGATAAACTTTGGTGAAAGGCCTCATCACAATTTTGATAATTTCTGTAATTATTTGCATTACAAAGGAAGCGATCACTGATTCAATCACTTGCCAACGAGATACGTTCGATCTCCCATAACATGTTTGAATACCTTCCGTATTGAAGGTTTTTTGTAGTCCTGGATATGATTCTGAGAAAAGCGCGCAAGATGAAAATTCAGGGACTCAGATGAAATCATACGACGAGCCGGATATTGATAAGTAACTTTCACCCAGGCGGACTTTAGGTTGTGGAATCGGAATCAAGGAGGGGACTAAAGAAAAAAACGACTGGAACATAACAGACCTAAGAGAAGTTAAGATTATATTAATGCAATACTCAGTACGCTTGTATTTCATTTCAGAGTATTTAACTTAGATTGTGAGATAACTGTAAAGTTTGCTTTTAAACAATGTTAGTTTTGTAGTCGGTCTTATCAAAACTCCCACAGCGGTTCACAATAAATTAACAACATCTAAGCAGCATCTACAGGATAAGAGTAGAAGTTCCGAACAAACCTCGCAATATGCAGCTGGGAGTAAAACATTAAACTTTACTGCTTGGATTATTTCATTACAGACAAAGATGCATCTAGTTTACGAACATAAACAGTCCTAGTTCCTGGTACACGCAAACAATGTAACTCAAAACAAACCCGTCGCTGTGCTTGCCATAAAAAGTTTTGCTAAGATGTATTCAGTTATCAAGTTTTCGCAATTTCGAAATATTGTATTATTAGAAAAAAAAATAATATAATTTTATTATCAAACATTTGTATCTAAAAATTAAGTACACCGACTTTTCTTCTTGTTTTAAGACCTCTTCAGGTTTAATAATTTTGTATATAAAGCATGCAAAAAATTAAAGGCAAGGTTACAACCGTAATTTTTTTTGCATCATTTATATACAAAATTAATACAGGACAAAGTGTCGGAATATTTCATGTTTTGTTATTTTTATTATTTTTTTTACTTTAAACCGTTTATTTATTTATATTATTATCAGTGTCAGATATTTTCTCATCATTTGTATCAATGGTAGTTGAGTATGAAGTAGTGTAATGCAATTATAATCCTTTGATTTTTTCAAGTTGCTCTTTACGCTATATTTGAAGGTTTATATAGTCGTTATAAATAGTATAATTCTTGAATATTATTCAAACCGTAAATGAAATAGGAATAAATTTGTCGTTTAAGATTGTATTCTCATTTGGTTTGCCCACTGTACACCTAATTAATCATTAATTTGTTTGATAATAATAATAATTTAATGAAATCTTTAAAAAGGGGAAACTAAATATATTTTTTTACAAATGTGTCAGAATAATATTGAATTAAATTATCGACAAGTTTGAACTTGAGGAATTTTTCGAATACATCATCATTTATATTTGAGGTTGAAGCCAATAACCAACATATATAACGTATTTTATTTTAAGTAAACAATGTTCAAAGATTGTGTTTCAAATATTTGTTCACGTTTCGAAATAATAATTACCAACTTAAACTCCATGAAAAACAGGAATTGTGTGACAGAGAATGATTTGCTTAAATTATTGATTATTTTATTAACACAATCCATTGTGAAGTGGTAGTTGAAAAAAATTATAAAAATTATTATTGTGTATGTCAATACTTTATGAAAAATATTCCAAAGAACAAATGATCTGGATTCAATATATATATATATATATATATATATATATATATATATAGTAATACTAATAAAGGAGGCCATTAATTGTTTAAATTATAATGAATTGTTTAGCGGTACCGATCTTAAAGAACGACAATGGACGACAGCTCTGTGTCGGCGAACTTTGTTGTGAACTGCGCGCATTGTACGGGAGTTCAATTGGTGTCTGTCTGGCGAATAAGAAAGTTGATTGCAGTCTGGCGAATTTTGTGGTAGAAAGAGGGAGCGAAATCCCGAGTACGAACAGCGTGGTCCAAACTTTGTAATTTCAATTGAGAGACTTATATGTTAATCATTACATTTGTAAAAAATGATCTGGACGGAGAGACAAGTTATACAAAAATCTGAAAATCTGAAACAAAAGGTTTAGGATTGTTTGTTCAGATACATACTCGCTCTAAATAACATTTTCCGCAAAATGCACCGAAATTTAATACGTCCGACGGTGGATCGGAGTAACAGATAATCGAGTTCCTGAAGGAGTAATCCACGAAATACAACCGTGTGATTGTTCAAGTGTAGAGTCTGTGATTAATGGACTTTTTGTGAATTGCGTCCCAAGCTTCTAAATCATTAAGTCTGGTACCAGAAAGGCAGTTGTAAGTACAAACTAAAGTAATTAAATTTTCTGTAAACGGTAGTTAAGGGTATAGTCAGACTTCGTTTCTCTTCATTTCGTATTCCGTTAGTTTCAATTTGTTTCAATTGTTAATTCTTTAATTTATAATCTTGATTGTTTCTTACTTATGGAACCCAGTAAAGACCCTGAGAAGAAGAGTTATTAGTTCTGTTTGTTTGTAAAATATAAAAGTTTGTATTTTTCCTATAATTTCACAAATTATATAATGAAAAGAATTGGTTTGTAAATTTTGATTTAAGTAGGGCTAATAAATTGTACCTTTAATGAATAAATTTGTTTTTAATAATAATTTTTTTAATTAATCATTTTTAGTTAATTATTACAATATATATATATATATATATATATATATATGTGTGTGTGTGTGTACATTTTACATTATAAATTTTCATTTTATTCATTACCATTTTTGTGCTCCGACTTTATTTGCATTTAATATCTTCGGTAAGATATGAGACCGATAAATAAATATAAAAATTGTTTAACTGTGCCCACTATTTCTCTATTGTGGAACTAGAAAAATATTATTATGATTTATACATTTAGAATAAATCTATTATTTTGGAAAACTGCATAGTGCTTTGTGAGGTTAATTTAGGAGGAACGTTTTCTAAGTTTCGGTGCATAAATTTTGCATTAGGTTTATGTCTATTGAACTGATTTTGCTGTGAATTTCGCATCGCAATCCTGCCTGTCTGGCCTTTCCCCCCGACACCTATCTTCAACCCAACAGCAGAACGCGCTCAAACCACTGACGTATATTCGATATATCGATTTCCAAGGCCGGCCCGTGTTGCTTTATGCACAATCTTCTCCGATAGACCCGGTGCTCTTATTGTCCTACGTGTGTCCCTGCCGAGGTGTTGGCAACAATAGCTGTATCCAGGCTTTAAGCGGTCTGCGTTCCTTCCTGAGAGGGGAAATATCGTCGCAAGAAAATAGCCTTGTGGGGCTTTTAAACCATTTTCTCCTGCACCATAAAACGAAGCTTTATAGAAGACATTAAAGCTTACTTAACTTTGCCTGCAAGTGCCTGACGCTATTCTGCTCCTCACTAAGCCCTTTAATTAAATTACGTACCGTGTTGAACTAAATTCAGGTAATTTTGGCAATGTAATGATAAGAGACGTAACACGAAAAATAAACATTTCCTAATAATTTGTGGTTGGCATTGCCTTTTATTGTCCGATATTCGTATTTTGCTCCGATACTCCTTTTCTTCAAATATTTGGATCTCTAGAAATATATTATTAATTCATCAATATAATCACGGACATTAAATTTTATCCAATTTTATCACATTAATAAAATTATTTCAAAATTTAAGAAGTCATTGTAACACGTTCAACTAAATATAATTTTCTGGACCAAATCGGTCAATCCATTGAAAATATATTTGGAATATTAATCTGAAGCTCATTCGGAACTCCAGAATGAGTTGTTAACGTAAGAAAGGTGTGCATTATTTATTAATATCGACAAAAATTATTTTACTAACAGGGGTCATCCATTTTTTTGTCTAGTTAAAATTGTAAATTTTATACCTATCATAATGAACTATTACCGATATAAGCGTAATTATACAAGGAAGTCAATTTTTCTGAAACTACGAGTAATATCGACTTCCAATCTCGATATTTATTGAAATGAGGAGAGACACTGTTGCTCTATTTCAACGCATTATTTTCTAGAACTCATCCCTTTACCTTTAATTTTATAGATCATTTTTATAGGTTTCTTTACGAAAAATTTCAACATTACCTGAATAATTTTTATCTAATAAATTTACCTAGTGTACTGATAAAGCAGTTTTCGCTTTGTTCTTATTTTATAATCATTTTTATGGTTATAATTTCTTGTGTTTAAATAAAGACAAGTGTTCCCGATAAAACTCGTACCACAAATACAAAAATCAATATTACAAATAATATTAGATCTTTTATCTTTAGTTATAGATGAAATATTATGAAATGTATTAAGGATTTAAAACCAAGTTTTATTCTACGTACAACAACACAACAAATTTTAAAATATATTTACTATTTCAGCAATCAATTTATTAATATATATTAATAAATAATATTTTGTATTGTGATTACCTTTCTACTCATTTATATTTTGTGTTGTTCAATTATTAATAGATAAATATTCAATAATATAGTGTGTTAATTAATAAATTAATTATAATTAAACCTATTATCGTTTGTGTGTCAGAAATAAATTTACAACATTTTCTGCTGCTTCTTACCGACATTCTATTTGATTTTAATAACATTTTGAATGTTGTTATTATTGTTATAGAAAATAATTTAATAGAAATAAGTCCCACGTGCTTTATAACAATAAGATTGTGCGTTTTTTTAGAGCAACAGTCTACATGTAGGTAATACAGATGGTGGTACTTCCCCCTTAAAAGCATATGAAGCGATTTGAAATGGGGGATCCGGAAGAGTAGAGGAAGGTGGCCTAGGTTTAACTAGGGCCCCCGGACTATAGTTTAAGGGTCCTACCCGGAATTCCTCTAAAATGGATGCAGGCCAAACCCTAAAAAACCTGCATCAGATAGGTCGGGCCCTTCCGACAGCGTGAGAGGGGTTTGCTGTAGGGACGCAGCATTCCCTTCTCCGTGCCTCGACCAGCTTAGAAGGCAATTGGCCGACTGTTCCAATGGAAAGATAGAACAACTTACAGCTTATGTCCAAGGTTCTTCTGTGTGGAATACATCAGTTGACAGATTTTCCATGTGAGGACCTACTTCGTTCTGTCCGACTCTACTAAGACAGTTATCTCATCTGTATCATTCGGCCCCCATTTATAGTCTTATACGGAGTCGTCACACAGTTATCCTCACGACGTGATGCCAATCCATAAACGAGAAAACGGATATTGAGTAATGCCGAGTGAGGGTAACTTACAGGAAGCCGAGGACTTGTGACAGGATTCTCAAGTAACGTAAACCGCGAGAAAAATGTCGATTCATTGTGGTGTGGATAGGAATGAAACAAATGTTACGAAACTTAAAATAGTCATTTTAAAGCAATTAGGAGTATTATGAGACAAAAAACAGGAAAATAAAATACACAGTGTGCACTAGGGGCTTATTTTATTACACAAACTACGTATTACACTTATAATGAAATACCAGATACGTACAAATAAATACGCACTGTGTAATTCTACCTATATGTAAGGGTTATTGGCTTTTATGCAACCGGGGACTTCACTTCACCTTAAAATGATGATGATTATAACAACTGTTTAAACTGCCGAACTTGAAGAAAATCAATTAATGAAGTTTATTTTTTTATATTATTAGTTACGCAAAAACGAAAAGATGTTTGAATAAACATTTGTTGAGAAATATTGACTACAAATTCACTGATAGTCCCTGTGTATTTCGGACGTGTTTTGAAGTGATTTTGCCCGTACCGTAACGCGTCTCAAGTTCAAAATATTGTTTTGTCTGCAGAAATAGAATTGAGCGTGAACAGCGGAGATTGCTCACTTCAAGTATCTCTGTTTGTTAATTTGGTGAATTTCCTTGACAGGGGAACCACTAGGATGTGTACCATTACTGACGTTAACTCCGAAAAGTTACTTGTACTCTACTACCGCGACTTCTGACATCTTCCCGGCTAAACTTCACGTGACCATCATCAAACAAACTGAAGGAAACACAATTAAGGAATACACAAATGCTGTCGCAGGCATGAGAACCTTTATAATATTAGATCCGTATTACGTATATATAACGACATAATATGTATCTTCTTGTCGACCAAAATTTTTAACTACCATTTGTTATTGAACAAACTGTATAGAATCCAACTTCGAATGATCAATAAAAATTTAAAGTTATATCAAATGTATCACTAATTATTCCACATGGAATTATTGACAAGTAAATTGAGAATGTTTTAAAATAATGAAAACTCTAACCAAGAAATCAGAAGATCTTCAAACACAAACATCGAAGCTATTGCAATTGAAATTAATTCACAACTCACATTTAGCGTTTCTTCCTTCCTAACAAATACGTCGTCGAAAAAAACTAAATAACGAATAGAAGTCAATTCGCAAAGCCGTTTTTTGTTCTGGGTGACGTTAACGGTCACATAATGACGTGTGGATCAAATAAAAACGACCTAACAGGGAAAATGTAATGAAAATTAGTTCAAGTACCTAAAAAATTCTTTATAGCTTATATCAGAAGCACAAAAGAAAATAAGATCGCGTATCACGACGTTCAAGACAGCATTCACAAAGAAAAGAGCCCTTACTGATAAACTAAACAATGAAATTTAATAGCATGTGTAATATAAATGTATCGTCACCAAATACCAAGTTGATAATGAAACTTAAAATAACATTTTAACCAAAAAATTATAACGTGTGGCGCAGCGAGTATCGAAAAATATTCGTATATGAGGGGCTCTATATTTTAATACTCTTTATCTAATTTTATTTCATATCCATAGAGTGGATTAACTTTTCCCATAGCTCAAAGGAAATATTTGTATTATTTTCAACCGATGAGAAATGAGTCAAATTTCGGGCAGTGATTATATGTTTTCATTTATTAAAAAACATCTAAAGAAATCAGAAACCAGTTTATGTAAATGGTGCACTTGTTTCCAAACGTTTATAAACGTTTTAAAACGATACGGTGTTGAATGATCTACGAATCGAACTGCGCGCACTTTTTTGATGGCTACAAACATATACCACGATTCAGTGTCTTCAGTTTTTCATGAATATTTGTGTCTAAAATATTATCGGCAATAGGGGAATAAACGCAATCGATTGGTCGATACAGTGGCTGGTTTTGTTCTTTTTTTATTTGTCTCATTCCTGTTGGTTTTCTACGTAAATATATAACTGTTGGTTTTTTGTTTGTTTTTTTAACTTTATTCAGCAGGTTCTGTAAGTAAAATGCAATTCACTGATATGATATAATAAAAAATCATATGGCTAAGAGTATTTGGAGAGAGGGTTATGTGAATATCTCACACCTCTGGCTGATTACATTGGGTCAGATATTTACAGGTTGACAATTATTTCTGTAAGTCTTGTGGAAGCTTTCGTTTGAGTCTTTTATGGGTGTTTTTTTGTCCTAGATTTAATTTCTTTGCACTTTTACACTTAACTATATTTTTGAAAAAGTTACTGCTTAGGCTGTGGATGTAGTTTGTTATAACTGGAACCTTTAGTGTATTTGACTGTTTTGTATCAACCACGGGCTGTTAATTGCAATACGTAGCACTTTATTCTTCATGGTTTGAAGTTTCTTGAGCGAACTTGTAGGTGCGTTGCTCCAAGCTGGGCAGGCGTGTGTAAGAATGGGTCGGAGAATCGATTTATAAATTAGGAGCGAATATTCAACTCGGAGATGAGATTTTCGGTTGCTCAGGGGGTAGAGCAGAGAGAGAGAGTTTTGCGTAGCACTCATTTAGTTTTTTATGGATGTGGTATCTCCAGTTGAGTTTTGCATCTAGGTGAACCCCTAGATACTTTATCGCTGAGTCCTTTGGATTCCATCTTATTTCATTATTTTGCAGTCGGAGTGTCGGTAGTTGATGAAAAATACTTCCAAAGGAACACTCGTTGAACGATATCATTGCCAAACAGGCGTCCGTTTTCAGACCCTTCAGAAATAATAATTTTTTTGGTGGCATATAAAACCTGGGGACTTGTCAATGTGTATCAATCTGAAAGGAAATGATGTTGAAAAATAAAATGAATTAAAGGAAATAAGTACATGTATACCAAAGAAGTTATCATTATACGAAAGAATGAGTATTTTTAAAAATGTAAATGATGTAAAGTAATGATTGAAATTTATATGCTCTCCTGCTGGTTTATTATTCAACAAACAATTTTTAAAAATTTGAGTCCTTAATATACATATCAGCTACGAAGATAGTAAACTCATTTTTACTGACTTCTCTGACGTATTGTTCCAAAAATAAAGTGAAATAATGAAATTGATAAACATTTATATTATCAATGACTACGAGTATAAACATATAATTGAACAATTTCATTTTAAAATAGAGAAAATTATATGGTTACTTGATAAAAATGTAAGTACATTCGATTTTATCTACAAATTATCTTGCTATGTTCTATTAATGGAATGTAGTTAATACCTGGCATTATTTCTAGTATATCCAAAAGGGATAAATTAAAACGGGTTATTATTTTTATTTTATTTTATTTTAGAAAATAATATATCGAGAGCACTTAGTATTCGCGGCTTGAGTCTGGCGAGGTTCAATACTCGCTTCTCAGGTACTCACAGAAACAAAAAATAAACACCCCGACCTCCCTTTGCGCAGTATAAAATATTATGAGTGTCTGGCCTAACTTTATCTGCGCTCACAAGATTTTAGCACATTCAGACAAGACGCTCCACCAGATTGGCACCATCACGGCCGTCTGTATTTCTGAATTACATTAATTATGTATGATACCTAAATTACGTCGAGTGATTTACCAACAGTGATTAATGATATTTATGGATATTCCTTATTTTATTTTCCGTTAAATGAAGAACTTGCATCAATTTTTGAAAGTGCGAATAAAAGAGATAACTCAAGTAAAGTTAAAAAACGTAACATTGAAGTGTTACCTAACGTAACTGAAATGAAGATTATTTCCAATGACCATTTAAAAGGAATTTGATGATATAAATAGAGGAGGGAAAATTGCATGAATTGAAAGAAAGTAAATGGGATTATAATGGTTTATTATCTATATTATTTAAAAACATACGTCCACTAACAACATGCAATACAGATACCGATTTTATTATCAACAATCTCTCTTGAGTAATTATAATGATAATTGAGTAGTTCAATGTACAAAATTCCTTTTACATAGGAATAAAATAATTAGGGTTTGCTCCAAAATATTGATTATTTACATCGAATAACTATAATTGCCAAGTATCCTTCACTCTCATTTATCTCTGACGTCACTTTTGATAGCCAAAACGAGATACGAAATTATAATATTGAAATAACATTTGGAACGATCTCATATTGTTAATTCCGTCACATCATGCCTGGCCCACCCTTTAGTGATTACAATTTTTTGATCTAACTTGCATTCCAGGCCGCAAAACCAATATCGTCCAATATTCATTATCCATTAATGTAATTCAAAGCTATATCGAATAATAAATTAATTCAATCGTAAAGATACGTTAATTCCAAACTAATTTAATTATATTCACCAGATTTCATTTAAAATTGAAAACTATTTATTCATAATAATCGCAACACAAATTGTACGTAATTCGTAACAAAGATTCACCAGATTATGGCAAAGATCTTCATAGCCAACAATTATATATCCTTTCCGATATACAGCATTTATATGGATACATCTATTGCATTGCACATTCATAAACCAAAATATAAATTCTAGAACTGCTGTTCATTATAGGTCAACTAGCTTATAAGAAAGTTAGCGACTAATTTAAAGTCACTGTAAAATTGTTTCCAAATCCATATTGGGGATATATTTGATAAAATTACACGAAGAATGCCTTAGAGTTTAGTATTTAGATATTTTCAGTCAGAAGGAATGAGAACAAGCAACTGGCCTGAACACAATACATTGAACAAGAAAGAAGATAGGTGATTAACAAAAGAGTGTTTTAAACTGTCAAACAATACTTTAAGTAACTAAAGTACACGTGAAAGGTTAGGAATCATACAACTGAGAAGACGACAGATACTATTTAATTGAATAAAGGCCAATTTGAATTAAATTAATGTTTTTATATTCTTTTACCTTCATGGTACAATATTTATGAAATACTAATACATATTATTTAAATAATTACAGACACAAAGTCTATTTTATCATAGTTACATATTTTACCACGTTAAAGTTAATTAATTGTTTTGTTGATTAAATAGGTACGGACATGTCATACATGTCATACAATCGGATTAACATTATTCCTTTCAACGTAAAACGGTTTGTTCTTCGTATCCGTTTCACACATTAACACCACATGTTTACTTTGTCAATATCACTAATTCAGAACATGATTAAAGACTAAAAATAAATTGTTCCTACAGCTACAGAATATATACGTAGGAATGTCTCCACCGCCAGTTCTGAGTTGCTTTCATTTGAGCGCGTAGAGTTGGAGTCGAGAAACTCTTTTGACTTTGTAATGTTAATATTGACATAAATAAGCCTTTATAAGTTGTCTTTAATTTCCACAAGCTGCTTGGAGTGCTTGAGTTCACTACAGCAATGTTTAAGTACTTCTTTAAATATGGACGAGGAACGGCTTTTCTTCAAATTAAGAATATTTTAGAAGTCCTCCTCCTTGCAATGCTAAGGGCTTTCATTTAATAAAGTAAGAACGAATATATACAATCGTGACGCATGGAATTTACTTAGATCAATTATTATTGTTAGAGAAGCTATTAAAACAAAATTATCAGCTGCGGTAGATAACAATAAAAGAGTTTCTTTCGACAATTTAATTACAGATGCTACAGTGTAAGTATATTTACCTATCTCTATTTTTAACACTATAAATAATCATTTCAATACATTTAAACTATTCGTATTCTTAAGTGCTGCAAGCAACTTATTATATCATATTAATTCTCTATCAAACATCGAGTTTTCAGTACTACTTAAATTCAAATGCTCAATAAAAAGTTTTTCCCTAACCCTGGTATTATGACTGTGTACATTTAACTTTCATTTTATAAAATTATTTAAATACTCAGGTAATGAATAAACTCAAAACTGAATGATAAATTTTCATATATTTGTACTATATATTGTATTTTATTTAAATTTGTCCTAAGACAATCAAAATGATCGTTCTTATCATAATCATGATGATAAATATGATCAGTCTGATAAAATTATATTAATTCGTTAATTAATTAAATTTGAAACTAAAATCCATATATGATGTGTATAATTGTTAAGGGCCAGGAAATATTACTAAGAGTAACATATAATTTTTTTAGAGTAATAGACTACATGAGGGTAATCCAAATGGTGGCAACTCCCTTTTAATAACCGGAATGGATTTGAAAGAGGGAGACGCGGAAGGATAGAGGAAGGTACCCAAGGGTTAAATGGGGCCCCCGGGCTATAGTTTAAGGATCCTACCCGGCATGTGCTTAATTTAAAGTGATGTAGAAAACTTGTATCCGGCAGGTCAAGAATTTCGCACTAGTCCTACGCCCTTCCGAGAACAGGAGAGGGGTTTACGAAGCATTCCCTTTTCCGTGCCTCGATCAGTATAGTAGGCAGCTGGCCGACTGTTCCAATAGGATCAAAAAACAACTCTTAAATTATTAATTACCGGGTGTAACAATTTTAACCAAACTTTCTACTCGTATCACCTAAGATTCAGGAACAAACCTTGCGGTTTTAATATAACTTTAGCAAACATACGGTTGAGATGGAAGGGGGTGGCACTATAAAACTGCAAAAATTAACTTAATTTACAATAATAATAATGTATAATATGATAACTAACATACTAAGTGTTCTTCAATATAATAATACTCTTTATTTCGTTAAAAACTGTCAGGAAAAAGACCTGATGTAAAAACGTCAATCGCGATAATGTAATGTCGGGCAAAAGTCAATCGGGATAATGACCTGTCGGGCAAATGTCAATCGGGATATTGTTGTCGCGATAATATGCATCGGGCAAGTGTGTGTTGGGGTTCTATACTAGACCCAATTCAATCTTTAATAGAATACCGACAGTTTTTGAAAGGGTGGATGCGGAAGGGTAGAGCAAGGAAGCGAAGGGTTAAACAGGGCAACAAGGCTATAGTTTAAGGATTCTATCCGTCATTTTCTTAAAGTGATTATCTGCATCACGTTATTCGTGTTCATGGTACTTGTCCCACTCCATTACGATGTCGGGAGAGGGCTTTGTTGCTGTTGTGACGTTATCAGTCCCTTTCCCGTGCGTCAATGCGCTTAGGAGGCAGCTAGCCGACTGTTCCAATATGAATAGCTACCTACTCTTAACGTATGCACAAGGTCTGCGACCCCATAACATATACGTCTCAAAACAGGCTGAGGTTTGTGGGAATCTTAGTTCAAAAACGGAGAGAGGAGAATGCATCCTCTCGGTCTCTCCAGATAACATAGATTTTAAGAATAGTAGCAAAATATTCGATTTTTCAAGAGGAAGCTGAAGGGAGGATTAAGTATGGGAACCAACTTCTGATAACAAATCCAATAATAATATGTGATGAACTCGTGTGGTGGTGTTTAAATATAGATATATTTTATTATATTTTTTTAAAAATTCGTTCTTTCCAAATAAAGTGTGCATGTTATTTTCCTTGAATTCAAAGTAAGTTATATTCTTATTTGAAAAATTAAATATTTTAAAGTTTCTCTGAAATTCGCAGGTACATAAAACGAAATCTAAATCATTCTACAATATAGTGAAACAAATGTTAACTGTTCCATTTATAAATATGGCAAGCAAAATTATCTAATCCTATGTTCATGACAAGGTACATGAAGGCATTTATCCACTTTTCCAATGTAATATATAAGTTGAAACATTTATAATATCTGTGAAAAAAAAATACTCATGAATATGGATTGACCTACATTGTTAACTAATTCAGTGACATTGCCAACGCTGGTTTATTTTTCTACAACTTCAAGCTTACTTTATTATGTCATCACAATTTACGTATTATAATTTTTTACTATATTTTTAATTGTTTCTACCGTATATAATGAGCAGAAATAAAACTACACCAGAAATCATTACTAATTTTTTTTGCGTTTCAATGTAGTGTTTAGTGACTCTTTGTCGTGGATAAGACATAAAGTAAAGCGTCCTGTATTTTCTACGGATAATCTTAAGATAATTATGTGTGTAGTGAGTAAATCTTATAATTATTCTATTTAATTGAATCCTTAAATTTTGATTTAGGACAAAATTTGTCCCGGAAAACTTGCAACAAAATAAATTGAATACTGTACATTTCGCACGAAAAGGTGTGAAATATACAAAAATATCAAATTTTAACTAACTTCCTGATAATATTAATGATTTGGAAAATACTCCAGATGCATAAGAATTTTCAACTTATCCACTCATAGTTTTTAACTGACTTTTTGGAAAGTATAATAATAGGATAAATAAGTATCTAAACAACAGAAAAAATTAGAGCTAAACAATGCTTATTCTTTGTGTTATTTGCCTACTTAATCATATAATTATATGCTATTAACTCAAGTTTTATATATTTTATTTTTAGAAAGTAATTATATTCATTCAAAAATTTGGAACCTTAAGAAAAATTATCCTGAACTATTAGAAGACTGTTATTATTGATATATTTTACTGTGAAAATAATAATAATTATGTTTATTTGATGCTGTAAGAAATTAATATTAAACATGTCATACTTTCAACTATATTATTATACACGATTTTTATGTAAATGAAGTTACATACTATAAGTCCGAAATAATGTAAATATTTTTTCCACGTTTGAAGTTTTCTTTTTCCATAAAGATCTACGTAAAAATATATTGTAGTATTTTAAGTACGTAACCATCATAACCTAACGAAATAAAGACATTCAGTATTTCTGGTTTTATCTAACGACACAAAGATTCTAATAATAAGTTTCCGCATACCAATGTTGTTTATAAAATTAATTGTTCTAATTGTGACTTTTGTTATATCGACAAAACGAAAGGAACTTTAACTACAAAAAATTAACGATCACAAATGAAATTTTAAACAGTTGATTTCTGAACATATTACTAAACGTTGTATAAATTTTAATTGTTGTTTCCATTTTGACACCACCAAATTATTGTAAAATATTAATTTCTGAAATGTGATATATTTAAAATCAAACTAATACTCTTAATATTAGGCATTACACCGAAAATCGAAAGTTATATGATGTTTTACTTTACGTTCTTTGGCTCTTCTGTATTTACGATGATTTTAGTTCTTACGTTTAGTTTTCGCCGTTAGAAAAAGACGCCAATTCGAGAAACGTCCGGAAATTTTAAATTCAAATTTTCATAGTAATTGATTCCCTATTTAAAGTTTGCTTGTATGAAGGCATTATTATTCTTTTTTAAATTCTCCCTCGAATTCCAGGAGACGAACCGTAATTTCGGTCGAACGTAAGCAGGCTATTGCCATTAATTGTGCGAAGGGCAGTGCTGGATTGATGGGCAGGGCAGGGCAGGTATCCGAGACAAATCAGCAGGGAGGTTCGCGTGCCGACCCCTCGACCTTTCCGCCCCCGCCTAGGCTGGTTGCCGGATGTTGGACGGCTGTTTCCATTAGTGGATCAATCCTCGCCTAGCGCTATGCAAGCAAGACAGCCTAGCACAATTACACTGCCGGAATGCAATGATTTATAGCTGTGCAGTACTCGCAGACATTCAACAAAAGTTTTTCATACGCTGCAAAATTATTCACATAAACCGAATGAATATTCTAAAATTAAATTGTGCAATAATAAGACAAATATTTTAATTCAAATGTAGGAAATAATTGAGTTATTACTATTTCTGTATGCACAGATTCATGAGAGACTCCATATTTTCTTTCAAATATATATTATCTTGCTTTTATAATCAGACGATTTTAGACATTTGTTTCACTTTCAATAGAATTAAAGCTTGAACTCTACTTGTTACTCTGAGATAAAAATAAAATCTTTTTAAAGTATAAAGTAAAACAAAATGTGTATTTACGTATTGAAATACAGCCACAAATTAGAGCGACAGGTCACACTTATTTGATAGATTCGAGGATTTGAAACCTACTTTCACCAGAAAATATATTACAGAACACTGTTAGAAGCCGCTCACACTGTTGTCTGCCATCTTGATTAACGATCTCAGAACCAGGCCGCGACACGTGCGCAGACCATTAGTAAAGATGCGAGGAGTAGGAAATTTGATCTTATACAGACAGAATAAAGTAAAATTTTAATTTAAAAATATACATAACGGTTTTCCGACATCTGACTTTGTGGATTTTTTTATATATTCTTTTACTCTATCTGTATTTGCCCAACTTCAATTTCACCTCATAAGTTTGCATTCTGATGACTTGTGTGTTTTTTCAGTTAATACTTTTACTAATTTGTTAAGTATTCAAAATTTGGGTTCACTAGTTACATATCATTTTAACATATATAATGGAATACGTGTCATAAATTTGAGCGTTTTCAGGCCGAGACGTATAAGAAAAAAGCTTAAAATTTAAATATTGAAACACACAATTGAAAAGAATGAATTTTCGATTACTCTGTATTAAAGATTTTATTCGTCAAATAATGGAAAAACGAAACTAGTGTTGGATAATATAATTAATAAAATTACAGAGTTAAAAGTAGGTAATTTTCCACGTAAAATTCAGGATGTGAAACTGGGGGAAACTAATGGAAAGATAATTAATGTTAAAACGTCTCTGATGTTTCTCTATACAAGATTATTGTTTTATTTATTTCTGTCCAAACAACATATGAATATTGAAGATTCTTCATGTCTTAATTGCAAAAATTTGAAATGTATCTTGTTTTGCATATTTTTTCGCTACATTTTATTAAGGCATTTGCATAATAATGTTCCCTGCTGATTATTAACTAGTAAAATTTTTTCATTGACATCAAACTGAAATAATTTTATAATTTAAAGCGAAATTATTTAAAATATCAATTTTCAGTTAAAAAGGTTGCGGTAAAATCGTATATATGTTTGATCTTGGTTCATCTGCGGGGTAAGGTCTGTTTCGCTCAGCATGCAACTAAAGTAGGTAAACGTCAGTTAACGTGACTGGTTTCACCAAGTCCTCGATGTATACGCAGGCCAACGCGAGCTAAATTAAACTTACGATTAAATTAGTGTGCTTATGTACGTTTAAACATGAGCCGTTCCCTTTTAACAAATATTACTTTAATTCACTCATTTGAGGAAAGCTATGTTACCTTTCAAATATTTTTTATCAAGTCAGTGTTCTAAATATAGGTAAACCGAGAAAGTAAATTCGGTACCTTCCGATTCAACCAGTATGAATTTAATCAAATACTGTAATTATTCGGCTGTCAATCAGATTAAACCGACAGCTGAAAACTCTCAAATTACGTTATTAATTCCACCATATATGTGAATCTATATTCATGTTGTAAATCACGTATAACCTATAAATCATTTCTGTATAAATAACAACGAAGTATGAGAGTAGAAAAAGTTATAAATTTGTTCTATTATTGTAATTCAGTTTAATTCATACATTTAAGACTGTCTTTATAGGCATAATAATAAATTGTAATATGAAAATCCCGTACATATACTTTGTTTCATAAAATCAAATTATAAATCCAAACGTTTTACAGCATAATAACTTTACAAGTATAACCAATACAATTATTTATGAAAATACTATCTGATTCCCTTCGCTGCCTCAATCTTATAGTATAGATGAAAATAAATTAATTGTCTCTATAGTGTAAAATCGAAGTACGTCATATAAAAATTATTTTTCCGTTTAAACTCCAGTGGAAAAATAAATTAAATTATGAAATGAATCCGCTCTTGAGGATACAAAACAAAGATGTGAATGGGATAAACAATGTGATCTCAAATTCACTCCACATTACTTGAAAGACTACCCCTGTTACTTGTTGATCGTCGTCGATGACGCCGGGTTCACTGGAAAGTTAAAAATGAAATTTGTCGGATTGACCTGTATGCCTAGGATAAGAGTATAGTATATATATTCGAACTAAGAAAGTACTACTAATTATTTTCTCTGCATGTTATTTTCACACCCATACTTTCAAAATGTTCTACGCAGTTAAATTTGCATATCTTCGGATTAAACAGCCCCTAGACGATCAATATTATCGACATTATGTTGCACATTAATTGATATTCCAAAATAATATTGACCATCTAAAGATCATATTCAAAGATTGCGAAATAGGATGAGACAATCCAAAAAGTTCGTTTTTATTGTGTAATATGAAAAATATTGTATCGCCTGTGGGAGATATTGTGCAATACTGGTTCACAATGAGCATCAAATTATAGTGAGAGGCTTGTGATTAATCATTTTACAATTTACTTTATGAGATGGCTACGAATCACCACGAACAAATAAATTTATTTTAGAATGCATAGAGCTAACTCAGAGTTTAGCAGCTTCGTGGAATATTAAAAACCAAAGATTACAGAAATATTTATAAAAATAAACACAAACGTTTTATTTGTAAATATAGAGAGAAGTATCAATATGCTGATAAGTTGTAAATAGTTAAAAAAAAATACATTCTTTGCACAACAACTTTAGAAAATAATATTGTGTGTGTCGTCCCAGCAATATATTGCGCAATATTATTCACGATAATATTGAGCGTTTAGAGGCTTGTTTATATTTAATATAGACTGCCGCCCTTCTGCATAATTTTTTAATTCTCAAGAGTTCATCAAATGTTCCGTCCTTTCGCAGTAACTTTTTGAAAATCAGATGGCTCACATATTCTTAGTTCACCTAACAAATTTAAATGAGTTTATTCATTTTTTTAGAACCATTACTTCACCACCTGCATTTTTTGTCCTTCTTTTATAAAGCTTTAACTAAAGCAATTGCTACACAACTTGCTTTATTATTATTATTATTCCACGTGTTGGCTGCAACAGTGAAAGTCGTTATTTAAATTATTGGACAATAATATTGCAATGTGTGTGTCGTCCCAGCAATATATTGCGCAACATCATTCACGATAATATTGAGCGTTTAGAGGCTGCCTTATATTTAATATAGACTGGCCCTTCTGCATAATTATTATAAATCGATCCCGGTCGTTTTGAACACTGAATACTGAAATTACACGTAAATAGCAACGGGAGAGTTTCAATTAATCAAAGTGATCGCGAAACAATTGATTCGGTTATAATAGAGGTCATTTTTGTATTATTTTAGCATGGCACCCCTTGCGAACCTACCACTATGCATATTACGTGATAGAGTTATTCTACAGATATTACAATCATGAAGTTTGGCTGCAATTACTCCGTGTATTTCAGATAAAACATCTGCAAGTACAATCATTTATCTCCCTCTCTCTCTCTTCATATTGTAATGGAGCCTATTTGAAATGGTCTTAAAATTGAAAGGTCCAGGGGTTGAGTGATTGATGGGACAGTTCCGTTATCGGCAGAATTAAAGTGGTAGTTCCGGGTATAGTACTACCGAACTAGACTTATCAATTCTCGAAAGCAGGAAGCGAACGGCTGATTTATTCCTATCAGGAGAAACCATTGTCTCATAATTTCACATGATTTGGACGGGTTGAAGAGAGAAGCGAGATTTCGAGAGCGGATACTCGAAATCGGAGAAACAGTGGTGTGTGAGCGTTGAGATATGTAGTTGTATTTGAGCCGTGAGAAAGTGCGAGAAGAGACAGGTATGACTTGGAGATAAAAGAACGAGACGGAATCCACACATGATGCAAAATCTGTAGTACCTCACCATCACACCTCCCAATTGTACCACGAAGAGGTAATAATAGTAAATGTACCAATCCTGATAGTATATATGAATTGCCAATTTACCAGATATGTGCAAAGGAAAAAAAAGGAATGTGTGTGTGTGTGTGTGTGTGTGTGTGCAATGGTGAGTTTGCGTAGTAACTGAGAATGGTCTGACATTGTCAAGTTAATTGATCAGCAAAGCACTGCTGGACGTTATGAGAGAACATGTTGTACGCTTGTACAGCTAGACGCAATTCTCTCATAACACCATCATAGGGCGTCTGGGCAACTATTACTACACCCGCACCACCAAACACAAAGGATCAAAACACCTCCTTTATCCCGGCCCTCTATGATTGACTGACCATGCTCGTTTACGGGTTTGAAAGGACGTGTACGAAGATACGGATTCGACGGTGAGGAGAGGATCGGAGGGCATGATACAACCGTCCAACACAACCAAGTCCATGTCGACACCAGCTTTCAATTTAATATAAGCATACAAGTCTCTATCTCTCTTTACACTCCATATTCATTATATGCATACAGGTTGGCCCATTTATCTGAAGACATTGAAATATTTAGAATAATATCCAAAATCTGGATTAATCAGGACAAAATGTATGGGTTCGACCATATTATTGGTGTAATTTCTTTCGCAGACGACACTCCACTTGAAAATAAATAGTATAATTCATGTATTCGTTTCTCCTTAACTTATAAATACATTATTCTAAATTTCTTTATTTTATCTGTATTTATCGATATATCACAATTTTTATACTGTTTTACCCAGTTTTACAATTGTCGATTACAGCGCCATATGTGAAAAAAAATATTTCTATCGTAGGTCAAATCAAGTGTTTCAGGAGAATCTTCAATGAAATGAGAGTTCCTATTTTAGCATTATCTCCTCTAGGAGATGCTTTAAGAGGATCAAAATTCATAACAATTTGTTTTACTCTAGGGTAGTTTTAGATATATTTCAATGTCAAGATTTCAGTCAAATAGACCACAATCTACATAAGGATTTATTACATACATTCAGTGGCGGCTCGTGCTTATGTGGTCATGTGCTACAGCACATAAATTAATTTAGGAAGAAATAATTTTTCTTAATTTTAAGAACCTTCATAATAATTTTGTCTTAACACTGCGAATCTGTGCATCGAAATGGAATACTCCCCGTCATGCGACGCATCACCCCTAAAGCATTCAGCAGGACATGTAGTGCTATTCCAGTTACAACACCGGATTCGGTGATTTAGTCACAACTGTGTATGCGCACTTTACCTTTTCACGCCTCTGCGTCACCCGTAAAGCTCAACAAACTGCTTGCCTTGTGTGCTATGATGCCGACAGCACAAGGAAACGGAAGCCCCCCTCCCCCACCCGAGCTATAAAACAGACTGCGGCCGCATCACATACATAACCAACGAAATTGAAATAAATTCGAAACAATTCTCTAATTGTAAATCTTGTTATAAAATAGTTTATATTTTCAAATCAAGAATAATAATCATTCATTTTATTTTTAAATAAAAAAACAACATAATCCAATGTTATTTTAAAGAAGACAAAATTTAAGAGATATAGTGCGAAAATGTACCGCACGACCCGTAATACAAAACTGCTCAGTGACTTGTTAAGAAAATAACATTATTTAAAATATTTACTGAGAAAAATATTTACGGTTAGAAATGATAAATTATTCCGCGTTTAAAAATTAGACACTATTGGATATTATGTAGACAGAATTATAAATGTAGCATATTACGAGCCTAGGAAGTATTGGTAACACTATCACTCATGTAGTTTTATTAATTTACACAGTTATCATCATAAAAACGGTTGCTTGTTGTGATGTAGCACATAACTTAAAAAACTCACTAGCCGCCACTGTATGCATATTCGTATATGCAGCGTAGAGTGCATGAAAGTTTATGTCTTCAATGAAGTATATCAGTTTTATATTTCTGATTTGGTATAAAATTGTCTTTAAAGCATTTCATTATGATATATTCGATAAACTACGTTTATTATAGTAAGTTAAATTACGTAGCATATATCCGTGTGTGTGTCTTATTCAGTATATATATTTATGTAGCTTAATTTCGAGGTAGAAAGCGAGTCTACTGAACACACCAACCTCTTCCTCAAGCTTGCAAGACAACTATATATGACACCGGACTATTTTTGGTAACGATAATTTAATGTGATAAATTTCTAGCATATTAATCAGCGAGCTTCCGGCATGGCAGCAGTTAGTTGTTGCTTATGGCTGACAAGGTCCTACAGGAAACATGAATGTCTTCGTGACAAGAATGCAAGTCTCCTACCTTCATGATAAATAACAAGGCTCTCATATGCGTCATATTCTCGTGGCACGCCCTTTACACTGCAACGAGAAGCGCAACGTCCTCCTACAAAGTGAATTTTTGTTTTTGCTCCTGCCTCCATTCCACTGTTCTGGGTATTTTAATACATTTCGTCTTGTCACACCTTGACTCACGTAAAATCCTAAATGATTACTAACGACGTAAAAAAGGAAATATATTAGTATTATTTTTAGACGTTGTCTCGCATGACAATCATTGTATATTATTCACAATAATACTCCTGGCTTCATTTGCATAATTATCCAGAGGAGTAATGCTTTTGTTACTACGCGATTGTCCGATAGCAGTTGCTTGGCTGCTTTTAAACGCTCTTAAATACAATTGAATTCGATGCAGCTCACACACAACTGCATTCCGATTTAATCCGCCTATAAATTTGTGTACGTTTAACACGCTGAACACTTAGAAAATTAATCAGTTTGATTCGATAATGTGGTGCATGTTGAAAACGTAGCAGCAATCATTTGCTGAATTGTTTTTCGTCAGGGTTGCGTGTACGTGCTGTGTGTTGTTCATTAGAAATTTATGGCTCCTTTCTAGTGGAAAATGTATCAGTTTACTATTATAAATTTGTTGTCAAAAACCATATTATATATACTAGTAACTGATAATACATATTGTAATGCCAATTAATTAGGCCATTAATTCTTTTTAATAAAATTTAATTGTAGCGGCAGGAGCTTCCAAAGCGACAATGGCGCCGAGCTCTGTTGCTTTGTTGAAAGCCGAAATGGGAAATGAGCGCGCGAAAGGAATTCAGTCTGGAATCGGCAATGATATGAGAAGGAGGCTAAACTCTGAGTACGAGAGATATAATACAGTTCATTTCTTTTAGAGCATCAAACAGTAAAGTCTGCAAAAATAAATTGTAAATCGCGAGTTCCTGTGTGGAAGCAAGCAAATAGTTGTTCAGAGAGATTTTCATAACAATTTGCAAACGGGGAAGCAAAAGGTTGCTTTACGATGATGGAACAATTTTTGCATTGAGGGACCGATAACCACTAGCAGACCAGAGGGGGCGGCTCATCCGAGGTTCCAGATAGCAGAGGACGAGAAATTCTAGCGTGTGTATTAAAATTGCAATGAAGTAGAGTCAGTGTAACTAAAAATGGCTTTTTAGAGTGTTAGTTATCAAGATCTGCTGCCAGACAGACGATCCGTGAGTAACCAAAACTTTGATGAATTTGTAAACGATAATTAAAAGGGTAGAGTCAGATTTCGTTCAGAGTTCATTTCGTTCAGCTTTCTTTCCACTTATTTTCATATTGTTTTTGGTTAAGTTTTTTATATTTTGAACTGTTAAGAGTCAGTTTATACATTGATTTTGTTCTAATTATCAAACCCAGTAGTGACCCTGAGTTTAAATGATTTTCAACATATTGGATTGTAAATATTGATGTTTATTCGCTAGAACAACATAAATTGTAAATAATTAAAGTAAATTTTTTAAATTTTGATCAATGACCGGCGTACAAAGATAGGACTAATAATGTGCATTTTTAAGAAATAAAATAACTTAAAATATTAATAATTTTATTAATCATTTCTTTTAATTAACCCTAACATGTTGTATATTACAATATATTTGTTCCGCTTCATCACAGTATTTTATTCCTGGGTGCCTCGTTATTACTATTACAATATTACTAAGATTAAAATCTTAAGCTATTCTTTATTTCACAAAATGTCATAAAACTCCAATCGATCTCAATATTTAGCCTTAATTTGTCAGTAAATTCTTCAAAGCTACAATAAGGTGTAAAAATATCATCTTTCTTCATAGTCAATTTTAAGGCGGATAATAATTAAAAGTGGCGGTTTTGTATATCCAAATATTATTATGCAGAATTAAATATTTCATATCTGGTAAAGATTCCCCGTGCTGGACTTTTATGGTCCTGTTTGTTTTGACAAGCAAGGTTTTTCCCGACTGAACCGAACTGGAGATACTCAGTCGAAAAGCGAAACTTACCTTGACAATACGGATTACGACTGTGAATATCCGTGAAGAAAAACCTGCACGTGTGGTCAGAGAAACGTGCAATTACTCCTGATGGTCCCAAATGTGGAGAAATTCGAATTTTGAGGGTGAAAAATTAATCTCCAACTGGGATAAAACCTAGTCATATGAGGTGTGGAGTTTCATCTCAAATTTTTCAAATGTATGCAGAGAAATTCTGGAGGCACTTGAATTTGAGGCAATTGAAGTGTGCTTGGAGCGTGACCCTATTTTTCTATGTTGTGTGTTAATACCCAATGAAAGTAACCATAGTGAACAAATGATAAAATCATAGTATTCAAATAAATACAAAATGTATATGGGGTCAAAGAGAGGATCTTGTGGGACCTCTTAGTTTCTCTTATTATATAAATCAATATTACGTTTATTTCTATTTCCACTTGTTCATTGAGATAAACTTTATATTATTTGTATATATGGGAATAAATTTGACTGATAAAATTGAGTATTATTATGAACTGCGGAAACGTTATTCTTTATAAATAAACAGAAAAACGGCCAATTTGCCAAAAACGTATTATTCCAGTTAAATAAAAATATGAGAAATTTGAGAACTTAATAACATTGCAATTATTTTAGTGCTAGTTTGTTATAATAAATGAAATAATAATGTAATAAATAGTTAGCTTTTTTGTTTACTTTAGTTATTCTTAGATTTCTTTTTACAATTAGTCTCTAAATTATTTGTAAATACCTTCGTTTTGAAATTAAACCTGAAGATGAAACGAAAATGTATCGAACCGTCGTTACACTATAAATAAAAAATAAATTGTCTGTATAAGGTCAATAATAGATTTTTAAACAAAAAATAATTCCAACATTACGAGTTTTGACCACAATTTTGAAACCTTAGCGGCTATTAGAAAGCTTTGTTTACTTTTGTTAAATACGTGAAAATTAAATGCCCAAAAATAAATTTAGTGTTATGGACTACGTTCTATGGCGGTTGTAACCAAAATTATTTTTTATATTTTGTTCAGAATATACGAATGATATGCCGTTTGTAGACGTGTCGATTGATAAACTCGAACTTTAGTTACGAATAATAGAACAATAAAGGGTTTAAGACTTTCTATAGACAATATTTAGAATAATTTACGTCGTTAATTAATGCGACGCGAATTATATTCCCAGGAATCACAAGACAGTTATTTTTTAAGGTTTATTGGGAAAAATTTTCTTGGAAAGACGTTCTATTTATTTTTAACATAAACTTTATTTTCAACTTTTGTTATATGCGAAAAATCTGCCTCAGTTAGATGGAGACCTCGTAAGCATGCAAAGTAAACAGGCTCCTAAATTCCAATATAGTCAATACGGCCGCATGCTTCAAGCTTCATAATGAAAATGTCTCCTATTTTACGTCATTTCACAATAAAAAGTTACGCTAGGATACGTCCGAGCGCTCTCTCGCAAGTATGCATACGCATCTTTATAACCCATAATAAAATCAAAAAATATTTGAACGATTCTAACGAATCCCCCAAGTTCCTCCAATTTTTTTACAATATGTATTTTAAGGTTGCGGCGATAACACTACAGGAAAATAAAGATATTGTTATACCAATTAAACAACCCATTAATTGTTTTTAATAATTAAATTGTTAGCGGTACAAATGCGTAAAGGCGACAATAAAGGCGGCTTTTACCTTTGTTTAGTAATGGAAACTGAAAAACCTCGCGCTTGGAGAACGGCAGGTTTTTTTTAGGGCAACAGGAGGCTACATGAGGGTGATCCAAATTGGGTAACTCCCCTTTAATAGCGTAGGAATGGATTTGAAAGGGGGGATGCGGAAGGGTAGAGGAAGGTATTGGCTACCTAGTGCCCCCGGGCTATAGTTTAAGGATCCTACCCGGCATTGGCCTAAAGAAATGCAGGGAAAACCCTGGAAAAACCTGCATCAGGTAGGTCGGGCTTTGGGTACTTGTCCCACGCTCTTTCGATAGCGGGAGAGGAGTTTGCTGTGGGGACGCAGCATTCCCTTCTCCGTGCCTCGACCAGTTTAGGAGGCAGCTGGCCCACTATTTCAATATAGCGGACAATTCTTACCGTATGCCCAAGGTCTTTGACCCCGGAACATACACCTCTCAGAACAGGCCGAGGTGCCTCGGCTTGTGGGAACCATAGTTCAAAAACTCAGAAGAAAAGGCATCCCCAAAGGTAGCCCCTTCGTATCTCTCTGGAGAACGGCAGTTTGGAATCGGCGATGAAAGGTGAAGGAGTCTAAAATCTGCGTACGAGAGATGAAACAGTTAAAAGTCGACGGGGAGATATAATACAGTTCACTTCACCTAGACCAACAAACAGTCAAGTCTGCAGATATAAAATACGAATGGCGAGATCCTGTAATTTTACATGAAAGCAAGCAAATGTTTTACGGAGATATTTACATAATAATTTGCACACGGTGAAGCAAATGGTTGCTTCACGCTGATTGAACAATTTTCGCATAGAGGAGACCGGCATTCACTAGCTGACGAAAGGGAGCGGCTCATCCGAGGTTCCAGATAGAAGAGGACGAGTATTTCAATCGTGTGTATTAAAAATTTCATAAAGTGTCGAGTCTGTGTAAAAAATGGATTTTTAGTGTTGTAGTTTTCAAGATACAAGAGAGACATCTGGTGCCAGACAGACATTCCGTGAGTAACAAAACTTTTATACAAATTTGTAAATGATAATTAAAAAGGTATAGTCAGATTTCGTTCAGTTTTCGTTTCATTTAGTTTTCTTCTGTTTCACTTATCTTCATATTGTTTTAGGTTAACTTTTTATATTTTAATTGCTAATTGTCAGTCTATACATTACTTTCGTTCTAATTATCAAACCGAGTAGTGACCCTGAGATATAGAGATCCGACGTATTTGATTGTAATAATATAAGAATTGTATTTTCATAAATGCCACGAATTAATAAATGAAAAATTAAAGTATTTGTTGTTAACTGGATGAAATTCGGCGTGCAGAATAGATCTTATACAATGTAAATATATCAACAATAAATTTTTAAATATAAATAAATTTTCGTTAATTGATTCTTTAATTAACCCTAACTTGATAGTTATTACATAAATGGCTTTACCAAAGTGGGGCAAATTAATAGTTAACTTGTTGTTTATTACAATATATTATGGTAAAAAATTTTCATCTGTATTCATCTATGCTATCACATAAGGTGTCCGAAATATGAATACCTATAATTTGTGAAATCTGACTTTTAAAAACACCTGTCTTCTTATATTAACGTTTATCATGTTGAATATTTGTCAAATGCGTTATAAATTTTGTTTGTATGTACAGGGTGTTCCAAATTTGAAATAGTATTTATTAATTAACTATATTTTTGGTGTATTAATACAATATTCACATGTATGAACAAAACAAAATTTTTCGTGTCCTTTTAATTATATTATAATACACAGAAAGTATTTCCGGTGTAACTTTATGTGTCCTGTTAAGTCTGTGTTGACTGAAATTTGTGTAATTAAATTATTAGCTTCACGTACTCATTAGATCCTTTCATAAAAAAAATAGGAGACTTTTCATTATGAAGCATGCGGCCGTTATGACTATATTGGAACTTTGGAGCCTGTTTACTTTGCATGCTTACGAGGTTTCCATCTAACTAAATATGGGCTTCTCAAATATACATTATTGTATCTCTGTGATAGAGAGTGTGCATGCAAAAAACTCTTTCCTTATTTAGAACAAAATTGGATAGACGGAAGTTGACACAGTTTGAAGAAGAAACACTCTTTATCAGGTTTCGCAACCTCAGTTCAAGTATTTATCAATAATTTCGGTAATTGTCTATACAGAAATGATCACAATCTGGAACAACCTTATGTTCGTTAATTCAAGAACATAAGTAATGTTTTCAAACACAGCCCTGCCATAGAGGCTATGAAATTGAATTAAAGGATCAGGATGGAAAATTCTTGACCGGACCGGGAATCGAACGCGAGATTATATATATTGTGGGTGAGCCTGTATTCAGATGTATACAACCGATGAAGGAATCGCAGACTTGAAGGGGAGTCAACTCAGGTAGCTCAGATGGAAAACAGCACCACGTACGAAGTGATGGTCTCGAGATCGTTTCTCCATCCAATCGAGATAATTACATCCTGATCCTTTAATATTCTCGTAGTAATTGGTTATATCTTTAAAAAATGTGGTATAATTTGCTTGAACGTTGATGGATTATGTTTCCTGGCGATTTTTATTAGTCTCTTATCCTTGTGATGTTCATCTCAGACGACATTGCGTTATTCACTTTATTTTCATATGAACCTATAGTAAAATTCAGGCTCATAAATTATTAGACAACTGATATGTGAAAGTAGACTTGCGTGTGCATATTTCACTTTTAATCGTCCAAAACTTTGGGTTTGTCTTGGCAATCAAAGAAAGAAATACCACTTCAAAATATACATAAAATCGTTATTATTTTCTAACTATTGATTCAAACAGAGAAAGCACAAACGGAAAAATTAATAAATTGAGTTATACAGCACACACATATTTCGTAAACATATTACATAATTTCCATAAATACACTCGTTGAGATAAATTAGTACTGGACCGAAGAATTTTTTAAATGAATAAAACTTCATATTTACCTTGATATATAATATTGATATTGTACGTCATCGCACAGACAACGTCGAAATGGGGAATGTTTTAACTGGCAGTCACAATACACTTCCGGAGTGAAATTAAATTTATTGTTGCTTAGGAAACTTCTAAAGGGGTTTCAATTTCAATTACTAGTAATTAAAGCAGCCGCGTGAGAATCCGACCTGATTAGGCCGAGGTAGTGTGTAAAAGAGAGACAGGAACCAATTTTATTGGACAACCTCCTTTGGGACCGTGAAATAAACGGGGGAAAAAGCGCAGTGAAAGTGGTGCTTTCCTGTAGAGACGAAAAAAAAAAGACGAGTCTGTCAGCAATCAACAGCGAGGCTCTGCCAGTGACAATTTGCTTTCAATCTGCGCAGAATTGGATTGCAAATCGACGTTGACGTAGCCGGCCATTAGTCGGCCTTTGCCTACGCAGCTTCAGAGGAAACGAAACAATGCGAAGTTATAGCCAATGTTGGGGAAAATTCCATGACAGTAGATGGATACATTAAGAGGTAGGAAGTAGTTCTTGAATTCCCAGAAGCACTGAAAAACGCACGGATGTTAATGTACTTAATATAGAACTTGAAATTTTTTTAATTAACATTCCTCTATTGAAAAAAATTACGTCTGACTGAAAATAATGAATAAGAAAGATAGCCAATTCAGACTAAAAAGGGTAATATAAATAGCACACAACGTTTCTGGCATCCTTGTACCTTTCGTCAGGTGCTAAGAAGAGCCCAGAGAAACACAACTGAACTGTGAAGTAGTGTTTCTCTACGCACTTCTCAGCACCTGACGAAAGGCACAAGGATCCCAGAAACGTTGTGTACTATTTATATTATCCTTTTTAGTCTCTATTGTCTATCTTTTTTATTCATTCCTCAATTGAATTATCAATCCCTTATAGTGTTTTTAACCATCCACAACACTTTATTGCAGATATTTACTTAGTTTTGAATTTGAATCATAAACCTGCATTTGATGTATTCTACAGTTAAAAAGTCATCTCAGAAAGCCGTGACCGTAAATATGTCATTCACTTTCTTATTTGGAAGGTTAAAATGTATTGTTCAAGTTTCTTTTTTGGTAGGGAACAAATGGTGCTTTTTCACGCGTAATTTCAGGATGGGATTTTCAACGTATTCCAACATTTTTCATTACAGATCTTACACTCAATTTAAAAATTACCTCTTTGGTAGTCCAGGTTGACAATTTTTTGGTGTGTCTGGGATGTCCTAGAACGAAGAAAACTAAACAACTGTACTCACAATGTGAAAAACCAAGGGTAGGAATATATAAATATATATATATATATATAAATTGAGAATCAGGTAATAAATAATTGGTAAGCGCATATTAAAAAACTGAGGTTTAATAAATACATATTATGTAACATTTAGTCGTTTCGAAGAATCAGTAATTCACTTTATACAGCGGTATAGAATTAGACGCCTTAAAAAGTAGTAGATAATTCAAAACCATAGCCAATAATGAAATTTGTATATTTTTCCATGTTTTCTTCCAGTGTAAGTCAAATATAATTATTCTATAATAAAATAATTATGGTAACGTCTGAACACGTTAGCTGAACTTTTGGCACTGGTTTCTCTATTTTAAGAATATCGTGGTTTGTATTCCTTTATTCGTGATCTACTTGCTAATGAAACGTCTTTTAAAACCAAAGGCGTTTGGAACTAGTCACGTTGCCAAAAGCTTTTTTTACCAGTAACTTATTACTAGTACGTAAAAGAAGCTATGCATGGAAGCATCATTCATACACCTTTTTTTATTCGGAACTGTGAGCCTGCCATTAAAACGAGTATTTTAAGAATAATCATTTAATTTCTTCTAAAACTCTTAGAATACATACCTAACGACCAGAGTCTATCCAATGGTTTTCTGGTCTGCGTACACTTTGCTCACGCACGGTGCTCTTCAAATTCAAATACCTGATCATGTAGTTTTGGATGCTCCAACTAAATGGCACATCACCTTTAATTACATCCATGCATTGCTTTGTTCTGCTTAGAGGTTAATCTTATTTCAGTACTCTAGACTTCTGTATTTCAAGACTTCTGTTTGTGATTTCTTCGATTTAGTTTTTATGGTTCTCCGCTTGGCAGCAGGACGAGAGAGAGCAAGAGTATCTTTGGAACATGGCGGGAAAGAATGAGTTGTACTTGAGTGTGTGTTAATAAATATGCAAATACATTTCTCTACACACTACGTATACGGTAGTATTTAAGGCGAATACCGCCTTCAACATCAAGCAACTTGATAAATATAATTTTTCAACTTCTCTCTTTGTTCCAACAGCTAAACGGCCAACACCTCGATATAACTCTGACGTACTAGCCATGAAATAGAAAGTCATGACCGCTATTTATAAAAATAAATGCATTATTTTCTAAATAGTGGGTTCCAAACTGCTCAATATTCTGTAAATATTTACGAGAAAAAGATTTGTAATCGTCGCCGTTACTTGTTGTCAATGTATCTATATAATTAAAAAGGCTGTATATTTGTATGTATGTATTTACGTTAATCTTTATACAAATTTTGACGTGTGGACAGATTTCAACAAAACTTGGTACACATATTCTTCAAAACTCGAGAAACGGTACGCTGGAGATTATATACCCCTAGCATAAATGTGAAAAGAAATATAATTAAAAAACGTCATAATATTGGTGTTCAATTACTGCGCGCCAAGAGACGTCACACTAGATAGAGAGAGAGACGTTACTACGCGACGAACAAAGAAAATAGTTACTTTTTCCGTAAAGAAATAAAGCTGAAAAATTTTCATTGAATAAAAAGTATAATTTTATCCAGAAATACTCCATCGAATGATAATAAAAAACAATACTAAATACTTTACGATCCTTGCGGAAAATGGAAGTTAATTTTCGCGTCATATTAGTGACTCCAATGGGGTGACCATTTGTTTCCATTGTGAATCTAGCTAACAATTTCATCAATTTAATCGTTCGTAATGTCTGAAGACGGAGAGACAATTATATCCCGCAATACTCAAGGAGTATACTTAAAAATAAATTCGGAGGTATGTTTGTTTGGATTGATACAATCAAATTCAATGTATTTTATAGCCGTTAAATTAATGTACTTAAGTATGTACGGAATTAGGAACAGTTTGATTTAGGTTAAATCACTCCCTGACTAAAGATTAATGTAGAATTGAAAACATTTTCATGTTTATATAAATAAGTACACGGGCAACACCGGGTATCCAGTTAGTCTAAAATATGTATGTTATTTTCATTAACTAATCACTTATATAATTCTATAGACACTGAAATGGTATAAAATACTGACCTGCTCCTTTGTAGAAAGAAGACATATTTGTTGTTAAATTTTTTCCATTTATAAAAATGGCAATCAAGCTCAATAATGAAGTCAGCAATTGATAATACCAAAATTTTTTCCTCTTTATAACTGCCAAAACTTACATCATATAAAAATTTGTTGCTAGCAATTATGGGGAACGGGTTTCACTTGTGATAACTTATGATATTCAACACAGCTCGTGTATTTCAGTACATCTAAGCAGTTTATCAAAGTAATTATGTAATTTTGCACGGTAGAAGCGAAAGGAAACTGACCTAACAGATGAAGTTCCAGCAAAGCTGGCACGGTCAATGGTAGTTTTCGTTGGACATTTGCCCGAGTTAAAAAAGTCATCTTTTTTAAACCCGTCTAATTCTCGTGCGACAGTCCACTAAACCGAAACTTTCAACCTGCTTACATTAAACTTTAAACTTGTTACAACGAGGCATGCAACAGTTAATTCATTGCTCGATTAAGATACAAATGGTAGTCTTTTCACCGGAAGAAAATTTCTTTTCTACCAAACTAAGTAATAATCTCACATCTGAATACTACAATTTAGAGTTTCTCTTACTAACAAGAATGTCATCGAGCGAGAATCTCGACTGATATTAAAGTATACAGAACGTTCTGACTGCTTATTGAAAAGATGAGAATTATCCAATTTTGTCAAAGTTTCTGATGAAAACATTGAATATTATTTTTATCGTTACGGTCAGCTTTAGGCACAAAAATTACTCTACTTATGCTATAAATAGGATGATATTTGTCATTAACACGATTCGTATAACAGATTGATCAAGTTTCAAGTATTTATTTAAAAAATTAATTTTTGTTATTTCTTGTTCTGTCTACAAGACTATTTACGACTATCTTCTCACCGATTTTGTCATAATATTGTGAACGGCAGTTTAATATCACTGCATACTTTTTCATAGCTCTGTGTAACAAAAACAACTTTCATCTAAATCGGTCCGACCGTTTTCTCGTAAAAAGTGAAGAAATCAAGCGTGACCGCAAGAAATTTATTTAGATGACGACCAATTGTCAAATTCACGGATACAACACCAGATACCGTCCTGCACCCATGGCGGACAAGCACATCATGAATTTGTACGTGTGTAGCGTTATTACCTGTAAATGTAAAGTACGCCGGAACATTTGTCAAACAATGTCGACGGGTCGTTTTAGTACTATCATTACTTTTAAAGTCGCTCTGTAGCCCGTTAAATTATATTTCCTATATTGAATACGTGTTATATGAATTTTTCATTTAGTCAAATGAAACTGCTTGTTGTTTTATTCTAATTTTTACAGTTTCATTATTTTTCTAACGAATTAATAGTGAAATAAATTGCTTTTTATCATATTCTTCTGTAGTAATGTCCTGTTGGTAGTGAATCAATTACTTTATGTGACGATTGGTGAATTGGAAGGCATATATTTAGAAATATAATTTTTTAAGTTTAAATAATCATCTTGTGGTAATTTGTTTTGCTTTAAGGTTTTATTACCGTAACAATTTTACCAGAAATCCATATTAGAGGACTAGTGGAAAAATAAATAAATTCTATGAAACGAAAAGATATAATAAAATCGCTCAATTATAATAAATGTAAGCGGTAAACTACTATTTTATTAATGTAAATAGTTTTAAGATATTTTTAAGTTGTAAATTATATAAGTTAGTCAGCTATAAAATTATTCAGCCACGTATATAATTGAAAGATAAAGTATAATTTAATCGAGTGCTTTTTTCTTAGAAAAAGACTGTTACAAAATTCAGCTATTAAAGACTTAAATATTTTTATTGAAATTAAATAAATTATAAGATATGAAATTAAATACTTGACAATTTAATTTCATCCTTATAAATATATTATCGCTGTTGATAGTTCTTATGTGTTTCATAGATAATATTGACAACATTAAGTACACAGAAATTACATTATTCACGATCGAGTCAAGTATAAACGGAGTGCTATTAAAAGAATCAGGGAATGATCATGAGATGATTGTTTTACATTTTTATATGCATCATATTATAAGTAAAGCAAAATACTGTGTCTTTTTATGAAAGAAGAATTTTGTATCATCATTTATTTTATTTCCCTTCTTATGGTAAAATGTGTGTGTTTAATTCCGACATTAGGCTAACCAAACTAATGTATGCAATACTAATTTTCGTCAATTTATTTATAATTTAAGCATATTATGTTTTCCTGAGACCTCTGTGATAACAGTTCTACGTTGTTCTTCTGACAAAAACTGTTCGATGAGATAAAATATAAATTATAAAAGTGGAGTTTCGTTCCACATTCTAATACTTCCTTGATTGCTATATAGAATTTATATGGTAATAATCGATGACGACTGGTCCTTCTATTATTATAAATATGGAGGCAGAAGATGCATTAAAATATATTTAATTGAAGTTTTTAACCTGAAAATAAATAACCTTTATACTGTTTATTTATAAATATGCACTTTATTAATCTACTCACATAAAACATATAAAATTTAATTAATACAAATATGTTATAAAATTATTATTTGACTGGGGAGTCCTATTTATCCATAATTTGAAGCCCACACTAACTGTATATGGAATTTTCAACCCTTATGTGCATTATTTAAACTATTTTTATATGGTAATCATTATTCATTCTACAACTGCGACATTTGTAGTAGTCTGTCGGGTTTATTTAATATAAGTATAATGTTAGTCAGTTTAGACTATAATTATTCTCTAATCAGACAATATATTTCTATTTCATATTTTGATCCAACTGGAGTACTGTGGTTTGTAGTTACCAGGTTGAGTTCTTGTTTCTGGTTCAATGACGATCAGTATCTATCTTGTAAAACATTTTCGATGCTGGTGTGTCAGACGATTATCGATTATCATGCTTGCACTGATGTGAAATTTTACACGACTTACTTTGCTTTAGTAGTAATGTGTACCGGAACCGTTGCGATTCGGCAAGTGTTAAATGAATGGATGAACTAATATCAAGTGTTTACTAAACATTCCTCAAGGAAAAATCCAACAAAAATAAAATACTTTCTTACAGTTGCACTGAAATGCTAAATTAACACTGCATTTATTTTAAAATAAATATCAACGGGGAAACAGAACGACAACGAACATTAGACACAAGACGAACTTTGGACTATTCCGTATAAACCTTACAGTGAGGTGTTGTTAGAATATCTAACTAAATATAATCGAATTCTATGAACTAAAGAACGAGAATGATAAATAATTCATACGTTCACTTTCTGCTCTTTCTTGGAAGAAATATTTTTAACTTCCAAACGCAGTGTTTGTACCTTGAAACTTCACGAGATTTATCACACTTTTATGTTCCTTACTTTCATCTTACAGATAATATAATATTTTGGAGTAGAAAGGAAATTATAAAGTACAATATTTTATTTATTTCATTAATCGGTATGTTGTTTACCACTACATACGAATAAAAATTGTTGTTTAGATTATATTGAGGAAAAACATAACCTGGGTTTTATAATCCCGATACAAAATAACCAAATGGAAGGATTTAGGTGAGCCTCGTATGGTTCCGACCAAATTTGACTGTACTGACTTAGAAATGACAGGAGGCCCAATCTCTACTGACCAGTATTACGTTGACAATGTTTTAGTCTCAGCTCCGCTCCGTCTTCCTTCCAATTTATAAGAAAGGTAAGAGGTTCATTACTACTCACAGACAAGTTGCAAATAAAGTATAAGTCAAACCTACTAAACGTTCATTTGAATGGAGCAGCTTTTAAAATGCTTAAATAGGATTATCGGGACACAACTGGCTCGCAAAGGTCTTTGACTCCCGGACTTATACCTTCAGATCCGTAAAGGTGTCTCATGAATATTTCATTAGATTTTCATTAACAACGCTGGCAACGAGTTATAAAGACTTAAACGAAACGTTATATAGAATTAGATAGCTTCAAGCCATCATTCATTAAGAGAACAATCCATTATCACAAATAAACCCATATTATTAAAGAGAAATACAATACAATGAGTCCAAGAATTAAGTAAATCAAGCGTGCAAGAAGGATTTAATATCTGACACAGCGCCAATGTATTTATCATTTTATACAGAGAAGTAATACTGCCAAATAATATCAAATTACGGACATCTCACTGAGATGCCAAACAGCCGAGTTCAGCAATATTTGCATTGTAGACATTTGCTAGAGCGGCCAAAAACAGGCAAAACCTAATTTTCTAAACCTCTCGAGTAACTAATATGGTAAATATAAACTGTAATTTACTGCTGTAGGCATATAAAACTAGGAGAAAACAAAGACTGTGGGCAAAAAATATATCGAACAATCATATGAATCCGCATTTCAATTATTAGATGAAACAGATCATAAGAATAAAAAATCGAATATATTCAGAAGCATATTTAAGAGTTAAATATGTAAGTCTGTCCAAAAAAAAATTAAGCTAATGGGGAAATTAATATAATATATTAAACGAAATGTTTCAAGAGTGAACTGAACCAATCTGGAGATCATATATGAATTAACGGTTCTTCAAGTTGATAAGAATCCTAAATGATGGAGACGGACATCGAGTATGTGTAATAAAATAAATCAAATCAAGTGTCAGTTCATTAAGATTTGAGATCGCCACGTTTTTCTCGTAAATAACTTTATGATGTTTGCTCAAGGGTGTAATGCATTTAATCTTTCTTATGAAGTTTCAATTAAGAATACTATTAATGATTGAGCATGGTAGTAATTAATATTAAAGTAATTTGGGATGGACATTGTTTTTCAATTAGTGCACGCACTTATTTTTTTTAAATCTGTAAACAAAATTCTTTCTATGTTACCTATATGATATAATATTTGTATAAATAAATGTCAGGACAACTCTGGTCAGTGAGTTAGATCTCTATAAGAACATACTGGACATGGTTCTGATAATTGTGTATTAGCCGAGTTGTTGGAAAATTTCATGACACATTGCAGAATTATATAAGTAAAACTGTAACAGATGACTTAAAACATTATTTTCTGGGAAGTAGGATGATATTTATACCCGTATTTAACCTTATGATTTGTGGCTAGATAATAATTATTATACGTGACTAGGAGTCTTGATAGACGTAAAAGTGTTAAGAACTAATTGTAAAACAGCAGCCAAATTTCGTTAATAATAGTGAAAACTGTTGGCATTATTTAATTTTAAGAGAATTTTTTTAAAAACAATGCACCTTCAAAAATATTGTTAAATAATGCTGAAAACCGGTGAAGTCTGTCACAGAGAAACTTCGTGGGACATATTCAGTCACAGTTTGCTTACACGACTAGCAAACAAACACGCTCTTTTGATAGCTGCAGTAAAAATATCACGGGCCGGAACAAGTATGTGGAACAATCGTAGGATTGCGTGTCTTGTTCCATGGCGTAGAAAGCTGGTAACCTCAGAGACCACAATAAAATTCGGTTGACTTATTACCCGAAATATGCCCTATAAATAGGTGAGGTCAGGTAAATTTCGATGTTTAATAAAAAAGTCAATTACACATACAATTGAACGTTCAGATCTCCCTCGTAAAAATAATTATGAAAATCTTCATTGTAAACTCGATCAAGGTTTTATACAGATTTTTCATATTCTTCGTTATCTACTTAATGATGACAGTCACTATTTAATTTTATTTAAATTTGTAAGCATATAAATCTGTATTTCCTTTCAATTAATACATTTCCATTGTATCAAAAATTTGAATTAATTGTTTCTAATGATAGTTTTCAGCAAATGCATCCCATTATATTAGTTAAAACGAAAATATTATATGTATAACTTACCTCAAATCTTCTTATTTAAAAATTAGTGTCCATTATTTCCAAGTTGCTGCTTTTATGTTTCAGTAACATTACTGACAAGTATAGAATTGAGTTCCATACTTCCACCATCACGTTTCAATTAAGCGTAATACTTTGAGATGTATATTGTACTCATAATTATCATCTTTCATTTGAAAGGGTCTTCAGTTTCCAATTTTACTTCACATTATTTGATTTTGTTATACTTTTTGGAGCTGATCTTAACTTCATTAATTATGTCATTTAAATTGATATGAGATCTTACCTCAATACTTAATGCATTCTTTGGTTATCTCGTAACTTTAAATCAGGTAAACAGAATAGCTAAGCCTTCTTATATTCAAATACTGTAGGCGATGAGTTACTTTTCACTCGTAATGCTTTCCACCATATTTATTCTTAACACTGAGTATAAACGTGTAACTCTATATAAATACTGTAAATTAATTACCTCAATTTTTTAATCTTTAAATTAATAAATGCTGTGTTTAAATCGTTTATGTAGAACATCGTTACAGTTCTCCTTATTTTTCTTCTGAAAATTCTGTGTGATATATAACCTATAGAAAATTGAGTAATTGAACGCACTTGTATGGGTGAATAGCTTAGATGTTTTAAGTAGATGTAACAATAGGTTTGTAGAAACAACATAGATCCATTACCTTTATAATTCAAATATTAAATTCCTAATTATTATAATATCTAAATACAGCGTTGATGCTGTAATAGTTTTACAATTGTGTGTTCAGATTAGGCGACAAAGCTGACAATGCGCCTAGTTAAGATTGGGGAATGTATTTTATGTACATTTATTTGGTACCTTGACGACATTAGGTAATCCCACATTAACTTAGATTTCGTTTTTATTATTCGGTGTCAAGTAATTATAGATAACAATGACCGACGAGTGGAAAGGGTATTTTATTAAATAATTGACTTTTGTAATATAATCACTTAGAATGCAATAATTTATTGTTAAAACTGTTTTGAACAAATTAACCATAAAATTAGCGTTGAAGTCCATCGATTTATAAACAATAAAAATTCATTAAACTTAACAATATATAGTAGTAAATAAAAATAACTCACCGTTTCGATCAAATGAGGCCATTTAAATGACAGAACATTGGTATAAAGAGCATATCAGATTATATACACTGAAATTTGGTTTTATCTTTGGTTTCACTGTAGGAGGAGTTTGAGTATAGGCAAGCTTAATCGGCAATGACAACTAATATATTTTCCTGATTTTAAGACAGGTACACCAAGTGATAGGAATTGTCCGAATGGTCACGTATTTAATATATTTTAACTTTCTTCAATTACTAATCTCATGCTAATGTATATATTGATTTTACATATTTGCTGATCCAAATATTTGCAACGACAGTTTCACGTCAAAGGCTCGAGACATTTAGGACAACCCCTACACTGTTAAAGAAAGTTGTCATTTACCATGATTTACACATTACCACCCGTCTGTCTATACACATATATGTTATTTCACAAACATAACACCACGCCTACTTTCGTTATCCAAAATAGTGCAAATATTTTGTTGCAATAGTTTTGTCCAGAGACTATAAAGGAAAAAAGACGATCAACTATATCAATAGACGCATTTTTCTTTCGAAGATCACAGACATTCACAAACACTAACATAAAAGTTTGTTACTTCACTTTAAAAGTGTCAGTACCGTCCAAGAAACCCATACATAATGTCCATTCTGTAAATGATTACTTACATCTGGGAAGAATTAGTACACGGAACTGTTAACAGGAATATCCATCCACTGATTAGCCACCGTCAGAAATATCAACCACACCATGTGGCAAAGGAATCACTTAGTAAGTATTGGATTGGTCATTAAGTAAACCAATGAAACCAAGAAACATAGCACAGATTTCTGTAACAACTCTGTTTAGTCCCCACTCAATGTTCACACACAGTTTACTTTTATAATTAGTTATTCTTAGAACATAAAATCATTAAAATCAGTACACGTTCATATCAATGATGAAATGGAACATTTACAAAGAGTTGCTTCGGCATGCATGTAATCGTACTATACTTGTTACGAAAATGTATCATAAAAATTATTTACTATCTAAACATTGTAATCAAGGATTTCAACTAAATCTCACTCTTTCCAAATTTAAATCAGAATCCCAGTCAAATTTATTTCCGTCAATGGATTTAGGCCTTGAATTTTAAATATGTCAAACAATTCATAAATTTGGTATTGTATCTGAAATACAGGTTGTCTCTAGTTATCATTGGTAGAAACACTGAAGAATTTATACTAATTTCAATGACACTATAAGTGCTTTGAAGACAGCAAAGATTTTACATAGATCACCATGTAATTCTTTCCTTTAATATATTAATCGCAATGAAGTCCGAAAGTGACAATTATAAAGAAGAAAGAGTCTAACAATAGACTAAACAGTATTAGGAACATATAAGACATACAAATGAGGGTTGAAAATGGTTTCAGTCATGATATACTCGTATTTTAGGCGATAACAATCAAATTAATACCGACAAAATTGACAGAAAAGCGTCAAGGATCAACTTAAATTTTCATGTATTTTTTATACTTTCAACATTCTTCTACGACTCTTTGACTGCTATATATATATATATATTTCTTATAACATACATAATCTGTACAGTAGTTTTTCTCGACTATGAAAATATACAACGCGTTCACTTTGAGGTATTTTCCTATAGTTACCATAAAAATTGTATGAATTGATTGTATTATTTTATAGCTCCAGTTACAAACATGAAATTATAATTATGTCAGTGAAAGAATTAAAGTTAAATCATTTTAATTAATTTAATTTTTTAAGTGTCGTAACAGAATAAAATATAAATTAAATTATAATCAAGTAAATTTTCACTTATATTCAAAGAGGGACACAACCAGAATTTTATAAATAAAAATAAGTTTTTCTCGTAAATTTCACAGTTTTTAAGCAAAAGTTGTACAGAAAATTTATACTTAACGTTTAGAGGTAGGTGAAAAATCGTAATTAGGGGATTCTTGAATTTTATAAATACATTAACGAATGTTTACAACGAAGATATGAAGACAAGGTTCATAATATAATGAAGACGTTTAGTATAAAACATTAAATTATCTGCAAGAAAATAGTAAATATCTGTACAATAATGTCCCTTTAGTTGACCAAAAAAGTGGACAGTCGTTAGGCCTGAAATTACAGTTGAATTTCTTAGGAGGAATAATGCGTATAGTTCAATGTGAAAATGACAAATAAAACGTGAACTTGTTGGTAAAGGGCACATGTCAAACTATTATGACTAGGTTTTGTTTGCGATTCAGTCATTAAATGATTGTTTGTTATAGTCAAAATGCCATAAGAAGTTGCAATGAAGCAGGACTTTCCATCAGGAAAGAAACATTTTCTGACCATTGCTCAACACCTACCACTGTACGTGTGACTTGTAAAACTGAAAATCTATACATCCAGAGCTGCGTGGGTTGAAATTTATCACTGCATGACATAACCTGATTCACAACACGTGATAATAAGAGTTCAGACATATAAATGACGAAATTATGCACTTGGAGTTACGTATTGAGCGAAATAATAGTTTTATGCAAGGCCCAGTCACACCAAAATATAGTATTCAGAAACTGCGAAATAGTACATTTCTTCGAACAGGTAATTACGATAAACCACTAAATAATTTTTTACATTCCACAATGAGTGGAATTGCTTTAAATTTTCATCGTAGGTCTATTTTTATGGACCGATATTTATAAATTTGAAAAAAGTGTTTCATCATGGATCATTCCCGAATTAGGCTACACGATTAGAGACAAACATACTGTTTCTGGTAGTGAATTACATCATTACTAAACACATTCACGGCTAAGCCTATGGCGGTAGCAGTTACTGTAATTGGAAATTTTCAGCGTAGGTGGCGGCAGTCGTCACATTTGTGTTTAAGCTTCCTTCTATAGGGACTATGATAATACCTCAGGCACACCATATATTTCAAACTTTTTGTTCGATAATTCTTTCAATCGATTGTTTTCCGATATTCGATCAGTGTTCACGCGATCGTATCGCCGGAAATAAGTGCGAGGCCTATTCCGGTGGGTTCAAGACCCTATCACAGAAAAGACTCGTCGGCCAGTGCCGTTGTGGCGGCGCACTCGTCATCGTCGTCCTCCGCGGCTCCGACGACAGGGACCTGCTCGTCGCGAACGTCTTCACGGTAGTCGTCGGGCCCGCGCGCCGCCAGACCTGCCGCCGCCGTATTGATCACGTAATACTGGTGATGGTCCGGGTCGCCGTATTGTGATTGGTAGAACTCTTCTCTCATCATGTGATTCAGAGAGCCGCACCGGAAGTAAAGTATCTGCTGGAACGGTTTCCGGAAATCCCGGTTGAGAGTAGCATAAATTATGGGGTTGAAGAGTGAGTTGGCGTAACCCAGCCAGAGGAAGAGGGAAGAGAGCGAGGTAGGTATGGGCATGAACGGCCGCACCAGGGCGAGGACGAAGAAGGGCAACCAGCAAACGGTGAAGGCGCTCATGATTATTCCTAACGTGGTGGAGGCCTTGCGCTCCTTCGCCAGAGCGAAACGCAACTTCTTGTGTTGTTGGGAGGACGAGTGAAGCCTCGGCGGTGACGACTGCAAAGCCCCGGCCATGCCGGCGCCCGCAGACCCGGAGCGCGTCGTCACGGCCAGCGACGCTGCGATGGACGGCGACGTCGGCGCCTTCTGCCTGGATCTTCCTATGCCAGGCGTCTTCTTCTTCACCCTGGTCCGCGGAGCGAGCATCGGGCATTGCGACTCGTTCGAGCGTCGGGGCAGGCTCGATGTTGCGAAACACCGGGTGCTGGACCCCGTGTGGCCGCTACACTGAAACACGTTACGAAAGCTACGTCAAAACCTTGTACAAAGATCATAATAACCCATAATTTCTTATAGATACTTTTATATTATATTACGTAAAATATATGCAAGCCCGTTATCCAACTTGATATGATGATTATTGTTGTACGGAAAAATAGATATAAGAAAGTTATCCAACTTGACTGAATAACAACTGTATGTTATGTAAGGTTCAGAAATTGATAATTTACGAAAATCATAGAAATCAATTCGAACGTTCCGAATTTAAATGAAATAGCACCACTGTTTTGATAGTATTAGAAAATGACGAAGGATGGAATTAGTTTTAGGCTTAAGTCATTGTCTAATTATTGTTATATTGAAATATACAGAAAAATTAAAGTTTTAGATGACGTTAAAATTCTTCAATATGATTTAAATAATATTATAAAATAAAGTGAGAAGTGCAAACAAAGAATACAGGAGATTTTTGTTATTTACTTGGAAACTCGTAAATATTTGGTAGTTAATTACAATAAAACTGGTGAGCTGGGTTTTAAGATTATGGATGGTAATTAAATAATTTCCAATATAGGGAAAAAATTAGATATAAAAGAAAACAGAACAACATTAAGTTAAGAGTAAAACATACTTAACAATTTTATCCAAAAAGGTCATATTCTAGGTTATGCTGATTAGGTATTTTCATTACAATAATTTTAAATGCATAAGGAGAAAGTAAAACTAGCAGTTTTAGGTAGAAAGCATAGTGAAACTTAATATAAATTTGAACTCAGCAAAATGTAAATGAAGAATTGATGAATTTTAGTTGTAATTTTTCAACAATTGTTGTGGTTTTCTTCAATAATAATCAGATAATCTTCGTTACGTCACTTATTGCAATCGTTTTATGAATACGTTATTTGAAGTTTGTTGTTGTAATGAATATTTTTATTAATTTACGAGTGAATTTATTTTTTCTTGGGTTCTCTAATTTTGAAAATATTGAATTAAGTGTATGTTACAAAATTCATTATTTGGCAATGACTTCAGTTTCCAAACAAGCCGTTGGACTGAACGAGGCCATAATAGGATTATGTGGTACCGAGATAAGGTAAAGAATTTTACAATCTTGAGATATGTGGTTACAAAATGTTTATGAAGCAAACTGAACCATTATAATTAACATTCTGGACCCCCTACGTTCACATGGATCGATCTTCGTAATTGCATCCCAACACATTGGTCCTGCTGGAGCGACATCACAAGTTTCATCATCAAATGTTCACATAAAGACGGCATTGACAAGACGCCAGACCTCTCACACTCTACGTAAACACTTTTAGGCTGTGTGGCCGCAACAGAGCAAAACACAAACCGCCATGAAGAGAATGTGCAGAGCTATATTCTGTCAGCCCTGTCCGCTGATATCCTGGTGTCTGAAGAGGCTTCTCGTTTATTTTAGTTTTGTCTCGCTAGACTAAACCAACTGGCCCCACATAGAAAAAAAATAGGTTGACTAGAAACAGAAATGTTTCTGATAGATAGCAGTCCGTTTGGGGTACAATTCCGTTATCATCGTCCGAAAATGAGAAACCTTCGTCCATGATCAGCCCGAATGAAATGTGTCAAAGAGTAAGATGCGTTCATCAATTGGAAATGGTAATATAGTTTTGCACTTCATATTGAACAGATTTTACGTTTAAATCTAAATCTGACTATTATTTGTATCTTAATAAAATGCGTGGATTTTGATACTAAATATTAGTTTCAATTGCAGTGTTGTTACATGCGACATTTGTTTCATACCGGGTTATTCACGATACAAAACTTTTTATTAGATCTATGATTTGAAACGCTACAAGAACATTACGACATTTGTAATTATTAAATTAACTCAGAAAGCGGAAGTTGATACAATTATTGTAATATTTTATTTATCTCGTGGATTAGACTACTTTTTTTTCTAAGAGACTAAAGATAAGTGCTATAATTCGAATGCATTGAATTAGTAATCACAGCTTTTATCTTTTACAGCACCAAATGGTACTTTTATTAAACCGATGTACCAATACATTTTTGGGGATGTTAAAAAGACCATGATGCTTTTTGTCGTTGCTTTCACAAACGTCAGTATGAATGAAATCAAATTCAATTTCCTAAATTCTATTATATGCAGACTGGTCGGAGGGAAAACGAGATTTTATAAGTAAGGTTTCGTCACTAAAATATCTACAAATATATTTGTATTTATTGATTTGGTGTGGTTTTGATTACTCTTTTAAATAAAATAATTAAAAGAGAAATTAATATAAATACTATAAAACCTATATCAAGGTGTATCAATATTTAAAGATTTTGCTGCTACTTGCTGATGACGTCACACGTGTTTCGAAACGTTCGTCTGTACCCCCCTAACGCGTCGAGAGTTCAAAATATTTTCTGTCTGGAGAATTACAATTGTGCGTGAATACCGGAGCTTGCTCACGTCAAGTGTCGCAGCTTGTCAATTTGGTGAATTCTTGTGACTGTAGGGGAACTACTATGATGTTTACCACAACTGATATTAACTCCAAAACGAAACTGTTCTCCACTGCCACGGCTTCTCAAATCATCCTGACTAATGAACATGCGATCATTATCAAAGCAAAAGAATGAAACACTGTTGAAGAAAACACAAATGCTGTCAAAAGTATTGAGAACCGTGTAATATTAGATTCTTATCACGTATATCTAATGACATTATATCCATATTCTTGTCGACCTAATGTATTTTTAACTACATTTGTCGAACAAACTATATTAAAAAAAAAATAAGTTCGCTTTACGATTCTTCGACCAAAGATGAAGCTAAAAAATTTATTGATAACCATCGCCATCAATTGTCAACAACTGAAGTTCAGATAGACGATCATTTATCAGACTTATATCAAATAGTATCACTAATTATTCCACATGCAATTACTTTACAAATCGAAAAGTGTAATGTTTTAAAATAATGAAAACTATCAGCGATTTAATTCAGTAAAGGTAAAAGCTACTATCGTTGCATAGAATTGAATCACCACATTTGTATTGTGAAATTATTATGCATCACGTTACTTGGAGTAGAAAGATCATTCATAATCATGAATCACAACAATCAGGTATCAAGTAACAAATAACTTCCATTCTGAAAATTAACTCAAAAAAATATTTTGAAAGACAGTGTCAAAAACGAGCAAGTACAATGCAAGTGATGTATTGTTTATTTAATTTGTTAAAGTAAAGTCCATATTTATGTTAGTATAGGACTTGACTTTTATTATGTGCTAATCAGATTAAAAATACATACGCAAATCACCTTAAGAATATATATATATATATATATTGTAATGATAATAGGGCAATTAAAAGAATTAATAATTAGAGATTATTGAACTGAACTGTTACCGGCGAACACACAGAGATACAATAATGGACGAGAAATCAGGCCAAGACATTGTTGGTCTTTATGCGCGTAAGTCGATGGAGCAGTCAGCCACGAAACATTGCTGAATACGGAAGGAATCAAAATTTGTCGGTCAGCGACAAGACATTGTGGAATACAGTATAATTAAGTTTAGCAGTTGGTGAAGGATCTCAGTCGAGGACGGAACAAAATTTATTTCAGTTGGAAATTAGGGACATTCAGCCTACGATATTGAAGAAGTTTTAAAGTAAAGTCGACAGATATAAATAGGACGAAAGTTTTGGAACAATTATGTCCGGTGGTGAATCGGCCGGAATTTAGCAAAGTGAATCAAAGTAAATTCAGTGGAAACATGGCCTGTTAAAATGTTCGAGGTGAAAGTGTGTTGCAAAATCTCTACAATTGCCCTGGTACCGGTACAAACAGTGACTAAAGGAAACATTTAAAATTAATATGGTAAACGTTAATAAAAGGTAGAATATAGTCAGATTTCCATTTCATTTCGATTTTATTTCGTTTTATTTGATTACATTTCGAGAGTTTAATAAAAATATTTGTGAGTAGTGAATTGTAAAATTAATTGTTCTTTATTTAAAAGGCCCAATGAAGACCCTGAAATAAGAGAAAAGGACATTTTTTTTGTATAAAATTTTTGTAAAGTACAGCAAATAATTTGTTTTGTAAGGTTAATAGTTGTGCATAATAAACTAATTGTTCAGTAAATTGAATAAATGTTATTATTTCATGAAATAATTATCAATGATTAGTTCAATTTAATTAATTATTTTCATTTTTGAGTAACCACATTTTGATGCCTTAACGTTTGGACAATCAAATCATTTTAATAATTGACGACATTCGTTGTATATTACAATATATATATATATATATATATATATATATATATATATATATATATATATATATATATATATATATTGTGGTAAACACTTTTAAAATAAACCAATTTTTTTAAAAGATAACAAAGATTATTTTTATTTGATATATTTGATTTTCGTTGAATTTATATTTTTAAGTAAATGCCTCAGATTTTATGAGAATTTAAAATTTCAGGGCCGCTTATAGGGCGTCTAATAAAGACAGTGATTTTAAATTTCAACCAAGTTACAAAACCTAAAAACATGAATTAAAATTAACAATATCAAAATTTTATACAAACAACAAAATCTATAGAAATCTGAAAAGGTATAAAGATCTAGCAAAGTTATTGAAATCTGGCGATAATCTATATTTTCGTAAAGGTTTACAGAAGAAAGTTTTTTGTTTTTACATACCATTTATTTAGAGACCCTCTGGTTTGTTCACACGCGATTATTTTAATTTTTATATAACATTATTTTCATTCACAGGCCATAACACTGATTTTATTGTCGTCTCACTTTATAACACTTTAGGCACCTTTCTACTTTTCTGTCGTTCGAATTATCACACTGAGTTTGCTGTGACAAATTCCTTTAATATAGAATCTGATATATTCAGCTTATACTTTGCTGACCAGCCGCCCAAAACACACACTGCTCTCTGACTGTACTGTACTCTTTCTGCCTGTTTCGTCACAACATACAACAATGGACAGTTCTGTAGCACCCATTATAGTCTAGACATTTTCGCGCCAAACAATGCTGTTATTTACAATACTCGGACACAAAGTTACGCCGCCAATAATTGAAGAAATAATTTAAATGAAGCATTTCATTACACACTTGTATATATATATATATATATATATATATATATATATATATATATATATATATATATACCGACTTATCGAGTGAGTATAATATTATTTGTACGACTTTTATTTGCTCTTAATTTCAGTTATTTGTTGGGAAGTTCAGATCCGGGTGAAATATTACAGTTTTGTCTTCAAGCCAAACGTAGAAATAATCTTCCACGAATAAGTTATATTGTATGCTTCCATTTTATAACACACTTTTACTTCACATACTCTCTGACCAGTTTAATCGTATGTATACAATCGTTACTATTTAAACATGTTACGTGAATTTTTTTATAAAATATTATCGATAATAGGCTGTTTTAACTAGATTAATAATTTAAATATAAAATATATTAATAGTAAATATAGGGGCTACAATTCTACCCGTTTCTGGTCAAGCGAAGCATTAATAAACTAAATGACTATTTCAATCATGAAAGATATAATGTCCTAATGATTTCATGAATATGAGTTTGAATTGTCCTGTTTTGAATAGGAAGTTAGCGAATTCCAATACTGAAGGTTCTTAAAGGAGAAATTAGATCTAATCGAGGAGCAAAACATTGTGATACTCGTCGGGATGGTAAGACAAGTAAAGAGAAAACAATTGTTAGGAAATTCACAATAAATCTCATAAAAAGTTTTCAGATATCATTATTCAGGGAATTCTCTAAAGTGTGACGATAATTGCAGGAGTGGGAATTGAATTTAGAAAAGTGTACTTAATTTAGCGATATTTTACGCTAATAAAGAAATAGAAATGTTGTGAAGAATTTGAAGATCAGATAATGACGTTATACTCACCAAGTAATAAATGTTGTTAACGCAATCAAGATTTTTTAAACTTGTGCAAGCTATTATGGTATATAACATGAATATGTAAATAGTAAAACCGTGAGCTCACCTATATCGACCAGGGTACAAGAGTATTTGGACAATTTTATAAGGGGTATATCAACGATATAATAGAAACTATAAAATTTAAAAAAATTGAAGTAAATGGAATATAAGAAGAAAAACGTATTCAAAATTATTTACTGTCGGGAAGACAACTCACCTGTAAACGAAAATCATAGTGAGGATTGGAAGACATTACTAGTACTCGTTTAGTAGAATATGTAGGGCTGAGTGGACCTATAAGGAAGAGCATAAAATAAGATAGACGAAGTTATGAGAAAATAGTGGAAGTAAATAGGTAAACTACAACAAAAAATAAATCTTACACATGGGAATAATCATATGCAGTCCACGAAATTACATATACATGGTATTTAATAACTTGTGAAATTGTTAGAGGGAAGTTTATGAGTACAATACGAAAACTGAAGAATGTGCAGTTCTTCATTATTTTATGGTGTAACGATAAAAATCCTCAAATTAATCAGACACAACCAGAAACGTTCAGGTAAAATTTTGTCCAAAAATTGCATCGTACCAAATATTCGGCGTGAAACTACTTCACAGAAGAAACAAATTAGTAGCGTTTAGAACATTTTAGTTAAATGATAAAGTATCCAGAGGATGGAAAGTTAGAAATGTATTTAAATGTAATTAGTCAAAGTGGGAATCAGAAAATAACACTAAACAGTTCACGAAGTTATAGAAATAATAAATGAAGTTTATTTAAATGGATTTCTAGAGAGAATTCTCTTCTCACTCAGAGCGAATCCATAGAAATATAAATAAATATATTCGGACTTATACAAAATCGTTACGGAATAGTAAATTTGCAGGAAGATCAAGATGGGCACAGGAAATATTTTCTGACTTGTGTATAACAAGAGGAATTATTTCACAAAATAAGCTACTCATAAGGTCTAACAACTTGTGGATAATTGTTACGTACATAGGAAAAACTATAACTTTCTTCGTAAGAAGGATTAAATTTACACTAGCGAAAGAGCAAAGTGGGAATCAGAAAATAACACTGAACAGGCAACATTATTCACGAAATTAGAGAAACGTTGTGCTGTATTTAGATTATCACTCTTTTTGTCTGAATTGGCTAACTTTCTTATTCATTATTTTCAATCAGAATAAATTTTTTCATTTCTTCGTAAGAGTTGACAAACCTTAAAAACTGAGGAAAATATTTTTACCGATGGAATAATGTAAAACTCAATGGCTATTAATAACTAAAAACAGGCATGTATGTGGCGTATTTGTATGAATGTCACTGGTATTTGTGTACTACCAGTATTTAAATATGAATCATAAACGTGAACGATATAATGCACGACTGCACACAAGTTAAACAAAGAGGTGCAGAACTAATCACGTTTGAGAAGACGAGAATAGATCGCGTGAGGAATGTCATTGTGGCCAGTAGAGTGTAGATGAGCGCATACGAAATGTGAAATAACAGTTGGCAGGAAACATTACGGGAAGTAATTAAATTCTAAAGAATGGGCTGAATTACCTGATAGTAAAGGTGTTGACAATATATTCACAGGGAGCTTGAAATATGCATTTCGAAAACATTTAAATTCAATGTCGGGGAATTTGAATACTAAACTTTCGTCCTTATAAACATCGATGTTGTGTGTATCCAGTATTTCATGCCGAAGAAGAATTTGAGATTACTTCGTAGTTTTTTAACACATCGGTAATCATATTGTTGTCTACAGAACATATATTTAATGGAATCATTAATATTCGTGAAGTGAAAAAATTGAAAACGGATTAATGTATCAAGTTTTTTTATTTAAGTAATAAATTCTGTTTCTTTATATTTAAACTTCTCATTTATGTAATTTTCGTAATATATATGTATATGTTAATTTTGATAACCATCTAATTAATTAACTATACATATATACGAAAAAGGTAGTGTATATATTTAGACTAAATATAGAGTTCTCGGGGTTCAACCCCAGTTATATATTGTATGGAAAAAAACGTTAAGACAGTTAGCTATGCCTTCGCCGTCAGATGCAGAAATCGTGTTTGCCATATTTATTGCCTCCGCTGGACACTATTCTGGACTTGTTGGGATCTGAATGAAACGTTGCGTTGGGGATGATGCCCGATAATTCTTATAAATATAATATTCACCAGTAAATATATAATTTTACTAGTATTACTCATCGATAGAGGATTAACGGCACTAATTGATAAATATAAATCCAAGAATAATGTCAGAAAACACTTACAGATTTTTAAAGATTATTAAAATTTTAATTACTAATTATTTCATCAAAACCTTGATTGGTGCTGTGTTATCATTCATCAATTCACATAACATTCAGCCAATGTACTGGGAAGGCAACGACGCCAGCTTTTACGGCTGAGTTCCATTGATAATTTATTAGAACACCTTGGTGACGTCACGTGAGTGAAATCGTTTGTTTTGGCGTTTAGGCCGGGCGAGAGACAATTGTTCTTGGCTGCTGAGCTTGGCCGTGCGTCAAGCCTCTGCTTATCTCTTGTTATCGTTTTGTGTACAACAACGAGCTTAAGAAACCCGCGGTGCTTACTCAAACAATTAGAGCAGTCCTCCGAACTACACATGCACCAAGTGATCGTAGTAAACCTAGAAACAAATATTCCAAAGTTCAAACTCATATACCGATTAGGCCTACTTCTGACCACAATAGTGTTGATGCGGATTGAAAATGTAAATATTTATAATTTTTTAATTATAAATATAAAAGCAGAAAAAGCCTGAGGGAACAGATCGCCAACTCTCATATGTGGAACCGTTCTGGAGAGACAGAGGAGGCCACCTTCCGGGATGACTTTCTTAGCTTTAAGACAAAGGTTTTAACTAGCCGAGGGCCCTGGGCCTGTTATGAGAGGTGTATGTTCCGTTGTCGCAGACCTTGGACATACGGTAAGAGTTACTATTACTATTAGAACATTCGGCCAGTTGCCTCCTAACTTGATCCAGGCACGGAGAAGGTAATGCTGCGTCACCACAGCAAAGCCCTCTGCCGCCATCGGAAGGGCGTCGGACAATTACCAAGTGCCCGACCTACCTGATGCAGGATTTCTAGGATTTGCCCTGTGTCACTTTTAGGAAAATTCCGTATAGGATTCTTAACTATAGCCCTGGTACCCTAGTTAAGTCTTTGCTTCGTTGCTGTACTCTTCAGTATCCCCCCTTTAAAATCCCTTCCTATGCTATTAAAAAGGATTTGGCACCACGTGGATCGGGTCTAAAAGAGAATCCCGTAACACACTTGCCCGATGACTTGCCCAATAATATCTCAATTGACGTTGGTCCAACAGAACATTATCCCAATCGACTTTTGCCCTATAGTACAACACCCCGATTGACGTTTTCTCGACAGGTCATTTACCCCTTTGGATCATTTTTCCGAAAGATGAGTTTTTACGAAAAAAAGGCATATTATTAATATTGAAGAACATTTCATATATTATTAATCTTGTAATTATTATTATTGTAAATTAATTTTTTGTATTTTGAAAATGCCACCCCTTCCACCTTCTCCCATAGGAGTTCTAGAGTTATCTTAAAACCGCAGGTTTTGTACCTGGATCTTAGATAATGCGTGTACAAAGTTTGGTTAAAATTGTTCCAACCGGTAATGAATAACTAAATTTATAATAATAATCGTGTGTAATACGATAATATTAGACATCTTAACTGCTCTACAATAATAATAATATGCTTTACTCCGTAAAAAGTTACCTTACGGGAAAGTGACCTGTCAGGCAAACGTCAATTGGGGTATTGTTGTCGGGAAAACGTGTATCGTGAATGTTTGTCGGTCAAACCGCCGGATCCTACGTGGATTATCCTAAGGTAGCCTGTCACTCTAAAAAAATTATGGTATAGATTTCACATTTGAAAAAAAAGTCTATAATATATGATTTAATGAAAAGTCAATTGTACATTATCCCTCTAAAAACCTAGATCTGTAGAAGAATTTTAGATGTCCAGATCAAAGACTTGGTGATAAAATTCGCATGAAGCTGCGCAATGGAGTTTGAATGACCCACATTGGAGAAGACTAGAATAGAACGTTCATGAATAAACAATAAAGCACTGTTGATGAACATAACCACGACGTTGACTCAACCCATATATGGGGGAAAACATTACGTGTACTGTATCTAGGTAAAGGTGACGAAAAAAATTACTTCAGGGTCCATACAATCATCAGACTTAAAAGAATAATAATTGCAACCTACTGTTCACGCTTCAAATGATAACCTTAAAATTACAATAGAGTTGATTAAGAATCAAACGATTAAGTTACAGAAGTTGTTTCTGCTGTTAAAAGTGGCCTAAAAGCGAAACCGCGTTACTGTAAAGGAAAAGCAGCGTTATTACTGTAATCTATTTAGGATTATACTAAAAAAGAAGCATATATAGTTCTTTTTGTTTCCTGACTGAACGGGCTAGAGCCAGATATTCAGTGTTAAAATCGTGCCTTGTGAAGAAAATATATGCGTAATGGTAATTACACCATGTGATCCCAATGTGGAGGTATTCGAATGTGAGAAGCGAAATCTTAAAATTTGATACCACAGAAACTCAATGAGAGAGGAGTTTTAGAATTGTTTTACATTTTTATGTATAAATTAATTATTGGGCTCAGGTGAAAATGTTCTATGAAAAGTGATAGAGGAAGTTGAAGGTGAAAGGGAGAAAGGTTTTGAGGATTGTTGAATGTGAAGCGGAGAAAAGTGTCAAGAGCATTTGAAGATAAGGTGGAGAAAAGTGAATTTAATTTTTTTAAAAAATAAAATACGACGGCTTTGTAGGGAAACGACACCACAGGACTTGTCAAACCTCCGACTATTAATTATTAGATTACAAGAGTAGTCTCTGTAGCAGCAACCTATTTCTGGAGTAATGAATATGTTCAACGAATTGTAAGTCATCATATGATAAAGCCCAGTACGCAGTGTGACACGGTAGGAAAATTTTGAGTTAATATAAATAATGAAAGCAGAGTAATTAATGTTGGGGACATCCGTCTAGAGGTCCTCGTACACGGCGTAGGGAGGAAAGTGTCCATTTTTCAGCAAAAGTGTTAGTGAAGATAATGTAATGTATTACGTTATAAGGAGAAAGTGTAAAAATTGTGTTTATTTTTTATTTTTTAAATGAGGTTTAGTTATAATGACCGCGTCGACATCATGGGCATTTGTTTTGTATTTTCTCACTTAGTCCATCATACTGCACTTAAGAAAGGTTAATTCAAGAATATATATTCAACAGAAACTTAATTATTGTCCCTAGTTGATGTAATACACATTTTTATTTCATTTAACTTATAATTAAATGAAATCATGTAATCTTAGTTTTAATTAACCTATTTTGTATAAGCATAATGTATGAGTATAATGAACTATTTAACCAAACATATTTCTATCCATAGCTGTAAATTACATTCGATTCTGTAATTTTGTAATTTATATACTTTCTATAATTGCAAAATTTCGCAATTCGTACATTCAGCACATAGAAAAAATTATGGAGAAACTACAGCTTTCTCGAATTTAGACATATTTATAAATTTAATGTTTCGTGTATATTGTCTAAATAATCTAGTATTATGAAAGCTTCTTCTGTTCACCCTTCATCTGTATCAACATGTTCTCGCAGTAACTAAAGCACTGTTTAAGTTTCACCGAGCTGAGAGCATCCAAGACGTGTAACTCTGAAGTTCTGCGTTGTCTGCAGCTTCAGGGTAAAGGAAGCAGAGAATTGCGTAAGCATCTGTGTTTGGCAGGATACCTCAATTAGTAGAGCATGCGTATTTGAACAGACAATGCTCCTTGGATCCCGGGCGCATTTCAGATTTTATCGTGTTTTCCCGGCAGATATTTGCAGAACTAATAACTGTTATTTGTAGATTGTAAAATGCTCTTGTCTTTATTTTCATATAATACCAGGTGATTCTCCGGCGTTTAACGGGTATTTATTTTGTGCAAAAGCAGGGAATGATAAAATTTCTATCTATATAATCTCGAGATACAATATTAAATAACTTCTGGCGAGGCCTTCAGCAAACAACATAAAGAGTTCCATGACAGAAACACTGCGAACTGAAATCCACTCTACGATACTTAAGAGGCTGCCACTGAAACTTGTGGATCGTGATCGAGAATTCAAGTCTCAGTGAAGATTACAATATCTTCAATATAAATGGTAGGTCCATCGAAATGAGTGGTATCCAATTATTAAATCCGATTCACCTCCTCAGTTTCCTGTTAACACAGTAGCATCAATTACAGTCCAGCAAGTTATTTACACAGAGCTTACACGAAGGTTCTACTAAGTTCAATTTAATTAAATTTTCGGCTAAAATGTTACCGCGACTATAACCAACATGCTGCTGATTCGACGCTAATGAATCTGACTCTTCAGCATTTTATACAGCGACCATTCTCATCCCCCCCTAGCCCGAGTTGAACACAACCCTATGCTGATAGGAGGTGAACTAGTTTGGACGTACCAGGAGTGTCATTATTCAACTCAAGTACCCCGAATTGTATGGATAAATTACGGTTTTTCAACATTATATTATTTAACGAGTCTCGTCCCACTTCCCAAACAACCTATATACCAATATTGTAATTCCCACAGTTCGTCTCAGTTACACCAAAAATTAGTAGCCCCAGTCAAATTGCGGTTTTTTCACTTTTTAAAAAACTGAAGTCCTTCCTTCGCTAGTCTAGGGCTACTGACTTACTCCCACAGTGTTTATCCCACATTGTAAGTCATATGTGTAGCAATTTTATGTTACTATTTCTCGAAGTAAAATACATCTATCTAACGATAAGTCAATCAATCAATCAATCAATTTATTTGTTGCCAAAAAGTTTCAGAATTCAGCAATATGCAATCGTCAAGTAAAAAAAGCACTGATAATACATAATTAAAATTCCATATTTGCATTACATTGAAAAAAATCATTTAATGAGTAGAAAGGATTTTCAATTAACCAATTTTTTATTGAGGTTTAGAACTCATTTAATCTTATGGAATGGTCATTCTTGGGTAATCTATTAAACAGATCAATTGAGATCGACAATTAGTCTTACTTAATCATACATTAGGTTCCACAATGTGATAATTAAATCTGGTGGCATAATTATGATTAAGGAGATGGTCAGATTTACCTAAGTTCATCTTCGTAGTTGTCAAGGATTTGTAAATATACTGATTAATCGTAAGTATATTGTAATGCCAATTAATTAAGCAAATAATTGTTTTTAAGTAATTTGAATTGTTAGCGAACAATTTGAATTATAGCGAGAGCGAGCAAAGCGACAATGAGTGGCGAGCTCTGTTCCTATTATTGAGGGTTCGGAATGGAGATTACGCGCGCAAAAGTATGTGCAGTCTTCAGTCTAGCACGAGAGGAAAGACATTGTAAAAGTTAGTCTAAGTCTACGGCGAGGAGCGAAAGAGAAAAGTCGAAGTCTACTGTCAGCCGCGAAAGGAGAGACATTTTAAAAGTAAATCTTCACCGAGCTTCTTAGAAGTTTTCAATCCAAACCGATAAATAATACGGTAAAAGGCTAAAATCTGCAACTCATAAGATTCCTGTAAGCAAGCAGTTAGTTGGACCGAGTAGATGTGCTAACAATTAGCCAACGGAAGCAAGGGTTTGCTTCATTATAAAGAACTTGAACATTTTCGTGCTGAGGGAAAACGACATAAGATAGCTGACCAGCTAAGAGGATCATCCGAGTTTCTGGGAGCCTAGTAATCAGATTTCAACTTCATAAGTGTAGAATCTGTGAGAAAAATTTAGAATCTGTGTAAAAATTTTGCAATATAGTGTATTTTTGAAGCGCTAAAAGAATGCTAGTATCAACAATACGTAAGTAACCAAAACTTTAATAAAATCTGTAAACGCTAACTAAAAGGGTAAAGTCAGATTTCGTTCGTTTTGTAGTAGCTTTTCTTTCATTTATCAGCATATTATTTTGAAGTAAGTTTTAAACTGTATTGTTAATAAGATCATTCAATAATTTTCACTGTAAATCATCAAACCCAGTAAAGACCCTCAGAGATTAAGAGATTTTCATTTTATTGTAATTGTTTGTAAATTTTAGAAGCCAAAAATTAATAAATAAATTTGTTTGTTAAAAAATTGATTATCTTTTTCATTTAAATAAAGCCTATCATTTTGATCATTACAATATTTAATTTAACAAATAATGTATTTGGAACCGGTGATTATTTGTATTGCTTTTTCAATAGAATGTGGATTTTTTCAACCTTGCTACCATTCGTTTATTAGTGTATACCGTAAGAGAGTATACTATAAAATATTCATGTTATGCATGAAGTAGGTAATTAGGGGAAACATAGTTCCTCAATTGTCGCTATAGATATAAGGCACGAGATAGTTTAATGCAGATGGAGTCAGTGAATCGATTTTAATGCCACTTACAAATAATATTTTAACGGACGTAAAAATTTTCCCAGGGAAACTTTCTGAAACGATATAAAAAAATACGAAAAGAGTGAATTTCCAGGATTGCATACATGAATGTCACAAAATCTGAATTAGATTGGAACGAAGTAAAGCTATGTGGAGATGGGGTAGTTGTTACTCAAATTATATATATGTAACTTTATTGTTAAGCAAAATAAGCAGTTAATATAAAACTTCAGGCTGTTCTAAAACAAATTGAGAGATTTTGCAAAGTTAAAAGCTGAAAAGTGTTGCTGTAAAACTAAATAACTTTAAAAATAATATCCGAGATGAAAGGATGAGAGTACACATCGTTGCTTCTTGGACTAATGCCATTTCCAATCAATTTAGTGGTTCAGTTTGAATCCAGAGAGGTGTAATAATACCGCTATAGAGTGCCATAAATCTGGCCTAAACAAATTTACACGGAAAAAAAAATTAAAGGGCCTGAATGAAACGTTTTTGTGCCTCAATAAAATTGTGGGAACTCTTCAAGATGAGCCGTACTGTCAATTAGGATAATGCAGAATCGGGAATAGAAGAGATCCCACATGAGTGTGATGGGTAAAAATTGTTTAAAAAAAAGTTCATTACACACGACGTGAAATACATTCAAATGTTGACTCGCAGAATCAGGATAGCAGACAGCATGAACGTTGATCAGTTTAAAGCTAAGTCCAGTAATTTAATTTGTTTCTCAGATAAGGGATTATGTATGGATTCGCTGGAACCTTCAGTAAATCAATTAATTAATTTAAAATTAATAACAATTGTACTTCGTAAACTTTTCATCCTAATGTTAGATTATTCTGCAAAATTGCCTACTTTTTATAATGAATAACAGGAATTAATGTCTCATTATTGTAATACGTTTGAGAGAATCACAAGAAATACCGAAATAGACGCATTGAATTCTCAATTTATTACGAAGAATATAATGTTCTGCCATACATAAAAATTGATTTATTCTAGACTTTAATTTTTAATAATGTGTTACTGCATTAAAATTTCCAAATATTTGATAACTTGTGCTCACAGTAAATAGACTGATAGACTAACGGAATTATAACAATTTGAATAACTACTACAGGTATTGAATAAAATGAAACATCAAATTGCAGTTTGTTGGGTCAAATGTAAACTTCTTGATACATAGACAATTTTATTCACTTTAAATTCCTACATGATATCAAGAATTTGGATGCTCAGATTTCACAATAAGTTAGAAGACGTTTCTAATTTCCTAACGTATGACTTCGAAACATTGGCCACTTTATCGCGTTGTTCAATTATTCATTTTGCTAAAATTCTCTGTAAAACATTAATCACAAACAAAATTAGTTAGTCCCTCAACGTATCATTTCCGACCATACATTCCTATGTATGTTTTAGTAAGCTGTGCTACCTCTCAAAGTATGTCCCTCGACCGTAAAATCCGCCTGTATAGAGGGAAGAAGTGATTTTCTACCTTTCGTAGTTTAATCTTAAAATCTGATTCTCTTCATGGGAAACGTAAGATATCTCGCTGAATAACGTTTCAATATCAGTAAAAATTGTGGAATAATATTAAATAGGCTTACTGGTATATCTGTAAGAAAATGTTAATGCACGAAACTTGAACATTTAGGCTACGCGTGATATAACATAGTTAGTTTTTTACTATTTACAAATCTGAAATATCATACAGTGGTTCACATAGTAATCATTAATCTCATACTCGCTTCCGTAATCACTTTTAATTTTTTATGTGTTTGTCATGATCATTAATTTAGTATAAAACATGATAAATAAGATTATTGCTTTACTATTTTTATGGAAAGCAACATAAGGAATTTAAAAATATGTCATATATAGTTCTTTAGTTTGCTTGATGTTTATCTATTCTTTCAAATTTAGTTATTTCACGCAGAATTGAAACCTATATAATTGCTACGACGCTTTACAATTATTTTCACCTGTTTTCAAACTGTCTACGACTCATCCGCTCGAATCGGAAGTGCGTTTTTATCAACGATAAAATTTCTGTAATTTTCTTTTTAAAGATAGAATCATCAGAAATATGTTATGACTCTGATTACGTGAATATTATTTCATATGCATCCGACGCTAATTGGGTCTCAAAGTTGTCTAATTATCTCAATATTCACAAACAATGGAAGAATATGATTAATTACAGCCTCCGTTTAAGGGATTTCTTGATATAATCTTCCTCGCTAATCGTGGAATAATATGTGTTATATTACAGACTAGAAAGAATATTTTTCGAACTGTAAAACTTAACTACTAAAAATATTATAAGTATTTATAGTCTGTAAAAGAGGTCAAATTTCTTTTAAATTGAAATAAAGACATCAATTATATAACAATATAGGTTTAAACCACCACCATAAATTTTCAGGTCTTGTTCTAGCCCAATAAAACTCTGAGACAGAAAAGAAACCCCGCCCCTATTTCCTGAAGTGATGTTAATTTTCATTAGACGCCGACGTGTAATATCACATCAATAATTTCTCCTTGAGTGCTTTTCCTATTACCATGGCTCTTGGAATATTTCTTAAAAGTAAAAAAATTCACATACGTGATTCAAATTAGTTTTCGATAACTCAATAATATATAGTTGTACTCCGGATAATATTATTTTAGATATTCATTCGAAAAATTCGATTTTACTACAGTGTGTTCTTTCTTTAACTAGATAATTTGTTTTATGTATAATTACCAGATCCAAGTATTTACGTTTAGAACCAATAATATAAGTTGTATACGGATAACAGTTTCTTTTTTTCAGTAAATCACGAGCTCCAAGAGCATTAAAGCGTATGATTTCATTCAAATTGGCCCCGTGCCAATTCTTTTAACGTTGTTTGATTTTTGAGGCAAAGGTTTCCATTTATTTCTCCAAAATGCTTCAATCATTTTATTTCATGTTTTCGTATATTAGTGGGACATATTGTGTGGAATATTTTTCATTCTTTATTTACCTCTTTGTATTATAACGGAATTTCTGGATACAGTTGGGATAAAGAAATCAATTTTAACGTATATTTTAATGATTTTCTGGGTGTGGATGGGGAAACGAGCAGTAGTTTATATTTTTAATAGGTATATGTATTGATTTGTGCAGTTTGTGAAGGTCAATTGGTGTGGTGATCGAACACAAAATTTGTTACTTTAGTGCGCTTTTAAGAAAAATACAGTCAGAAGCAATTTGTCACGTCTGCAGTATCAGAGGATGGATATTTCGAAAACTGAAACGGGTGAAAGAAAATTAGTACCAGATAGCGGTCACGTAAAGAATTTAATTAATTATTATAGGATATTACTTGAACTAAATTGGGTGCCGACTAAAAATAAGAAAGGACAGAAAATATCGAAAAGTTGGATAAAATGTAGTAGCGGCAGGTTTGCAAGATCTGACGACAGGTTAAGCAGTTAATGAAACAGATGTAAACAGCTGTGAGAACTAGAAAATAGAGAAGTGTGAATATGATAGACCTTTATCAGCGGTGGAAATCAGAAGACTAATGAGGCAGAGAAAACAGAATAATGAGCAATCAAAATGAATGCGATTAATGGAGTTCCAGGAGATGTTACGGTACCAGTATTGTTCATGATTTTATAGACTGGCACTAAACCAGTAAACAGTTGTCCAGAGACAAAAAAACACGCCAATGTCATTTCGCTTTCCAGGCACGGCAGTGTTTCAACAAGAGTGATCAATGGTCTCAAGAACAATACACAGCTAACCTTAGTTACCACTATTGTTCTCACTGACTTGTGGTAGTCACTTATACAACTCTGAGAGAAAAGGCATTAATGATAAGATACATTTAATCTATATAATAAAAAAGGATGTATATTTGTATGTAAGTATGTATTTACGTTGTTCTTTATACAAATTTTATCGCGTGGACAGAATTCAACAAAAATTGGTATATATATTCTGCCAAAATCGAGAACCGGTACTGTGGGGGTGAGAAACCCCTATAATAAACGTGGAAATAATTATAATTGAAATAAGTTACGAATTAGTGTTAAATTACTGCGCGAGACGATGACGTCATAAGTTTTCAAGACATTGACGCATCCTAAATATAGTTCTGTATTTCGTAATGAAATAAAGCAGAAATATTTTGATTGAATAAAAAGTAAAATTTTTTCCAGTATTACTCCATCGAATAGTAATAAAAAAACAATACGAAACACTTTACCATCCTTGCGCAAAGTTAATTTGGAATAGGTAATTATCCCGCTATCTTTGATAAAGCCTATATGGCGCCTTATAATACATTCAAATGTGTGTCGGTCGAGATTTATAAAATTTCATAATATAACGTACTATTGTATCCTGTATAATATTTCAGAAGATAATAAGATTTGTCTAAGGTACGACTGCTGAATTAAATGTTTGTAACTATAAAAGTATTGAAAATGACGTACGGAACTCCGAAAGTTTTATTGTCGTTATTCAATTAATGCACTATCAGTCAAAGGTATGTACAGAAATAGGAACATTTAAATTGAATTAAAAGTACAATTAATTATACTTTACGCAACGTATTTCTATAAATTTGTATAAATGTAAACAAATTATTGCGTGCAATTTGTGTCGTGAAACAAAAATTTGAGGTTAGGATAGCAATATTTATTTTCCATTTTTGGGAACGACGTTATAGATGTTCAATTTCTGAGAAATGAAGCTGAGCAAAAATATTTTGATTGAATAATAAGTATAATTAAATCTACCAATACCACATCGAGTGATAAATATAATTTATTATGAAAGGTTATACAATCCATGGCATTAATTTTCTTTTAAATAACTTGACTTTTGACGTGGAATATTTAACGGGACCAATATGTTTCCCAATTATATCCAATACGCACTGGAAGATACATAGAATTATGATAAAAGCAATACTTAAATGTTCAAAGTTGATATTTTTTTATTGAGTACAGCGTATTTCGTAATGTTTTGCATTAATTTTATACAATGCTACCAACTGCAGATTGCTAAAACCACCAAATAGTTTAATTTCAGATGAAAAAATTATATGTCTACAAATATAATTTTAAGTCAGTGACTTAAACACCTTCAGCATGGGAGGTGAGCACATTTAGGGATAGGGTTCGAGGAGCGTTACATAAAAATAGCGCAAAAGCAACCGAAATTGGAGTGTATCGGGACATCTCGGGCAACGCCGGGCACCCAGCTAGTTTTATAATAAAAATATATTTAATAAATGAAAGACAAATTATATCTTCATTTATACTTTAAGTTTTTTTAAAATTATTATAGCATTATAAAAATTTCCATTACAAATCTATTAAATATTTATTGTTTAAGAATAAGAAAGATAGCCGATACAGAAAAAAAAAAGGTTTTGAGCTTTTGAGTGTTGTCAACTGGCCAATGCAGTTGTGTTTCTCCAGGATCTTCTTAACACGTGACGAAAGGTACAAGGATCCCAGAAACGTTGTGTAGTATTTATATTACCCTTTTTTTGTCTGTATTGACTATCTTTCTTATTCATATTTTCTATCAGACGTAAATTATTTTAATTTTAATTATTGTTTAAAGTCCGCTGTATTTGGACGAGAAGTTTTAGGTCTCAAAGAAACGTATTTATATCAAATATGAAACTTTATCTATATAAAACTAAATTAAAATATATATTTTTGTGAACGTCGATCACAGTGAATTGTCCTTATCATAATAATCTCAGATAGATCACGAAATTATATTATAGAAACGGCAGTGTCGAAGATTGAAGTAATCCACCGTGAATTATAGAAGCAGGACCTATGGTGATTTTACGTATCATCCTCTCGACTCGTCGTAATTAAATGATATCATGTAAATTCCCAATGAATTATGAGAAGGCAATCAACGGCAAATTGCCGGCCTACTGTGGTGTAGTGGGCAGCGTCATTGCCACGCATCACAGAGGTTCCGGATTCGAATCCCGGGCTTGAATCTTTGTCCTCGTCCTGGTCACGAAATCAGGGGTATAAGGCTATGGGAGAATCGACACTGGCCAAGTATCACTTCTAAATCCAGAATGTGTCATATAAGATGACCGTCTGACAATCGTCTCAGTAGGCCAAAGTCCTTAAAGGGGTTCTCAAGCCAAGTAAAGAGAAGGACTTCTGGCGGAGGCTACCTTTAGGGATGCCTTCACATCTCTCTGGTTTTTTGAACTAAGGTTCCTACATACCGAGGCACTTCGGCCTGTTTTGAGAGGTGTATGTTCTGGGATCGAAGACCTGGGGCATACGGTAAGAGTTGTCCGCTATTCCTATTGGAATAGTCGGCCATCTGCCTCCTAAACCGGTCAAGGCACGGAGAGGTGAAAGTTGCGACCCCACAGCTGACCCCTCTCCCGCCATCGGAAGGGCGTGGGACAAGTACCAAATGCCCGACCTACCTGAAGCAGGTTTTTCTAGGGGTTTCTCTGCATCACTTTTAGGCGAATGCCGGGTAGAATCCTTAAACACATACCGGGGGCTCTATTTAACCCTTGGCTACCTTCCTTGGATAGTTGGAATAAGAAAAAAAATTAATAAATGCTTTTTAAATCTTTGTATGTTATCCACTTCCCTTTATTAGTGGTGGAATTGTATTACGGATAAGAAACAAATGTTTATATCTTAGCATTATTTTAAGAGTAATATATACAGAAATTCAATTATATTGTGTTTATAAAATATTAGGATTTAATTTTGTTTCTTTTATGAACATCGGTATTTATTTCACAAAATTCTCACTATCTCACTATCGCCAGTTACATCTTACAAACTTATTTTTCTGGTGATACATTCAGATGAAAAATACAGTTCCAAAGCGTAAATTGAGGAAAAATAAATTTTGACGTACAACAGTTTGAAGTTTAGTAAAGTCTATGCACCAGTTAATAAGATTTAGTGACTATAAACAAAATTATGCATTAATAGCTGTATTTATTGGAAGTATAGAAACATGTTATTACGCACAGTGACATTCATTGGCAATAATTCATATCGAAATGAAGGTATATTTCAATACATTAAATTTGGTTGCCAAAAATTTTTAATATTAATCTCATCTTATTCATCCTTTTTTTTAAGAGTGACAGGCTACATGAGGGTAATCAACATGGTGGCAACTTCCCTGTAATAGCATAGGAAGGGATTTGAAAGAGCTGATGCGAAAGGGTAGATGGGATGGTAGAAACCATAGATTTTTTTTAGGGCAACAGGCTACATGAGGGTGATCCACATTGGGCAACTGCCCTTTAATAGCATAGGAATTGATTTGAAAGGGGGGATGCGGAAGGGTAGAGGAAGGTAGCCAAGGGTTAACTAGGGCCCCCGGGCTATATTTTAAGGATCCTACCCGGCATTCGCCTAAAGAAATGCAGGGAAAACCCTAGGAAAACCTGCATCGGTTAGGTCGGACATTGGGTACTTGTCCCATGCCCTTCCGATAGCGGGAGAGGAGTTTGCTGTGATGACGCAGCATTCCCTTCTCTGTGCCTCGACCAGTTTAGGAGGCAGCTGGCCGACGATTCCAATGGGAATAGCGGACAACTCTTACCGTATGCCCAAGGTCTGTGACCCCGGAACATACACCTCTCAGAACAGGCCGAGGTGCCTCGGCTTGTGGGAACCTTAGTTCAAAAACGGAGAGGAAAAGGCATACCCAAAGGTAGCCACTTCGTATCTCTCCTAAAAGGTTCTGCCTGCGAGAGAACATCCCTCGCAGGTTACCTGCGAGAGAATCCTCTCGCAGGCTCTGCTTTTACCAAATATTTTGAAATAATTATTGCTATCTTTAAACTAAAACTAAAAGTAAATGTAAGAGAAGTCAAAAATTTGTTTCAATCGCGACTGGACGTATTTTACGAAAATAATGTACCTTTCATCCGAACTGACACACGCAGCCGTTTTATATTAATATCCGGAAGTATTTACTCCATATTTCATTATTGACAAAATGACGCTTTCAGAAGGGTTAATTAAACTTCAATTAATAACATGTCTTTCCAAATATAAGACTTTTCTCTGTAGCTAAGTTTGATTGGTAATTACTGATTTCAGCGCACGAAAACCGCTAGTGGAACAAACGTTCCTCCCGTAAAAGTTCTACAAACATGAAATTTGTTCTTAATACTTAATCTATCTTACGATTCAGAATATTCCAGTGATAATCAGAACTGCCCGTTGATGCAAGTTGCAGCCAGTTTTCCGATACGAACGACCTATCGACCAGTTCAGAGTTTGCTTTGTTTGCTTGACAATCAACTAAATCACAAACGTAAAGTGTTTTACAAATGTGCGCACAGCCAAATGCGGACAGGTGGCAAATTAACTGTAATTACACAAGCATAAAGGACGTTACAGCACTTTTATGGTTTACTTTGATGTTATATTTTCGAACGACAAACATGTTGCAAAATAAATTATTAAAACACGAGAACAAGTTTTCTTGTAAACAAGTTTTTTGACTGTAAAAAGTTAACAACTATATACCACTGTACACTAATTGCGTAAGGTGTCTTATTAATATTTTTAATTATTTGGTGCATGAAGTTAATGTAGCAAATATCAATATTATAGCTCGTACTGTGTGAATAAAGTGATTGTTGATGCTTGGACTGGCGAAATATAAGCTGTACTCGAAATGTAACTATATTTCCTTTATTGCAATACAATGGAAGAAGTTTTGTTAGATTTATGATATGACTTACTATCTTTATTATTTCAAAGATACCGATCTCTAACAACAAAAATTAAAATCTCGATGTTTGCAAATGAACTCCTAGAATTTTTGACATCTTAACTTTTCTTCAATTTTGTCATAACTGAATTACGGACACAAATTCGAATAAATTTGCTCCTAATATAATAGAAAAAAAAATTCTAATGTTTTCCTTAATTATGTGAGTTATAGGAGTTAGTTGGAAGGACCGAAAGTTAGAATTTATTTATAAATATTCAATAAAATTTACACTTAACTAAAATACATTTCAGCCATGGAAGTTGGAGGGTATCTAATTTTTTCTGTTAAATTATTTCATTCAAATTTACAACATATTTTATTTGTTTCTTTGATAATATACATCTGAAGATGCCCTAAACAAAGGGAATAAACATTACTTATTTTAGTTAATTGTAAATTTGATTGTTTATGACTAATTTATGACTTTTGACTAATTTCAACTTATTATATTTAAATCATGTCAAATATACTTACAATTTTTAACTAAGGAGGTTGATGTTAATCTTAAAAATTTATCAACTTATTTTTAAGCGTTTGAAATACAACGGCTGCCAATATAAACCAATACACGCTTCGTATCAACTTCAAACGTCAGTATCACTACGTTCGAAATCCACACGACGGGCGTAACTCATCCGTAAGCGGGCGAATGTACTAAAAATAAGTTAAATGAAAATCAAAACTTACTGACAAGAGTTTGTGTAATTTTTTTCCCCATCAACCACACTTGAGGCCATAAATTTTTGTGTAATTGTGGAACTACAGAAGAACTTCATCATACAAAGTAATGTGTCGATTAATAATTTGTAGGGCAACAAATTTAATGGTCGACCGTCATTCAAAAGAGTATTAAATACAACATTTAGCCAGTGCTTCAACGAAATATATTATTATTTTACTTATAAGAAGCTGTATAATGAGTTCGTAAAAGGAACCTGAGAAATAGAAAAGACATATGAAATAACAATTTTAACAATCTTACTTCATATATAAATTAATCAATTAAAACAGCACACTATTAGTCAGAAAATTTTTAAATATTCAGTTAAAAACAATAAATATCAATACGACGTTTCGTTCCTCATTGGGACCTATCCAGGTGTGCAGATGTTTCATTAAATTATAATTTACAATCAGAAAATTTGCGACACAAATCAACAATTATTAAATATATCAGGTATGGTTTAAAGAATTGTGTTATTGTAAGTATAAGGTGCAGACATATTAAAATAATAGACTATATAGCTGGGCTGTAGTGCAAATAGAATAATAGGAATTATATTAAAATCTAAATATATTGTAGAGAGGGAAGTCTCTTATTTTGAATATGTGTATTTGCACAGGAATCCGAAACTTTCATATTTTGTTTTATTGTAAACAAGTTTAAGTACACAGGACAATGTATAATTAATGGATTAAATATGAAAACTGAAATTTCAGCATATTACGAGGACGGATGGACGAATAACAGAGACTCCAGATCTGCAAAGGACGACATCGTAGGGTATAAGCTGGAAGAATACAGTGTGGTGTAATGTGGTCTCGTATGCTGAGCTTTCTCCCAAATCCGCAATTTTGCCTAAACTAGATAATACAATAATATCCCCCAACCGTTCACTCATTAAACTGATTAGATGTACAATCAATTTGAAGTTCACAACGCCACTGAGATTCCGTTTTGTTTTTGTTCATGCATTGCGTGGCCACTGAATTAGAAACTTTACCAGCAATCACCGCATTAGTTACACTACTCTTTTACCGTCTTATAATTTTTAATATCAAGCTATATAGGCCTACGGTTTTTTTATTGTACTCACAACATTTTATATTTATTTTAAAGCAACAATGGTATAATTAAAAAATAGTTCTTAGTATACTGATAAATAGTTTTATTTGATATCAAGTACTTTTCTCACATGGAAACCCCAAAAAATATGTATGTATATATTGTAGTAATTGGTAATTAAGACATTGTTCTAATTGGAAAGTTGGATTGTAGAGGACCCATTATTAGTGGATATAGAGCGGACGCCGCAACAATCCGGCGAGGCAAAGAAAACATTGTTGGACAGTTGAGAGAGTTTACGTGCTCAAAATCTAAGAGACGAAGTTTTACAGTTGGGCAGCGGACAGCGAACAGTTCGAAAGCTTTACAGTTGGGCAGCCAGAACGAAAGAATGTGGTCCAGTTACAAACATGCTCTTAAATATTGAAAAGTAAACCAATCTTCAGTCGGGAAGGAGAGAGTGCAACTAATGTTATATTCGGTGGTCGAGTGAAAATTCATCATGCTGGCCATAGACAAACCAATGAAAGACCTTTTCAACTAAAGTTACGAGATCTGCAAATCCAGGTTGGAGTAAAGCATCGAGAACCTACCAATTTGTGTTAGACCAACTAATAAACTACGCCAATTAGAATTTGTTGACATTTAGAGTCTGTGAGTACTAGAATCAGTGATATCCCCAAATTTTGTGCACGAAAAACCTAAAATGAGACCTGGGCGGCCGTAAGTAAACCACTTTTAAAAGATAAAAGTCAGATCGTTCTTTAATTATTTAAATAACGATAAAATGAGATCGTTAATTCTTGATAAATTTAAAACTGTTTAAATTCAATCTGTAGTATTATTTGTTCTACAACAAATTTTCGTCTATGTTTCAGACGCATTAACTTCCATAAAAGGTAAATGTAATTTTGATTGTATAAATTCAGTCATTTATCAAACCCAGTTTAAGACTCTGATATTCCAAATATTTTGTGTATTTTTTATGTGTTTTAACTTTGATAATAAAATTTGTTTGTTCTTTAAAGTTTATAGTATTTCATTAAAAGCACCCTTATATTTATATATAAATTATTACAATATATATATATATATATATATATATATATATATATATATATATATATATACATCCGAGATAATCTAGATAATTCCTTCTGCGAGGTGTTTTCGCAGGTGAACCTTTCTGGAGAGACGGTCATGGCTGCCTTTTCCTCTCTCAGTTATTGAACTAAGATTCCCATAATCCGAGGCACCTCGGCCTGTTTCGAGAGTTGTGTATTCCGGGGTCGCAGAACTTGGGCATACAGTAAGAGTTGTTCACTCTTGCCATTGTTATAGTTGGCCGGCTGACTCCTAAAGTAATAAAGACACGGAGAAGGGAATGCTGCGTCCCCACAGGAAACTCCTCTCCCACCATCGGAATGGCGAGGGAAAAGTTCCAAATGCCTGATGCAGGTTTTTATAGAGTTTTCCCTGCATAACATTTACTCTGTATCCCGTGGGCCCTAGTTAGCCCTTGGCTACCTTCCTCTACACTTCCGCATCACTCCTTTCAAATCCCTTCCTAAGCGATTAAAGGGGAGTTGCCACCATGTGGATTGCCCTCGTGTATCATGTTACTGTAAAAAAACACTAGATAATTCAGTTTATTGGCTTATAAATTAAACTTAAATAAATTTCTCGAAAACTCTTTGTATTGTCGCGCGTAATCCATTAATAACCTGATAATAACATGACCGATAACTTTAAAAGATACGCCGCAGAGCGATACCTTGAATCCCCAATTATTGCTGTGTATAACCCATTAACCGAAGGTGCCATACACGTACACTCATATTAATTCGCATTTCGGTAATTTCATCAAACTGTTTAAAACAGTGTAAATTTAGAAGCAATATTTAACAACGGTAATTCTCATATCTTCCAGTTATTTAAAATACTTTATAACAAAATATATGGTATAAATAAAAGTCTATAAGTGATACAGTCTAACCAACTGAATTTTGAACTAAATGCTAATGAATTCATGTGTGGCACAGGATATGAGGGTTTTGAAGTGCTCTCTTCAAATACTGGGGTGAAGCACAAGCACTCAACGTGGCCACACGTACCACTGCAAAGTGTGTGATCTGCCACAAAACATTACGTCAACCAAATATTGCGTGTTTGACTCAAATAAATGCTATCCGGTCTTGTGCACCTTATAAAATTATTTTCGTTCTGTTATCCTACGAAACATTTAATAATGTGCGGGAAACGTAATGTTGTTTGGATCATGTGATAAGACGATGTAATCTACAGATTAAAAAAGACTATCAGTGTCAATAAAAAAGAAACGAGAAGTAAGACTCATTAATAATTCTTACTCTGCAATAAACTGAATTGAAGCACTATATAAATTTTCCGTTAAATAAAAATAGTTCAACTGTGTTAACCGGACAGAATATGAACGCCGTTGTGTAACTAACAAACAATATAATGCTTTGAATTTTTCTAAATTGAGCTGGTCGCTTATAAAAAATTAATGGAAATTTAATAGTTATTTATTATAGGAGACAAAATGAATATGTGGTAATTATCGAATATATTGTTATATATCGGGAAGTTTAAGTAAAAGATTAACACAAGTTAGTTTACGTTTGTTCCACTGACATGGCAGAGATGCCCTGAACTACTACTCCTTCGGGCCAATTTACTATTTATCAAGTGATTGAATATTGTAGTAATAGAAAATTCCAGTAAAATAAACTTCTGGAAACATGATAGCATTCAAACGAAATAAATAAATAAAAAACACTCGATGAGTGGAACCAGAGTCCGTAATTCTGCAGGCACTTACGTTATTACAAAGATACACCTGCGAAATGTTGAATGTGATAATATTTCAGGAAATAGAACAGAAAATTTCATTCTGCTAGTATCTACACCCGTGGAGAAAATTAGACCAAATTAGAATCGTAAATAAACACTGCGGGGGTAAGACACGACTACCACTCACACGGGTGGAGTTGGACAGGGGAGAAAATTTTCAAACACGCAAAAAAAAACCAATGTTTGTAAATCCGGTGTTATGGATGTCGCTGAGTTTAGTTATGACAACCCGGGCAAAGTCGAGCACCCAGATAGTAAAAACTACATAATTGTCGTAGTAATTCTCATCATATCATGAAGTTCAATGTAATAGAGTACTTCAAATAAGTTATTTAACGGCTTGGTCAATAGTAGTCATTTCAATTAGTTACAGACCATTGAATGCTGCTGAGTCATGAAAATATTACAAATTGAACAAAAGTTTATTACTTTACGTTAAGTATAATTTCTGGCGTAATTTTGTTTCAAAACAATTTCTCACAACAAATCAAGGATTCGCTAATTGAATTTTGCAGTAGTATTTATTATTTACCCTTAAAATGTATAATCCTGATCAACTCGAACTATTAAAATAATTAAAATTAAATATTTATGAGGAACTTGTATTTATTAGGCTCAAACTACTGAGAAAACAGGAAATTGGCAGATTTAATGTTTAGCCCTATATTAGAAAGTTTATTTACCTTAAAAGAAACCAGGGGAAAATTTCAGTACTGAAGAACAGAAAAATAGATATAAGGTTGTTTTTTTAATCAATCACCATATCTGTCGTTTAATCTATATACAAATACATACATAGCCGAATTATCTGATGACATAGTAATATTTCGAAACTTTCCTATAGTATCAGGAAAGATGGTAATTAAATTTGCTTGACTTTAATAACACACCAATAAAGGAGGTTGGAGTTGAACTTGTCGCAACCAGTGGACATTTTCCACACTCTAGTATTACATATCCTGATTAAAGCCACTATTGCATGTGAATGCAGACTCTTCTATTTGCTGAAGTGCTCATTCATAAATTACTACACGATTATGAATACCATCCCTATGAAGTTCCTGATTCAGTTAAAAGTGAGATCCATTATACTTGTGTGAATGCAATATTGTGTCATCGGAAGTGAAGGCATTAACAATTTTGTAAAAGAAAGTAATGTGAGGGAACATTATTTGGACAACGTTCGGAAAACATGGCAACAGCAGCGTCAACATTCATCCTACACTCACCATAAATCTTCTACAGTTTTAGGATTCATTTTTCACTCGTAAGTCTGTTTAAGGAATGAAGGGAAAACGAGCAGGCAATAAAAGATAATAGAGACGACGTGCATTACTCCATACTTAGCCTGTCTGCTATCACACATACTTACGCACACCGATAATGGAGGAAGTCTGTGGGAGGTGAACCTTCCTATAGAGATGTAAGGGGATGCCTTCTTCTCTCTCTATGTTTAACTAAGGTTTCTATAAGCCGAGGAATCTCGGTCAATATTTAGAAGTTAATGTTCCTGGGTCGCAGACCTCATGTATTCGGTAAAAGTTGTCCGCTATTCCGATCGTAATAGTCGGCTGGCTCTCATCGAAACTGGTCGAGGCATGGAGAAGGGAATGCTGCTTCGTCACAGCAAACCCCAAGCTCGGTATCGAAAGAGCGTGGGATAAGTACCAAATGCACCACCTAACTGATTTTCTAGGGTTTTCCCTCCTTCACGTTTAACCGAATTACCGGGCAGGAACCTTAAACTACAGTCCGAGGGCCCTGGTTAACCCTTGTCTACCGTTCCGTATCTCCCCCCCCCCCTTTCAGTCTATGTTATAAGAGTGGAGTGGCCAGACGATGAATTACCCTACATATGTCATATACAAACACACATAGTCAAATTATCGAGCAAGAAGAAAATGTTTCTGAAGTCTGACCGCAATTGCTCTGCCTGTTGTAAAGTAGGGCTACATAATAAATTATAGTTCCCAGAAAGCTCACAACAGTGCGGCGAACAGTTCTCTCGAAGGGCTGTCAACAATTGGAATACAAAAGACCCAACGTTCCCATTGGAACAGTCAGCAATCTACCCACACAGCTGAAAGCCTGCGAGAGGATTCTCTAGCAGGTAACCTGCGAGGGATTTTCTCTCGCAGGCAGAACCTTTTAGGAGAGATACGAAGGGGCTACCTTTGGGTATGCCTTTTCCTCTCCGTTTTTGAACTAAGGTTCCCACAAGCCGAGGCACCTCGGCCTGTTTTGAGAGGTGTATGTTCCGGGGTCACAGACCTTGGGCATACGGTAAGAGTTGTCCGCTATTCACATTGGAATAGTCGGCCAGCTGCCTCCTAAACTGGTCGAGGCACGGAGAAGGGAAAGCTGCGTCCTCACAGCAAACTTCTCTCCCGCTATCGGAAGGGCGTGGGACAAGTACCAAATGTCCTACCTACTTGATGCAGGTTTTTCTAGGGTTTGCCCTGCATTACTTTTAGGCGAATGCCGGGTAGGATCCTTAAACTATAGACCGGGGGCCCTAGTTAACCCTTGGCTACCGTCTTCTACCCTTCCGCATCCCACCTTTCAAATCCCTTCCTATGCTATTAAAGGGGAAAAAAACTTTACAAAATATGCACAAAGATATTGACAGCAAGACTCACGGAGAATGTAGAAGGCGAAATACCGGAAATACAATTTGGTTTCAAAAGAGGTAGATCTACCATACAAGCAATATCATGCCTCATAAAGGGCATTGATGAAGCACTGAGACACTACAGGAGGAAGCTATATGCGGGCTTCATTGATTATACAAAACCTTTTGACTTTCTTAACAGACGACTAATACTAAACAAGCGGGAATCAATGATTGGGCCTGACGATAATAATCTCAAACCTCTTGCATGAGAACAGACAAACGGGGTACTACAAGGAGACCGCCTAAACCCGTTATTGTTTAATATTGCGGCTGCAGATATAGCGGAATCACTACCAACAGAAAACACGCGTCTCTAAGTGAATGCAGATGACATTGTCATCAGAGCAACCTCCAGACAAGATCTACAAGAGGCCTTAAACAATCTAACGAACTGGACTCAAAAAAATGAACTAGAAATAAACCTTCAAAAGACAGCAGCAATGATATTCAGGAAAGGTGGCAGACACAGCACGAAAGACACTTTATACCTTGGCAACAGACCAATAAGTGTTACAAACAGCTTCAAGTACCTTGGGATAACCTTACAACCGACAGGAAGCACATTCACACTACACGTGAAAGAAAAAGAGCAATGCAAGATATTCGGATGATACGACAACTCTCCATAGACGTGGCCATCTCCCTCTACAAAGCAAAAGTCACCCCAATAGTCACATACGGTTTGGAATTAATATGGGAGAAACTAAATAGAAAGAACCTGAAAAATATTTGAAACAGAATAGCAACTTTTCTGAAAAAGATACTGTGTGTCTCGAAATATACGCCATCACGACTTTCAAGGGAACCTTTCTACTTAGAAGACCTACGCTATACATCAGGGTTAACTTTGTCATCTTCTCCTACATATCAACACGTGATCCAAGAGATAAAGGAAAAGAAGGACCAGATTTGGGACGATTTCTACAGTACCACCTCCATGATGACAAACGAATGGAGGAGAGCATCATACGAATTACGACACACAGTAACCCGTTTCGCCGTGCACGGTTTTCACCACAAGATTTTTAAATCAAAAAGCTCTCATCAACCAGATGTGAATTGTGTTTGTGACTTATGTGGAATGGTGTGTGACATATCACGCATATTGGTGTTCCAGAAGATCTATCTCAATGACAGAATTTTGTAAAGAGTGACCCAAATTACTTTACACATTGTGTAAAATTCCTTATATTAATTAACAATTGGAATAGGAGTTCTCATTGAAGATTTTAGAGTAATTTCCGTTCCTGCCCCTCAGGGAATTGCAAGGGGAACATCAAATTTAGTGTCATCGTATGTGTTTGTTGGGGAACTGAAATGGTTCAGTGTTTTTATTTTCTTAAAATGTTATGTTTTTCATGAGATATACCCATTTTTTTCTGGCTTTTCACTTAGCTTTATTTATGTTAATTACAACGCCGTCTTTCAACGAAATGACTTCAATTGTAGGTCAAAACAATGTAACTATTTGTACAGAATACAAATCAACAATGTAGGAGATAGAATGTTAAAATTATGGTTAAATTCGCCGAATATCTATGTTATTTAGTATATAACGCGTTAAGCAACTTTCAAAATTAACGTGAAGAATGTCTAGTGAAGCTTCTTTGTTGCAAGAAGGAAACACTAATGATGCTTACCACAATATTAAATATGACAACGAAGGTAACGCTCCTTCTACATGCACAGACAGAAATTAGCAGGAGGATGAAAAGAGAGATTGTTCCAAAACCCACAAATTATTAAATATTTAATTCGGTATAGACAGACAATTAAAAGCATAAATATTTAATTGGATTTAAAGCATTTAAAAGGTATAATTTAGATAACAGTTAAATAATGATACAACCGTATTTGATATGAATAATGGCTTTAAAATAACCATAATAAAGCCAAGAATTTCAATGTTGTTCTTTAAAGCCAGGGCCGCACTCAAAATCAACTCAGGAATTTTGTAAAGAATGCCACACGAATTAATGAATGGGAAGGCAGTATTGATAAAATGTAATACTGATATTTCTGAGAAACATTGTAACTTAAGTGAGTAAGCCGTGGATGGGTGCAATAATGGAATCTAATACACGTGTAGACATCAAACTCGTAATTGCATTTAATACAAAATACACGTGCTGCCAAGTGATAAGAATACTTCATATGAGACAGATCGTGATAATTAGCTTCAAGATTTTCCAGAGTTGTTACCACAAAAAAATTATCCATATGACAAACGCAAGTTGGTAAAGCTGATATTCATGGTGGATAATCAGTAAATATTCATAAGCTACTTGGAGAAGAGACAAAATAAATAAAATATCCGCACTATGCCAAAAGGAAAGGTAGCTACCGAAAAGTCGCAAATGAGTACGTTATATACTAATTTACAAGAAGTCGTACCACTGTTTTTAGCTCCTGTAGTATATATAATTTTCAAAGCATTTGCTATAAAAACGTAAATATTACGAAAGAAGAAGTTGCAGACAGGCTATATATAGGGGGATCCACATTGTGGCCCCTCAACTCTTATAGCATAGGAAATGGACTGAAAGGGGGGATGCGGAAAGGTAGGGCAAGGTAGCTAAGAGTTAACTAGGTTAAGGATCCTACCCGGCAATTTTCCTAAATGTGATGCAGGGAAAACCCTAGAAAAAGGTCGGGCATTTGGTACTTGTCCCATTCCTTTCCGATGGCGAGAGAGGGGTTTTCTGTGGGATCGCGTCCTTTCCCTCTCCGTGCCTTTATGAGGCAAGTGACCGACTATTTCAATAGGAATATACACCTCTCAAAACAGGCCGAGGAGAGAACCTTAGTTTAAAAAAAAACAGAGAGAGGAGAAGGCATCCCCAAAGGTAGCCTCCTCCGGAGCTCTCTGGGAAGGTTAGGCTCTTTCTCTTTCTACTCACAAACACACAGAATGGCTGCATGTGCGTATTCGTATTATGGAAAATTTAACGTGTGATTAAGCTAACGGGAAACGCTACAATGTGTCCGGTGAACCCCAGTTGTGAATAAGTAAGTACGCTGCCTACGTCAGACACTGACGTCAGGGAAGACACGACTTCTCTTAGCACTGTTGAAAGAAGAACGATAACACATTTTCTCAACAATATGATCTGTAACTGGTAACGTCTGGTATTTCCATGGAGTTCGTTTCGTTTGCATTCAATCTTTGTTTCAAACCCAGTCAACGCTTAATTCACACGTTGTCGGTATTGGGCATAACAACGTAAGTGAAAGACTGTCACGGTTCGACGGCTCAAGGTTTATGGAGATCCATTTCTCCAATTATTTACTTTACATTTTTAATTTACAGAAAATTAATTACTTATTTATGCTCTTTATTAAAGCTATATTTTTATATATCTTGATCTATTACGCACAAATTATATTTTACGGTCATGCACATCAGAATTGTTATCAATTAGATTTTATGAGGTGATATATATTCTTCCGTTGTTTTGGATAGTGTTGTATATAGACAAAACTTGAGCTGGAATGAGCGTGTATTTCACAATGATCATTTTGAAATGTTATATGAAATATGTTAAACTGTATTCTCAGAAAATAATCCTAATAAATAGATACCTTAGATGATAACTTAAAATGTTGATTAAAACCAGTGTAAAAATATTAAATTAATTGAACATGATACTGTTTCTTTCTGGTGTCTTGGCGGTAATTTTCAGTCATTTTATACGAGTTGGATTAAGAACACAGAAGTGTTGTATAGCCAGAAATATGTAGTGTCATTTCTTATTTAATAGTTTAGGTTATTCAAAATACATCTGTTGAAACATAATAGTATCTGAAGTGAAAAAATCGTAATTTTTGTAAATCAAATAATTAAAGTTGCGACATAACTTTGATTCGGTACGGCGATTCTTCAAACCGACTGCCACTGATCTATTCTTCCTGTGAAGTATTATATTATAATATATATGCTTATCTCATAGACAGTAAAATTCGTGGTATTTAAAGCATTTGTCTACAGTGAAGTGATTATCAGTATTAGGTCGAAAATGTTGAGAATCAAACTCGATCGCATTGTACCATTTTCTATAAGTTAACGTTATAATTACAAAAAATAATTAAGATGAGTATTAAAACCACTCACGATCCGGAAGCTTTAGGTCTACATTCAATTATTTTCTGGTTGCATATAATCAAAGAATTTTAAAAATCAACTAATGTTTTTAAATCATTTTTTCATTATATGTTATCAGGTAATTGATGAAAGGGCCGAAGGCTACCATAATAATAATAATATACTATTTAGAATACCAGTGACTATTATCAGGTTATTTTCTACACCATCGGTCAGATGAACCTAAAGAAAATTCAGTTCAAATTAGCAACGTCGTTTCAGTAGGTTTTTTTGCATATTTTTAAGGTTGTGAAGCTTTTTAAATTAAGGAATTTTTCTTCAAAAAAAGTTGAAACATTTTTATTGTTGCTACAATTTTTACCAGTATTTCAGTCTCAATAGACTACCTAGGTATAAGGTCTCCACGTCAAGGCAAAATAATCATATTTAATTATTGTTGATGAATTTAATTTGACAAAAATTCCGCGTAAGACGATCTTCGTACTGCCTGAGAAATAAATTTTGTTTACTTTCAGGCACGTTTAGGAAGAATCCACGTAGAATGATATTACACTAATGAATTATTTAGGAAATTTTGCGTGTTTAGAAAATATTTTGTTTAATGAGCGCCGAGAGGTTATAAATAGGTATCAAATAAATATTCGTAAAAGTCACAACTAACAACTAAAGGTCACAACTAATTAGTTGTTACGATCTTCACTGTGATAGTATTGAGTTAAGCTTTGTTATTTGTTGGGAAAACAAAACTGATGACTTTGAACGTGCAGTGATTGCTGAAGTTCGCTAAAGGTGACCGAAGTTTTATTGTGTAGCCTTCTAATATTAAGCCTTTAATGCACATTTATTATTTGTAGAGAAATCTGTAGAGGAAACACTAGCCCAGACATTGACATCGTGAATCTATTCGTTAATTGCTTAATAAGATCAGTTTGTCCTTAAATAAACATTAAATATGATTATTATATCTGTATGTAATTATAAAAATAATTATCCAATTAGCAGACAAAGCCATAAAATACACACAAAATATATATAACTAATATCAATTTTTTTTCAAGTATTATTTTAGCGTAATAAATATTATTTTGTCAGACTTCATAAAAAATAAAGCATTTCTGTTTATCTGTAATTAATATAATTATCGTTAGTCTTGAGCGACCAAAATACCTTAATTGAAAATCACGGGGGAAAAATTTCAACAAGTTACTTAAAAATATAATATTTTAATGTAGTAAAACTGAAAATTAATGAAGAATTAATTAATTGAGCTTTATTGTTCTTACAGTTTCCAAGTCTCTCATTTCCTTAATTCATACTTGCGGAGAGCTTAAATACCAATCTCGTGATCCAGGTGACGACACAAAACTTATGCATTACTTTTTAGCCTTATAATACGAAAATAATTATTAACTTGAGCACATTAAATTTAATATTAATTTATATTTCAAGTAAAACTATTACATAAATATTTGCGGTTCTTTCATCTAAAAACTCTTAGCAATGTTTGTAAATTGTAATTGGCAGAAAATATTTAATGAAACTCGTCAGTTTTCAGGGACCTAATAAATAATAAACGTTGCCGAGGTCTAATTGGCAAACTTTCAAATCATCTTTATAAATATCTTCGGCGATAGATTGGATGAGCGTAAACAGGGATTTTAAATAAACCATTTACCAGTAAATCCTGGCTGAGGTCTTACATTTTCATCGCTGAGTTTAATGCAACACCGTTTCACTATAAACCAAGTTCTTAGTATTTTAGGAATCTGAAAAACATTACAGTAATGGCTGAAAAAATTGACAAAATTATCGGAACAGAATGTAACGCAAATGAAGTACTTCTTGGTATAGAGTATATAAAGCCAAATGAGCATCCGAACATTCTAATAAGTAATATGAGGGGAATATTTTAATGCGTACATGAAATAAAAGAATGTTAAATTCAATCATATCAAGGGGAAATTAAATCTTAAAGTAATATTTACATATATCTGAATATATTTCCTTATTCAAAGGCCTGATGTTATTTTACTAATGCAATTCTCTTTAAGAATCAGACAAATAATGATTCATCTTTCACTCATATTTTTAATAGGCTCATTTGTATCGAAAAATAATTCTTACTGATTTAGCCCGAACTTTAATACAAAAATTGGATAAAGTTGAAGTTCTTGTATTTTATACTTGAACTTTGGGTTTTAATAAGGATACAAGACCTGAGAAATTTGGCATCTAACGCAACATAACTTGTATAATAACTGAATTTAATTAAAATTATATACCTGAAGAGGTTCCAATTAAGAATTAAACGTTGTTTTTGTCAATTATAATGTTTTAAATTTGGTAATAAATTATTTCTGACTATTAAAGTGGTATTTTCACATTTATTATGCAATTTTAATTTTAATAAAGGTGTTCTTTAAACTTAGTAGACCTAATTAATAGTGATTATACGGTTAGGTACAAAAAAAATTTTAATGACATAACAAATTATTCCATCAAGAAGTTGACAACGGTGAAGGTTAACGAAACGTGTTTTTACAACACCACGTAATTAGAAACTCGAGAACACTTTGAACAAGACAAATTTAGTTTTGTTTAAAAAATTATTGGTTTATTATAATCCTTAATTGACCGTTGAGACACATGATTCAAGAGTGACAAATATGAAATTCAATTAATTACGTGTTTCACACCGACAGTATAAATTGCATTACTGAAGATCTCTCATGTAACATTATGTTGTCTTAATTACAAATTAATTTCAATTATATTTTTATTCTTTTATTTTTAATCCAAAACAAGGTTTTAATCTGTTTGGCTTTTAACATTAACTAAAATAAAAGTCTTTATCTTCAAGCGACGTCCAACTTTTAATGTACGGTTGAAGCAATTGTTTGACGTTTAACGTGGGCAGAATGAAGGATGACTTGCTGAGTTTGTGTATAAAATGTTCTTGATCGATGACACACGACCTACGAAAATATCTTGTCGCTCATTCCCCGTGAAAAATTAGCTTGGTTCGTAACTCGAGTGAAAAATTGCATCTTTTTTGTGAGTTTTAGCGACGCTATGATTTCTACCAATTCTTCAAAACACATGAGAGCAACAAGTACCTTCGAAGGGTTATCAGGAAGGCTGCAAGCAGATTTAAGAGATTTATAATAGTCTGTCTGTCATATGAACTAAGATTTGGAGACATTTGTGAAGATTTATTTTCGTACTTATTTAGATCACAGGTATTAATTGTGATGAAATATGTAACGAAAACCACTAATAAGTTAATTTGTAAATTGGCACGGACTATAACTTATTTTCATAGTACGTACAGTATTCTGGTGAGTTTGTATGTAATCGCCTTTAGATTAATAATTTAGTGAATTGAAATATTTCAAAGTACATTTCTTGTTCCAAAATAAATTATTATCTGTTGTTCATGTTGATATGTCACGTACCTTCAAGGAACTATGGAAACGTACAATCTTGTAATGTCTTCCAGATATTTATTCTTATTATTTTCCACTTTAAGTAATCTATAGAGTGGTGTTTATTACACCTTATCTTGGGATGGAATTCAAATTTATGGATGCAAAAGAAAAATTCCACAGACCAACGACCGTTAAAATATAATGTTAAAAATATAATTAATGGGAAAGAGCAAAAATTAATCATTTATAAACATCAATATTTACAATTATGTACAAACAAAACGTTTCTTCCCTTTGCTTAGGGATATATTCAGTTGTATCTAAAATTTAATAAATAAATTAAATCATAAAAGCAAAAAAATGTAGGAGAGTGTTTAAATCATATAATAAATTAAATTTTCGTAAAAATTTTATAATGTTTTACAAAATGTGGATAAACACAATGTTATATAAAACATTAAATATTAGGATTGTAAAGCTTGCTATATCGGTAACAAAAAACGTAAGCTTAAAAACAGAATTAAAGAGCATTTTGGTAATTCGAATAAAATCTAAAAGTAAACAATGTGTTCAACTAAAAATGTATAAATAAAAAATCACTAAATTGAATGGATTAATATAAACATTTTAGATGTTGAAAGCAATTATTACCTTTGTTTTGTGAGCGAAACTTTACATATTAGATCCGTATAAATTTAATTAATGATAAAACTGATACACAAAATTTAAATTCCATTTCTGATTCAGGGTTGTTATGATTTCAAATTATGTACTCTTGCAATTTTGAAAGTATAATTTCGTTTAAAACATCAGTTACAACAATGTAAGTTTGGTGAAGTGTTTGAATAGCATCGTTTTCTCTCATTTAGGTCAGTGATGTTGATACTGAAAGGTTAATGATTTTCTGTTAAATTGTTTTATTTAATTTAAAATCATCTTTTAATTTTTGCTTAATGTGTCCACGTTATACGATATTTTAATTTTTGGAATTCAATGTTTTATTGTCTTAATTATTATATTTATTTATTTATTTTACATAGAACTTAATGGGCCTCTAAGCAAAGGGAAGAAACATTTTGTAAATTTTAAAGGCAATAAATTCTAACTTTTGACCAATTTACACTAATTATATTTATATTTAATACAAGTCAGATATAGCTTTTATTTTTAACCCGAATAAGTTATTCCTTTTTTTTTCTTTTATTGAAGCTAGGCCTTAAATTTTATGAATTATCAATGATCAGGTCTCTGAGATGAAAAAGTTTTGTAATAAGTTACATATCAACAACAATTTTTTATTTTCATATTTTTGACGCATCTACAATTCTAAACGATTAAAATGAGCACAGAACTTTTTAATAATTAATCTCTGACGGAACCGAGGAATCCCCTTTCTTTAAATGACTTGTCTCCTATAGCGACTGACACCACCGTCTTTACTAACTTGTTGCCTTGCGGTGATACCCCGTGTTTTATTTGATTCTCGTCTTGTTGCGGTGAATATTCTAAAGTTCAACATTGTTTAATAACACCTGCAACATCAGTTGTAGAACTCACCTGCTACATTTCAGTTCGTGTTGCGATTTGTGATCAAGTTTGAGCGATTAAGTCACATTATTCAGAGAAATACAGAGATACACATTATTCCTAGTTTGTTTTTTTGGGTAACAGGCTACATGATCCATTGGTGGCAACTCCCCTTTAATAGCATAGGAAGGGATTTGAAAGGGGGGATGTGGAAGGGTAGAGGAAGGTAGCCAGTGGTTAACTAGGCCCCCCCGGGCTATAGTTTAAGGATCCTACTCGGTATTTACATAAAAGTGATGCAGGAAAAACACTAGAAAACCTGCATCATTTAGTTTGGGCATTGTTTACTTCTCCCACGCCCTTCTGATGGCCAGAGAGGGGTTTGCTGTGGGGACGCATCAATACCTTCTCCGTGCGTCGACCACTTTAGGAGGCAGCTGGCCGACTGTTCCAAATGGAACAGTGAACCACCTTTACCGTATGCCCAAGGTCTGCGACCCCGGAACATACACCTCAAAACAGACCGAGGTGTCTCGGCTTGTGCGAACCTTAGTTCAAAAACGGAGAGATTTTATTTATTTAGGGTAACAGGCTACATGAGGGTAACACACAAAGAAAGAGGTTTCCTTATTTTAAATGTTAAAAATCTCGTCTCAACTGCAGTAAGAATTTGTCACATATGATTTTTCAATGTTCTCTAGTGTTAAATGAAGGAAACATCTTCACTTTTTTATGGCGCAATTTATTTGGTGTTATGTGTTTACATGTTATATGTAATGATCAAAAGTATTATACAAAGAAAATACCTACACGATGGAGACAAACAAATAATGTGGTATTCAAAATATTAAAATAATAAAGGAAGGAAATCGAAATTAAACAATTAATTTTTTAAAAAGAACTAAATAAATTATTTGTATTACAAATTTCATATTCGTTGATTTTACATTTAAAGATAATCCTTCGACTTTTCAATTTCAGGGCCGCTTATCGTGCCTGAAGACAGTAGAAAAAAATCAGTTTTAATTTTACAATAACAAACTATTTTGTTTGATCTGCTCAGGTTTTTGCACACGTGATTTATTTTAATTTTATACAACACTAACAGGCCGTAGCACTGACTCCATTCTCTTATCACTTTAAAAACTTTGTTCGTATTGTCACGCTCAGTTTTCAGCGAAACATGATGATATTCAGCCCATCGCTGAATTCGACCACCACCGGACTACCATGGACAAGTCCTTCAAAACCACACTCTGCTCTCTGAATATCTGACAACTGGATTACATTCTGCTCTCCCAACAGCTGACAACAACTTACTGGTCTCCGCTAAAGTTTTCCGCGTTTTTTTGACAATACCTCGTAGCAAGTATTATCGCCTCTGAATTCTTGCCAAACAATACAGTTATTTACAATGCTCTAGCCTCAAAGTTACGCCGCCAATAATTAGAGAAACACACACACACACACACGTATTTCTTCTTAAAGGGGTATTAAAATAATTGAAAATAACCATAAATGAAGAAAACTTTATTTAATTACGCTCTTTGTTCAAACTTAAGTTAATTGTATTAGTATATAGTGGCAGTGACGTACAGCGAAGGTGCAATCGGGGGCGACCGGTCCGGGCGGATTAATTTGCGAGCGGCCAAAATTTCAGAATTTCAGTAAACCCTTTTCTGGGTAGAAAATTTGGAATATATTTTATATTGTCTTTTTTCAACGTTAGATTCGTTTAACAATTTTTTAAGTTAAATATTATCTGACATTTATCATTTAATAAATAAACACAAAAACGGATAATTTGTCAGGAAAAATGTCTGTATTTTCAACTAACCAAAAAAATGCGATCATTGGTACACAATTTTGGAACTTCGACAGGCAGTAGAAAGTTTTGAATGTATACATGTATATTAGAAGTAGATATAAAAATATAAATTTAGTGTCATATACTATCACTGAATTAATATTTGAACAACTATATATATATATATATATATATATATATATATATAGTCTTTACTTCATTTACAATGATTTAATTCAAACAAGCCTCACGTAGATTTTCCGATTTTGTAGTAATTAGTTTTAAATGATCAGCAAATTAAAATTTAATGATTTAATGTTTTAATTAAAGATCAATATTTAGATAAAACAAATAAATTAATTTATTAAATCAAATTATTGAAATTATATTACATATTATTACTTGATCATATTACTCGACTAGATCTCAGGGCCGACTACCGGGCCTTCAATAAAGAATAATTATGTGAAACAATTAATTTACAAAGTTATTAAAGCATTAATTTAAACAATCAGTACAATATAAAATAAAATATGAAATCTGAACTCGGAAATCTGACGATAAGATATCATTTACTGGAGGTGTTTACAGATTATAAGCTGTGCATTTTTACCTTAAACTATTTTTGTACCAATAAATGGGCTCGTACACACACACGCGATTATTATTGACACTTTAAAGACAGGTCATTATATACAGAATTTAATAGGCAACACTTTCTGCTTCCCAAATTTTACTCACAACACTTGCTTCCCTGTTCTCTGCATCAAAATCTAACTACCATTCACAAAGTTGGTTATTTACTGGATACAATAACCTGGCTCCCAATAATTGAAGAAATTTCTAACTCATAAATCTAGGGTAGACTCCGAAACTATTCTGCATCAGTGAAAATAACAGTCTGCGTAGTATTGTCGCAGTTATTTGCTCATAGACGGGAAACCGTAGATTGTTCTGAATATTATAGCTGTTAGACTTCATACAGCCTTGTCTCCCAAATACACACTTTTTCTGAAATTTTGTTCTTTCTCTACCGTCTCCTACTACACAATCTCTGTCTCCGCTGCACACACACTCCACACTGGAGCTCTGAGCGCACCAAATGAATTTCGACAATACCCCGCAATCGTGAATTATCGCCACATATTCTTGTACACAACTCGTGTGTTTAGGCCGCCAACAATACAAGTCCAAAAATCTTGTCCATTAATTAATTATTTTTCCTTTTAATTATTGCAATATATATATATATATATATATATATATATATATTGTCGCCTCGTCGTATTTATTTAATAAAATAATTATATTTATTGTAACATCCTTTATGTACCCCAGGGTAAAATTTGTACATTAAATACAGAAATTCATACGTAAATATATTAGAATTATTTATATCTGTTCTACTTTTTACGATCCTGAGAATTGAATATGAGATTTTTGATCAATGGCCTTGAGTTTCTCTGATGCAAAGTTTTAATTTTTGGTCAAATTAATCGTAATAACAGGAGTGTAAATGGAATAGAAGTAATCTATATTAAAAAAAACTCTCGAAAATAATTTTCATGCTTTTAGTAAGTGCCAAAATGCAATTAGCAATGCAGAACATAATTGATCCTATTATGATTCTGCTGTTATATTTTTAAATAAATGATTTAGTGTAAAATGTATTCGCATTTTGTGATGAAAGTTTTGGTATAAAATTGATGTATTATCTGCAGCACGGTATGTGGTTGAGCGTGTTTCCACTTGAGATTTAGCTTCTTGTCTGGCAGCGCGGACGCCGTGCCTCGCCGCTGCGGAGTTTGTATTTCGTTTGAGCTCGACCTGATGTGCGTTCTGCTTTGTTTACACGTGGCAATCCTTTGAGGGAAGGGAACTGTGACTGTCGTCACATGTTTATTTGAGCCGTAGTTATTCCCGTTTGCAACTTGGCTTTCTGTGTTTTGAACATTTGCACTATTTGTCTTCCTTCACCTTTACGTTGCACTCTTTATATCTCCACACAAAAAAACACGGATGTATCAAAATCAAAGACCGCATTCTTATGGAAATTAAACGAGGAATATTCAGAGATGCATTCATTGTAGATATTTAATTTGAATTTTATTCAAACTGCTTCAATAACTCATTCTTATGAGAAGCTCTCAATACTGGCTCACGCTTCAAGTCGATAGAAACATCAAGAACCAAAGTATATATTCGCTAAAACAAAATTTAAGTTTATTGTCACATCAAACCGACGTGGTTATTAGTGAGCACGTTTCACTTTACAAATTACTACTACATTTTTGGATTTTTTTTCCATTGTGGTTTCATTAGTTACAGGATGTTGTCAGCGCGTAGAGTGCAACATGATATTCGCTAATTTTGTTTAAAGCTAAATTTGTCCGTTAATTTGTCCTCTCGCTGATTAACGCTTTGTTGTCTGGTGTCTATGACCGATCCAGAAGCCTTAAGTTCCGTACACCTTCACTAATTACAACAAAAGACTCTATAATGTGTGAAAAACTCTTCATACAAAATTCAAACATCTTTAATTCCTACTGAAATGAATTTAAAATACTATTTAACAGATATCCGAAGAACGGTATATTAATGAAATTTTATTCTGAAGTCAGATGGAAAATATTGGAAGATCAGGATATCTCAGTACTTATAGAGATGCGAATTATGCAGTATTCCCTGGTTCGATTTTGTCAAGTATTCTACATCTTATAATGAAACAATTTTACGTCTTATTGAAAATTAATTATAATAAAGACGGCCAAATTCAGACAAAAGAGTGATAATATAAATACCATACATATAAATAGCACATATCTATTCTCACTTCTTTTGCCTGAATTTGGCTATCGTTATTATTATTCTACAACTTACTTCATAATTAATTACAACTTAATATCTTCAGGAAGATTACATCTGCATTAATGTCTTCACAAGACGTTTCAACCCGAATTTATTGCTTCATAGTACTTTTCCCTCTCAAGGTACTTAGTATGCAGTTCTGTCTGTGAACTGTCAACAGTTTATTTCTGATTGCCACAACAAACTGCTGCGGAAAAAGCTTGATTTAAAATATTTTATTGCTTCATAGTACTTTTATTTTTCGAGATACTTGGTATTCAGTTCTGTTCGTGAACTGTCAACAGTATAACAAGTTTTCATGTTTTACATAACAAACTGCTGCAGAAAACTCTTGATTTAAAATATTTACAATGAGATTTGTCCAACTACATCGTCCCCTCCTTGTGTAAACAATTTGATTATGTAACCGTTTTTTGTCGCTCTCAGGTATCGTTCCAGACAAGATTGCGTTCTGAAATCAGTTGGTATAATTAGTGAATGTCATGTCCTTGTCCGGTATGAAATGACGTACTGTCACGCCTGACAGATCTTTTTATAGTTACGTGATTCATGACCCTTGGTATATACGAGCTGAGTGATTACTAAGACAAAATCTTTGAAGAAGGAAACCTTTCAGGTCTCGTCAAGAAAAGCTAGACGTCTGACGTAATTGAAGGTTTAATTACCACGTTAGCATATATTTCTTCTTGTGCTCGTGTATTATTGCGACACGTGTTCCCCCGTTCCGTGAAAGCAGAGAAAAATCCAAATATAGAAACGGAATAAATACGAATTTGTCTGTAATATTCTGTGGTGCGATGTAGTTAGTACCTTCTTTATAATTTCGCCGACAAAAAGTATAAAGTAGACTTGAAAGCAGCTGCTAAATCCTCCGGACATTTCGAAATAGTATTTTGCTTTAATAATCAAGGCTGTTCCGGAACGGCGGAAACTCCGAGTTGGGTTAAACGACGATTTTAGAATGAATAGTTCAGTACTGCCAAGTGCTCTTTATGGCAATCGCAAGCATATTACGAGAGACTTCTTTCAGTTAGTGATCAGTAAGTTAATTTGATTGAGAATACATATGCGCCGGATTAATTTTTATTTATAATATTATAAATTTTCACCAGCTTCGCAGGTCGTCGTAAGTTGTGCAGGTCTGGTCTAGACCATGTGGATAAAGGGGATTTTGTTTTCCCAGGCGGGGGAACGATGTATAAAAAGTGAGATAAAAAGGCTTCTTCTTCGTCTTGGACTTATTAGCATTATATTTCTTTCACATATAGTAACACATCATAGAAAACTAGGGACGAAATTTGATGTCCCGAAGCTCTATCGCAGAAAGCGGCAGCTTCAAGAAAAACTACGTGTCTGCGAGGACAACGAAGAAAAGACAGCCGCTTACTATATTCCTGAAGGAGTGAATTACCAAAAAATGATTCACAAAACTCCTGAGAATATGGAAGCAAATTTTTCATACATTACATTTCTTAATGTAATTCAATTGACTGTTTTTAAAATAAATTCTCAAACCACGATTTTTTATATGCCCTGAGATAGAGTTAAAATAGCGACTTGTACTTTCCACCAAAAGAAAATAAGCATTAATTAATTAGTTAAGGAATGTTGAATTGTATTTAAAATTATTCCAATATATATATAATTTATATTTTACAATATTTCACCTATTTATAACAAAAACCACTAAAATTCTTATCAATAGTTTAAAATATATTCATTGAAAACTATTAAAGGTTCTGTGTCATAAAAGTCCTGCCAAAGTTCGTCAGTTGCATTTTTCTATGTAAAAATAACATTATTTAATTTTCAAATTTGCATCGAGTAGAGTATTTAATTAATACTAGGCATAAATACTAATAACTGAGGATTTAGTTTCATAATTTTGAAGAAGAAACTTAAAGGTGTTTAGAAAATTTTGAAATATAGATAAATTCAATTAAACACCGCAATTCATTATGTTAATTTATTTCCCGATTTTACAAATTTATAACAAGTAGTCGTTCATTATAAAAAATAAGTATATTTGTAATAAAAATATTGAAACTTCATGTAGTTTATGATAAAGAAATTACGTTTCAATTAGGGGAATGGTTAAATTCGGGGTATTTATCAACAAGTCTAATTAATAAAATGGATAAAATAAATTTAATGGTTTATGCTAAGAATAATTGTTTCCTGTAAAATTTACAGGGGACTATTATTCAAAATTTTTGAAGAATACTTAAGAGTAGGCCCTACATAGAATATAATTTAACATATTTGTTAAATATAATGAAAATTGTAAGAAGACACACTAAATTTCCGTCACATTTATATTTCACGAGGCTGCAGGCCTGAGTTAATGCGACTTTTTCAAATTTATTGGGCGTAAATAAAATTACCCTCGTCGCAGCTGTCTGAATTTCTCCACATTTCAACGTAACCATTAAATAATATTCTTACGTCCAGAATTGCGTAATAGAGCACCAAAATTCTCATAATTATGGTTATATTAATTTATATATGAAAAACAAAAAAATTAATTTTTCTTTGCCCGTTGTGTAATATTTTTCACAATAATATTTAAAAATGAGCACTTTTAGACGTTTCCTACTGCTAAAATAGTTACATAATGCTTAATTTAATTTTTAGTATAAAGCATTGAATTCCCGACGCATCATTTCCTTCGTACTGACTCAGACAAAGTTTAGCTTCCAATTGGTAATAAAACATTTATGATAATTAGTATGAATTTACATCACTTTATACATAATGTGTGAAACAACATAGCAGTAGTTCGTGGTGCGGCCACAGTGCGCGAGTCTACGTGCGGACCGCTGTTTTCAACCGACCTCCAATTAACACGACCACCTTTGCAGTCGCTTGTTTGGCGTGATTCAGTGGCGAGGTGTGCGTAAGGTGTACTCGTCGAATTAGCACCTTTTTCCTTGCTTGTTTGTGCTCGTGTAACGGGTTACACTAACCAGCTCAGTCGAGAAGCCATTTTCTTCCTAGCCATCACGTTACGCTATAGATAAGTCATGAGAAGACAAAATATTTTACGTCTGAAGCTCTAATAACTCATAAAATTATATTATTTATATTATAGTCTGAATAGATGTGAAGAAACAAAAATATGAATGATAAAAGGATAAAAATATCGAGAACGGTTCTTAAGGTTATGTCTAGCTTCCCTATTATACTGCTCTTAGAAATCGACCTGGAACTGTTCTTGATCTTTAACGCGGTACTTTAACTCATTATTCCAATATCAAGTTTTTATTTAATAAACATTATTCCTTTTGGGATTTACATATAAAATTACCGTGCGACCATTTTGTCGCTTTCTATTGACAACAATTTTTATGTATTTGTAACATAATTAGAAACGTATAACACAGGAAAATTTGTCAGATGTAATTTAGTAACGAAAAACATTAAAATTCACGTTTCCTCCGCCATGTATAACTTCATTTTGTAAATTGAAGACATTCTAAAATTAAATTGATATTTTTTAAACAAGTTATTAAAGTAATTATAGTGTAAAAGTGGTATAAAAATAATTTAAATTACATTTCCAATAATTTCCTCATTATTATATAAAAATTCGTCAAAATTGATGATATATAAACGATTAGAGTGAATTTTAATTTTTCCAAACTGTCGATGATAATTTACCGTTCCAGAGAACAGCATTTCATCTCAAATAAACTTTTGAATCGTTCGCCATGTTGTCCTAATATGTATTACTAAAACCTGTCTTCTGGCCCTAAGTAACAACGGAAAATATTTAATCTAAATCCATCGAACTGTTTCGTCGACAAAAGCGACATCATGGTTTAACACGACCGTTTCCGGATAGTTTCATATTGCTATAAATCTTCCAACGGTTCTAAATAAAATAAAAATTCAGTTGCATAATTAATTAAAAACCGAACAAAATCAACATTAATAAGAAAGTTCTAAAGAATATACAGTAAAAAAAATTACTTATAGAGTAATAAAGAATGTAATGTTTCTGGGTGTAGAGAATGAATAAATTCTTCTCGGGCTTCTAACCGATAACAATTGTATTCGCGATGTTTTGATGACGTTCACTGCATCGTCTTCTAGCAATAGAAACGTCACGAATACAATTGTTTACTCGGTTAGAAGCCCGAGAAGACTTTATTCACAACTTGTAGAGTCATTAATATTAGCGCAAGCGCGTGAGTGTATGCGGATACCAGAAAATTCTATGATAGTAACTTGAAGAAGAATGCTGCAATTATGAGCGGAGTAGATGAAAACAACGTGTTACATCAGTAACATGTATGTGTTTTATGTCTACAAAATTATAGTGAATATGCGTAGTACTAAATAGTCACCCAAATTGAACTCACAGTTATGGTGAAGAGACAAGCGCGGCCGGCCAACGGCCGAGATTGATGGTTTCCGGTAACCGTCTGTGGACCTTGTCACAAACTCAATATTTTCACAGATGATAGATAGAAGGATAGGCAGATCAATAAAAACACAGATAGATAGACAGATAGATAGGTTGATAGATATATTTTATTAATTACATTAGTCCTCAGTTGAAGAAATAGGATTCGTTCTAGATGAATTTACGAATAGTAGAAATTATGGTATTTTAACCTATAATAAGAAAATTTGCTTACAATACAACTAAGAATATATCATAGTCATTAATAATTAATAGCCTAAATGCAACTAAATTACACTGGAATTTATAAAATTGACGAAACATTACAAAGAGTACAGTTTAATATTTACAAAGTATCCATATAACTTATATTAACAATTAATTATTTAAAGACATATTTTGGACTAAAATAAATGTTGAACTACATACACACTTCGAAAATTATACACAGAATAACACAAAACACGACTCATACCTAGAAGAAAAATGACGGACAAGTAACTTCTCGGAGCTTAACGACGAGAAATATAAACTTCCGTGGTAAGTCCAGTCCGTAAAATCTACTCTTGTAACTAGTTCTCCTTCAGTTGCCCTGAACTAAGAGGATAGTGAGCTTTACGTGCGTTATAGCTGTTTCACCGCATCGTGAATGGGGAGGGAAAACAAGTTTGGCTGAGGCGTATTATGAGAATCGAAAGGCATGTGACCAGTTGTAAGTCTGTTACTGTGGCTAGTCATATTCCATGAATCGGAAAACATGGGCCTAGTTGTACTTTTTTTATCTATCGGTAACTACGAGTGATGCAGCCACAATATCCAAGTCCTTTATTTTACTGAATGGCATCACCAGGGCGCCAGCCGACAACAACCGTGGCCATCAGCCTTTAGCAACATCCACCAGGACAGCCACATTCCTCGAATACGTGAGTGATTATACATTTGTTTTCTCTTTCATTGTATTCAGTTTTGAGTTAATTATACCAGAAATTATCACTGTTCGAAAGCATCCACAACCCTGAAAGGAATGAGTCCAGCAGTAGTAATCATGATAATGGTATTCAATTAGAAAATTAAATTATAATAATAAGGTCTAATCATTTAATACTAACCAGCCCTTAAAAGTTCTCTTTTATTCATTACATGGTACTTCTTCCATTTTTTTAAAAAAACACTATATTATAGAAACAACTCGTCATATTCATTTAAACGGTCAACCAATTCAAGTGTAAATCAAACTTCATCCTGATTATTTTAATTGAAGTTATGTACGGAAAGGTTTCTAACTATTTCCGTATATACATTAGGCGCGTGCGGATACTTCATCTGATGGAATATGATCAAATATTGAGTTTGAAAGCCATTTAATCATCCATATTAAAGCTGAAGGTTATGCAACCTCGATATAGCAAACGTCAATCACCTGTCTTTGGTTTAGAAAATGACATATCTTGTTTGCAAAGCACTTGTTTACCGACGATCTGCCAGGCTTGCTAACACGCGATCTAAATGCGGACAACTCGTGTACATTTGTATTTTAGATGGAATATTAAATGCGTAATTTAGTTCAAACCCATGCTATAACTGACAACAGAGAAACAATTATGTTATTAGCAACACATGTTTAATAATATTACTGGATGGTTTATCTTTAATTGCACTTTATACTTTAAAATAAAATAAAAACTTTCATACCGTACACAACGACGGCATGAACGATTGTCTCTCATAAAAGTAGATATACACTTACGATTCATCGAATCACAACCCCGCGTTTCCATTCAGTCTCCTCCAAAGTCCAACAATACTTCATTACAATATACAAAATATAATGTGAAATCATAAGGTAATCAATGGAATGAATAATTACAAGCACCAAAACGGAGGTGGCATTATGGTGCTTTGTACGGTGAAGCACAACATTTTATTATTATATATTTGCATGCAAAAGCGTAATGCACAATACGAACGCTTCGCTTAACCTTACTGCAATTAAAGGAGTACAAATTGATATAACTCTTGTGAAGAAAATTACATTTTAATTAAACGTCACAATTTTCTCTATTTCTATATTTAAGACCACGTAAGTTACTGCAAAAAGCCAGACAAAAATGCGCTAAAAATTTTGAAGTGATTGTGTTGGGAAGAACTTGAAGTAGCAATAATGCTCCTTTCAGCCGCATTGCTAGACGAGTTCATATTAACGTTTCCATTCCTGGTTTCTCTTTCCCTTGCTCTTCTTTAGCACGCAATGAAGCACTCCGCGGATGCGTACCGAAGCATTAATCAATATTTGTTCACCTGTCTCGCTGCCTTCCGCATAAAGCAACTTCATTGTATTCAAAGCCTTTCAGCTCATTTATAATTCATCGTTGATGTGGCCCTGAAATTGTAATCAATAATGTGGTTTTTTATCCCGACGTGGTGCAGAAAATTCCGCGTTCCAAGCTTATCAGCAATTTGTGTGATGACAACACATTCAAATAAAACCAAATTAGGGGGATACGGTTTCATTATAAATAGGAGCTCTGGGAATCAAACGCTCCGTTATATTGCTTTTGAGTACAATATAGTGAGATTATCGCATCATGTAAATAGACTTTTTTTTGTACATGAAATTGGAAATTCCCATTGAGAAAACAATTCCCGTTAAACTGCTGACTAAGAGAACACTGAAATTATTACGTACGTTCGAATCAATGTCTCGTCTATATCCACAAATCGACGGATTACTTTTATTGTTGTGCTACTTTGGGAACTCCGAAGTTTCTCAAACGGAATTAGTCAAAGAATAAGAAATAGTACAATAATTTTTGATTTTATATAAATCCACATGTACATTTCTAACGTTACTTTTTCAATTAAAACTTGATATATTCCAAACCAGTAAAATTAATTGTAATTAATTAAGTATAAATTACTTTTTTAATTCAGCTATTTACTCGAGACTGTTAATGTCTACCAAAAGATGCTATCCTTTCCTCGTGCTCTTTTCAATACTTTTATTTACAAAGTTTATTTTTAACTTCAGGACTCCGCGAGTTCATAATTCACTGTAGTATTGTGCAGTTATATACAGGCATTACTTACTTCAGTAATATCCTCTATCACATTTAGTGTTCGTGTGTTCCACTAATGGTTACCAACATATTTCACACAATCCAGTTTTTATTTTTTTCAAAGAATTAATTTTTGTAAGTAAATTTTTGATAATATAGAACTGTAAATCTGCCTTTAAATTTATTTTATATAAGAAAGTAACGCTAATGTTTTTCCCATTCAGTTACAATTGTGCATTGTAGATATACATTGAATTTTGTTGCTATGACATATACTTCATTATAAATTCATGAATAATCGATTGAATCGTATAATAATACACACCCTTTCATCAATTAAAAATAACCTTAAATTTATTTGAATTTTTATGTGAAGTACATTCATTTCCGCTTCAGGCTTTGTATCCGCAATAAAATAATCACATAATGGTATGAAATAAAGTTCTAGGTTCATACCATACGAAGACTTAAATTTCTATTGTCTCTTTTTATGTGTATAATTGTTTTGGATAATATTTGTGGACTGCTATCTTATGTTTAACGCCCCCTGATGTTTTCTCCGCGTTTTCGATACATAATTTTTTTCGTTAGGTCACAATTGTGGGGTTTAAATACAGTTTTACTTCTTATATAGTTATAGGCCTGTACCCCAGATAAAACCAAAGCAGAGTAAACTTCGGATGGAAATGAAAATATTGTTCTAAATATTGGAATTGAGTCGGGAACACTTCTCCTGGTTTATTATCTAAACAGCACCCAATGTGTAGGGGCCAGTGACATCCAGTCCTCATTGAACTTTCAAAGATAATACAAGAAGTTCATTTCAACTAAGGATAGGAAACCTACCGGTTATGACTGAAATTTATTTTTGGTCAAAAAAACGGACAAAAAATTGGCATAGAAATATTTGAGAAAATGAGAAAAATTAAAATTTCTAGAAAAAATTGTATTGAGAAAAACACATTGGTTTTCCAACAGGGTATTTAGAAACGTTTCGATGACTTTATATGTCATCATCATTCGGCTATTACAGTTTCTGTTGTAAAAGAATCTAACTCAACGTCTTACTTCGAAGACCAAGAAGTTTTTATTATTTCTACTCAGCGAGAAAATCTTGGATCTTTGTAGAAATCAGTCATCAGTCTGAGGGCGGCGGCGTTTTTAAAATGTTAAATTGGTCATACTGTGTAATTTTATTAAGTCGCTATGGCACTTGGCACATTCACCTGTTTCACAGGTTATTTATATAAGTAACTGTTACAAAGTAGAACTCAAGTGCCGTGTTTGTCATACTCTCACAAATATATTTATCTTTCGATGGGAATTTTATTACTTCTGAATGACTGGTTTCGTCGTTAAATGATCTGTTTCGTTTAACTGAAAAAATTGTGCTAAAACAGTTTACATGAACCAGTTGCTACAAAAATATTGTAATGTTCGAATAACATTTTTCATGTTCAATTAATATTTTATTGATATATACGAATTATATATATGTAATTGTTTAGAGTTTTTTTTAATTTCTCATCATCAATCACTACGATAAACGGGAGAAAACGATTATTTTTTTAGGTTAAGATAAGATGTTACCATCCAAGGTAACAGTAGAAGACAGAAAAGGACATGACCAACAACTAGACATTTTTTCAACAACCGCCATCTTTATGTTAAGCCAAATTATTCACTTAAATCAGACGATTTACCATCGAAAGTAGCCCCTTTATTGGGACCAATAAAGTGACTAAATTCTACAATCATGTATTAATTATGTTTCAAACATTATTTTGAGCGTATATTATTTCACACGATTACGTGAATAATTTACCATTTCCAGTGGTGTAACATATTGGTCAATAAAATCTTAATATGTAATACTGAAAGTAAAGCTTCAAGGGATTCGTGTTGTTGTTCGGTAGGACCCTATAATAACAATTGAATAATATTTTCATAAATACAATTTTAGTTTTTATTATGCGATAGGTGAGCCTGAAATGCTAAGATGCTGTAGTATTCTAAATTACACACACACACGCATATATATATATATATATATATATATATATATATATATAGTGGTAATTACAAATATGTAATTATATACGAATTATATACAAATATGTAATTACTAAATTTGATCATTCATTATTGGCGGCGTAATTCTAAGGCCGTGGCTGTATTATTGGCGAGAATGCGGAGCCGATAATTGCTGCTTCTAAGGGCATTGTCGTAAAGGCATAAATAGACAGGCATAACTCAGAATATTTCAGTGGTCACTAGTATACAGAGAGAATGTAGGAGTTACTCGGAGGAGAATCATGAAAGTGTGTTTTTGGAGCATGTTGATTGCGTGTTAGTGGTCACCAGTATACGGAGCAGAATGTATCAAGTATACAATAAATAGCAATTGGTCTGTTAGTGATGCTTAAAACTACAAACAATCATATAATTAAAAATCAGAAAGACGTCGGCAGTGTTTTAAAGTGTTCAAGAACAATAATAAAATAGAATCAGTGGAAGTAGCCTATTAGTGAAAAGTGTTAAAACGCAAATTACGTGTGCACAAGCCCCAGAAGACCAGTAATGGTATGTAATACAAACAAAATTTCTCATCTGTGAATTTTATATCTAAATAGTTAACATCAGATTTCAATTAGATTATGATAACTTATTTTAAATGATATAGTTCTCAATTTAGGAATAACTGTGTTATTGTAAATTAAATTTCATTTTTTGTAACATCTTTATTAGAGGCCCGATAGCCGGCCATGAAATTGAGTTTTCACAAAATCTGAGGCAAAATATTATTAAAAAAGTGTAAATTAACGAAGACATTTTTTTATAAATTAAACTGTTATCTCTTTAAATCTTTTATTCAATTTCAACTTCCTTTCATTTGTTTCCCTTAATAAAAAGTGATAAATACATTAATTGGCAACAATGTGGTAGCATATTTGAATGTTAATTCATTTTAATTACTACATAATTTGGCGCCACAACGTGCTGGCATTCTATTTTGTTTTATGTAATTTTACTATATTGATTAGAGGATTCATTGTGATTACTACAATATATATATATATATATATATATATATAAGGTAATGAAGTTAAACATGTATTTATTAGATATACTTTAAATTAAAATAATATGAGGTCCCAATTTCGCCTTGCGTCAAATTTACGTATACCCCTTTTTTTAGCAGGTTAAATAAACAACAATAGCACAATTTAAGGACCTACAAGTGTGGAATAAACTGTAGGCTATTAAAGCTCACAACAAAAATATCTCAATAATTCAAGTTACTGGCTTAAAAGTATAATGTAGTCATAAATATGCTTCAGGTTCAGACTTCTGACTTATACAACATGGTTCTCATGGCGCTTGCGTTTCCAACTATTACGTATTTATATTCCGCGCTGCCTCACTTCCTTATCTGAATCTGTTACACTCACGCACTCGCTTTCACGGCAAACCACGTGTGTAACCTCCACCAAATCCCTTGTCAGAGATACGTTTATTTGCTCTTCCAGAATTGTGACGAGCTGTGTTTGTCAACACAATTTTCAGACTAGAAGAATTTCCTCGCTCATTATTAAGGAACATCGTCGCGTGGCAGTACTGGTATTATTTCAATAACTAAAATATGAAAATTGATTTTTTAACGTTTCGTATTATAAATATACACTGACTAAAATACAGCATTCATCTTCATAAGTTAACTGTTAACTAAATTTTTAGAGACCAGTAGGCCTATATGCCGAGTGGTTTTAGGTAATTGTAATTTGTAGAATTTGAAACCACCATGTGATTTTTTTAACGGACATATTGAAATCACATATTTACAGATGATGATTGCCCATTCCTCCAGTTAGATGAACACTTTTAATTTTTCGTCATCTAACACAAGAAAAATTCAAGTTCAGAAGATGCTACATTTTTAATTCCGGTGAAATGCATAGAATAAAACAATTCTTGTTACTGTATTAAATCTACTCTCCAGACACTTCAAAACGTTTACATATTCATACTTAGGAGCTACTTGACGAATCGAATAGATTTCAGATTTCAGTAAATGTTAGAAAAACGACGTATTTGATCGTCAAGAAGGCTGGAATAATTTATTCCATGCATTATTCATCGATGAGTGTCGTTAAGGAGTACACAACTCGGTCATAGGTGAAAAATATGTTTATTTATGGCTGAATTTTTTTTATGGCGCGAATCGTGGATCATAGTTAAGATTAAGGCACATTTCAAATTCCCTTCAAACGATGTCTACATGAATTTTGAAGGAAATTATGTGTTTTTTTCAATTTGAAACATAAATTTGTGTTTATTACGTGAACACAGTATTTACGAAGTATTATTTCTAAATCTTTCAGCAAATTGTAAGGAGGAAGTGTGTACACAAGTGTTGCAAAACCTTGAAACGTCTCTTGGCTCATGTGTTGCTACTAGAATACTTAATATTCAATTGCACAAAATATTTTTAGCCAGATAAGATTATATATGTAACACGCGAAATGTTTCTCAGCATTCAATATTTATCAAAAAAACATTTTTAAGAGAAGCAACTTAACGAAACAAGGAGGAGGAAACATTCTTATTACTTCCGCACCAATAAATCTCTCTAAGTTATATAATCAGTTTACTATGAGATATACGGTAAGAACGTCTATGAGCGACACTTACATGACCTTAGAAAGAAAACTCATCTAATCTCATTTCCCGAAAACATATGCGTGTTACTGTGAGCCTGATTTGAAACACTGCCTAGTAAATTATTCCTTCACTGGATTTTTTTGTATTTTTTAACCTAAATTTTTTATGTTGTATTTTGTGAATACGATACGAAAAAATAAGCAGAAAAATAACCAAATTGACCAAAGTCAATTTGGCTCATGATGCTGCACATATTAACATAAATATAATTAGGTATTATTTATGAATAATTGACATTACTTGGATAATTATTATTTTAGTGCAATTCTGAGAATGACGCTTATATTTTCTTTCTTGAAAAAAACATACAATAGACACAGCAAATAAATATTCTGGCGAGTAGAAAAATCTGGACTGAGGGGTTGACTCACAGAAAGCTAGGACAGCCATGTTTCAACATGTCCACGGCTGCCTAAAATTTCTTTAATGTGTGTTGATCAATATCTGCATCACAAATTAGCTCTCTTAGAAACCAACAGACACCTCTGGGATGATACTAAAAGTAATGTTGCATATATACTACACTATGCACTAAAGGATTAATTGTCAAACTTGTGTAGGAGTCATGCAGTAGCCCGGCTCAAATAGTTGCCAAACAATATCGCGTTTCAAGTCATAATTGATTGGTACATAGAAAATGAAATACATTAAATGAAATTATATACTTAACTATTGATATAAAATTAATATTAATAATAGTTGAATAGCAATCATAGTTCCATGGCGTCACCTATAATGAAAATCAGAAAGGTGACCAAACATTTAATCATAATATACTTTATTACAGAAACTGGAAATTGGTAAGAAGGCTTAAACTTTGCGCTTTTTTTGTATTTTAAACATTATCACAGTTATTTAATACGTTTACGGATAACATACTATTGTTAGTAATACTAAACATAGAATACGTCATAGTAAAAAATTTTCGTTTGTGTGAAATTATTTTTAAGATTAATTTTGAAACGTTAATTTTTTAAAAAAACTTTCATATGGAAAGAATGTATATTTTACTGCGTCCAATTGAAAACAAAGTACTTTTATATTCCATTACTTTTATCGTGTTTCACGTTCGAACTACAAGGGAAGAATTCAGAAAGAGAGAACCTACAAATGGCAGGTTTGCGTGTTTCCTTTCGTCCCCAAAGTGCGTTCATGGTGATTGACTTTCTGTAATTGATGGAATTGTACCGTCGTTTAGAATGAAAGGAACAAAGCAAAGATAACCATTTGCCTGAAAAACTGAAACGAATTTTTACTATGTAATTTGAGAACAGACGTGGATATTATTTCAAATAGATATCAACGTTAAAGTGATTCCAACTGCATTCTTTACATATTACTTTTCATGAGCTAACGCATTTGATATGAGTTTACTTCCACCAAACATTTTTTTTAATTTGATAAATTATTTGGTATAGGAGAAATGATGAAAGTTGAAATTATTCACAAGAGAATTGGTCACATTAAAAAATGTTTCTTTGTAGACAAGACAAAAAATAACCTGATATTGCCAGCTTTTAAAGTAAAATTATACGTAAATCCACAGAAAATCGATATTTTTGCCAAACCTTGTTAAAAATTATGATCTGGCATTGTAGTAATTCTTATAAAGTTCGTTGCTAAAGAATTAGTACTATATGTACAAAACTATTATATGAAAAAGAGGTGAGTTTCAGATTTTATTAAAACAAAATGGAGTTGAATACGAACACTTCCATAAAATTAACATTACCAACATCTTGATCCGTCATTATTATTGACTTATTTCTGTGACTTAATAACATAGGAAGGGCTAAAAAGTGGGATGCGGTAGGTACCCTTTAAATTTTATTCTTAAACACATAAACAGCAGATTGAACAAAATCCATCAAGCCAAATTTTTTCTCGTACTCCCTTATTACAAATTTCTACATCACAAATGTATACAAATATTCATTTACAGGTCCACTAATACCATTTCCTACTTGATAAAAACCTCAATGACCCACTTGACACATACAGCAAACTTTGTGTTGTTTACAAAATCTCTTGTTCAAATTGTAATTTCTGCTACACAGGACAAACAAAACGTTCCCTTAAAACACGTTTCAAGGAACATATACCTAATATAAAACTTCCCATTGAAAAACAATCTGTAATATCCAATCATATCATCAATTCTAAACATACATCTGATTGGCAAAATGCTAAGATTTTAGACATTGACACCAGGTACAATTCCAGACTCATTTCAGAGAAGCTTCACATTAAATCAATCATTCAGTTACCCTTTTTGTCTGAATTGGCTACCTTTCTTATTCATTATTTTCAATCAGACTTAAATTTTTCATTTTAATTGCTACGATCTTTTATTATTAAGCTAAACCTTCTGTTTTCCCATTGTCGATGTTCCCTTATTGATTAGCTAACCCTTTGGTTCTCCCATTGTCTTTGCGTTTTCGTCGCTTTGGGGTTTTGACAACTGACAAGTGCTCTTCTTCGCACCTGAGGAATGGGACAAGGATCCCAGAAACGTAGTGTGGTATTTATATTATCACTATTTTTGCCCGAATTAGCTATCTTTCATATTCATTATTTTTTTGTATGCCAAACCTCTCCGAATATAGTATAAACTTCTCAAAACTTATGCTTAATTTATAAACAGAGAGAAGAAATACACTCCTTCCGATAGCTTTCTCCTCGCATCTAATAACCTCAATTATTAAAGATTTGTAGTCCATTTTCATGATTCCTAGAAACGAACGCGTTTTTTAATTGTATGTCTCAAAGATACTCTGAGAATATTTCTACATACAGTGATATTTTCAAACACGTTGGAAAACACTTCTCATTAGGAGTATATTACTAAGGAATGTCTCATCCAATTGATCTAAAACAATAAATATGTAAACCCCTTTTCACAGCAAAGGAATTGATGTCAAAGTGTTTCCGAATTCATTATACAACATTCACATAGTCGATGAATTTTTAAGATGAATCTTCTATTTATTTGAACCACTTTAATACATTATTGGCAATATTAATGATTGGGAGGTAACTCCACAAACGAAAGTTTGAAAATTTTGCAATGTTACCATCCTCGTGCTCTTCATACGATGATATCTAAAATTGCGAAGTCCACCGGATTAACGTCCACCATTTCTACGGTCACCAGGCAATTATTTAAAAATCAATAAATAAAGGGCTACAAAATGAAATATTACACAAGAAAATATATATTTTTACTTTTAACACAGCAAATTGTTTTTATAATACTGGTATACTAAATATATAATAAATTTACTGGAAAAAACACTGAAATGTTCTTTTTTGAAGATTTTGAACCAAATCTATACCATGACATATATATATATATATATATATATATATATATATAGATATAGATTACAAATATGTCATGAATTAGTAAACTGTTTCTTTAATTATTGGCGGCGTAACTTTGACGCCATAGAATTGCTAAGAACAGGATTTTTCGACGAGAATTCAGAGACTATATAGTCAAATAGTCAGAGAGCAGAGAGTGTGTTTGGGGGACCTGACCATAGTGGTCCGAGCTAGTGTATGGAATGGTCATATTCAGTCAAGTATGGGCTGAATAACATCAGTTTTTATTAAAGACTTTCCACAGTAAAAATAGAGAGTGTTAATACGAATTTAGCGAATCAGAAAGGCGCCAAAAATGTTGCGAAGTGTTTGAAAGTGAGATAAAAATAAAATCTATGCTATGGCCTGTTTGTGAAATTAGGGTGTGCACAAACCAGAGCAGCTCAAACTAAATGGTATGTAAAAAACAAACTTTCTTCTGGAAATCCGTAAATATCGTTCACCGCCAAAATTTTATAACTTTGCTAAATTTATATAACTTTTCAGATTTGTAATACTTTTTTTGTTTGTTGTAACTTTGAATTAATTTTTTACTGTCTTTATTAGATGCCCTAGAAGCGGCCCTGAAATAAAAATTCTCATAAAAGCTGTGGCAATTAGCTTAAAATATTAAAACGTAAATTCAACTAAAATCAAATTTGTCAAATAAATAATTTTTGTTATCTCTTTATAATTTCAACGTAAAATATATACATATACATATATACATATGTATATATATATGTATATATATATATATATGTATGTTGTAGTGAATAACAACCTTAAGTGGCCGCCTTTGTGTCCGCGGGACTGAGAAGGAATACATTAAACGTGCACGTGTGCCTGCCCAAGAGGCCAAAAGAAATCGCGGGTACGCGTCCCTTTTTTGCATCGTCTGCTAGGGGGGCCGAGTACGAATAAATACTCCGAACCCGGGTGAAAGTGGACAGACGCAGGCAGAAGGACAGAGTGAGGACTGAAAGTGGAGTGAGAGAGGCGAGAGGGTGGAGAATTTGGTGAGCGGTAGCCAAAAAAAGGTTTTGGAGAGACGTCCATAGCGGGTAGGCCAAAGAACATGTGGTGCTTACTACAAGACCAGTGATCCACTGCAAGACGGCTGACGCTACAAGTTAAAGTAAGGATCACCATTTCTGTAAAGTGCCTTCAAAAGTTGAATTTTTTACACAGTGCGGAAATAGTCTCTGTTCTTGAATAGCTACTGAGCTGCCCACATTACTCTGTTGAGAATGAGGATTTTATAACCAAGCCGGAGCTAATGACAATTTTTTTTGCAGACCGATGTATATCTGCTGGCGCCCAATAATATATTTTTAATGTATTTTTGTATTCTCATGTAATAAAGTTCTTTTTTTATATTTAGTAATAAAGGCTAATCATTACAATATATATATATATATATATATATATATATGTGTGTGTGTGTGTGTGTGTGTGTGTGTGTGTGTGTGTGTGTATGCGTGTGTGTGTGTCATAGACATGTATCAGATGACTTTATATTTCACCTTCTAGAAAAAGCGGAAACAGAAAAGGTTTCTAGACAGGAAATAGTTGCCAAATAAAGGACTAAACACCAGTTCATGTTTAAATAAAATTTACAACATGTTATTTATCAAAAATAATCATCACTTTCAATATTTACGTCGAATATCGTTCAGTATTTTCCTAATTCAAAATCGGAAAACTAAAATTCACATTCCTCGTATAATGACACAGTTTTTGCTTAAAGCTACGCCATTTCTATGGGGGTCAGCGACAGAGAGAGAGGAAGTAACTGCTTTTAGCGTTTTCAATCAAGCTGGCTTTGATCATCGTTCTCCTAGCATATTCTTAACCCGACTACAGAGGCACTAAATTTGGTCACAACGAACTTTCCTCTCGAGGCTCAATATTTATTGCACAACTCAAAATGTGAGTCAATTGAATTCTTCTACCGTACCATTATCACATTGAAAATTTAGTTGAAATCCATCCTAGGTAGGTTAAACTCACTACTCCATAAATTGATATATAATACAAAATTTTGTAACTAGAATATTCTTATGTGAATTTCCATTTGTCATTGAGATAAACCGTTACGTTTGCAAATGACATCTGAGAAGCATAATTTGTAAATTCATATAATTCAGCACACTTTATTACTTAATTAAATTATTATTATCATTGTAGTCTTCGATTCTCGCATTAACATTTATATTCCTTCGGTTATGTATTGTAGAATGTTGTGGCTGTTTATATATCACTATTTCAAAAATACAAAAGTCTAATTTATATTAATGAAAACATCTAGGTCTTTATAAGGTAACGTCTCTCTCTCTCTCTCTCTCTCTCTCTCTCTCTCTCTCTCTCTCTCTCTCTCTCTCTCTCTCTCTTCCTCTCTCTCTCTCTCTCTCTCATACACATACACACAAACAAACAAAGATATATAGATATATTAATGAACAAAAAAAACGAGAGCTCTGGCGGGGGCTACCTTTGGGGATGCCTTCACAACTCTCTTTTTTTTTAACTAAGGTTCCCACATGCCGTGGCACCTCGGTCTGTTTTGAGAGGTGTATGTTCCGGGGTCGCAGACCTTGGGCATACGGTAAGAGTTGTCCGCTATTCCCATTGGAATAGTCGGTAAACTGCCTCCTAAACTGGCCAAGGCATGGCGAAGGTAAGCTGCGACCCCACAGCAAACCCCTCTCCCGCCAATGGAAGGGCGTGGGACAAGTACCAAATGCCCGACCTACCTGATGCAGGTTTTTATAGGGTTTGTCCTGCATTACTTTTAGGCGAATGCCGGGTAGGATCCTTAAACTATAGCCCGGGGGCCAAAGTTAACCCTTGGCTACCTTCCTCTACCCTTCCGCATCCCCCCTTTCAAATCCCTTCCTATGCTATTAAAGGGGAGTTGCCCTAAGTGGATTACCCTCATGTAGCCTATTGCCCTAAAAAAAAAATATATATATATATTCACGTAAATTCAAGATCGACTATTCTAGACTGTGAGAGGTCAGAGTGAGTGCAAAAATAAGAGCGTAACAGCTGAGCTCATAAATTTATTTAACTGGTTAATATCGTAACGTAAATTTTTGAAGACGAAAGGTACATGAACGGTTTATTTTCAGTTATCCATCTTTCCATTTTATGTCATTACTTCATTTAAACCTCCATAAATTGTTACATACTGTATACTCTTGTCACCGATTTCCTTTACACTGTTTACTTCTGCAGCGATGTTTACTACTCTAGTGCGTCCAGTGCATGGCCAACTAACTTGTTCATTACTTTCATTTATTGGCCGCAAATACTATTAAAGCATTCTAAATGTAAATACTTTTATGGTCACTTAATTATTATCACAATTTTTTTTCTTTCGCGTGTTTCAAAACAGCATGTTTAACTTCATAGTAATCCTCTTCTTAGTTCATAATCATAGAAAATCATTACAATATCTTCTTACTTACCAACGACTAGAATACGTACTGTAAAAGTCGAAGTAACTGTTAAACCGATGCGCATATTATTTGTTTATTAGACTATTTGAAAGAAGAATTGAGTAGATTTAAGATAAACTTAAATAAATAAGAGAAGGAGTTGTATACAAAGTTTGTATAATCCAACCGGCGTATAATATATATATATTTAATATTAAATTAAGTATTTAATAAATCTCATTGAATTAAAGAAATACAAAGGGAAAATTAAAAAAACCTAAGTTAATGAGGAATTTTCAATATTCTTGTAATAATTCAATTTAAACGCTATGAAGCAAAACAATTAAAGTATGGATAATAGGAGGACTAATAAAAGTATTTTCAATGAATTTTTTTAGGGTAACAGGCTACATGAGGGTAATCCACATTGTGGCAACTCCTCTTTAATAGCATAGGAAGTGATTTGAAAGGGGGGATGTGGAAGGGTAGAGGAAGGTTGCCAACGGTTGACTAGGGCCCTCGGGCTATGGTTTAAGGATCCTACCCGGAAATTCGCCTAAAATTGATGCAGGGAAAACCCTAGAAAAATCTGAATCAGGTAGGTCGGGCATTTGGTACTTGTCCCACTCCCTTCCGAGGGCGGGAGAGGGGTTAGCTGTGGGGTTGCAGTTTTCCCTCGCCGTTCCTTGACCGATTTAGGAGGCAGTTGGACGACTATATACTAAACTTCGTTCCGTAATTATTTTTTCGTTTTAAGACTGCTTCAACAAATTTCTTTTATTCGTCCCAAAGATTTTTTAATAGAATCATTTATTATTAATATTTTAAAATTTTAAAATCAAAATTAGAAATTTTAAGAGATTTTACTAAAACATTTTCACTTTTATTTCCAATAGTTTTTATAGATGGAAGTATTCTCTTCAAATAATTATTATCTGTAAGCGCCTTAAATGAAATATGACTCAAAATTTCGTAGACGTGAAACAGAAAGTCGGATTTTACCTTTGTAATTTTAGGTTTTGTATGAAAAGCAGTGACTTTTTTGTGATTATCTCTTTCCTCATTGACCGTCCTCTGTGAGTTACTGCGGTAAATCTGGCGTACGAAATTAGATTAGCGCGCTGTAGCAAAGCTTAACAGAATCAGCATAGCAGAACGCGGCGATCGTCAGCGAAGTGCCGGGCGTGCGCTCCAAATTGACGATCGGCCCCTATTAACGTTCCACTACGCCTTCGCATTAATGGAATAACCACACATTCACAAAGGAACGCTAAACAAACCCTCGAAGGAAACGTCCAAAGCACGGAAATAGAACCGTTTCCATATGACCCCAATTTGCATTAAGTGATGTTTGAATTACGATACGCTCTCATATTGCCAGAAAGGACTTGGCTTTTATATTTTCGGAGTTGCTATCTTTCGATGATATACAGGAATTACACGTATGATTATTTTTCTCTCTAAGAGGAAATTAAAAATAGCGGTTAAATATTTTGGCAATTAAAAATATGTAATTATTTAATAAACAAAATTTTACGATTTTCATTATCGGCTGCGTGAATATGAGACCATTTCATTGTAGCTTAAGGAGTGTCAACAAGAATATGAATAATTCTTGCTTGCTAAAGTTGCATTGTTGCGTCAGGCAGCACTGGGACGTATAGAACTTGAGATACTCAGAGTTGCTTGGACCATGAAGGCAAAAGATGTGTTTGGTGGAGTACCTGATTCAAAGTTCCTGGTACCATATGTGAACAAGTGTGATTAGGCAGCAGAGACATATTACATTAAAGTCCCGGGATTAGGAATTACAAGTCGACAGTCTGAAGTATTTCGTCTATTGCTGTATTCATGCAATTATCAAAGTTTTTTTTTTAAAAAAAGAACGTTATCAACAATTAAGAGCGGAAGTTCTTTGTGTTTGAAAACTACAACATCCTTAAATTCAGTGAAATATGAACTTTCTGAGATGTGTTTAACAAAAATCGAGTGAGGTCGAGCCCAGACGAACAGCTAAGGGTAAAGTAAACAAAAAAATAATTTTATTAATTGTAAACCTCATTTAAATATAATTATTGTCAGATGTCGTATTTCAGTAATTATATAAGTCAGGAATTTTTCACATTGTAAGTTTTTAAATGTCATTTTGTAACATTCTTTATTGGATGCCCGATAGGCGGCCCTGAAATTACGCCGTGGCACGTTACCAACTTGTAAAATTTCAATTGAGATAATAATTTGTTTTTATTAAATTAATTTTGTGTTATATTTTAACTTTTAATTTGTTTATAACGTAAGGCTTTTCTTCACTTTAAAATTAATTTAAAAAATTGTGAATATTACATTTTGTGCTCCAACGTCGTCTTCATTTAAAATTAAAATTAACTACCTTCATTAGAGGTACGATTGTGTAAATATTGTAGATTATTACAATATACTCAGACCAATTAAGTAAAATACTGTAGTGGTCTTCCAGGATATGTAATAGCGAAATATAACAACCAATAAAACTAAGCTGAAATTCATATTTGAAAAGAGACGGAAAAGAAGGATAACTGTTAAGGATAATAATTCTAATAATTCAGAATAGATTATGTGTTCTACAAAAATAAGAAAGACTTCAATGCAAAATATTACGTTTTTCTCACTTCATAAATTGACATCACATAAGATCCGAACATTTTGCAATCCTTGATAAGCTTTGTTAATTGGACATTAGCAGAAAAAACACATCTTCCAATATTATTTTTCTCTTTCTTGTTTTTCAATAAAATCAATCATGTCTGTTTCTCACAACGTATATTGATTCCATATATATTTTTAAATGTATTAGAGCTTTCACTGCGAAAATTCCATCTTATGTGACGTCTCCACGCTTTACAAACTTAGAACCTCTTTTCAGCACCACTTACAGCGATATTTCTATAAGAGTAACTGCAGACGAAACTGTGATATAGAACGTGGCGGAAACGCGTGCAGATTCCCAATGTGTTTCTTCCACAAGTTTTAATGCTACCTGCACTTTTTGTGTTACACTGTGGGGTTTATGATCAAAAGATGAATTCTCTTGGTAAACAATGAGTTGCGTGATAGTAAACAATTTTTTGTACCTGGCGAATAGTTAGTTATGACGATACTGTGTGAGTCCCACAAAACTGTTGTTACAACTTCTTACCGTGACGCAAATAAAAACTATTAAACCACAAAGTTGACTTATGCTTCGTCTCTGTGTTGTATTAGTAATTTAAAGACTCGTTTACAGTTAACAGTACAAACCTAGTCTTCTGGATCTCAATGAAACATTTTCAAACACAATTACGAAATTTCAATTATCGAGCTTTTTTGGCTTGTAAAAAACGTGGCTCAAATTTCTTAGGCCGCATATCGTCATCCAGAATACTTCGAACATGTATACTATGTATTCTGTCATTTATAGGTCTGTGAAAACAGTTTATATCGACATTAAATAATATTTGAGCAAGTTGATTAATTTTGGGACTGCTAGATCGATTGTTTTGATTCAGTCCTGAACCTTGTTGGTTGACTTGTTTCTTAATTCTTCCAATATTTCTATATAATATGTTACTATTTGTTTCTATCTTTTCTTTAAAGCGCTATGAATAACCTTCAATTAAAAAAAAAACCATTATTAGTGTGTCTGAATATCGCCACATAAAAATTAGTTGGTTTATTCTTGTTTTTCTTAATTAATAAAATTTTAGACGCTACGCCTTTCCTGTTTTTGTGTTGACTATCTTATATACATATCATGAAAAAGCTATTTTGTAGCGTTGCCATTTCCGAAAGCAAATATACATCAAAGATTGCAACCATAAGTAAATTTTTGAATTATTAAGATATAAGATGAAATAGCCAAAAACAGACTAATTTAAGGAATGATATAAATACCCTCAACGTTCCTGGGATCCTTGACCCTTTCGTCGCGCGATTGGAAATAAACACGACACAACCGCTCAATTACGCAGTTTTGATTTTATTGAAACAATAACTCAAAAGGTACAATTACGCAGTTAGGAAAAGTTAACCGATTGTAGGAAAACATTTTTCTTAACTGTGTAATTGTTCCTTTTGAGTTTTTCAACTGTAATTGTGCGGTTGTGTCCCTCCTGATTCTCGGGTTTATTTTTCCAATCGCATGATTGGTATTTATATCATATTTATATCATCACTTAATTTTGTCTGTTTTTAGCTATTTCATGTAACTATTAAGATATAACTTCTAGTAGTACTTCATATCGTTCTTTTACACAAACCATCAGAATTTTTAATCTCTACTTTAATTGGCAAACAGAATTTTGCAATATTTTATGAGACAATGTGCCTTGTTTTTCCTGATATTTTAACAAATAATTCACTTTTGTCACTTTGCATTCCGAATATTCACTGGGCTCCCTCGGGTTTATTTTAATAAATAATATATGAATAATAAATATCGGTAAGTATTGCTTCGAATAATAATGTATTGGAAAACAGAAAGCGATTTGCGATTCTATTAAACATTTAGAGCACAGTAACTGAATGTAAGAATAATCTCTGCCTCTCAAAGGTTCTCCTCAATGGAAACCTGATATTGACGGTTGTTTGTGACATTATTGCACACAGCAGATTTGGAACTCATCTCTTCAAGAAACGAGGTGTTCTAAGATAAAGAGAAAAAATGTTGAAGAAAATGCTTGAAATATCAGACATTAATCGGAGTAAATTAATAAAGGTTTACAATTGAATTATTTCTCTTAAAACACTTCTGCACAACCAATACCGCTGAGTCTGTAAGAGCTAGTTTACGTAACGTAATCCGCATCCTATTTTGCAATTACCAATCATTTGTGTAAAGAAGGAGGTTCATAAGGACTTGTTTACTGCATGTGGCACAACGCCAGAGACTTCTAAACATCACGGAGATGTTTTACAGTGACTCCAGAACTTCCATTGTATTCAGTAACAGGCCACACTTCCTATAACTTTGTTTGAGCCATAAGTTGTCGCCTTAACGTAAAGTGTGTTGTTCCTGTCGTGTCTAATTTGCTAAACATGCTCATAAGTGTCAGCTATTGACATTTTCCACTTCGTTACCTAAAGCTTTGTACCTCAAGAATTCCTCGACTAGTGGATCATGTGAAGTAACAGTTATAGAAAGAACAAAGGGTTTCCCAACAATTTGTTTACTTTTTCTTCCTGCGCACAGGAAATCCTGTGATAAACATTTGAGTAGATAAACTTTAAACTCAATCAGGAATGTAGTAAAATTGATATTGACATCATACATATAGGAACTATCACAATATATATATATATATATATATATATATATATATATATTGTAATGCCAATTAATTAGGCCATTAATTGGTTTTAATAAAATTTAATTGTAGCGGCAGGAGTTTCCAAAGCGACAATGGAGCCGGACTCTGTTACTTTGTCGGAAGGTTAAAAAAATGGCGTATTCGCGCTAAAACTCGAGACTACGATAGTTCAGTTGGTGACGGGACATTTCGGAGGACGGAACAAATGATACTAGAGCAGAGACTAGCCATTGTTTAATGTATCATTAAACAAAGTTGTGAATTTAAGACAAATTAAAGCATTCACGGAAGTATTATTCCGTAAATATCGCTAAGTTAGCAGGTTTTTTTTACGTCTAACAGCAGCCAGGAAAGGAGTGCAGTTTTTACGTCTGTAGCCAGCCAGGAATAGTAAAGTTGCAGTTTAAGTCACAAGCGGTAAAAAGACTAGCAAATATATGAATCACAGGATTCATATAAGGCAAGCGGTCACCAGATAGCTGACAAAAAGGAGGATCATCCGAGTTCCTGGGAGCCTATCAAGGTTGACTTAAAGAGTGTAAAATCTGTGAGCCGATATTAGAATCAGTGTAAAAATTTTGCAATAGTGTACTCCCGAAAACAAAAAGGAATGCTGGAACCAGCTGGAGAAATGTAAGTAACAAAATACAAAAATAATTATTTATGTAAACGTAACTAAAGTATAGAAGTCAGATTTCGTTCTATTTTAATTGTCAATCAGAGTTAATTTCTTTTCTTTTAATTTATTTCAATCGACATATTGTCGACTTTTTGTCTGTGTGTTAATTAGTTTTTTTTTTAAAACAACTTGTTCTGTCCATTATCAAACCCAGTAGAGACCCTGAGATCTAAAGTTTTAAATTGTAATTGTTTGTGAGTTAAAGCAACAAAGTGAAAATAAATAATTATATGTTTTAAATTCTTGTTGATTATTTTCATTTAAATTAAAGGTTCTTTTTTTAATTATTACTAATTGGCTTCCACAACGTGGGGCAAATTAAAAGTCATTGTTGATTATTACTATATATATATATATATATATATATTGTAGTAATTGGTAATTAAGGCATTGTTCTAATTGAGAAGTTAAATTGTAGAGGACTCATTATTGGTGGATATAGCGGACGCCGCAACAAACCGGCAAGGCAAAGAAAGTATTGTTGATCGGTCGAGAAGGTTTTACGCGCTCAAAATTTACGAGACGAACGAATAGTCGGGCAGCAGACAGCAAATAGAAGAGACGAAAAGAACGAACAGTCAGGCAATGAACGGCGAGGCATAAAGACCAGCAAAGTTTTTGTACAAAAGTAATACAGTCAGGCAATGAACGGCGAGGTGTAAAGACCACAAAATTCTAATACACGAAAAGTTGAACAATTTAGTCAGTCAGCAGCGGGAATGAAAAAGGTCTAATTTAAAGAACGAGAGAATGTGTTCCAGTAATATGTACGCTGTTATATCAAATTGCAGAAACTAAATCAATCTTCAGTCAACAGACAAAACCAGTGAGTGGCATTTTCAACATGACTCACGAGATCTACGAATCCAGTTTGGAGTAAATCATCGATAATCGACAAATGCTAATTAGAGTCTGTGAATAATTAGAGTCTGTGAGTAATTAGAATAAGTGATATCCCCAAAATTGTGCACGAAAAGTAAAATATATATATATAGATAGATAGATAGATAGATAGATAGATAGATAATGTGATAGTTCATATGGAAATGAGTTACAGATAATTGTAATTATTTTCTGTGAGAATATTGAAAAGGTTTGTCAAATACAAAAAAGTTTTTAAATTTAAATGTACGACGTTTCATCTGTCATCTCAGATATAATCAAGTGCAATTTTTATTGTAAACTATACCCAAGTAACCTCCTAAATGTGTAGTAGTTCAGATATAAGATACTGAAAGGTTGTACATAAAATTACCACCTGTAGGTAAAAATCAACATCATTAAAAAATTACAAGCGTACAAAGCTAAAAATTACATAATCGAAAACAGTTGAAAAGATTATCACACATGTGAGACACAACAGAAATGTATGAGAAAAAAATTTAATGCGTATATCTATGCGATAGGACCTACACATAATCATCATGAAATTTCAGAAATTCATAAAGAAATAATTTAGAGATTGACAAATGTGCGGTAACTAGTCGTATGTAATAAAAAATTAAGCAATATATGAATATAACAATATGCATAATGAGGCCACACATACAAACGTTATTTGTCCGTGAAAATATTGAAAATGTAAATTCATGACAAAATGAAGTAAATTTTTTTAATATAAAAGCAAGTGTCTGTCTTTGGCAAGAGTTAATGATATTTAAAACAATAAACGAATTAATTAGTTCTAACTACGTGTAACTTTGAAGTGAGTTAATGTAAAAGTTCTAATTTTAATTGTATATCCTTTCGGTACGATATTGGTAACACGAATGTCGATAAACGTGTTCTTTATGGGATCAGATATTCCGTTACCAGGCCAATGCTCGAAAAATTCTAGATTTAACGATTAACTTAATGGGGAGAAAATGTTTTATTTGTTTCATTATATTGTTCTGATTATATTATCAAAAAAAGTTCAATTAACCGTGGAAGACCGAAATGACATAACGAAACCTGTTTGGCTTATTATGCCAACTGTATTAGCTACTCGCCCGGGGCCCATTTTTGTTTCCGCAGAGAATTATTTCCTCCGAGTATCCCTCTAACGCAGATATGCATGTAATAAAATGAGGCACATTAGTTAATTAATGAGAAAAAGATACTCTTCCTTCCGGCTTATACGATGTCTTCCATGATAATAATGACAACACAGTATTTGCAACTCAAAAACAATTTATTAATACGTTCTTTATAGTCCAAAAATTGCGCGTATTACATAATTTCAATACTACAGGGTTTAAAAGATATTTACGGCACACGAACAAAAATTATTAACTGTTCTTCTATTGGGTTCCTGAAGGGAAATTTCCATAACTCATTGGAGTCAAAAATCTATCACCACGTAATTAATTTTAATAACAGTGATAATATCTCCAATGGAAGACGGGAATAACGGTAAATAGATATAATATTTTGTGAAATAAAGGTCTTTGGAAAAATAAAAACGTATATCTGTATGAAAAAATTTACGCCTGATTGAAAATTAATGATAAAAAATCCTTTTCAGTTCTGTCAACTGACGTGCGAAGTTGTGTCGCTCTAGGCTGTTCTTAGCACTTGAAGACTGGGAATTGGATCCCAGAAACGATTTGTGGTATTTAAATTATCACTTATTTTGTCTGTATTTGTCTATCTTTTACATTATTATATTTCTGTATGTTACTGTCGTCCGGACGAGATTTCCAGCCACTGAGAAGAGCTGCCAGATAAATTCTTCCTGAGACGCCAACACTTTGAATGCTCATCAATACAAGAAGAATATATAAAAATGGGAGTTCTATTTGTGCAGTGCAGTGTTATTTTTGGAACATGCTTGGTGTCATTTGTGAAGTGAAGTTCAGCTTACAATTATATTGTATTCCTTACTTTATATTTAAGATTACTTACTTGTGTAATGTTCTGTAATCCTAACATATTCTCTCTTATTTATGTATGTAGTATTCTTTATATTCTCCCTGATCATATTTCATGTAATTTCAAATTCGTCCACTTTAAATTATTTATAGCAGCACTATTTATGTCTAGTCTTAAACATCTAGGGTATTAACGTGTATCTCATTCATACATTTGTAAGTAATATCAATTTGACTTGTCCTATTTCCTCAGCCGAGTACTACTGGAACTAATAAAACTAATCTAATCACTATGAAAAATAATTTCTTCTACTGACAGGTAAAATGTCAATTTTGGCAAATTGTAGTATTCCAATAGTATATTATTTTCAATATAATTTAGAACTTAACGATGTATAGAAAAATCAAGTAACATTTGAGAATTAAAGTTCAATACGAAGACACTCATTTTAATATTTACACATATAACATTTTTACTAGTTCTTTCGTTAACTACATTTTTTAAAAAAATAAATACAGTTTATCAGTTTAACAGAATCAAGAGTGAATATCTTGGGGGAAAGTATTAACTCACTTTAGTGCCCATTTTTAAGATTGATTTATTTGAATCTTAGCATCAGTTAATTAAATAATATTTTATAAAATTTAAACTTGCATTAAACACGGATACTTGAATTGTGTATTGAAAAACACACGAGGAATGATAGTAGTTATGTTCTCTATTAATTATAAACTATTATTAATTATATAATTAAATTGTATGAAAAATATGTTATTCAACATAAAGTATTGTTAGGTGTTATATATGGATTTTTATTGTTCTAAACGATACTTCGATGAAATGAATGTTATCATACTTTGTTGAATATATTTGACTATAAATTATGTTGGATCAAAAGCGCCAATATAAACTTGTAGGCAGCAAAGTAAGATTTTCTTGTTGTTCGAGTTCAATGGTTACTACACAGTACAGTTAAACATTGAATACGCAAGAACAGAAATGTTGAAGAATTGACCTGTGTCTGAAATGACTTCACGTTCGCTCAATAAAAATCTCATTCAATTTCGTCCCCACCCTGACTAAATCTCTCTTTATAGCGCCGCAATCTGCGACGGCGTCAAGGATTCATGTTTGAAACATTCACTCATAGAAATGGGGAGAGTAATTTTCTTCCCTTCTATATCTAAAAATTGAAAGTGAAAGGTGATTGAATTGGGAACGCGAACCACGGTACAGTTATTTCATTATGTAAAAATCTGAATAGACTATAAGAATTGCAGCTCAGAGTTTGACGTTTTCATCAGTGTTTTGATAAAAATTATATTTATAAATGGAACTAGGTGATTGTGACTTGTGTTCATATAAAATCATTATATAATCAGTTATTACAACATATGTCTGTAAAATCATGATTATGTAGTGGAAATACATTCATCATGTAAACACAAGTAAAACTATGTAATTTAATGTGATATCATGTAAATGTATCTTATATAACTGTCTCTGATGAACTATTTGTTAATGCGACATAAAATAAAATAAATTAAAAAATAAAATCATATATTTTTAAAACAAAATTTATTTCATGTTCTGATTAAAACTTTTGGGTTAACATACAGACTTTATTAAATATATATATTCTTCTTTCTCATATAAATCTCTCAAAAAAATTTGTGTTCGTAAATTCGCCATGCGGTTTAGTCCTTCGGTTGACCCTCCAAATTGTTGGGACACATGGCAACGAAAACAGACTTCATTCTTCGCTATTTTATAAAATAACACCACAAAAATCTAAGTATACATCGAATTGAAGCATTAAAGTCATATTTATCTACAACTCCTTACTCCAAAATCCAGAATAATTATTGAGGATGGCTGTCGTCTGAAGCGATAATGATTCTCAAAGGCTAAGAATATTTATAACTCCATTTCATTATATTAACATGACGGTAATTCGGCGGTTATGATGTATTCCCTGATTTTGTCACGAATTTCGTCACTGAAAAAGAGGTTTAAAAAACGGAGTGCTGAAATGTAACTCATAGCAGAATTTTAGAGTTGTTAATTATTCTGTAACATGGGGAAGTGTAATAAGTTTATACGCAGGGTGCTTCAACAAGCATTGGGACGAGTTCCTCTCACCGGAACAAAAAAATGTCTTTCGTTTTTAAGTTATTAATGAGAGAGAATTGTTCCACCTGCACAGCTTGTTTTATTCAGAACACTTTTACAAATGATGTGCCCTTGAAAATAAGAGGCTTTGTTTCTTTTTTCATACATGATGTTGCTCCAGCACATTTAACAGATGTGCTGTCTGATATTCACTGTGAAAGGTGAATGGGTATGGAAGGAACAGTTCAAGTGCCTCATCGTTTCACCTGACCTCAATCCTTTGGATATGAAACCGTGGATTAAAGGAAAACAATTGGCTTATGCAGCCAAAATTCCCAATACACAGGTACTTCGTCCTAGGAAACCGTTGGACACCGTATGGTAGTTGATTCGAAGGGTACGATAGTCTATGATCCGACGAGTGGGTGCCATTTTGACATTTATATGAATTTCTAATGTGATGACAATTTTTCTAAAGGTGATTATTCCTCAGCACGTTCTGTAGAACGTGTGTTTATATCATACTTGCTTCTTGTTGTGCTCTGAGAAAAAACCCCAAAGTGTAAAAGTGTTATTGAAACTCCTTGCTGCAGGCGTGTTAAATTTAAAGGACTTTTTTCTGACAGATGATTTAATAATTTAAGTAGTTTAAGTGATATGAAGTCGCAGTAAATATGAAGTGTGAAGTTAATTGATGAACGGAATGTTGAAATGTTTTCCAGTGTGAAAAAGGTTCCCGTAACAGTATCTCATGCGATTGGCTTGGGGTCTTTCCACTTCTCGGTATTTAGTTATATTGAAAAGAACACGGATTTGTAAAACTTTTGTATATAGTGAACCATTCTGTCTCTCGATTTTACATTCAAGCACTTTCGTAATTCTATCCATTACTTCACCTCTTCGGTACTGGATCCCAAGATATTATAAGTATTACGTGGGAACATCCTTATAATATACGCTATTTAAGGTTAAAATATAATTTATTGTCCTTTATTATAGTTAGAAATAAGTGGTCAATGAAAATAATAACAACGAATAATTTTATAGAATATAATGTGCTTCTCAATGAAAGAAGAAATAAGTTGTTACATCCCAAAATATGTCACGACGTCTTTATTGTGTAGTCATTACAGTAAAATTCAAGATTATCTGATGCTGAACCATTATATTCATTTGCCACTAAACGTGAGACATTACAAGAATCATAAAACATTTATGTTACGTTCAGAAAACATAACACTACTCTATTATCAAATATACAAGCCAAAAAGAAAGAGATATTTATATCTACTAAATATAGGTCACTATATATAGCTAGTCGTGGACAGATATGTTAAGAAACCTACAGACTTAGTATTGTAGTGAAACTGAGATCAGTTTAACACGAACCGTTGTTACGGCAACTTGGTAGTGAAAACTGTAAAACATTTATGCACGGAAATATATTGTTCTGAGTTCAGGATATGTAAGATAGAAAAAAACTTATCCGTAAAAGTTAAAAGATGATAAGTAGTGAGACCTTGACGGTGTGTGGATATATCGTTAATAAGAATGTAATTGATGTTTTTTAAGAATGGTAGTGGCGTAGTTCCAAGTTCACCGCAAGGGGGTGTTCCCAATGGACGACAATGCTCCCTCCAGCTTCTCCCTTCTACTGTGCAGCTAACGTGACTTGCTATATATCTCACGGCATATACAAACTGTCAAACAATGCGAATATTATCGTGGGAAATAAATAGGTAGCAAAAGTGGAGGGGAGGATTTCAGTCGAGCGGGTACTCCCTCTTAAAGAGACGGCACAATAATTCTTAAAAGCATACAAAGTTTGCGGATGATATTTTTCACGTTCAGCATATCCGGAACTGAACAAGATATGTTTTATTCCGTCAATGTTTCGAAAATAGTTTTTAATACTCCCAGTTTCAGTAACAAAGGTTCGTGTTAAAGCTAGCTCCGGCCTACTCCCACTACAATTACAGGACAGTGGGCCACTGTGCATCCTATTTTAACACGACAAGGTATTTATAAATGAAATAACAAACACAAAAATCCATAAAGCCTGGATAATGAAGTATATTATCTATTAAGTAATATGCCTTTTAGCGCGGACGTAATATTATTCGCAGCCCAGTCATTCCTATTATTACACAACGTTATATTGTTCCCACACCATTTTTGGACGCTTTGTGTAAAGAAGTCATTAATGCAGAAGGCTCAGGTTAGAGAAGTAGACGTGCGGCACCTGAACCTCGTTCGCGCTTTTTGGAAAGGTCCTGATGCGCCTAGGAGATGTTAACTCAAAGCACGTAGCCGGAATACAGCAGAACCTGCATCCTTGATTACAATGCACACTCTGCTCATTATACTTGCCGCGGCATTAAATAATTATTCGCAATTACTGTCCGGAGCTGTATTATCTGTGCCTAGCGGACCTGCAGGCTAACGCAGCAGTCTCCAATACGCCGACTCGACAATTCGGTTATTATTTTGGCGAAGTATTTATTTTAAAGGTCCTAGCGGATTCAGCCAAAAAGAATCGGCAAGGATAGTCACGAACATACAAGATATAGAACTTGAAACCATGTTGTTGTAAAAATAGAATTACTTTAAACAGTAAGCAGCTGCATTCTGTTGAAGAAGTTAGAAAATAAGAAAACATAGTATGTTGTTATCACAAATTATTTTATGTCTCAATTTGCAAAATTAATTAATTTCACTTTTTTAAAATTTATTTGAAATATTTCACGAACTTTGGACACTATTACCATAATAATCATTTTTACAAAACGTATATATATATATATATTAACACATGTGTTTACATAAACAATGACTTAACCTGAAAATAAAAATTATTTTATTATAGAATCCTTATATATATATGTATTAAAAAAAATAACGACGTTTTATTCCGAAAAGTTTTTAATTTAATTTTGTCAAATTCAACTTTTATAATAAATTATAATTTTATGTAACATCTACACACCTTAAGAGCTCACAATCAGGTACGAAACGTCGTGTATGTATTGTTTTTTTAAATTGAATATTAATATATTTTCTGACTAAAAGACTGCCATTTTTATTGTGTAAGAAAAATATGAAGTCAGATTGTTATAATTGCTAATTTTTTAAAATGAACATTATAAATATGCCGTTCACATGTATTACAAGTTATATCGATAAAAAAAGCTATGAGACGCTGAGAAACAGCAAGTATTTTATTAATAGGACAAATATAGGAAATGTCTCCAGAAAGAATCAGAATTCAATTATTTAGCAAATTATGAAATGGTTTTCTTTTTACACCACATTGCGTATATAATACAAACACAATAAAATTTATATCGATAAAATAATGTTAACTCTTTTTAATTCTTACTTATATACACAACATTTTAGGGGTTCAAATGCGTCATTCAGTTTGGAAAATGCGTAAAAATATCAACTGTAACTTTGAGAGCAATGAGAGAAAAATACGCATAAACGCCAAACGTTATTGGTTTGATAATATGTTTTTTCGGACTGGAATAATAACCGTTTCCATTAAGTGAGCGACGTTTATAAATTAACCACGCCATCCGATTATTATTATGGCAGATGTGGTATTTATTTATCATCAAAGTTTTGTAAAGGTTTATTATTTATTAAATAAAATAATAACCACGTAAAATTTTGAAATATAATTATAAAATACTCATCATTTCAACAAAATTTAAATGTGAGGAGTTCTCAAAATTCAAGTTAACAAAGACATCTCTTCACTACATTGAGGACAAACTCGATTGCCTATTAAGGAGATGTTTGTTGTTTGAAAAACCACTCCCAGTGTAAATCAACAGTAATATCTCCCGTATTAGTATTACCTTTGAATAAATGAAACGGACAAAAAAGGTTTCTTTTACATTACCAAACCAATTGAAGACTCTTTATTTATAAGAGCAGCTATAACTGGTAATGCGACCCGTGTCTGAAGGTTGTTGAGTCGTTATTCCGAGAGAGTTAGTAATCCGTTGCGTGTAATTTAACTACTGCACGTCTTTGAAGTTGAATTACAGAGGTCTGTGTTACCTATTACACAACCATAATTAATTCAAATCAGTCTGTACTATCCCAAAGCTGCAAGCTACGTCAGCGGACGCGCGTCTTTAAATTTAGTGCTTGCAGATTGTAAATATAATGTTGCGGTTTCAACACTTAATTGCTTGTCACTTGCGAGTTAACTAAGGGCTTCTAAGCTTGCATTAATCTTAGGTGAACAAATTATCCAGTTAGTGTTTTTCTTCGGTCAGAAATGTAATCTATTGTGATGCAGAAGCAGGATCGTAAAGTATGAGACGATGTAATTAGTATATTTTGAGGTACAGTATAATTTAAAGTGTGGTAATGGAGACCTTATGTAACCTGACAGTATTTTGTTTCTCTCATTGAACTTAAACTATCACGTATGTTACCTTAAAGTTGTGCAATTTTACAAGATCGTGCGTGTAAGGTGAGCGTTCGATAATCAAATTCTGTCATCATGTAAAAATTCGTATTAAAGAATATTTACGGCGGCGGTTTTTTCAGTGTTGAATAAAGTAATCTTAAAAAAAGGTACGTCTTATCTTAAATATATAACTGTTAAATTTTGTGAGAACAATTTTGATTTTCCGTCTTAATACAGCATCTTGACGACAATTCATTGTAAATCACGAATAGAAAATTAATAAACGATAGTATTTGACGGGAAAGTTAGTGTACAGGCTGCTTTGAAATAATTAGCAATACTGTAATCGGTTGAACAATCACTGAATACAGCCTGATGTAACTATATAATCCACATTTAAGAATGTAAAGGAAAATTATAACAGCACGCACTTATTGAAATAGTAAAAGATCTAACTTTGAATTTGTTTTAATAATTTAAGATGTCTGAAAAAATGGAGTCCATACTTTTCTGTTCTCATAATAGTCCAGTAACAAAAACGAGTTTAAAATTGAAAATTCGATTTTATTATCGGTGGGAATTGTATGCCGATTTGGCCAAATTCAATTAAAATACCTTCTTCAGGTTTGTAAATTCGATACTAGTCAATTTATAACTTACTTTATTTGAAGAAGTAATGTAAAAATGTAACAATATTAAATATGTAACACTTTTTTTATAATTGTTAATTTAATTTAAATACCTTCTTCAGGCTCCTAAATTCGACACTAGTCTATTATCGGTCCCGTACGATCTCGCAACATTATAACTCACTTTATTCGAAGAAGAAATCTAAAAATGTGTCAATATTAAGTATGTAACACTTTTGGTGTAATTGATAAAGTAATTCATCTATATAACATATCCGCAGTTGTAATAATTGTTTAAAAATTTAATCGTTCTCTTTCGTATGATCTAGCAGTTCAAAATAAAATTGACTCAAGACCAACGATAAATACGTATAAATAGATTATAATATAAATTGAGGCCTAATTTTTTATAGAATCTAAAGTGTGTATAAACTAAACAAAAATCGGTTTTAGAAGAATAAATACTCCACATACAATAAACGGATTAGTGTACCTCTTTACCATTATTCTCATGAAGTAGAAAAATTACCATGTCGTAATAACTGAAATTGAGTATACTTTAGTCTGTCAAAAATATTCATAGAATTTTTTCCAAAATTCCATTGCGCGGCTCGTGTAAGTACTTAACAGCCATTATTCTAAAGTGTTTATAATTTTGATAAAACGGAATAATATAATCAATTTTAAGGTTAATGAATCACAATTCAAGTTTAGTAGTGTTACACCTATTTAATTAATTTAATAATCAAGGAAAAACCAACATAATTCATCATCTAGGTAATCTATTTTACCCTACTGGAAACATTTATTTGTAAGGTAAGGTACAAAATTAATTTCTTTGAAAAGGAAAAGAATTGTCAGTTACAATCAAATTTACACATTTTTCGTAATTAAATAAAACCGTGGGCATTACTAAATGGACATTAGAAACAATTGAGCAATAACAAATAATTGGGTAAACTAAATGTAATAAAGTCCTGCTTAAACTGAAGGAAAAATTTCTAATCCATTTCATTTCAGTCGCAAAGTAGTATTAAAGGTATTGTTCGGATGATAGTTTATTACGTAAGTCAAATTTTAGTACTAAAATAGTCTTACTATCGTCATTTGTTTTATAAATTAAGTGGATAAAAATCTTAATAGTAATAAGTATTTGACCTATGATTTATAAGTAATACGTAACAGTATAAACACGTTCAATTGGTTAATAATTTTGTATCATAATATCAGCTAAGAATACACTCTATTACATCTACTTAAAAGTATTAGTCTGTAACCACGAATTTCTCAATCGTAAATTAAAATTAATTTTTATTCACAATTTTGGTAATTTTAATTATATAGTATAATTTATGATTGTTGCAACCGTTTAATATTGCATGAAAATTTAATATATCATGAGCTTGCCGAGTGAATAAGTCAAAATCAACCAGAATAATTTAATTTTTAATGGTGGCAGCAAGCACTTGCACATTAAGCAAATATTTATCGTCTCGTATGTAAGACAAATATCCATAAAGATATATATACAAATTAATCTAAAACCAAGAGTCTTCCGCATCCCCCCTTTCAAATCCCTTCCTATGCTATTAAAGAGGAGTTGCCCCCCCCCAAAAAAAAACAGAGTTAACCAGGAGTCTGTGCGTATCGTATAAAACAAATGAATAACAAGGAAGTGTTCCGATAACCAGTTCTTGGAGTTTCCACCCGGGTTAAAGCAAGCTTAAGTGACTTCATTTGAGAAAGATGGCAGAGTACGCCATCGAAACGTCGTGGTTTAAGTTTGCTTTAACCCGGGTGGAAACCCAAGAACTGATTATTAAGAACATACATCGGAAAAATCTTTGGTATTTGATAAGGATGTAATTTTTTAATGTTTTAAAAATGTATAACTTTCAGAAGCAATTAATTGTAGATTTATTCTCCGAAGTCAATATCTTATTCATGGAAAGTTCTGTACGAGTATACTATCATCGGCTTTTTAAGGTCGGTGCCTTTTTACTGTAGCTATGTACAACCATTAGCCTTCATTGGCTGCTTTAATTCAATTAGTATCTACGCCAACGCCTATAAAATGACCGTCCAATTAACCGTCTATGATCTCGTGGCTTCTACTATGGAGCTTTCTTCGTATACCTTCTCGTAAGGATCCATTTCTGATTTCATACATGCTCTACTCGGTCTCTTATTATTGTTATTGAACCCGTAACGGAAATGTGTTACATTTTTCTCGACTACAATGTTAACTGGTGTTGATTTATACGCCTCTAAACGTTTGGTCCGTGTCACACATTCCAGGCCACATTTCCACGAAGAGAAAACATTCGTATTGATCGGATTGGAAATCTTTATACTCCTCCACAGTTGAAACTGTAATTACCATAGCAGCTCATTCGGACCAGTATGTCTGGTGGAGTCAGTCGGAGTTCCCCCATTATTATTGTTATTGATTTTATATGTATGAACAGTTCTCACATTTATCAAGGGACCTTTTCATCGAAGCTAGCCGCACTGGGTTGATTAGATATCAGGTTACTACTCCGGCTGTCACCGAAGGTCGCATGTTATTGGGAAAATGCTTCATACGTTTGCGGTAGCAAAACTGACCGACTGAATAATTTCAATTATTTCTAACATGAGGTTAAAAGCAATTATTAAATTAAAACGAGAAAATTGAGATTATAAATTTTTCCTGATGACGTCCGTTTGTAATGAAAATTGACAGTAATTAAACTTACAAACAGAGTCAGGTAAATTAATTTTAGATTTATAAAATTACAGTGGATCTAATGAGAAGTGTGAAAACTACGTCTAACAGAAACGTATTAATTATAATTAATTCGAAATATTTATGAACCAATGCTTTCAGATTAATCAAGTTTAGTTTATAATAATCGAAACAGGTTGATAACAATTTCACTAAAACGTGGGCATATACACTTTAAAATCACCTTAAATAAATTATTAACACTCTTCAACTATATAATTACATTACTTTTACTATTGTATGCGGAGTTCATGCTCTATTCCAATTCTATGTTATTTAAATATCAATTTGTGTAAATATAATATAGTTATAAAATAAAGATAACGTATATCAAAGCGCATATAGATAAATAAACGAAAGTTGATTGTATCAAAAAAATATCATTGCGTATTTTATACTCTTAAAAATGGCGGAATCAAAGGCACTATATATATTGTGTAATCATATGTAAATAAATAAAATTAAAATTTCTTATTCGAAGAAGAATGTAAATGTTAGAAGTTTAATCAGTCGATATTTTTCTGTAAGAACAAAAACGAGTAATTATGAAGTGTTAAAAAATTGTCTAATATGTCATTTAATTAAGAAAATCTTATAAATTCGTTAATTCAAACCAATTATCGAAATAATAACTAAAACGTATCACTATCAATTAAGGAAATACAATTTTGCATAAAAACTGAAATATTTCGCTTTAAATTTTTAGTACGTATTGCGGAAAAATGGATAAAATTAGATACCCACTTTTTTCAAATATTTAACTAATCAGACAAATTTATAGGAATATACCTTATGTATAGCAGATTTTCCTCATAAATGAAACAGGGAAACATATTACCGACTGACTGCAGTTAAAATTACCATCAAACAAAAACAATGGAATTAACCCAACCAATCGTCGAATGTTACAGATAAACAACAATAAGCTCAGGATTTTATGACAAATGTCTGCCAGGATTTTGTATGCGTCGAATCAAAGTAAACTAATATTTCATGCATGCAAGCACGAATATATTAATTAATCCCCACATACGTTTTTAAGTCAAAACATAAATAAATCAGTTTGTTTCGCAACGCGAACATGAGTATCGCAGTGTTACTTACCTTTGTGGTAGTCAAAATATCTTTATATTCTGCATTTTTATACATATAAATCATCCTACCGGTAATTAGATTGTTGAAATATTTCACATAAATAAATGTGTCCGAGTCTCTGAGTTCTCAATACCTCGCGTTCTTCATCATCAAAGTGTAACAATGACAATCTTTTAAGGGTTAATTGTCTCCTACACAGAGGATTAAGGACATTTAACTGAATCACAGTATTACAATTATTTTAAAAGCGTATAAAAAAGCTATGAAATGTTAGCGCTGAATATTTAATGTTTTGATTGGTTATCAACTTTTTCTCATCAAATATTTTAAACATATTATTCTCTCGTAATCGAAATTTTTGTCTAAATTTCAGGTACCGATCAAAATGCATGATATATTTGTTATAAGTAGTGCATTTCACTCATCAACTATCGTTAGTCCTCGCGGTACTAATCATGATGACGTTATAATTTAATTTATTCATTGAGACATCTTCGTAAAAGAAGGAACTTCTTAGAAACGTTCCTTTGAAGTTTACATCACTGATGACATGAGGAAAGATAGGGACAGCCGCAATACTGCCACATGCCAAGGAACCACTTTTATTTTGTCTTGTGGAGGCGTCAATCCAACGCCAACGCACAGTCACAAACTTCACCAAACTGCACCCTTCGTCTCCGCCTACAAATAAACCCAGTGAAACAACTCACTAAGAAATAACTTGTTATTTTTCGTTTTCTCAAACCATTGGTGCCAATATGTTTCAAAAATATATATTAAAATACTATATGATTTTATTTCAAATAGTATTCTATTTAAAATAATATTTAATTTTTATATGCATCTTTTATTAATTAGTTATATTTTACGACAATTTTAACTGATTTTTTATAGTTCAGAGATACTTTATTAATAAATAATCAACACCGTTCCCGTTCATATTTTACGCTCATCAGGTTGGCTATGAATATTATCTAATCCATAACATATATAATACACATATTCATATCATATTCATAGCCAACCTGATGAGGGTACAAACATGTACGAAAACATTGTTTATTATTGATATATATAATATATTTTTGTACCATAATAAAGTCTGACAATATCGTTAACTATCGTTTTATCAGTACTGACCTTTCCGTACATATAACCGAGATATTTCGAGTGTAGTAAATGGTGTACTCACTAGTATTACACAATCATAATTTATAATTATTTTCAGGCAAGATTTTGCACTATTAAAATTAGTCAACTATTATAAGAGTTAATATAATTTATAGTAACAGGCTACATGAGGGTAATCCACGCGGTGGCAACTCCTCGGTAATAGCATAGGAAAGGATTTGAAAGGGGGGAAGCGGAAGGGTAGAAGAAGGTTATATAGAGTCCCTGGGCTGTAGTTAAAGATTCCTACTCGGTATTTATCTAAAAGTGATGCAGGACAAACACTAGAAATCATTTAGTTCGGGCATTGTGTACTTCTCTCCCACGCCCTTCCGATGGTCAGAGAGGGGTTTGCTGTGGGGACGCATCCTTACCTTCTCCGTGCCTTGACCACTTTAGGAGGCAGCTGGCCGACCGTTCCAAATGGAACAGCGGACAATCTTTACCGTATGCCCAAGTTATGAGAGACCGGAACATACAACTCTAAAAACAGGCCCATTTGCCTCTGCTTGTGGGGAACCTTAGTTCAAAAACTGAGAGATGAAAGGGCATCTCCAAAGTTAGTCCCCTTCGTCTCTCCGGCCATGTAAATACGTTTTTCTATCAACGGGATGTCTGGTAATTTGTAGAATAATAAATAATGCTTTGGAAGCTATGTAAATTAAGACAGTTTTGAAATAAAAAATTTGTATATCAAATTTATAATTATTTTCGAATGAAGTATAAATGTTAAAACTGTTGATATTGTACATTGAAGACATAAACCATTAAGATTTAACTATATTACAATTTACATTACACTTACAATTTTAACCAAAAAATAAGGTAAGTTTTCCAATAGAATATTATTCGGTAGATAATCGCAGTAAGCGAAAATACGATATATACTATATCGAACAACTTTCTATTAAGATATGAAAGTTATGACTAAAGAATTATCTGTTCTAAGATTTTCAAGTATTTTCTATTCAACATATACCTTACATTTAACAAGTTAAAAATTGTACAAAGTTGCAATACAATTAATTGTAATAGTGGAAAACATAGACGTGATGACATTTTATTTATTTAGTAGTCGTCCTCTAAATATACGCTGCTGAAATTGAAATATATTTCCAAAAAACGTTAATAATACACGAAACACCGTTAGCATGATGGGGAATTATGGTGAATAGTTAAAATTTCTTCTCTGGAGGGTGTGTAGTTAATACTGTATGTTTTTTTTTTATTTTCTTCTGACGGTATTTGTTTTTACAGTCTCGCAAATGAAACGAAAAGGACCAGTTATGGAAAACGTCACACGAAAATAACATTTATTATGGGTTGTGTTCGATGTTCGTTATATACTGACGATATTAGTAAAGAATAACATATGATATGATGAATTCGTAATAAAAATAAATAAAAGTATAAGTACTTTCCTTGAAATTAAATAGCAACCACTGGTATGGACACAAAACGTCAGTTTGTTTCGTAGCCCAGGGTATTTGATTCTTTTTTAGTGCTGGGTTTAGTTCGGTTCATTTTTAAATATTATATTTTATAAAACTAAGAATTTATCGGAAATTTCTGCCCAACACGACAATATTTCACCTTAAATATTTTGATTGTAAATATAAAGCGAACTTTAGGTGCGATTGTGCAAGAAACAGTGTTTAAATATAAATTTGCTTTCCAGCTGATTAATTTAATTAGAATATAAATGATCAATTTGAACCTGAACATCGAATACCTAAGTGTTCAATGTTGTCGTACACACCTGTCTTGTTGAAATAATTTCAATAGTGGCACTTATTTCAACAGTAATGTGTTTTTAAAATATTCAAAATAAAATAAGACACTATAATTCCATATCCCAGAGTATAATCTATTTTCGTGTTTTAAATTGTTTGTTTATTTCTGTGTACATTTGATCTGGTTTCTGGCAATAGATCACATTTTGTACCTACATAACACGTGACGTAATTTGTGAGTATAATGTTTCCTAGTTATAGTACTGATTTAGTGGTAAGGCGTTTCAATTGTTTTTTCTACGAGTAAAGAATCAAATGTTTATAATATTTTAAGGGACAACGTCAACAGTATTAAAATAATTTAATGGCATGTATATTTTTCTAATGTCCCTTGTATCGTTTTTATTTATAAGTTCACATCAGAAACCCAACGTTCGAATCTCATTACAGCCTTTATCTCCATTTTTTCAATTACAATTTTCTACTGGGGCCGGTTCTGAATTTTGATACAAAAGGTTCTCGCTCGCAATCTTCTTGATCTTTCTTTAACCAAAGTTTCTTAATTTTACCCGCAGTGTTCGCGATTGTGAAACTTTGAAGGCAATTAATTGTAAAAAGTTCTATATAAATAGATCGTAGTTGATGTTATCGTTGAAAATTTTCTATGTTTTGGATTGAAACGATCTCATTGAATGACGTCCTTAACATATCGACATTTAGTATTACAGACTAATCAATTATTTAATGTTCTATTTTTATTATTGTAAGTACCTGACAGTTTTTAATGTGACCATGGCGCATATTTATTTAGAGAGTTATACAAGTTGGCAAAATGTATGGAAAAATAATAATATTTTAGTACAAACTTTATATATTCCACATTTGCACTGCACAAAAGGACTGTTATACTCATTCATTATATCCCTACTATTATTCAGACCAGGTTATACACTTGAGTAATTTGTAGCCTTGACTTAAAGGTCATTTAATCTTGATGGAAAATTTTATTCCAAATAATATGTTTCGCGATCAAATTCAAGGCTTTTCCGTAATTATGGCTCGAAGAGCTTGCTGGTTTCATCAAAGATCGTGGCCACTGTAAGAGTATTTATTTTGCAGTACAATTACAAAGCAGATGCTGAATATCACGGTTTCAGAAAAAAACAGCGTTGCATAATGGTGTTATTGCGAAACACGTCGAATGAGATTGTAAACAAAACTTTCTGTGAGACTTACAGGAACATCATAGTTACTTAAATGAAGCAACGACAGTTTTTAAAAACTATCTGTTAATATTTATGGAAATGTGAAATTATGAACTAATATTAAATTAATCTGTAAATAAAAATAATTTTATACTATGTCCATTCATTTTTCCTTAAGGGGTTATGGAAACAGTGCATGAAAATAGTTTTTGTTCCTGAAAATGATTTTTTCCTTGCCATATTATAGGGCATTCGATGGACATTAGGACTTATCGTCCAATTAGATTTGAATTTAATGCATAATTTCAGTGATTTAACGCAACCTGCATGCAGTGACATACAGAAATACACTTGGCACAAATCCACATATATTTTTGTTCACGTGCGGGTGTGTTTGTGTAATTTCGCTACATTAACATGCTGTTAAAAGAGTTTTTAAAATGATTATTTAACTTCCAGTTTGGATGACTGAAATAGCAACCGGTAGAGGATGTGGAGAACATAGGAGAGGAGGCAGACTTAGAGCTAGATGAAAGGTTCTCTTCCTCAATGAATGCGATAAAACTCATATTCCTTTGTTGAAGAAGTTTACGTTGGAAGCAGATCTTCTGTTGGGGAAAAACAGATAAATCCTTACAATTCTTTTAAATGAGATATTTTTGCTTAATTTAGGCACTTCTTGTTCCAAGGAAAAATAATACGTATTCCATTAAATCTATTCCAAGTTTCGTTAGTTAAAAATAAATAATGGCTCTGTAAAAATTATTTTCTTGCATCAAGTTTTTTTTCTTTACGATAAACGTAATGGTATAAAATAAATTGTACGTTGTAAGAGTTTAATCAGCAAATAAACCTTCTGCCATTCCTAAACCATACAATAAAGAAATTTCAAAATAATTCACATATATCGAACTACATAAACTAACTTACCAACACAGACGCTTCTAGTTACTAAAATTTTAAGAACCTGTTTAAAATTATAATAAGTGATATAATATCATGGGAACTACGTCGAAAAAATAAATATATATTTATTTCCGTGTTAATGTCACGATATATACTTACATTTTTTAATTAATCAAAATTAATCTTAGAATAAATCCTTACGTACGTTCCCTTTCCACACTTTATATCACTTCCTATATTAATAAAAGGAGAACCCACAACGTTTATTATCGTCACACAGCCAGTTTCTTTAAAAAATAAGACCAGTGTTGTATGAACGATGAGTGTAAACTGCATCATTTTATGATGATTTAGATTAATTCTGAAAAAATATAATTGTTTAACATATCATTATGATTAATAGTTTTAATTAACATATGGGATTATAGCATTATAAGGACTGCGATACAAAATTATTAGAGTAGTTTTACCAAATTCTTTGATTTTTTTCTAAACCAAGTTTCCGCACAATACATTGTTTTTCTATTTTCAAAATAGTTATTTGAATACGAAAGAAACTCGTTTCAATTCGTTGATTTGTGTAATAGCGTCCTTGTAAAACATTGAAACGCCAGCCTTCGGTGTTCTTGTTTGATCGCCTGACTAGGCTTCCGAGAATTTTCTTACAACATTTCGTGGTAAGACCTTGCCGTCAGTGGATCTGCCAAATTACTCCTTTTTGTGATCCTTCACTGAGTAAAGACAAAGGCATTACATAATACAATGGAGTGTCTACGTCAAAGACAATTGGGCTTAAAATGGTAACAATCATGCAACACGGCTTTTAATTATGCATCCATACTTTGTACGAAGTCGGCTAATGTATCTTAAGTGAACTTTTCTTGTTACGAGTCAAATATTTGTTTATATATATATATATATATATATATATATATATATATATATATATATATTAACAGATTTTCTTATTGCAAAGCAGTACTCGAAAGCTTGATTAAATTTAATTAAAGAATTCAGATACAAAAAACTGGACAGAATCGAGTCCGTGACCACTGGTAGGTATTTGGTGAATATCACAATGTATATTAGCCTGAGATACAGTCCCCCATTACGATTTCTGCAAAGAACGGAGATAAGGAGGAACCTATACGTACCCCGAAATTTGATGATAATATTGTTTAATGTAAAGAAAGTAAAATGGAGGATTAAATTAACACCCATATAAACGTAAAAGTTGTTATTTTAGTCACATAAATACATCATCTGTCGAACCTTATAATCACAGAAAATCCAATAAAAATAAATATGGTGGATTCAGAACAACGACTTCAATTATAAATTATTTAGTTATAAATTATAAAGTTGAAAATTGAATTACCGTCTCTCAACACTAAATCTTTACTCTTTCCTTCATTAGTTCTAAATTCTTAAATGTGCTGTTTATGTACATCTGCGTTGATAATTGTGAATGCAGTTACTGAATTTAGATTTTAGAGAACCAAAAGTGTTGTTTTAATTTAAAAAATGGTGGGCCGACAGTATGAGTTCGAAATGAAAACAAAGTTGGAATTAAGATCTACATCTTGTGGCAATTATGCTTCAATGAACGGAAACCTGAACTGAAAGAACCATTTCTCATTTTAGCTTGTCTAAGTATTAGAGTCAAAATAAAGGCAGATCGTAATTGAGTATTGTCAATCGAGGAACACCAGTTCCTAAAGTACCTCCAAGGATAGTTTAGAAAGAGGGTTATTGACAGAAGACGATTTTAAATGGCAACGTCAATGCTGTCCTTGGTGAGACGATATTTTTAGGTTGTACTCTGGTCATAACAGGTCATAGCTGATACTTCAAGGATGTTGAACAAATATTGTCCTCTAGACGAAACCAGAGTACATCGTTGCTTACGATTATGTGGTATATCAAGGCCATGTCTGAATGGCATTACGTAACCTAGGTAAGCGAGTGTTTTATTCGAATTACAGTCAACAACAGATTCTCTAACTGCAACTTAGTCATGAATTTGAACACATCCCTTTGAAAAGTCCTGCACTACTAACTGCACACGCTACAGCACTGAGGGAAGAATGGACTGCCGTTTCCCAGGGGAAGTTCCACCAACCATTGAAAGTCTCCCTGCAGAGTTATAGCTGTCATAAAGGTACCTGGTACAGTTATAACACTGAAACTTGGAGTGAGAGTGGGTGTCTTTGCACCTTGGATTAGATTATCTATTTTATGGATTCTCGTAAATGTCCTTAGCTGTAATATACTATTAAATCGTCCCTAACTACTATAAGATAACAAGTAAATTTCATTCACCACGTAATACATCTTTTCTAGACTTCAACGTTATGAAGTTCCCTGTCCAAGGTATTGTTTAATAAACCATTTCAAGGAAAGAGATTGTGATTCTCTGATCTATTTCAACTTTGTCGAGATTTTTTTATCTTAAGTCCTAAATTCAATTTCACTATCCTTTGGAAATGAGCTTTCTTGTTCGTATGACAATATTTTTATAATAATAGAAGAACTGTTAAAATATAATTACTTCCTTTGTTGAATATTATCATTTGAATGAAGCAGTCTGCAACTTGTTTAAGTAATTATCCCTCATATAAATTTCGTTTCTTGTTCGAATTGTCATTATATATTCTTCTATATCCATGAACCTGATTTTACTTCCTTGTCATTATTACACCTCCTACGATATTAATAGTTTCTCAGAACCATCTTAAAAACCGGATACGACATTTTATAATATTTTATGTCCATTAGTATTGTCTTTCAGCCCATTAATATTTTAAGAAATACGATTTATTTTCCTGATTCTAGACGCCGAGGTCTTCTGTACTCTTAAATGTTACTATCATTTAAAAAACTTAAAGTTCCTCAGAGCATTGTTTTATGTACAGTAAAATAAAACTATTCAACAAAATACGTATACAGATTTGAAGGTATCTGATTTATATGTCATTAACGGGACAGTTCCGCATTGAAAAATATCGCCTAAGCCTTTTTGAATCAATTATTCGTTATTCCGGAATAAATATATACAGTAATGTTCCGGACGTAATAAAAACTTTAAGTATACAAAATTTATTTATAAAGAGTTGTAAATCATTGTTAATTAATGGAGCATATTACTCGCTGAAAGAGTTCAAAGATGCGAAGGACGGATTAAATCCTGTTTAATAAAACAGTTTCCTGCTGTTTTATCAAGTTCTGCTATTCTTTTATAATTATAATCTTCTGTCATTTAACTGCCAACTTTTTTTTCATGTTTTAAAAAAATCGAAGTAATATTCTATGCTGGAACTCCGACGAAAGAAAATTTATTAATATAGTTATATTGATATAAATATATTTAACATAGTTATATTGATATAGTTATATTTAATTACTGTTATATTAGTGTTTTTAACGTTGCTTTAAATTATATATATTTTTTTGTAAAATACAATGTTTTTGTTTTTGAACTTTGTAGTTGTAATAGTTGATTATTTTTTTGTAATCTTATATGATGACGTATCCTATTTTCTCGGCCGAGGACTAATAGAATGAATAATAGATCAAAATGTATGACTGGGGAAAAGGTACTAAAATTTTTCTGAATCATTAACTATTTCAAGCACAAGTAACGATAAATGAAATTAAACGGATACTTTATTAAGCTTGCAACACTTAACAAAAAAATTTAAAGTAAGATTTATTTTTAACTTTTTGTTTCTTTGCTCTGATACTTCATTATCAATACATACGCTAGGGAGATTTAATTTATTAGTCTTAGATTTATATTTATTATTCGTTCCATTATTTCTCGACCGAGGAAGTAGGATACGTCATAATATTAGATTACAGGAAAAGAATAAAATATTACAATTACAAGCTTAAAAAACATTGTACTATACAGAAATTATATGATATAGAGGAACGTTAAAAATAATAATATAACATTGATAAAAGAAATGATAACTATTTTAATTTTCAATTTAGATTCGAATTTTCCAGCAGCAAATATTACTTCGATTCCCGTCGAACACGAAAAAGAAAATAAGTCGGCAGTTAAATTCTACAAGATTATAATTTTAATTTAATAATAGTATAACTTGATAGGATACAAGCCAACTATTTTATTAAAGAGGATCTAATTTGTGTTCATATCCATGAACTCTTTTAGCGAGTAATTTGCCCCATGATTAACAAAGATTTACATCTCTTTATAAATATATTTTGAATAATTAAAGTTTTCATTTCGTGTGGAAGACTATTGTATAGATTTACCCCGGTAAAACGAATGCTTTATTCAAAAAGTATTAGGCGATGTTTTTCAATGCAGAGTTGAGAGCGATTTCTGATATTGCATAAATGATTTGTTCCGTTTAGGGCATACAAATTATTATTTCTTCAGACAAACTTTAAAATTTCTAGAATCAACGTACAAGTCAAAGTTAAAATCCCAAGGTTCCGAAACAAAGGCTTGCAACTGGAATTCCAATCCGCACCCGATATTATTCGTACGGTCCGCTTTTGTAGTTAAAAATTTGAAACGCGTGATATGAACTACCCCAGTTTGCTTTTCCGTAAGACATTACAGAATGAAAATAGACATGGTATATCATTATATAAGTAGATATATCTCTTTCTCGAACTAACACTTTTAATGTGAAGCAAATTTTGCTACGTTTTCCAGACAGTTCATTTATGTGGTGATTCTTCTTTTCATTACTCCTCGAAATGGGAAACAGTATACGTTACTGTATACATACAAAGTTAAACATACAGATTAAATTGGTATTAAAGTATTACGTCCTACTAATAGTACTAGCAACTTAATGCAGTTATAATTAGTATTAACAGTTCATCATAAAAGCAAGGTTAATCAGAAATAAAATTTCGATGTAAACGAAACACTTATTATATCAAAATGGAATTCCATCTCTTTCATGAAGCGTGATATTCAATTCTTGTGTCAATTAAAGTCGTAACTCCACTACAAAAATTATTAAAGTCTTGAAACGCAGCCTGGCAACCTCTCTTCGTGCGATAACATCCAACATCGCGAAGTCATCCGGAGTGACGTCCTCCATTGTCCGCAGATAATTACCTGGGCGATGCCACAAACGAAATGCACCGAGGGCTACAAAATTGAATATTTCACAATATACATGCTGTGATATTTAGAGAGTAGAGTGTATCTATAATATTGATGAATTGAATATATATTAAACTTAAAGACTTAAATAATCAAATGTTTAATTTTGATAAATTTGAAGTAAAGGTTTGCCTTTTCTCAAACCTGAACTAACCCATACATGTCCGAGGCAGTTTATGACAGAACCTTATTTTTCACTGTGAAATATTCTTATATTGTCAAAATAAATGACTAAACAGAATATTAAAATTTATCAATTAATGTATAAGATACAATGTGGTCTAATAAAAATAAATTATCTCATGAAATATTTTTCGTTGAAGAGAGTTTCGTATTTTCGTAATTGTAAATCATAAACTAAAATTCGCCTTTCCCTTATGTCACAGTGTTTACCATATGCTACCCCAATGCAATGAGGTCAGTGAGGGAGCGAGGGAGAGGAAGTAACTGCTTTTAGCGGTTTCAATCAAGCCGGCTTTGCACAACGTTCTACTTGCATATTCTTAACCCGACTACGGAGACGGAAAATTTGGTCTATGTAACCTCTATGTACAACTCAAAACTAAAGTCAATTGAATCCCCCTACATATACATGTATATATATAATTTGAAATGAGATACAAAATTTTGTATTTTACGTGAATTAACGTTTGCTGTTTATACGGCTTGATCCTATTTTTACTAGTTAACAGTTTAGATGTAACTTATTCTTACAACTATTTTATTTAATAGTGTAAATGAGACATTTCCTCTGAATATAAGTCATTTTTTGTCTCGAAAGCAAAGATTTGCAAATCAATTTAGAAAAGAGTCTTCGGAATATTCACCAGTTAATTTCGAGGTGGCTGGTGGCACATTTCTAAAAACATCTGCGCTTCTATATACGTAATAACGAAAACATCCTCATTGATCGCTTTCTTGTAAATATAGAGTGATTTCTAAGTTTTGGAAGGTCCGCTAATAATATTCATATAGCGTATAATAATTTTGTTTCACGGCTCTATAGAATTACAAAAAAATATATTTAAAGTGATTCAACCGTTTTCTTGTGAATGTTGAAAAAACATTAGCGTGACGATCGGTTATTTAGGTTGTTATCAAGAAACGTATGACAGGAAAAAAATTAATGTTTTCTAAGCTATATACAGATGAACTAGGTTTCTTTATTTTTTCGAGAGGTGTAGAAGTAAAAATATTAAGATATTTGAAATTCAGGTTTCAGATTTAAAGCGAAATAAACTGAAACGCAGATAGGTTAAAAGCAAAGTTAAATTGAAAGATGAGTTACAACGACTATTTTTTATACTAATCGAAGTAATGATGCATTTAATATAATTAATTTATTGTTACATAGTCCAAACTAAACGGCAGTAAAAAGTCCGTATAACAGGACGCATATCCAATTTTTAGTCTAAATACCTAAAAAAATATTATTAACTCCAAGCTGTCTTTTTATTAGAAAAATGGAAAAATTTACATCTTGACCCATAATACGACTCTAAACTTAATTCCCAAATGCTTTTAATTAAAATTAAAATCACTGCAATCAGTGTACAAAAAGACAAGTATTTATTTCACTGAAGATCAGCTCATAAGGCGTTAAGCTTCGAGCGAAAACTTTTCTTCCGTTCTTGAATGAATTCAATACAACGATACAAAAATATCTTACATTTATAATATTATCAATAAATAAATTATCGACCTTAGGTCAGAAAATTGTTTATTAACGAAAAATTAAATCGTTGTTTTAGGACCTCTTCAGGTTTAGTAATTTTATATATAAATCATACAAAAAAAATCCTTTGCGTAAATAAACAATTTTCTGAATTCAATGTACACATGATCTATTTATACATAATATACATTCAACATTGAAGACCTAAAATTATGCAGTGAAAAATATGATTCAGTAAATTACATTTGACCCTGTGATCAGGTCTACTCAACGGGCAGACAGAGAAGGCTCGCGTGGGACCGGGAGTCGCCACGGATAGGTCAGTGGTCAGAACGGCCGCGTAGTTTATAGGCGATCCTAAGTTCCCTTCCTGTCAGATTTTTGTATTGTAATACATTCAATCCGTTGTATGCTTCAATTTTAAGCTAACCTCTTTGTCTGTTAATATGAATGCTTTTTATTATTTAGTTTAAAGGTGTGGAGAATAATTTTTAAAATCTTTTGATAATCTTACTTCTACATCTGAGGAAAGAAAGTATTATTTGATTTATATCGATAGTCCTGCATATCGTCTTGCTTCAGATTAGTACAATCAATACGGTATGTATCCATGTTCTGAAAAATATTTGAACGTTGTATTAATTCCAGCCTAAGCGTTGGCGTTATTAATATATTTTTCTTAGTTCTCACATTCTTTTTTTTAGGGTAACAGGCTACATGAGGGTAATCCACATGGTGGCAACTCCCCTTTAATAGCATAGGAAGGGATTTAAAAGGGGGGGGGGTGCGGAAGGGTAGAGGAAGGTAGCCAAGGGTTAACTAGGGCCCCCGGGCTATGGTTTAAGGATCCTACCCGGCAATTCGCAGGGAAAACCCTAGAAAAATCTGGATCAGTTAGGTCGGGCATTTGGTACTTGTCCCACACCCTTACGATGGCGGGAGAGGGGTTTGCTGTGTGGCCGCAGCTTTATCCTCGTATGCTTTGACCAGTTTAGGAGGGTGCTATCCGACTATTCCAATAGGAATAGCGGACAACTCTTACCGTATGGCCAAGGTCTGCGTCCCCGGAACATACACCACTTAAAACAGGCCGAGTTCACTCTCACCTTTATTGTTAGAACATCTTTCTTGTTATTAACTGTGACAACAAAAGTAATTCCGGGAACACCTATGGAAAGAAAGAAATTGCCACATCTATGTCCAAGAAAAGAAATTGTTAGGTTACTATCAGTCCAAGGACCATATAACGCAAACCCTCACAAAATGGGCGGGGCGTTTTCAAATATATGTGAATGCGGCTCAGCACCGTAAACACCTGAACAGGTCTTAAATGACTGCATCATATGGATGGTTACCTTTAAAAATATTAAGAGGATGGACAAATAAAGAATTATAGGAAAGAAAAGAAAAATTCAACTCACTCCAAACAGAACTTAAAACAATGGAAAAGTCTCAACAAGAAAGAGAGCAACAAAGATACATGTAATGAAGGGTTTTCAGGGCGGTGAAAGTCCCCCACTACCCTAGGTCACTAGGGTGCCTGCGCTGTGCGCCACGGTTTTGAATCCAAAAACGCTAGAGGGCAGAGTAGAAAGAAGAATAGTTATTGTAACCTCTCTGGGTAACCAGCAGCTAAGGTTTTTCCTTCATGACTGGCGAGCCTACTCTTTAAGCGCAATTATTTTCCAGGAAAATTAAAATGGAATAGAACAAAGTATATAAAACAACAAAACTAAATAATGAACAAAGTTGAGATTCTTCCTCCCTACGAAACCAAAATAAGATATAGGACTTAATGGAGTAAAAGAAATGTAATATCAATTTCATCTTTCTATTTATATTCTTCAATTAGAAAGCTTCCCAAAACCCGAAAAGAAGAAACGGTATTATATTACTCGTGCCGTACTGAATGACTTGGTGTGGGTGAGCTCAGACACGGACTGTGCGAACTCTCCGTTCTATTCGTGCGTGCATCCTGTCAATCTGGAGAGTTTGCCGCCTCGTCGGCCGGCCTTCAGCTGGCTAGCCACATGGTATATCCGGCCCGCGGCAGCGCACAAATAGCAGCAGCTCAATTTAGTGTGATGAGCACCTATACGTACTTCCCTAAAACAAATCGGTCAGATAATCCTCAACTACCGTTATAATAATTTTTTTTTCTTTGTCTGAACCAAATATGGCTCAGCGGAACGTATACCAACTGAAGATAAAACTGGACTCCTGACCGGGTGACAATAGAGATTAAGTTGATCTGGAAAACAGATCGTCTAGTACCCACACTACCACTCCCAAGCTAAACTGTAGTGTTAGAATGCTGTTTCTGTTAACTTGCTAATAATCCAGATCGTTTATGTTTATCATACCATAAAACGGTACACCAGGAATGCTCAGACTTGTACTACCAGCGATCGACCGCAAAGCGACGGCAAGCGATCGACAAAATAAAAGACGGTCGGAGGATGGTTAGAAACTAAGTTCTAAGGCAGGATATGAGCTTGTCGCTGTTACTACCCATGTATGGGTATTTGGATACTTGCCAATGAAAAATCTGACTTCTACTACTAGAGTAAAATACAATGTACCTAAAAACTAAAAAATAATTATTATAGATTCAGTTTATGTATACATACTAACAATTATAATTATATGTCAGTATATAACATTTAATATTTGTTCTCTTCATAAGATGGCACGTAATTGCTGATAGAAAGGATGATAGGTGATCGTCAGTTAACTGATTTAATAATTTTCATTTCAGAAAACGCAGATTACCGTAGATAAGTTGACCCAAATAATTCGGTTATTTGAAGCCCACCTGGTTTTAAAAGTGGATAATTCTCTTCAGATATAAAAGACCAATGACTTTGCATCACTTTCTCTAACTTTGAGATGTATATCCGATATTAACTGAAATATCTAATTTTCGACAAGTGACAAATCATGGTTGAAGGTGTTTGAAATTTCAGTGGAAGGTTTTTGAACGTCTACGACTAGAGAACTCGTGAAAGGTACAATGTTAAAATCGGAAAAATACGTCTTTCAAATTCACTTAGAATATTTCTTACTTCTGTCACATAAATGCCGAAATGTAACTCAGGACTTGCCCTTACTTGAAAAAATGGAAAATTTATCAAATAGCTTGTATTTATTTGATTAATTAGTAGCACCAATTTACTTTTGAAAAAGTTTATTGGACTAATCATGTCGGTAATGGTTTTATCTTTACCTTGTAGCTCCAAGTTAATTTAAATGACATCGCATATATTAAGGAATTAAAGGGCTACTGTTCGTTTTTAAACTATCTCGGTGTCACCTTTTAGTTTTTCGGAATAATATGGACTTATCGCGATCGACTTTTAAAGCCCTCGCGATCGACCATTTTTGCACCCCTGCGGTACACCCTTCAGCATATCCTAGTCGTTTAAACCTTATGCGCATAGCGACTCTGAAAATTCAGTAAGCAAAGTAGTAAGTCATAACAGTCGAGATACAATTTATTGAAAATGACTTGGAGAAATAGTCGGCCAGCTGCCTCCTAAACTGCTCATGGCACGGAAACGGCGAAATCGCTCTCTCGCAATCGGAAGGGCGTGTGAAAAGTACCAAATGCCCGACCTAGCTGATGCAGGTTTTTCTAGGGTTTTCCCTGCATCACTTTTAGAATCTTTTAACCATACCCCTAGTTAACCCTTGGCTACCTTTCTCTGCCTTTACTCATACCCCCTTTCAGTCCCTTTCCTATGTTATAAGAGGGGAGTTGCCGCTATGTGGATTACCCCATATATAACCCTTCTACGCCTTCATCTTCTTCTTTCTCATATTAATTGAATACCAGAGAGCAATAGTAGACGTCAAATCGTTTTGCTGTAACTTTACTGCCGTACAAACATACGAAAAGTCTTCTCGCTTATAAACTATTACACATTTTGGTTACCACTAGAACCACGAATATTTTTTAAAAAAATATTATTATGGCGTATTTGTCGAATGCTTCTGAATGTTGTGTTCAGTTTTATGTTCTGAAACCTGAGGACTGAAAACAGGCTGTTAGTTGTTATTTAAAGTTATATTTCACTGCTCAGGATACTATAATAATATTTGTCTCCCTAAATTCCAACGGGAATTTACCCCAGGAACTGAATACATATTACTGATTTATGTACATTGTTCCCGTATTACTGATTTAGAATAGAGGAAGTAATTAATCTTGAAATATAGCTGATTCGCGCCGCGATTCGATTCTGTACATACACCATTTGAATTGTCATTGTGGGCTTCAACTGCAGAACCAGGCGCACAGACTTTTTACGGTCTAAGTATTATATATTTAGCGTCTGATGTGTAATAGTAAGAACATTGTCCTTGACTTCAAACTCAAATATGAAGAATAAAAGGTTATCGAAACGTTGCACAGTAATCCCTGTTGTACATGGTTGGAAACCCGATTTTTTTTAGGGCTACAGGCTACATGAAGGTAATCCACTTTGGGCAACTCCCCTTAATAGCATAGGAAGGGATTTGAAAGGGGGGATGCGGAAGGGTAGAGGAAGGTAGCCCCTGGCTATATTTTAAGGATCCTACCCGGCATTCGCCTAAATAAATGCAGGGAAAACCTTAGAAAAACCTGCATCGGGTAGGTCGGGCATTGGGTACTTGTCCCACGCCCTTCCGATAGCGGGAGAGGAGTTTGCTGTGGGGACGCAGCATTCCCTTCTCCGTGCCTCGTCCATTTTAGGAGGTAGCTGGCCGACTATTCCAATGGGAATAGCGAACAATTCTTACCGTATGCCCAAGGTCTGTGACCCCGGAACATACACCTCTCAAAACAGGCCGAGGTGCCTCGGCTTGTGGGAACCTTAGTTCAAAAACGGAGAGGAAAAGGCATACCCAAAGGTAGCCCCTTCGTATCTCTCCTCGCCTGGAAACCCGTTTTTTTTTTAGGGCAACAGGCTACATGAGGGTGATCCACATTGGGCAACTCCCCTTTAATAGCATAGAAAGGGATTAGAATGGGGGGATGCGGAAAGGTAGAGGAAGGTAGCCAAGGGTTACTAGGGCCCCCGGGCTATGGTTTAAGGATCCTACCCGGCATTCGCCTAAAGAAATGCAGGGAAAACGCTAGAAAAACCTGCATCGGGTAGGTCGGGCATTTGGTACTTGTCCCACGCCCTTCCGATGACGGGAGAGATTTTTCCTCAGAAAAACAACCGGGAAAGTCTTTCATCTGCGAAAGATTTAAATATATTGATAACTTCTTGCTTATTAAAGATTTAAATTTTTTTGACAATTGTGAGGTAATACTATTATACAGATATTTCGGGTATTCCATTGGCAGAGAAAGAAAGCGGAAATAAGGCAGAGAGAATACCAAAGTAAAGATGCGAAGCAAATAAAGGAGTAAGATACGAACAACCAGGAATGAAACCCAAATAAGTTAGGTTTATTTTTGAGCGGAGGTGACAGTGACAAAGTAATAAATCGGCCAGTAGGGGCGCTGAGTAAGAAAGAAGTAGAGATTTACACAAAAGTTTCGAAGATCTGAATCCTAAATGTCGAGATAGCTCTCTCTTTAGGACTAGGCCGAATTTAGTAAGTCTGCACCCTGTATCTGATTATTATTCTCTTTCTGGCGACAGTTTCTTTACTGTACTGCTGTATTTCCACTTCTTACACAGACAATTGTATACTCGAAAAATCTGTATAATAATCTTAAAGTTGTGTTACATTTCAATCTGTCTGTAGGTCTTTGTCAAACACTGGTTGAAGACACACTAAGCAAGAGAGCAAATGTGAGATACAAAGTTATAAAAACAAATATGACACATGTTAGAGATTCTGTAGGAAAAATTTATGGATGTTGTTAAGGTCAACCAAATTATTTAAAGTTAATTTTTTTTCAATAGATTTACCATCTAAAATATATGCTTTTTTTCAAAATCAAACATATGATTTAGGCTAGTTATAAACATTGTTCATTAATGTGGAGATCTAAAATTTGCTTTGTTTTCTTTCATTCTAACGGTACTATACCTTTTAGACTTGCAGATATATAACACAACTTTGTGTTTCAGCAAATTATTAATATTTTCTACTCAATACTGAAAGTCAATGTTCTTACAATTTAAGGTTTAAATGAATACATATTTCCTCTATAACATGTAGTATTAAAATAAAAAAATTACGTCTGATTTAAAGTAATGAATAAAAAAGGTAAACAATTGAGACAAAAAAAGTGATAGTATATATACCACACAACATTAAAAAAAATTTCTGAATTGGCTATCTTTCTTATTCATTATTTTCATACCGACGTAATTTTTTTTTCATTTTAACATTTGACGCCTAGTCTTTAATAGCGTCTTCTATTTGTTTTATGTTTATATTATGTCTTTTCTCAATTATGTTTTGCTTACTTTCGGCTTTAATATTTATTCTAGTTTTAAAACTTGGTTATAACTCTCGAACAAATTAGTTATTGTGAGGATCCAGTGTGAGTTTTTACTTAATTGTAGAAAATGTGATATTTGCCAGTTCATTTACAAAATTTAGAGAATAAATTTAACAGTATTTCTTTCTTTAATTCGAAACTTTCTTATAAATACAATAACAAAATTAAATTTTTCAGTCATGTACCCTAAACTTGGAAAACTAAGAAAAACATTCACACATACCGTCCTTAACTAAACAACTTGTTTTTAATGAGAAATCTATAACTAGAATGGTGCCCACAAACATCTATGACGAGTTTTTTTCTTTCGCCAATCCTCTCGTTTAATCAGATATCATTTTCACCTAAGGGAAGCTAAAATTAAGAAGTTTGATTTCATATTTCACAAATTTTTTCCAATTACTTCACACACAAGTACAATACTTTTGAGTTTTGTCAACTGAAAAGTCAAGTTGTGTCGCTCTAAGCCCTTCTTCGCCCCTGAGAAAATTGACAAGGATCCCAGAAACGTTGTGTGGTATTTATATTGTCACATTTTTGTTTGAATTGGCTATCTTTCTTATTCAACATGTATTATTGTAATTCATTTAAATACAGACAGTGCTTGGATCAAAAGCTGTATATGAATATTGTATAGAACATATGCAAAAAGTCAACGGCGATTGTTAAAAGGTATTAGCGTCACATCTAGTGAACGGCGAAATAAAATCGTTCACCTGTTAAGAGCAATTAAATTTTACGGTTAATCCAATGGTCGAAGAATTTTTAAAAGATTTGATTATCCGACAGAGTTCACTTGACAACTGCAAATTAAATATTTTTTATCAATCTAAATACAAACTGCCAAATTTCAAACATAAGTCTATTGAATCGTGTTTTGAAAACAATTTAAGAAATATACTTATCTAATATGCCCATATACTTTATACAAATTAAAAGTATAATAAATAATTGTTTAAATATTTCTACGCACGCATAATAATTGTTATTTACTATATTTTCCATTACGTATAATTGAGTTATATAATAAATAATTGTTTAAATATTTCTACGCACGCATAATAATTGTTATTTACTATATTTCCCATTACGTATAATTGAGTTAATGCGTATGTTTATTTACTTTCAAAATTAAAGTTTTAATTTAAATAAACCACGAACAATATTTCTACTTTCACTGGTAAATGTAGTATAATCGATTGATGTGACTCGTTACGTTGATTCATGCATCCATATTCTGAAAATTCCTGATACTTGCAATGCAGTGAATTGGAAGACATGTTGCGCACGACAGATTTGTTTTCAAGTTCATAAAATTGTACATACGAAATATTAACTAGGTGTTAACGACTCGAACCGGTGCAAAATGTGATTTCTTTATAAAATTATCTGGAATGAATAAAAAGAAAAAATTATAGCTGACCATATTTACGCACATCAAATGTGTACTGAAGGCGTGTATTTCATTCAGCATTCCAAATAATGATTTGAAAACCAATCCGCGTTTGACATACTATGAATGATCAAAAAATATATAAACACCGTGTCACAAAATTGAGTGTTCCTTTCTTAATACATCCAGAAATACACACACCTTTACTATCAAAAGCATGTTTTTATTTAAGTGTTCGATTCGGATATTGTTATGGATTAAAATTATTATCACACAATTATATAAACCCAACCTACGTGATACAGGTTTTTATAAGGTTTTCCCTGCATCAATTTAAGGCGAATTGACGGGTAGGATCCTTAAACTATAGCCCGCGGGTGCTAATTAACTCTTACCTACCTTTTAGCCCCTTTCCTATGCTGTAAGAGGTGAGTGGCCACTTTGTGGGTTATCCTATATATAGCCTGTCTACGCCTTATTCCAGATATCGATGTATTTCAATGACAAAAATTTTCTGAAAAGTCTTTTAGAGGAATATAAATTTTCTAATAATATTTTTTCAATAAAATCGTTATTTTATAATGTTGTTACCCTTGGTATATCTAATTAGAAGAAGAAGAACATGTTTTATTAATAAATTCACCCAGTTTTAGGTGCAGTAAGAAAATATAAATTTTCATACTAAATATAAGTATTTATTTAATTTACAAAATGGCAGTTTGGCCGGTGACAGATTTATGAAATTACATTAAGTAAATGTAATTGTTTTAAATAAATTATTTGGACGTGACAGATGATATTAATTGATTGAAGATAAATTTGGAAAGGACAGTATATATATATATATATATATATATATATATACTGTAATAACAACTGGATTTAATTAAATTAATCAATTAAAATCATTTACTAAGCTTAAAACGAATTTATTATTGTTAATAAATTTTAAAATTTACAAAACCTTTGTTCATGCCGAATTTCATCCATTTAAACAAATACTTTAATTTTCATTTATTTATTCTTATATCATTACAATCAAATTCGTCGAATCTCCTATCTCATGGTCACTACTGGGTTTGATAATTAGAACAAAATCAATGTATAATCTGACAATTAACAATTCATATATAAAAGTTAACCTAAAAGAATATGAAAATAAGTGAAAAGAAAACTGAACGAAATGAAAACTGAACGAAATCTGACTCTACCCTTTTAATTATCGTTTACAAATTTATATCAAAGTTTTGGTTACCGTCTGTCTGGTACCAGATCTCTCTCTTGTATCTTGAAAACTACCACACTTAAAAGCCATTTTTTACACTGGCTCTACTTCATTGCAATTTTAATACACACGCTTAAATTTCTCGTCCTCCGCTATCTGGAACCTCGGATGAGCCTCCCCTTTCTGGTCAGCTAGCGGATTCCGGATTCCTCAATGCAAAAATTATTCCATCAGCGTGAAGCAAACTTTTGCTTACCCGTTTGCAAATTGTTATGAAAATCGCTCCATACAACTATTTGCTTGCTTCCATACAGAAACTCGCGATTTGCAATTTATATTTGCATACTTTACTGTTTGATGCTATAATTGTATTATATCTCTCGTACTCATATTTTAGCCTCCTTTTCTTTTCAACGCCGATTCCAGACGGAATTCCTTACGCGCGCGCATTTCCCATTTCGGCTTTCAACAACGAAACACAGCTCGGCGCCATTGTCGCTTTGGAAGCTCCTGCCGCTATAATTCAATTTATATCCGCTACAATTCAATTTATAACAAAACAATTTAATGGTCTAATTAATTATTACCACAATATATATACATATATATATATATATATATATATATATATATATATATATATACTTGAAAACTATAGATCAACTAGCTAAGGGATAAACTATGTGAACATTTCACTTAAGTTTATTGTGAATCTAATGATAAGATAAAATACCCAAATACCACTTATCGTTCCTGGAAACTAGTTTCGTATTTATATCAGTTATTTGGTTATTTTATGTCATTATATTTTAAAAGACATATTATATTTTAATTTTATTGTGAACCGGATTGATTCTTACGAATCACTATAACTTCACTTCGCTAAATTACATTAACCTATATTCACTAGAGTGTTCGGATTGCTTCTAATTTTTCAATCATTTAGAGGACTTGCTCCAAACACTCTTCATTCATTGTGCTATTTAGGAATGAGTATTTTCCAACATTGGGTTTTATTTGTTCGACGTTTAATTTGAAAAAGTGATCAGTCGTCCGGCACCGAGTCAGTTCTTTCATTCAGTACCGAATTCCCTGCCAAGGATTTTGAGCTTCAAAGGCTTTAAAAAACACGTTTAGAATAATTCATTCCCTTGTTGTCTGTAGCGTGTCCAACTATAACGACTTTTTGAACCAAATTAAATTAATTTCATTAAGACGGGTGATGACTAATAATTACATTGTCATAATTATTATTAAAAAAAATGCTGTATTTTTAAATAAATACAGTTTCATGTAGTTTTTTATCCTAAAGTCATCACCGAAATGAAAAATTTCTATCTTACACCTTTGTTGGAATGAATAGCACGATATTTAAAAAATTAAATAGATTATTGCACAGATTTTATTTTGAATGCAAAAAAGCAATTCATAATATATTAAATTTTTAAAATTCTAATATTTTTCAGATATCTTTGAGTATTTGAACCACATATTTAATAAAATAAAATAATTCTCATATTCTTAAACACAATAATTGTAAAATATGGTTTACATACCTAGTGTCCTGATTGAACGACGGTGTGAGTATTTAGTTCTGTATTTCTATAAGGAAATTACACTGTCAAGTTTTATATAGAAGTATGTGGTCAAAAAATAAATAAACGCGAGCCAAAATTGTAATTTGGTATCCTCGTAAAGGCAATTGATGAGTTTTGCGACTTTTTATTACATCCATGACAATGCAACAGAGATCGCGGTTTCGAAATCTTTTTGATACATAATCACGATAACAATACCGCATGACAACTCAGAGGGCCATTTATTTCAAAATAGCTTTGTGTCGTTTGTTTGTGTCAACATGTCTAACGCAGGTCGGCTTTTGTGCGAACAGGAGACCAGGTATTCACATATTGCTGGCAAGTGATTGACACTATCGAAGTCTGATAAATACCGAGCACATTCGCCTACTCCAGAAGCAGTGTTGCTTGGGCCAGAAGTTGCCAATATAGAAGGCTGAAGAGCTTGCTGAATCTCCGTCAACAACATTCAGGTTGTTAAAATAAAAAAATATACGCCTGATTGACGTGAATAAGAAAGTTAGCCAATTCTGAATTGGCTAACTTTGTTATTCTATATTTAGATTGTGCTGGAATCCATCAAAGAAGCTATCTTACGTAACTTAATATAGACTTATTTATGTATTTCATGTCATAGCCTGTGGAATCCACAAACGTGGTCGCTAATGACACAATTTGTTAATGCGAGAATAAACACTTAATTAAAAAATATTCAGGAAAGCTATAAATACCTCACTGTCATCTGGAATATACTTTACTTTGGAGCACTTCCAGAGTTTGGAGAAATAGTATTGTACAGATACCAATTGTTTCATAGAAATGGAAAAATTATTTAAATTAAAAAATGTATGTAATACAACATATCCACAAAATCACTCAAATTCAAAGCAACAAATTACTTTAATGAGTGAAGAAAATTAGTGAATGTTTAATATTGAATTAACTTCCTAAATACTCTAGTGTCAGTGAATAAATTATGTATTTAAATTCTATTCATCTGCGTATGTGATGATAGAAACATTTTTAATATCCCTTAAAATTAACCTATTATTTTAGTTTCATAACTTTTAGTTTAACCGTGTAAATTAAAATAGTAAATACTGTGACTTCACGTTTTCATGAGAGACATTAATATCAATATCGAGGTGATATCTTATGTTTAGAGATATCAATTACACCATTCCGAGTCTACGGCAGTTTTCTTGCAATGACGTTTTCGTTAGTAATGCGTAAAATTGCAAAAGAAACGTTGGAACGATCTGATAACTTTAAAAGAAATTAAATTTTTAACACTTTTGGAGAATATTTTGATTTATTCAGACTGAACGTTCAATTCTCTCACCTACAATAAACAAAACAGTAATTTAAACATTTACAGAATCTTCTTTTAATCAAATGAATAAAAAAAGTAGACAAAAAGCCAGTCAGAACTAAATAATCACCTCATTTCACTTGTTTATTGACTACTTCTTGATGTATTTATTATTGTTTAGCTAATAAAGACTTTTTTAATCAAAAATCGTACTTTGATTAAATTGTAGTTTCATATTTTCTTAAACGAAAACTATTAATTTTGTCATATCAGTGTTGATTTTAAACGCCAATACGAATCTCAGCCCATGAATCAATGTAAATTCATTAATATTAAACCTGATACATTCCTTAAACTGAAGTTTATATTCATTATTTGAACTGTTTTTTTATTTGACAGGAAACTTAATCGTTATTACCGTGTGAAGATTTGTTGGTACAACTCTTAGAATTTTGAAGGTGTAGGACCCATCCTCCAGCTCTCTGGAAATAGATGGGCATTTGCTAGCGTAACGAGCGGAATCTCTCACCAGGTCTGACCGATGGACCACAATTTATCTGAGGAACTAGCACGCAACTTAGAGGGCCACCATCTATCGGAGAAAGCAGATACGGAAGGCATCGAAAATGTATTACATGCTGTGATCCACTGCCGAGGCGGTGCATCCGCGAAAAAAATTTTATTTCCGTCAATAAGACACACAAGTAAAAAATGTTCGTATATGTAAATTGATCTAACCTTATCAAATCGTAATTAAAGCAGAACGCTGCACAGAATTTTCATATCCGCTTTATGGTTAGAGAGGAATTGGTTAAAGATACGAGATACACATTTTAAGCACAACACATACGAAATATGTGACGTCAAAACAAAACAAAATAGATAAGTTTTGAACGCGCTAATAAATTTGAAGATAATACAAGTTGTTAAATGACAATTTATTGGGCTGGTCTAGCAGCCTTTCGCGTGAAAGCTACGATATTCTATTTGAGAAACGAATGTTTCCACTCATCTGTTTTCACTGATATTTTATTCTAAAGATTTTTGTTTTATTTAGAAATACTCTAATGTAACAAACATACTTTGTTATGACGTTTCATAAAATGAACATAAAAATATTACTAATTACAGTTGAATAATGAAATAGAAAAAGTAAAACATTCTTCATCTGGCCAGCTGCCTTCTTTCGGAAGGGCGTGGTACAAGTACCCAATGCCCGACCTACCCGATGCAGGTTTTCCTAGGGTTTTCCCTGCATTTCTTTAGGCGAATGCCGGGTAGGATCCTTAAAATATAGCCCGGGGGCCCTAGTAACCCTTGGCTACCTTCCTCCACCCTTCCGCATCCCCCCTTTCAAATCCCTTCCTATGCTATTAAAGGGGAGTTGCCCAAAGTGGATTACCCACATATAGCCTGTTGCCCTAAAAAAAAAACCAGCTGCCTTCTAAACTAGTTAAGGCAAAGCGAGGGGAAAGCTGCGACCCCACAACAAACCCCTCTCCCACCTTCTGAAGGGCGTGGGAAAAGTACCAAATGCCCGACCAACCTGATGAAAGTTTTTGTAAGGTTTTACCTGCATCACTTTGAGGTGAATTGTCGGGTAGGATCCTTAAACCATAGCCCGGGAGCCCTTTTTTTGCTACCTTTCCGTATCCCCCCTTTCACTCCTTTTCCTACGCTATATGAGGGGAGTTGCCACTATGTGGATTACACTATACATAGCCTTTCTACACTCCTCTTTTTCTTCTCTTCAATCGGTTTTGAGAAGTGGACATACGGTAAAAGTTGTCGGTTATTACTAATATAACATTCGGTCAGCAGCCTCCTAAACTGGTCGAGGCACGGAGAAGAGAATCCCGAGTCCCACAACCTACCCCAATCCACTCATCGAAAGGGCTTGGGACAAGTTCCAAGAGTCCGACCTACCTGAAGCAGGTTTTCCTAGCGTTTGTCTAACAATACTTCTAGGTGAATACCATGCATGATCCTTAAATACTGCCCGGGGACCCTAGTTAACCCTATGTTACATCACTCTTCCCTTCCGCGTTCTCCGTTTAGATTCCCTTCCTTTTATATTTAAGGAAAGTGCAACGTAGCCTAACACTAAAACGATTTCATGAAACTGTCAGCGAGTTGGTCCAAGAAATAAGTTCGTTCATGTTTTATAAATAATAATGATATATAAATACTATTAAATTAATAATTCTGTTTTTTCTGAGAGGTCCATACATAAGGAAATCAACAACCATAGACTAATACAATGTTAAATTCTATTTCATTGCATATTTGATCATAAATTTAGGCAACGAGTATTAATATTATTGTTCTACCTTTTTTAACATGACTTTTTTGTTGAAATTTTACTGGAGGTCTGCTGTGCATCCAAAGGGTTCTGTTCATTTACTGGATATTTTGTATAATTTGTACTGAAAGGTTTTTAAATAAAGCTATTTGTGCCGAATCTTCCAAATGACGCAATCATTATTTAGCTACGTAAATGTCTTACGATAAGTACCCAAATATAATAACGTAAAGGCAAAGTGTTCTTTTTTTGACGTGTTTATTTTGTACGTAACGAACTTTGATAGAATCAACTGAAACATATTAATTTGTCAATATATATATATATATATATATTGTAATGCCAATTAATTAGGCCATTAATTGTTTGGACGTAAAATTTAAATTGTTTGAGAAATCCATTATAGCGGTCTGATCGAACAAAGTGACAATGGAAAAGCGAACTCACTTGCTTTGTCGAAAAGTAAAAAATGGCGTATGCGCGCTCTAACTAGGGAGCAATAGGAGTTCAGTTCGCGGAAAAACATCGTGAGGAGCAGAAGAAGTAATATAACTGTTAGTTGGTGGCGGGACATTTCAGAGGACGTAACAAATAATACTAGAGCAGAGACTAGCCGTCGTTAATGTATTATTAAACAAAGTTGTGAATGTAAGACAAAGTAAAACATTCACGGAAGTATTACCTCGTAAACATCGCTAAGTAAAAGCAGTAGCCAGCCAGGGAAAGAAGCGAGCAGTTTTTACGTATACAGCCAGCCAGGAAAATCTAGGAGAGATTACGTCTATAACCAGCCAAGGAAGGCAAGCAGACATCAGATAGCTGACATTCAGGAGAATCATCCGAGTTCCTGTGAGCCTATCAATTTTGGCATTAATAGTGTAAAATCTGTGAGTCGACATTTTAGAATCAGTGTAAAAGTTTGCCATAGTGTACTTCCAAAACGCAAAAGAATGCTGGTACCAGCTGGACAGATGTGAGTCACAAAACCAAAACTAATGATTAATTGTAAACGTAATTAAAGGATAGAGCCAGATTTCGGTCACTTTTAATTGTCAATCAAAGTTAATTTCTTTTCTTTTTAATTTCTTTCTATCGATATATTCGTAGGTAAATGTGAACTGTTTGTTAATAAGAAATTTAAATCAATTTGTTGTGTCCATTATCAAACCCAGTAGAGGCCCTGAGAAATAAATATTTTTAATTTGAATTGATTTTGAGTTAAATTTACAAAGTGGAAATAAATAAATAATTTTATGTATTAAATTTTATATTATTTCTTTTAATTAAAGCCTTCCATTTACCTAAATGGCGCTTCACGTGAGGCAAATTCTTGAAATTTTCTAATTATTTAAATTTAAATAAAGACTAACTGTTGATTATTACAATATATATATATATATATATATATATATATATAAATATATAATGTATTGCAACTGCGCAAAGCAGTTAACGGAGGAGAGAATATATGCGGTTTGAGAAGTAGAGGAATTTGAACGTGCAAGTGTAACAGTTCTGATATTCCAGAGATCAGGGCTCACATAAGTCCAGATACACAGTACCAGAGTGATTTGTATCCAAAGGTACTACAAACTGTCACGACGGCGGCCATTTAATAGGTTTACAGGTGCAGTAACAAGGAGACAGCTGCCAACTGGATGAAAGAAACTCCTGTGATCCGTGGTATTTGAAACTAAAGCTACTGCTACAATAGGAGACAAATACACAACATGTCAATCATTATCAAGAAATTATGTCCTTGATTTTCATAATGATTTGATACATATTTATTTACTACGACATATTGATAAATATATCAATAAATAAAAACTTTCATCATGCTTACGATATTACAGTAAAATGAACCAAGGTACTACGCCAACAACGAAAACCAACACAGGCAATAAAAGGGTCATTAATATCAATGCATCATTTAGGCCGACAGTGCTGGCAACTGCTCGCGATATATGAACTCCAAGGCTGAAAGATCAAGGATTAGCAATTTTTGGAACTATATTATTAGGACTTACTTTTAGGTATAAAAATTCCAGATTTTTTAATACAGAAAGTATTTAATACATAAAATGCATATTTTTGTAACATTTAAAACATTTATAAATAAAAATTACTCTTTTCTTTACATTCCTTAGAATCGAATTCATCTTATCGTTACATGCCATCAATAAATTTTGGAATATAAATACCTGACTATCTGTCTGTTACCCTGACTTTTCACAAGATAGCAATGTAAAAAATTTCGATGGAACATTTTCGTTCATACAAAAATTGTATGAACGAAATATAATAATATCAAACTGCCATCCAACTTGTGGTTCGAACATCGGACTGCACAAAACGAAATTTTATAAGTAAACGATTAGACTAATTTAGTTGTTACAAGAAAGAAAACGTAAAATCAGCCATCTATAAACTAAATGGCGGACGTTACGAAAGCTGCTTTTAACTGATTGGGCTGCAACACTGTTCGCTTTACTAAAAAAGAAAAAAACAAGACTAAAAAGGTTGTTATTGTACTTTAATTTTATTTATAATCGTATCATTAACTAGGTCATTAACTACTTTGTGATTTGTTGCTTTTCACTGTTGGGGAACTAATTTTTGTGGTAATTTCTAAGTTTGGGAACAGACACGCCCAAAATCCGTCCTCTTACCGGGCGAGATTCGAACGCCGGATCTGTGTGATGAGACAGCGATGCTAGAGGTCGACTGAAACGTTTTTCTGACTCCCAAAATAGTTTTGAAGTTAAATTGTCATATACCATCTAAAAAAGTTTCATATAGTTTGCACAATTCTAATTTCTTTTCATGGAGCATGTTATTAGAAGGTGAAAAAAATCTTTGTTGTCAAGAGAGGGATATAAGTGATAAAAATATATTTATATTATATTTTTCTGATACTGTAACAATGCGGTATAAGTAGCTTGTTAAAGAAAATAATTGATGCAACTACTATTCTTTCAATTATATAAATCGCATAAAATAATTCCGCCAAAAGCTAACCGTTGTGTTAAGACGACGTGCGAAGTTGTAATTCTGGTAAAATTCGGGTATACAACTAATATATGTTTGAATTTCTTTGCTTAGTAGATGAAGAGTATTTTAGTAGCTGAACTGACTTTTAGCGAGGGTACATTTTCGTACAATACGATTGCGACCTCTGACCTCACGGAATTGTGAATTGAACATAGGTTACATGTCGATATTTTCTACGATCGGGCATTTCACGCGCTGAAAGTTTGCCTACCACGGCGAGGAAGGAAAGGAATATTTTCACCACTCAAATACCCTAAGGCGTCTGTGTGTTTCAACTCCGTTCTGTGTTTAAAGTTTCTGACGGTATACGCGGGTTTTAGCCGTCGTTTGAAATAAACTTCAGCACCTTACAGTGTTCTGTGCACGGAATAACGCTATTGGCCGCCATATTTATCAATAAGTTCTCTCTACTGCTTTGAAATTTGCCTCTACTAAGAATGATATAATATTTATAAATGATTTACTTTACAACTACTTCCGTTTACTAATATCGTAGATTTTCGTATGAATGCAGACCGCTGTGAGAAACAGTACTGATATAATCTATTTTAACATAATTAATTACTTATTATGCTTGAATAATACTTTGTGTTACATTTTCGCGTTACACATTTGTAATACGTTTCTATAGGAGTTATTAAAATAGGGATTATTTTAAACTTAAGTAATGTTTACGGTATAACGGTTTACTGTCTTTGTGGTCCATTAAAAGCGATTTTTAGAACTAATTTGTGCCCAAATTATTAATAAAAACTTCTGGAGATGTAGAGACTGAGCTGCCATTTCGCAGCAATCGTTTTAGTTACACATCGGAGTATCTTTCAGAAACTTTTAATTCTATGAATATATGAATATAATAATTCTGCAAATTATAGCAGTTGCTCGTTACATGAAATTGATTGTCAAAGATATGAGGAGGGTGCAGTCACCTCTAGTATATATTTATATATAAGTAAACGTCATTCGCCATTTGAAAATGGTAATTACTCCTCGAAGTCTGTAGAAGCACTTATTCGAGTAACGCATTAAAAAATCGATAAACTATTTCATTTATATTTTAAGTTTTAAATAATTTTTTTTTCACACAATGAACAGTTTTATTCTATTTATTAGCATATCCGCACATTACCTACTTTACAATATTTTCAGTGATTGATATGCTGAATTTATGATTTTCATGTTATTTAATTTCTCAGAATAACTTTACAATATATTTTATATAAAACTCTTAACACCTAACTCTTTTTATTCACTTTAACATTTGGTTTTCTTAAGCATCCTGATCTCATATTCAGTTCCCATGTAGAAAAACATAGTTCTTCATTTTATAATTACTGTCCGAATATGTTCTGATTCGTACTTTTCTAGCTCTGTTACGAAAAACTATTTTAGCGAAATTAATTTTCATTAATTTTGATAATATTAAATTATTATAGAAGGAATATAAGAACATTACAACAATGAAATGAAAAAAAATGAAAAATTTACGTCTGAGTGACAATTTATAATAAGAAAGATAGCTAAATACGTTCAGACAATATAAGTGATAATGTAAATACCACACAACGTTTCTAGGATCCTTGTCCACTTTCTTCAGGCGCTAAGAAGAGCCTAGAGCGACACAACTGCGCTCGTTAGTTGACAGGTTTGTCAACTGACGAGTGCACACAACAAGTGCGACAGTTTGTCTGTATTTGGTTATGTTTATTATTACAACACTGAATTGCGTACGCGATCTTAATTTGTTTTATTAATGTTTTATCTAAAATGTAATAATAACAAAATAAATATATTAGCCAATAAGACATATCATGAACTGTTAATAAATTCTGATGATAAATGATTGAAAATATTCATATCAAAATGGAAACACTACGTTTTGGTCCATAATTTGGCGTCATCGCTTGATACATAAAATTATTTAGGCACGATGAACCCTAGTAAAATAAATATTTCTTATGTTAACAATTACTTCCTTGATGTTAAATTTGGATTATTTAGTTTTGAACAAGCGCCGATTACAAATTTTATGAGCTCCCTTCCACTACAGTTAAAACAGATTCCGTCTGATGAAGTCGCAAATTAGGGACGAAATGTAGTGTGCTTATATTTTGGTCTGAATATTTTCAATGTCAATGTAGTTATTGAACTTAATACTTAACTAAATTAATATTTTCTGACTTATTGGATGACATAGAATGTTAATTTTGTTAACTTGTTTTATTATTTGGCGTCTGATATATTTAGTAATGTATTTTTATTCATTTTATTAAACGTACTGTAGATCGTAATATATTGTCTTATGAATATTACGTAATAGTCGTTAGTCCCACGTTATTACTAGAATGTTTGTTTGGGAATAAAACCATATGGAATGTATAATATAATGAGTCGACTTCCAGAGTTTGTAGTTTGTAACGAAGGCATTAATAACTTTTAGAAATTCAGGAGGCAGACTACTCTATGAGTGCCGAGTCCCTCACCTGCTTACGTAAAAGCTATTTTGGTGGGCGCAAGGCGGCCCTAGGTGTTCACACGCGTCCCACTGTGCAGTAGATTTCCAAACATATTCCATTCTGCATTTTTATCTAGTCCTAAAATGAATGTATTCCGACTTACTGATATCAATATCGGTGCTAATTAAGGAATAAACACCTGCAACAGCTAATTATAAATTTTTATACGTCACGGACTCGCATCCACACACAATAAAATAAATATAATTTGTAAAACTATTATATAAATTGGTAACATAAGTTAAGCTCATTCTGTTCGTGTGTGACTTCTTTCGGTTTATAGATATTGATTTTAATGTTGTCCATTTTTAGACCCTAAAAACACAAGCACTCACACCAATTAAGAAAGGTAAAATTAAACCCAGAGTAAATTTTATTTCATTAAGTTCGTCTTTAAGTATATCAGTTTCGCCTTATTTATATTGTGATATTTATATTATAGTCTGCTAAATAATATATTGATCCTAAATATCATTAGAATTTCAAGAAACAGCAGTTCTATAATTATTGCTGTAATTACATTTATATGAATTCCTATTTATAAATTGCTCAAAATTCATTAGAATATAAAATGTTTAATTAAATTGTTTCTATACTTTTCCGTCGCAATTTCAAATTTAGCCTTTAATTTAGATAACTAAGTGTGCTTGATAAAATTTATAATAAGACCTTACTTAACATAATACTTTAATATCAGAATCAATAACTCAGAAAATAATATACAGATACGTTTTAATGATTTTCTGTGTAATTTTTTCTGATATTAAATATGTCTGGACTAATATTAATAATTGAATCACGTTAAATTATATTAATTATATTAAAATGTTAAAGAATAGACTTTTCGTTATAACTATGAAGCATGAGAGAAGAAATTAATAATACCTTTAGTAATATGGTATTACGCAAGAAGTATGATTGCAAAATTTATATATTTATGCTAAATTTAAAACTTTCAGTCAATTTGTTAGCTTTTATTTTGTTTTTGAAAAAAGGATGCGAGGTGCATTAGTGAACAATAAGCATATTACACTATATTTTATAAATAAATGTTTTAATATTATCTTGAACGTTTAAGAAGTTCTCATTCCACAAGACCTTTGACAGATATTTAGTGATGTGGCATTACATTAATTACTTATAATTGATTAATTTCCTTGAAATAAAAAATAAATACGCTGATAGTTCTATTGTTCATATTGAAGACATGAGGCCTATTTGAAAATAAGTGCGCGATTGACCGATCGTTTCAGACAACTGTATATTTGTGTACGCTGTTTTGGGACGAATATAAAGCACTGTTATCCAATACGTTTTGATCGAGGATATAAAAATAATTATTTGATAACCGCAATTAACCTGGTTAGGAGTATTTATTTATCTCTTCAACGGACGCAATATACACAACGATCGTGTTTTTCTTTTCTGACATCGCATTAATCAGCCAACAAATCGAAGAATTTAATTTTGTAACCCTTAATTCATAAATTCATAGTTGTTTAACAGTTACGTAATTTTACGAGAGAGCTCATTTAGTTAGGAGACTTTCGCTCGAAACATAGTACAGAAGAACACTCCAGAGTCCAGTAACGAGGAAAGTTTTGCTAATAATAACCACTCGGATATAGCTGTAGTTTGCTAAATGAAAATGTCCTCGTGTCCCTTTTCCAAATTAATAACCCTTTGGATTTTAAGACCAAGAATATTTAACAATTTGTAATGTTTCTCTTTTTTTCTTATATCACATCAACCCTCTGAAGCTGCAGGGTGGATCAGTTTTAAATAAATTGTCATAAAATGCCTCTTTAAATTGTTTTATGATTCAGTCGTATATGTTGACTTAGTATGGGTTTGATAATTTTTAAATATGCAACGAGAAATTTTCAACATTTAAATTTAAATAATGATAAATTTCTAAAATCACATTAACTACATTATAGTCAATCTAAAACATACAATTAAACGTACAATATAATAATCAGTTAAACGACGGAATCGAAGCATTTGGCACTTAAAAAATTTTTCTTTGTCCTGGGACCGTATGATATGGGAAATGTTTGCCAGTGTGAGCGGATATCTTCACCCGCTGCAAAGGAGTGCATTCGTCTTCCTCGATCGATGAGAACCGTTATTTGTAGTCTCACAGCCTCGAAGACCAGTATCTATACTAACTGAAACCCTGGTCGTTGGGCAAACAGAGGATTTACTCGTAGCTCCATTCTAAAAGGCCTGAGAAGTGTTGTGCTGTTTAAAGAAGCGTATTTAATAAAACATCGGTTCCTTGAAGAGCATTTTCTGGGTCGCATGATTTCGGCTTATTGAATAAAATTTCAGGGACAGCATATCCCTTCGTGATATTGAGAGTAATACCATAGAAGTTTTAGACTAGATTTACGCAAATTTCGGTTTTATACATAGCATATATTACATCAAGACTACAGTAAGCGCGGTGGCAATTAAAGAATCAGTCCCAAAGGACGTTAATTAATAAACAAAAAAGTTTTTTTTTCATTTAAAGAAAGCTATGAACAATAACGGAATTGAATATAAGTTTTTAGATTGGTAGTAACTTGAGTATGAATTGCAATTTAACGTTCACTTCAACATTCCGTGACTGTTAAAATATGGGAGAATGAATTCGTGAAGAGTGTCACAACATTAACTTCTACATAATTATCGAAAGTGACCATAAATAATGTAACTTAAGATAATACGCTGTACTCTGTTATATTACTTATTGAAATCACTTCTTGATATGTTTGTGTTGTGTAGCTGTGGCACAAGGAGGTATTCTTTGGAAAGTATTTATGTCGTTGTCTCTGTCTGTATTTTGTTTGTAGCAATCTGCATTTATAACAGTCAATAAATCTCTTCATAATATCACTTACGCAAGTTTCATTTTTTGTGAAAAACCAATTGGAAGTACAGTCCTAATATACAACACTGACTTTGCAATTATATAAAGGAACTTTTAATTATAAATAAACAGCCTAATAACAGACAAATTTGAGTTCTAAATGGAATACTTAAATTTAGTGGTGTTTCATTTATCACTTAATTTTGTCCGTTTTTGGCTATTAATTTAACTACTTAGTATATTTTTTAAAAAAACATTATATTTTATAACTTCTGGAACTATTTTAATAACAAAAAGTAAAAATTTTCTACTTGTCATATTAAATATATTTAAAGAATATGAAAATTTTATATTATAATATTTAAGTTGTTACAGGTAATAAAATTTCGGGGGCATAAAGCAAGTTTTTTTCCACTTTCCTTTTCAGTTTGAGTCAACGCTTGTACGTTCTAATATTGTTTAAATTGGACGAGTTATAATAGAAAGTGCATGCGTTTCCTCACAGGATTCATCTGCTTAGATTTGCATCACAGGATTGCTTACGATTTTACAAACAGCTTTCCTTCCATTTTTACTTAGCGTTCACAGTTTACGGAGGTAAGACGTTTTGTTTGTTCGTATACTGGTCAAGGTCCGAGAAATTTCTAGGCGATGACTCGTTCATACTGAATGCACTCTTGCTACGAAATATATTTAACGATCTTCCAAATTTAAAGACGTCTTTTGTACTATATATATGAAACGCTTACGTTAAATCACTGGAGGCACTAAATATTCAGTTTTTAAATGTTTCATAATTACATCCATCAAATTACATAAGTAAGCCTAAAAACTGTGTTCCGCATCACTTGTTTTAAAAATTCCTAACTTCATTGTGTTGCTTTCACACTGCGAAAAACGAAATAGTTGAATCTATTTTCTGTAATTTAACATTTTAACTGGACGTTAATTATTTTAGATGAGTAAAAATTTCACCCACGTTTATAGAGTCATTAAAAATGATTGTTGTTGGATAAAAATTTCGAGAAGACGTTTTCAAGAGAATTTCAACTTATATGAAATCTGTATCTTATAATATTAACATATGTTATTGTGTTTACAATCATATATAGAGATTTTCTAATTAATTTCAGTTTTGAAATTGAGTAGATGAAGCATTTATTTTATCAAACTAATCCTTTGAAACTTGTGTTTTATTAATTCACTGTCGTGTAGTCATTGTTCATCTATGAATGTTTAGAATGTGTAAAATATTATGAATAAAATTACACAGAGAATCGTAAAAGGGAATTGTCGAGACTGCAATCACGGCTAATTGGCTGATGCTGAAGGCAATGTGATCGTTTTTGCGATCGAAGTATTATTTTTTTTATTATTGTAATGGAAAATATGACTGATACCTGCCATGCATTTTTAAAGTGACCAAGGTTTTGTTCTGTAATTTGCTAATTTCGTTAATGCAAGTTATCATTTGTAGTAAAAATATATAGAAAAATAATAACCGAGGCAACAGAGTTGACAAATTTCCTACCACCTTTGGCTTCGTTCTATTGGGTGCCTGACAATAGGATACAACCGCTTTTCGGCCGATGGGAAATAATATGACTGATATTGAATAAAGTAATTTTAGTGAGGACACTTTATTCTTAAATCCTTTAGTAAGCCTTGCCTACATGTTTAATTCATAAATATATTTTAATTGATTATTAATAAATGTAAAAACTTTAATAAGTTTAAATGGTTGATGTTGCTACTTTATTTCGCATTCACGTTTAAGATTTGAAGGAGGAAGTTAATAGTGAGATATTATATTCTCATCGAGGATAATAGATAAGAGTATTTTTAATGTTAATATGTTTTTAGTCTAAACTGGTCGAGGTATTCAGAAGGGAATGCCGCGTCCTCAAACCAGCTCCAACACTCCCGTCATCGGAAGGGCGAGGGCCAAGTACCAGGAGCCCGACCTACCTGTTGTAGATTTTCTAGGGTTTCTCCTAAATCACTTTTCTGTGAATTCCGGATAGTATCCTTACACTATAGCGCGGGGGCAGTTAACTCTTGGTGACCCCTACACTACTCTTCCACATCACCCTTTCAAATCCATTCCTATGCTATAAAATGGGATTTGGCATCACGTGGATTACCCTCATGCAGCCTGTCACTCTAAGGAAACAAGTACAGAGAGATCTTCATTTCAAATCAACAACAAACATGACGATAAAGTCATATTTGTGACTGTTACTCAGTTGACCGATCGTGGTCACTTTTGTAGTAAATAATAGTACAAATTCCACATAATTTAGATTCGTTCTTATTATTTGAAACAATAAAATACTGTGATACCTACGACATGACAAATAACAAAATTTTCAGCATCTTGGTGTCAGCAATTAATTTTTTATTTATTAAAAACAGACGTTAAATGAGATAACAAACAAAAGTAATTCCTGGAAAATATCCACTGTTAAAATAAAACTCCATAGTAAGCGTGAATAATTATTTTCAGTTACATAATTGACGATCAAAGAGAGCACCCCTTTTATTTTCAAAGTTGAACCTACTGAAATAAATATTAAGTTCTTGGCCGATTTTTAAACCGAAACGTGAAAAAGGATTCTATGAAATTATATGTTTTTACAACTAGTTCTAATTAAGTATAATATTTAAACTAGAGATAACTCGTTTAATTATTCAAGACCAAGCCTAAGGCAATGAAAAACGTCTCTAATAATCGAAAGTATAAATACATCTTGTAGTTCTTTATAGGTGTGACTAATTTCCAGGAATATAATATATAAATTATAATTATAAGGGTGTTATATTTGCTATAGTAGCAGTACAAAATCGACTAAAAAGTCGTACAAGAAACACGAATAGTGTAGAATGTGCGGATTAAATGAAGCTGAAAATAAAACTGCGAAATTTAAGCATAAATATTTTATAAAGTGTAACAATAACTACGTTTTGAACAGGAAGTAAAACTGAGAAACAATAAAATATAGATAAAAGATTCGAATTCATAATATTACACAAATTTATAAAACTTCTTCTGTAAACCAGTTATTTTTAAACGAAAAATATAGTTTCAAAATTATAATTCACACAAAACAGAAATCAATAACGTCTGCCTGCCAGCGAATGAAGATTTTAAAATTTATCAAGGTTTTAGAATTGCCCTCATTAATATAACGTTTTTCTTCGATGGCCACGAAAGGTCTTGCTAGAAACAAGAATTGGAAACACAGTAAAATAAATAAAATATTAACAGAAAATTTAGAGAAATGTGTTAAATAAAAAATGAAGATATTTGGTACTTAAATATTAAAAAAGAGAATCACATTGCTACAAATGTTCGTCTCGGTATAAAAGTTGAATATGATTGATAAACTGGTGGAACTGAAAAAGGTAATCATGCTCCGATAAAAGAACTGTAAAATAATTTACATAATATGTGGGGGGAGAAGCTGACGATCGATAGCCGCTAGTCTCAGTCCTGCGCGTTTCAAAATGAATTATTTATATAAATTTATTAGTGATAACAGTTTTGTTATTTGAAACGTTGTTATCTTTAGGACAAATTGTATTATTGAATGAATATGCCTTTAAAATTGGTTCCTTTTATACTTCCATTGATCGTTTATCACACAGAGATTAGTTTTATTTTACGTTAGTCTTTAAACGAGGATGTAGAATTTGCCGCAGGTAGATGATTGAAATAATTAGAAATATTAAATAACGATTCAGATAACCGAATACAATATTAAAATAAATAAATTTACTTAGATGAATATTTATTCCAACAAAACAAGGCATGAAAATATTTTATTTACTGTAGAAAATTTTTTTTAAAACATAAATATGAAGTTTCAGAATGATCATTCACGCAGATAGTGTTAAAGAATTAACAGAAGAGTAAAGGGGAAAAGTTGGTTTTTAGAGATACAACAGCATATTGCTCATAATCTCAGCTACTAGCAACTATAAAGAAATACTTTAAAAAAATTTCTTTTCAGTTACATAAATCTTGAATCGCTACTGCACAGTTGTTTCAATTTTTTAAGTGTGTTACCTTTCGTATGGAGAAGCTTCATTGTACAAAATATGTACGATTTGAATTCCGTTAAAACATATAGTATGTGCTAAAGTTGCGAGAAATGTCGAAAATAAATTATCATATTATTTTAATCATTATGGCCAAGTGAGGTAATATGTATTAATAGCATTGTGTTATATAATGTGGAATAATTTTAGTTTAAAAGAAATATAAATTGTAATTAAAAATTCAGAAAGGAAATATGTACTCGAAAATCATCCAATTATTCCGTATGTACTGACAAATTATTGTATAATTATTTTTGCTTTTTTAGAAATGTTTATTTTTGGGTTATCAACATTGTTGTCATTTCCCCATATGGCATTTTAAGGGATCGACAGGGGGTTACCAATCGGAGGACAAGGTATTCTATGGTCACCTAGATCCCTTTGACTGAATTCTAATGATCCTATTCGACAGGAGAATTATTAGAGTTCGGGCTGTAGATAATTGAACTATGCTCTTTCCATAACTGAACGTGAAGGTTTCTGTGTGGACGAAAAAATTTCGACTCCATACCTGGTAGGTATTTGAAACCTCAATTGAGAAAGACATTAGAAATGGGATACTACCCTCACAACATAATTATTTATTTTATATAATTAAGATTGTAATTTCTATTAATTGTGTAATTTGCTACATGAACGTCAACCACGTGTTGACCCTTCCGCTTTAATAGCACAGGAAGATATAGAAAAGAGAGAGCAAGTTAGTCAAATATTAACTAAGACCCCGAGCTATATATTTTAAGGATCCCAATCGGCAATTAACCTAAACGTGATACAAGAAAAACCATACAATAACCTGCATCAGGTTGGGCACTTGGAACTTATTTCACACCCTTTCGATAACTGGAAGAGGGGGTTTGCTATGGAGCCGCAAGTGTCGACCAGGTTTGGAGGCATCTGGCGGACTGTTTTAATACGAACAATGTAGACCCCTGGCCGTTTGCCCAACGTCTGTGATTTCGGTGCATACAACTCTCAGAACTTATAGGAACGTTAATTCAAAAGCAGAGAATGAAGAACGCATCCTCTTAGATTCCATTTCCTGTTGTATTATGTGGTAGAAAATGCTTAATCTTTCCTGGTTGAAAATCCAACTGCAATTGATAGTTAAACTTGTATTTTCCGCTCCATTAACGCCAAATAAACTTCATTCATGAGTAGTCAGATAAAGCTCTGGGTATTAAATAATTTAATAAAATAATCCGTAAATTATTTACAGTAAATAATTAATTTGCTCAGGCAATGTATAGTAATGATGAGCCATTTCCTAACAGAACAATTAGTAATATCGTTTAATGATAAGACAATTTACTACACACCATCGAGTTTTAATTATTACAAACACTTAATACCCTCCATACCGTAATGAGAAAAATAGTTCGTATGTGGAATGTTTTACACAAAAGTGTTTTCTATCTATAAATGAGAATTGATCACAGCAGTGCAGAAAATTGCGCACTGAAATAAAGGAATGATTACGTAATATGAATAGTCAAAAAATTGATAAATACTAAAACTGGCAGGATAAAATTGAAATTGCAAAATTTTCATTTATTTCTAAACGAAATAATTGTAGCAAAAGGAAAGTCGACGTATGAGACTCCTGATGTTTCATGAAAATTTCGTTACACAAAGGATCATGTATGATTCCACAAATCTGTATTTCAAAAAGCCTCATTTATGAGTATTTTCCAGAAGTAAAATGTTCCTTTATGTATTGAGTTTTCGCTATTCAATTTTAACGGGAACATAAAATGTGTCGAGATAAAATATATTGAACAATAAAAAATCTAAATCTAAGTTAATCGGACTGACCTCGCGTTGCAGAGCGATACCCAAAATACAATATATAAATTTAAAGGCAATAGATTTAAATACAAATATTAATCAGTTTCTATGTTAATTGCATAAATTTAATACTTTTGTCAAAATTTAAATTATTTAATTAATTATGACGTGCACCACTTCAATGAAACGATTGTAATATGACAAAGCTAATGATTTTCACACTGTGCTGCCATACATCTTAATCGCCCAAAATCTCTAGTTCTAATGTAATATCTTGCCAGTGTTGCCAGATACTACCCAGCGATATCTGCTATAGCAACGGAAGAACAGATTCACACATGCTAGTTGAAATTTCATGACCATTCTCTTAGACCGATAAAATTAATATAAAATATATTTATAATGTAAAACAAGATTTTTCCATCCAATAGCGGACATTTATTTAAGAATTAAAAATACCAACGATGTTTTAGTAAAATTTCGACCTGTTGGTGACTATCTGCCTTTTTTCCTGTACCTTGTTAAAGAATACGTCTTGACATGACGACGTTACAATACCGTTGTTCTTTGAGACTGAAATGTTGCACAAAATTGTTTAGTAATTATAAAACATGTTTCAAATTTTTAGATTTTGTTCCAGGTAAAACGGAAGAAAGAGTCATAATCATGATGATTATCGTCGTTCGCATGGAAATGCTTGTTGTTTATATAATAAATTTAATAAACAGACGTAAAATCAAGTATATTGTTACACTTAAAATAATTAATTGTCCACAAATGAAAATTGTTGTTATAGATCACTTATGAAGAAGCAATTCCATCTGAAAAAATTGGCATTATATTGTGATACATATGATGGAGAGGAATAATTACGAGGCCGAAAGCATGTATATTTCTCGACATATGCGGAAGAAATGGGGAACTACGATTACAGTTATCGGTAGTCTAAAAACATAAACGTTTTTTCGTCATGAAACTTTAACCAATAACTTTTTTCTGGTGTTTTGACGAAGTAAGGAAAATAATTTGCAAAATAGTAGACGTTGCATCACAGCGCACAATGGAATATTAGCAACTCGGAACTCAACGCCTGCCCATTACAGGATTGCATTATATTCCACTAATGACAGTAATGGGAATTTCCCCTCTCGTAATATTAATTTTGGTGTAAGGATAAAGCACCTTAACTGCCAATGCGTATCCTCTCGACACTAATGGCACGGACTCAAGGATCCTGAAAAAATATGAATAAAAAAAATTCGCGTTGTCCGTAATGTTTTCTACGGTTCTATTAGTAGGATTATGTATTTAATTCATATACACTCTTGAAGGCAGTGTGAATTGTTTACTGTTAAATAAATATATTTATTTCCTTGAATTACGTAGTAAAGTCTTAAATTTTCCCTTACCATATGGAATTTCATACAATGCTGACTTTCATGTGAATTGGAAGTACTTTGTAAAAAGTACTAATGTAAACAATAAACTACTTACGTTTACATGATTTTATATTTGTTTTTATTAAACTGTAAGATTTCATGATGTTTAATATCGTAACTTTGACTAGCGTATTTGAATAACCCCGCATTATTCAAATTTTTTAACAGCTACAAGCTAAATTCCAAGTTTAACAAGGCTGCTCACTATTCTGGAAACAGATAACAATAGCAACTTAATGGCGCATTGATTAAAACATAGACATTAATGTCGGCGCCAGTCTAAATCGGGTTACGGCCGTCCATAACAAGCAGCCACAAAGCCTTCTTGTCACTCACGCCTGAAAACACCTCAAGATTACTTCTTGGCCTTCAACGGGACGGTCTTTTTTACATACGCTCTTAATAATTTCTCACGTCATTGTGTTTCTTTTTTAGCTTCCAAACGAGTTCTCCACAATGCTACGCTACTTTGCAACACTGAATACAACACATTTCCTTATAATCCTAAAACACGTGCCAGGTAGGATATCAAACGTTCAATATATTTCTGATAAATCAAACGTAACCAATTTTGCGTACTTTGAATTCCAAAATAAATATGTTCGTGCATTTCGTATGCAGCTCCAACCATTAAAGCATACGCTAAGATTAAATATTGGTGTATATAACACGCAAACAGTCTCCTGTAACCTACAACAGATATAATCTATTACTGAAGATTCCAAAACTGAAAGGGTAAGATCTTTCCTTTAATTTTTTAACCGATTCAAAATTAGATGGACGCATCGCTGAATTCGGGAAACAAACTGTAAGGAAATAATTGATTGTTAAATTATTGTATCCAGTATATATATGCGCAATAACAACGTCATTGAAGTATGTCTTTTTTGAAAAATGTATATTTTATTGACGGCCTCATCATGCTACAGAAGCAGCATTAAATTTGAATGGAAAGTTCATTCCCACAAACTATAGTACAGTAAATACTAAAGTTGAAACTTTAGTTTTAATTATTTCTTGATAGCGAGGTAATTATAGTAAGCTCTAAGTATTTTGACATCAGTACAAATGGATAAGATACGCGTCTTATTAATATGTACTCCTTACTTCCACAATTCTTTTTTTATGTGTATTTCAAAGAAATCTGAACATTTCTGTAAACGAATCCCTACCTCAACGGAAAGTTTTTAATTTGCCTTAGTGTCTAGGATATTGACGTGGTTTGTAATTATAATACAAACTCTTCACAAATCACCAAAGCCAATAATATGGCTTCAGTTGTCAATAGAAAATTCAACACTGCACATAATTCCTTGAAGAACGAGACTATTTCCAAGATAAAAACCTAGTTTGGTGAGGAATGTGAAAGTATTCCTTTGATACATACATCTGACATCAACAGACATTTTTAGAGTTTAGTATCACTACTGGTAGAAGTAGAGAACGTTTTTAAAAAAACAACAAAATATAACAGAATTTTTATAAGTATAAAAACTATTGTTAGCTATGTGTTGCATTGATACCATTACCAAATTATTTCATTCACTAATGAATAAGTAACTTTTGAATATTAAATAAACATTATTTTGACGGAAGACTTTAAAAATGAAACGAAGAAATTTCGATCCCACGAAACGTTGCATTTATATAAAATTAAATTCCCTTATGCATTTCGTAAGATTTTGATAATCCATTATTCTGGGCTATATTAATTTGTGCTTCTACTGGCGATTCAAACATACTAAGAGCGCAAAAAGGCCTCAATATTACGATGTCGGTTATTAACAGCAACTTCACTTTATATTGGTACATTATTTTAAATGTTAACATTTTTAACTTATTTATAAACGTTACAAGTATTTAAAGTCTATACTGCCACGAGACAAATACGAAAACCCTTTATGTAAATACTTAAGTACTAAAGCTATTTTCCGCTATAATCAACAATGTCACAATTTATATGACGAAACAATTGTGAGGGAATTAGATGGTAATTTTCAATTCATTCGATATTAGAGGTGTTACATACTAAAGTTTTTTTTCTTACAAGGTCGTACAGCATCAAGGATGTTAAAGCATCCCATACACCGCTCCTTCATAAAATTCTAAAATCAGGTCTATTAAAGTGCTTCATTTCCGAAGTGACTCTCGCTTTCATCACGTCGTTTGCTGTTGAAGCTCTCATCTCCTCGACTAACAGCGACTCTTCGCACAAACTGCGAAAACTCTCCATGTCAGAACATGACAACAAATCGGCTAGAACATCATGATGTTTGCTTCGTCCATACGTTTCTGTTTATGTTTTTGTAACCTAGATTTTCTTTGTGGAATTACTAAGACCCAAAGTACCCGAAGATATGTTTCTTCAGTCCAGCTATAAAAAGGCCTTGCACTATATATATCATTTTTTCAGAAATATGGATGAAATATTAATAAGTGAATAAAATTTATGAATAAAATTAATAATAAACAACTATAATTGCTATAAAACTGTAAAAACTAAAATTAATTTCCGCAAATTGAATTATAAACCGTACGAAGAAAGATCTCCCGAGTAATGTAATAAAATTTATCAATCCATGAAACACATCTATTATTCCACTATAGTTTCCAGACCTTAATTTCATCTATAAATCGTTGCTAATATTATATCATTAATGTGATTTTAAATAATTATAAGAAACTAAGTGTGGTAGAAGTAAAATATTATAATAAAAACAGAAATAAAAATTAACCAAAACTACGAACCATGATGGAATTTGTGGTTATATTTCTCTATCACTAAAAATAATAACTCAATATCCCAATGTTTCATCGGTTTACCTTTACATTTTACTCCCTTTTTTATTATTGTTATTAATGATAAATAATGAAAGTAAGATGATTAAAATTTGATATTTTTAGATCGCAGACAAAAGTGAAAACTAAAATCGTATTCAGTTGGGTTAGCGATATGGAGGTGGACCGTTTTTGATGTGGGATCAATCTTAATCATCTAGCCTAGAAGTAAGTGGATTATATATATATATATATATATATATATATATATATATATATATATGAATATTTCAGTTTTTCTCACGTCGCAGTCAATGGCTTTTCAATTTATTATAAGCTCCCGTCTTGTTCTTATAACAATAGTGAAAGTGGCACTCACGGTAGTGTTGGTGCTGGTCGTGCTGGGCCGGTGTTGCTGCGTGCGCGCCGCGGGAGAAGACGCCAAGGACGAGGCGACGCCTCCCGCCGGAGCGTCGGCCGCGAGGCGCGTCTCCGGAGGACCGCCGCCGTTGCCCACACTGATCTCCAGATAGCTGTGGGTCTTCAGGTGGGACTGCGCCCTGCGCTCCTCCAGGACTATCTTCCTCGCTGCTCGGAAAATCTTGTAGTAGACGACTATCATCACACTGAGCGGTATGTAAAATGAGCCTAGGGTCGCGTATATTTGGTAGGCGAAGTTCTGACAGACCTGACACTGTGGTACGGTGCCTGAATCGTCCGTGTGCTCGTTTCCGAGGATGAGGAGGGGTGGCAGACTGATGCACGCCGCCCCCAGCCACACAAGAGCCACGCTGGCCACCATACGTCGCGGTGTCCTCTTCACGCCGTATTCTAGTGGCTTCGTGATAGCGAAGTACCGGTCTACGCTGATCATGCACAGGTTGAGGATGGACGCGGTGCACGAGAGCACGTCGAAAGAGACCCACAGGTCACAGGCCACGGGCCCGAAGCTCCAGCGACCCATAATCTCGTTTACCAGGGCCATCGGCATGACGAGCAGAGCGACGCACAGGTCTGACACGGCGAGGGATACGAGCAGATAGTTGCAGGGACGGCGCAGCTTGCGCACCAGGCACACGGCCACGCACACCAACACGTTTCCGACGACGGTGCCGGCGATCACGCAGAAAAGCACGATGGCGATGAGCACGGCTTCCGTCGGGTTGTAGGGCGACTCTGGCCCCGGGAACCACCAATCCTCATTCGCGGTCTCGTTGCTGCCGAAGCCAATGGTCACGTTGCCGCTGGTGGCCGTGCTGGCGGTCTCCATGCGACCGACGGCTGCTCCCGCCTCTACTCACAGGCCTACACTTACGGTTCACACGAACACCTTGTGCACTCTCTCCTTCGGCAGGTAGCTACCGAGCAACGTTCTATATTTACATCTATTTCCTGAACGCAGCTTCGCATCGCCGGTTCTACTTTCATTAAATTTTAGAAATTCTTTACGCTTTTGTAACAATAAACTTCAGGCTATTACATTATAATAGGACAAAAGTTCTTTATTTAGCTTTAAAATATTTCATGCAATCAAAATATTTTGTTTTGGTTTATAAGCGTATATAGTTATCTACGTTTCACTTTATAAGCAGTCACGCTCTACAGTGTGCTTCATAAAGCTGCGATTTTTTATTTACGAATATATTCAAAGTATATATCTCTCCCAATTTTGAAATATAAACAGTTTCTCCGCGCCTTCTAGTCCGCTACTTTATTAAATATGCTTCTTTTCGTTTCAGTCCATAATACACGAAAACTACGAAAGCAGGGCTAATTATAGCTAGTTCGTTTATGTATTTACTATGTGAATGATTGTACTGCAATACGTTTCGTGACGTCAAGTTTTCGTCGCTAGCAAATCGATAGTTATTCCCCGATATTTTCGGCGCTATTCTAATAATAATTGCGTCGCTTACGCCAAGGACAGCAAAAACATCCTCGAAGCCTATATTTCGGCTGCGACGAAGAGAGGGGGCGACGCCGATTTACAAACTCGCCGGTCGCCAATCTGACAATAGAATTAGTGAGGTTCCAACGGTGGTATAATTCCAACCACTCGGTCTTTCTGCCAGGTATCAACTCTTCTCGTCCTCAGTACGTTCTGGATAATAGCACTCAAAAGTAGATCTCACCCTCGACGAGTTTATTTAAGCCACGAGCAAAGTTTGAAGAACTGTGGATACGTTTCGTTTCCGCTGACTCAAGAAGGGGTTAGTTTCGACGTGCGATTTGCCACAGCAAAGGTCACGCCTGTCCTCCAGTTCACTCAACACGCTACGTACGATTTTTGGGGATGGTTGACTAGATAATTTGTTCCCTTTCCTTGGCGAGAGAGTCGATTCGAAACACACCCCAGCCATCGAATATGAAAGAGTTGAGTGACTCGGCGTGTCGACGCACTGTCCTCGCCGGCGGACGCACACATGTCGCCGCTGCGATGCGGCAGGCGCGGCTGCCCGGCACGAACTGGCTGTGGCCTCGGCGCCGCTCAGCTCCGCGCCGCTCACCAGCCTGCGCATGCTCGCGGGGAGGGGACCTCTCCCGAAGTAGTCGTCTTATCTGGCTTCATTATGGCTTTAAAGTCTCTTCACAATGGTCTCATATCAATTCGTAGAGATTTTATTCCACTTCCAGTGTCTATGAAGTAAGATTGAATCCAACGTCTCAAGCTCTAAGAAACTCTGTTCGTCTTCAGGGTTAGAGTGAGAAATCAAATTTGTCACATGATATTCCATCTTATCCTAAACGTCTAGACTTACCAGTACATCCAAGAAAATCAGGGTTTTCATCAAAATCCCAAAATACTCAAAAGATTGATATAGCAACATGGCAACAGACAATTATCAGAATTACGGTAACTAGAAATATATAGAGAATAATAGGACGTGTGGCACATTAAGTGCAACAGAAAATTAAAAACGAATACATATAACACTTAGTTTTCATTAGGTATATTATTCACGAAAAGATTTATATGGATCACAGTTATAAATAATATTTAGATATAGATTTATTATTCATTCCATTGGTCTTCGGTCGAGGAAATAAGATACGTCAGAATATAATGTTACATGAAAAGAATAATTATTACAAATACACAGTTTAAAAAACAAACATTGTACTTTACCAAAAATGATTTAAAACTGCGTTAAAGATGACAGTAATTAATAATTAAAGAAATAATAAGTGTTTTAATTCATCTTCAATTTTCATTCGACGGAGTTTCCAGTAGAAAATCTTATATCAATTCCCGTCGAACATGAAAAAGAAAATGAGTCAGCAGTTAAATTCTAGAATATTATCATCGTAAAATAATAGCGTAACTTGAAAGGATACCAACAAACTATTTTATTAAAGAGGATATAATCTGTCCTTCCTTTCTACGAACTCTTTCACCTCGTAATATGCTTAATTAATTAACAGAGATTTACAACTCTTTATAAATAAATTTTGTATATTTAAGTTTTTATTTCTTCCGGAAGTCTACTGAATAGATTTATCACGGAATAACGAATGCTTGATTGAAAAAGGCTTAGGCGATGTTTTTCTATGCGGAGTTGAGAGCGACTAATAAATGACTTGCTCCATTTAGGGTATATAAATTGATGTTTCTCCAGACAAACTTTAAAATTTCTAGAATATACGTACAAGGCAATGTTACAATCCCAAGATTCCGAAACAAAGACTTGCAATCCAATCCACACCCGATATGATTCGTGCAGCTCGTTTTTGTTCATTAAAAATTTGAAACACGTGATTTGAACGACCCCACTTTTATGTGCCATAAGACATGAATATGTACGTATATTATTATAGATGTAGATATATCGCTTTCCCAAGCTAACACTCATAATTTTAAGTAAATGTCTAAGTTTGCCCCAGAGTAGTGATTACATTTCAATGTATTGCCAATCGACAGACCAAGGAAAGGTGCATGCACCAAAATGTTTTCCAAATTTGATGTCAAATAATTTAATAAAATGAATTAAAACTATCATTTGTACTTAATATTATCTAAATAGGGGCTAAATGTTTTACGAATACTGATTCTCGCCGTCTGAAATGGAAGGAAATCCACGTTTGAAACTTCTCATTAGTCTCTAAAAATGAATAATGTTCCTATGAACATAAAATTGAAAGTGAAAAATTAATACAATTAATATAATTGCTGTTGTTCTATTTCCGTGACATGTACAATAATTATACAGTACACAAATTTTTTAGTATTTTACTATTTGAATGAATACTGTAATACAACAAATCTTATGTAAATAAGCAGACTATGTAAATAATGTAAAGGTCGCCATTGACGTGACCATTATAAACCTTCATAATAAAAACAGTTGAATATTTATATCGGCAAAATAACGTTACTGTGTGTAAATTTATTTGAAAGCTCATAAATTGATTTGATAATCATTATGTCTGATTGCTTTGTTCAGATTCAAGTGGATTTCAATTGATGAACAAATGGCACGTAAGGTCTTGCCTGAAAAGTGAAAATATTACACAATTTCTCATATTTTAAATAAATTCCACTATTTCTAATTTCCGTACGAGGATATAAGGTAAGATATTTTCTGAATATCCCTTGCAATTTGAGGTCAAATACTTTTAATAAATTATTAATTTCACAATTCAAAATGTATATGTATAAACCAGTTACAGAAGCTGAAGGATCACAAGGTATGCGAATTAGCATTTTCGACATATCGAAGGTTTTGTTTGTGGCTGACTCAGGACCTAACTTTAGTTTTCATATATTAGGGGACATTATTCGATTCTATTTTCATTGCGTCTATCTGTTACTCTTTTTGTTTGCTATTGACAAGAAAACAGTGCGAACAATTTCTTTAAAATATTTTTTTGGCACATATACAAAACCGCGAGAACGTTCATGGTGTTGTAAAATTGTCTACTGCCACCTGGAGACAATGTAGATAGTGTTTTTCTCTACACAGGAGAATGGTCCAACTGATTCCGATGGAACAATTTATCTTTGTTATATAGAGAATTAATAACGTTTATAGCCAAAGATTCAAAACCTGATTTTAACGGCTCGGACTCTTATTTTTTTTAATTAAAAAACATCATTTTTGTAGTAAATAAGTTTGAGGTTATACTAAATTGTCATCAACCATTAAAAAAGGTTCAAAGTAAGCCTGATTAATATACGTACATGGTTAATTAAACAAATAATTTTTAGTACGGGAAATGATTGTTATTTTAAATATACTTCAAAGAAATAAAGAGTTAGAGATAAAGATGGACCCATCCTTATCATTTCAATATAATACACCGTATACTAATTGCCAAGGTGAACTTTAAATTTAAGATCCATGCAGAATTTTTCTATCCAAGTATGAAAGACAAATGTAATCATTTTAAATTTTACTGACGTATTTGGTTATGAATCGTTTTGTCAATTGCGCTCTATATACTATACTGTTTCAGCGTGCATTTTCTGCAACACTATATAATTGACGACAGAAGCAACTCTCTGTTGTACAAGACTTAGCCAGAAGCAGGAAATGCTTGACGGAAAGCAGGACTGTTTTCACCAACTTTTCAGTATTTACATATGAAAAAACGAAACGGAAATATGAAAATGAATCTACCATAAACATTTTACATCGTAGAGATTCTTCATTGGATTCCTTCTGGGATGATACTTATTCGTCGAACGAGCATGAATCATACGAAAATCATCATATGAAAAGATTATTCTACGAAGTTCTGTATGACGAACCAGTCTAACCACGTGCTATTTCAATGCCAACTGGTTTCCCACTTTGATTACCTATGATTCTTTTCGTTTTGAGTGGACAATCCAAACATGGTAAACCTTTATTTCAAAAGGAAATGAACTAAGTGTTAGTCAGTAGCGTCTATTATTGTGCGGATATTTTTTAATTTATAAACGCATAAAACGGTCAATTGCGACATATAATACGTACTTTAAAGTTTGGGTTACTGATTAGCTTTTCTAAGTAATTTAATTATGTTTCAATCCTAAAGACAACCAACAAGGAGAAGAATAATTTACTGCACTCCAGAAGAAACATACTTTCCCCAGGATTATATACTCTGACACTTCCAGGTCAAACGAAGGAGTAGGCTGCGCTTTTGTCACTGCATATACCTCCTGTTCCACGTCACTAGACAAGGAAGCATCTAGAACCACTGCTGAAACCTTCACCTGCGAGAGAATCCTCTCGCAGGCTTCCTTCCAATGAGCATTTTATTTTATGTTTTTTTTGGGGGGCAACAGGCTACATGAAGGTAATCCGCGTTGGGAAACTCCCCTTTAATAATATAGGAAGGGATTTGAAACCCTAGAAAAACCAGGTAGGTCGGGCATTAGGTACTTGTCCCACGCCCTTCCGATAGCGGGAGAGGAGCATTCCCTTCTCCGTGCCTCGACCAGTTTAGGAGGCAGCTGTCCGACTATTCCAATAGGAATAGCGGACAACTCTTACCGTATGCCCAAGATCTGCGACCCCGGAACATACACCTCTCAAAACAGGCCGAGGTGCCTCGGCATATGGGAACCTTAGTTCAAAAAACCAGAGAGATGTGAAGGCATCCCCAAAGGTAGCCTCCGCCAGAGCTCTCCGACTGCAAGAAATGAAGGGCTATTCTTCAGTGAACTGCAGGGCTACTACGACTTATCTCTCGTGATCTCGAAACATCACAAGAAGAGACCAAATAATAGTATCAAGAATTCGCACCTTGCACACCAAATGAACCCATAATTTTTTTATAGTTTACCTCAGCTTTTATGTACGGCTTGTAGGTGTGAAATAACTATAAACATATACTTTCTGAATGCGCTGTGCACGACAGGCCAAGAAGAAAATTTCTCGCAATCAATACCAGAAGAAAATTTTGCACGTCATCTGCAGCAATTCACTCACTGACTGACTTCGTTGCAGTCACAAGACTCGATAAAGATATATAATCATCCAAAGTTCTTAACTACCTATTCTAAGATCATGTATATGTTGAAATATATGTTTTAATTTAATCATGTGCAGTCGCCAAGAACAATTTTGTTGACGCGACTCTAAACCTCCCAATTATATATTCCTCATGATTTGGTGTATTTCAGACTCTTGTTGATGTCTCACGACATATTTTTCAATCATTTCTTCGTCTCTTGATCACATTTGGTGTCGTAAGTGACGATGTCCTCTACTGATGTCACTGTAGTGCACTGGTCACATATCGCAGGTTTATTTTTTGTTATGATGTGGAGGAGTGCCATTTTGGTGTGTACTGTTCTTATTTGCGATAGGTTTATTTGTTTGTTTTCTATTAACTTAGGGGTTAGTAATTATTGTTTTAAATTTATTGGCCTCATAATGGGTCTTGTTTAATTTTATGGATTACCATTTTAGATTCCGTTGTTGAAGGAGTTTTGCGTGGAAGTGTTTCTTTTGAGCGTGATGGGTTCATTGCCGAGGAAGGCGTCCGGAATTTTTAGGTTAGTTTCGGTAGATATATGCTGTTTTTCTTGATCTAATACGTATTACCAAAAGGTTTTGTAGTAATTCGATGAGACCAATTTGGATGCGAAGGCATCGGCTAGTATGTTGGCCATATCTTCATTGGATATGAATTCTTGAATGTACTTTTTAATGTATTTTATTATTTATTCAGTTATTTTATAGCGTTGCTTTGTGCACGAAGTGTTTATTCTGTGGTTTCTGATTCTGAGTCTTTATGGTGTGGTGTCTTTCGGCCACTCTGGATTTTTATTTTATTTAGGATATTTAATATGAAAAATATATAATAAATTTTTAATAATTTATTTAACAATAACGCAGGTTAAATTATTGATATAAAACAAAATGAAACGAAATTTATAACTGGCTTATACTCCGGAGAACAGAAAGAATTTTGTTACGTAGCATCAAAGGTTACTCTCAAAGAAAAAAATGTAAATAAATCCAAATATAAAAATGTAACTATCGCGCTTAGACGAAGATGGTGTTTAGTTACTTGGAAATGCTTGTAGAGGTTGTTCCGGAAACTTGTTTGGTCCGATGCTGGTTGGATTGGCGTAGTTCTATTTACCACACCTCCCTGATTGACGAGTTGATCGTCGAAGGTGACTTACTGTAGTTGTGCTAGACTGGACCCAGTCACTCCTTTTGTTATTACAAATTATTATCGGAAAAATTTTGTAATGTGGTGCAAGGAACCACCCTCCTTGAAACACTTGTTTTCTGAGACTAGCTTCACGGACGGCTGAGGTTCTTTTTCCTCGCTGTTAAAACGTCTGGCTGCTCCCTTCGAAATACAATAGGAGGCCCGACAGTAAATAACTGACCACCCTCGAATATGCGACTTGCCTGCGTGCTCCGACAATACTTAGAAGGAAAATTCTTTATGAGGGCAGAAAAATTACATTACACAACGTTAAAATCTACGGGGTAGAAAATGGATCACCACAATGGTTTAACTGTCTTTCCATTTTATTTTTTTATTCTGGTGATTCTAACTTAGTAGAACTTCCTGTGATTCGAAGGAACACTTTGGTTAACATGTTTGACACGGATTCTAGTGAAATTCTGGTGGGGTTGAAGCTTTATCAAACACCTCTTAAATTGTGCAGTTTGTTTTCTTTAATTTTAATAAAGTTCTTTGATGGTCCTAGGGCTTCATCTATTTGATTATGGGAACGTGGTTCATGGATTTTTTTGTTCCTTTACTTGTAATTAAAAATTTCGTCACGACCATGATGTGAAAATGCTGTGAGGTACATTTGGTGAACGACAAATCATAATTTACGTGTTCTTATGGGGATTTGGAGAACGTTCTCAGTATATTCCACAATTTTTGTAACTATAAATCGCGCTAGACGGACAGAACGTCTATATAACCTATTATTGCATTCAATTCGCAATTAAAACACTTGATGTAGCTACAGGCGTGATGTCTGCTACTTCTTTCGATTTCTAAGATTCATTATGTATTTTGGAGACAATAAACTGCTCAGTCACGAATTTCCAGTGCCATATAACAACCTCGAGGTTATAAAAGTGCCTGAGTCAGCCATGAACAAAAACTTCGTTGCGTTGAAAATGATTATTCGTATAATCCCCCAATATACAAATAAAATGGATATACTTACAATTGTTAATATATTACCAACGAATCGAATTATTTTAAAAGTCATTCACCATTAATTTCTCAAGTTGCTATGGAAAAATATTACATTAAAATCCTCCTAAAAAATTTAAGTTAGTTCAATATATATAAAATATTTGAAATTTGGTAATATTTTCGCTTTACTGGCAAAACCGTAATAGTCAATAGTTTGTATCTTTAAATCCTGAAACTAAAAACTGTAATTGTAATTAAGGATTATAAAATCAGTTTTTATATAATGCGATAATAATAGATCTTTATTATAATGGTTTTCTGTCTATCTAATGGAAGCTCTTCTCTTTACGGATGACCTAAATATAGTATGACAATGTACTATTACGACAGTTGATTATTGTCTAGAAAACATAAATGGTATTTCTATATAATCACATAATTCCCTGTTCTCATATGATGGTAGTAAAAGAAATCAGGCACGGTGCATTTACAGGTCTTGAGGATTCTTTCGAAATTAAAAATAACTTAACTTACAATACTTTGTGTATCTTGTTATTTCCTGTTGCACTTGAAAAACGTTAGCTATAGAACGAGCAAATGTTTTATTTGATTAGTGTTACAAAATAAGTATACTATCTGCGACCTTCAAAGATGATTAAGGGTCAAGAAAAATAACATTAGAACAGTATTTTAATGTACACTATTATTAAAACTTTTAAAAAATGTACTTGACCTACTTTAAGTGAGAAAGTAACCATTTACTTCGGTGGGTATTACAAGTTTCAAGTAAAAATAAAATGAAGTAGTCAGTCAAATATTCAGATATCCTGAATGTAATAAAAGTTCAATATTGAATGCTATATTAGATGTGGACTGGGAAACTTAAAAACATGCATTATATTTCGTAATATCCACTTAAGTTTGAACATATTTCTAATCACAATATATTGATACCTCCTTATGTGTGTGCGCTATTTATAAGGCGTTTCCATTGTTTAGGCTGTTAATGGCTACATCAAAACATTGCATGTTAGTGGTTCCGCATGCGGTATTTACAAAGCATCCCATGCGCCACCGCAATGCAATTACGCTGAAAGCTGTTATGATTTGGCAAGGCGAAGAGAATTGAGGAGTATAAACTCAACTGCATTTTTGACAGAAATTAAGATCACATTAATCTATCAGGTAATATAATGAAAAGAAAAAGCTATGTTAAATATTCTTGTATACATGGCGACAAATGTAATTATCAGTGCATAATATTTATATAACGTTATCGGCAGTATAATAGAAGTTTCCACGATCACTGTATAAAGTGATTTTTTTTTCGTTGAGTAACGGGCTACATTAGGGTAATCCGCATGTTGGAAACTCCCTTAACAGTATAGGAAGGGATTTGAAAGGGGGGATGCTTACTTATCTGTTATAGATCTTATAGCGCAAAATTGCCTAAGCGCAATAGTAGGTTAAGTAGTGTGCATTTTATTTCAGAAGTATATTCTTAAACATGTTCTCTTTAATTTTTTACTACACGTAAATAAATACTGACATACGGCAAACATGTTGGCTCTCCCAGTTTATCTGACAATGAAACTGCTTTTTTAACCAGATTTGTATGTCCAATTTCGCAAAGTTTGAATTTGTATTTAAATACGAACGTGTTCTGATAATTTATGGACCTTACCCTGAGACGACAGAATCAATCGAATCTTTCCTTTCTCTCACATTGGAAAAAGCTGTCAGTGGACTACGTGTGAAATTGAATGAATTTCCGTCAAGCTGTAACGAGTCGTTTAAATTAGTTGTTCTTTGGAAGTATGCTGAAGTGATATTTCACAAAAAAAAGATTTAACCGATTCTAGGATTGCAAGTGTGCATGGAGACTCTTCTCCTTCAATGTCTACCGTTAATCTTCCATGTTAAACATGGCCATTTAGGATCCAAGATTTGCCGATTAAAGTACTTTCATAATGTGTAATAATACCTGAAATTATCGAAAAACTGCGTGATATGCTTTTAAAGAATGTCGCACTATGGCGAGTATAATTGCTAATATTGAAGGATATTTTTATTTATTTTTTTAATATTTTTAGGTAACAGGCTACATCAGGGTAATCCACATGGTGACAACTCCCCTTTACTAGCATAGGAAGGGATTTGAAAGGGGGATGTGGAAGGGTAGAGGAAGGTAGCCAAGGGTTAACTAGGGCCCCCGGGCTATATTTTAAGGATCCTACCCGGCATTCGCCTAAAGAAATGCAGGACAAACCCTAGAAAAACCTGCATCAGTTAGGTCGGGCATTGGGTACTTGTCCCACGCCCTTCCGATAGCGAGAGAGGAGTTTGCTGTGGGGACGCAGCATTCCCTTCTCCGTGTCTCGACCAGTTTAGGAGGCAGCTGGCCTACTATTCCAATGGGAATAGCGAACAACTTTTACCGTATGCCCAAGGTCTGTGACCCCGGAATATACACCTCTCTGAACAGGCCGAGGTGCAACGGCTTGTGGGATCCTTAGTTCAAAAACGGAGAGGAAAAGGCATTCCGAAAGGTAGCCCCTTCGTGTTTCTCCTACACGGTTCTGTCTGCGAGAGAACATCCCTTGCAGGTACTACCTGAGAGAGAATAGCCCTCGCAGACCTCCTGTCAAGGATATTTTTTAAACCAACGCGTAGATTACATTTTATGAAGGAGATTCACTGGCAAGAAGGACACCGCGTGTACTCAGTGGATCAAAAACTCAATCGGACGACACTTTCTTAACAGTGTTAGGTGAGTTTGACAAATAACAATATGTCTATATTTGCCAGTTAATTAAAAATGTATTCACCTTTACACTCACACTTTAATCGAAACAACGGTTCAAACAGTTCAACTCCGACGAAGGCGAAGACGATGTCAGGATGTTGGTTTCAGGAATGGGAAAGAAATTTGATCCAGCAACTACATTAGAATACTGGATGAAGTTTTCTCGGGAATCCAACCGGGTAGCGTAGTTTTGTATACACAACGTTTCGATGGCTTGCACACCAACTTCTTCAGGTGAAGTGAAGTGAAGAAGATGGCGGTGCAAGCCATCGAAACTTTGTGTTTACAAAACTACGCTACCCGGTTGGAATCCCGAGAAAACTTCTTCCAGCAACTACACCGGGAAAACCTACGTTCCTTATTTTACATTGGAATAGGTAAAACAATAACCATACAACAAAACCGGATGCCAAAATTCGTGGAAACAGACCCGGTTCGTAGAAAATAAATTATTTCCTATATTGACAATGAATATGCCCACACTAGCGTCTTGAGATAATTGTACTATGATATGCAGTAATATCCACCCAATTGAACAGACTTCCAACTATTGTGAAAACTCAAAATTTTCCTCGTTAGTCAACATTTTTCCTCCAAACCAGAAGCGGCAGTGGCTGTAGACTGAAACTTTGCAGATCTTCCTACAGAACACTTCAGAGACGGAATAATGGCACAGGAACACCGATAGGTAAAATATTTTGTTATGAAAGGTGAATTTGTTGGAGACTAAAACGGTTTTGAAAATGTAAATGTTCGTTTGCCTATCAGACCGCGAATGTTTCAGGCCACCTAGAAAATTATAATTGTGATCTATATTTAATCTAATTAATATCGATATATTGGGTACTATATTGCTGTACTATAAATTCAGAAATTCAATATTTATGCTGTGTTGAGATTTGTTGAAACTAAATGACACACTTATTACTAAAAGTGTATTTATTAATCTTTTTAATAGATAAAATATTATTAATCTACGACTTTATATCGCACAAAACGTGAATTTCTTAAGTGTGAATTTATTGTTAACACAAGTTTATTATTTTTTGAGAGACGTATAGATAAAAATAAATAATAAAACAAATCATATACCCACTGTACCACATTTATTATTTTAAGTTGGTAGTTGGAGAGAAAAGTCATGGAGCCTAGATACTGTCCTGTGTGATTTGTAATTGATAGGCCATAGACTCATATTGAGTTATATATTAATTTATTTACACCTGACATTAATGGTACCAGATACCAACGTGAATCTATTGTGGTTTTGATTCCATAAACAATCACTTGTTAACAGAAAACTACTCATAGTTCAAACCCTGTTTCATCTTGAAAATCAGGCGACTATCAATCATATTCCGAGTACAATATTAACATAATGATGTTGAAGGGTAAAAATACTCTTTCTTCGTATGATTATTGGTAACCATTATATTATCAACAAAATTCCTTATCCATTTTAACGGTTACGTATTTCAGAATACAAATTAATGCGACAGAATATTATTTAAGTTTGAAAGGCATCTGAATGCTTGCTCGTGTTACGACAGAGTTTGCAACAATCCATTAATTTTATATGCAGAATCTTAATAGAATTAACTTTTAATTTTGAAAGGATTTATGTCGAAGTGACAATGATCACAAATTTAGAATTCTCTAAAATTAATCCGTTGTTAGTAGTCGTGACGTCTGTAATTTACAGAACATTTTAGCACACGTGTCTATACTAGTTACATTTAATTTAAAAATGAAGAACATTCCTGTGTGATTTGTAATTGATAGGCCATAGACTCATATTTTTATAGTTGAAACTCAATTTGTATAAATATTCTCTTGAGTTATATTTTAATTTATGTGTAAATAATTTTAATGTATTGCCTTTTTATATATCAGATTATTTGATTTTAAACTGTATTTTAATTTACAATTTTATAATTTTATAAATTAAGTATAATTTTAAAAAATTATCATGATACTCAAAACCTAAGATTTCAACTTTGTATATGACGAAAAAATCAATTTTCTGCTGGGATCAGCAAACTTTGTTTACGGAAACGTCTGGTTCGAAATTTGTTCCGGTTTAATCCATTAATCTTTTGTTGCCGTCACGTCCTGGAATCGCTGTCCACGACATGACTGAACCGATTTCCGTACCACTGCCTTCAACGATTCGAATCCTGTCTCTGACATTGTAATTGCAATTAAAATTAATGAATATATATATTCATCGGAAATTATTCTTGGATAGAACCTCTCAGGTCCGAAAGTTTTGAATATCTCAGGATTTTACTTCATGTTTTATATTTCCATTTTTGAAGCAGAGTGACTTAGGTATTTATTTTTGAAATAAACTTTGGATGAGATCAGAGTAATTTGTTAAAAAAAATCACTGTATTATAATTTCTTTTACGAAACGCCAGGTTGAAATACTCATCTTAGAACTAAAAGTTGTAATACAATACAAATGAAATAGGAAACTTGAATATATTTGACAAAACAGTAAAATATAAAGCACTTTTGAAAGTGGTTACAGATATTTATCGTCTATTAAAAGACGGAAATTTACTATGTATATAGTTACATTTCACTATTATGTTAGTAAGAATTACATTTCATTAACATACCTTGATTCGAAATGCGTTACATCAAAATATTTTGGTAACTACGAAAGCATATATATAGAACCTCTCGTAATAGGTCGATTGAGCACAAATCTTGTTTACATATACATCCCAACTGAAAGAACGCACTTTTGAATTCAACTTAAATATTCCAATTTTGGGGGATCTAAAATTTTGGTGTTAATGGTCTACTTTCAATATTTTAATCTTTATATTCACAAGTTAGCCCAAATAAATCTGAATGAAGAAATATAAAAAACTGGACCGAATCAGGAATCAAGTTTTCACCAATTTTTTGAACTGAGCTAGGATAATAATTTCTGTTCAATAAATACCAGAAAAAGGTATTTAAAAATTTCATAAAATTCGGTTCATAATCCTTTCCAATTAGCGGGATACTCATGAACTTTTTTTTTCAACAACAGAAAAATTTAGGTAATATTGCGTTTGTTCAACGTTGAAAATTTCATATCTCATTTTAAAGCGCATAAAAATTATGATTATCTATCTCACTTTCTTGATAAAACACATACATTCGGAGGAATATGCGTTTGGGGCACATGCAAATGCCAAGCCGCGTTACGCACAGAATACTAAATATTTCGCACGACCTACCGTATTCTGTTTGTGTTGGGTAGAGGGCGATAGCTCAGCGATCGTGATCCTTGATCTTTTAATGAACGTCGCATCCAAACCAGCAGGCAATAATATATTACAACTCCATCCGAACTCTTTATTTTTTGTACTTAAAGACCGCCCCTGCATATTTGGGAGAGAAATTATAGGTTATGTTGTATAATTGATATACGATTTTAATTAGGTATTTAAATAAATAGCTAAATAACGGACAAAATTAAATTTTATATAGCATAATGCAGTCCTTGGTGCTTTCCTCGGGTGAATCCAAAAACGCTAAAACCATGAGAAGCTTTGGCTTTAGCTTTGCTCATCAACTGGATTGTGCGTGTGTCTCTCAGACTGATCTTACGTTTTAGGAATCACCTGAAGAAAGTAATAAGGATTACAGAAAAGTTGTGTCGTAATTAGTTTAGCACATATTTTTGTCTGTTATTGGCTATTTACTCTTGTAAGTAGTGTACTTTTTACAGAAGACGTTTTTTATTTTACATAGGCTCTATTGTTCCAATAGATACGTACTCACGTCCAGAATGATTACCATACCATAATAATAATATTATTATCACGAAAAATGTAAACGGCATTTATAAGGTAAATGTATCTCATTTATTTGCTCTAGTGCCTGGTAGTACAATAGATTCAAATTTCATATATTAATACATGATAATCTTTAGATGTTGCTCATTAAACTTTTATTTATTTATTAATTTTATTCTAAGAGTCCTGAAGAGAGGATGTAGATAACTTGAATAAAATTGATATACACACAATTAAGAAAGAAATTGAGGCACAGCACAGATACATACAAATAAATACAGTCATGAGATTAGTAAAATAAAATTACAGTTATTATAAATATTAGAAAAATAAGCAAAATTAAGAAACTAAGATAAAAATAAAATATATCTTATGAATAACTGAGGAAAATTAGTTAAAAGAAATGGAAAAAAATACTACATAAATCAGAAAATTCTAAAACTGTAAGGAAATAAACTGTACATATGTAATAAAATGTAATAAATTATAAAACAACATATATGAATATTAAACGGTATACAAAATATTTTATTAAAACCCATTCACAAGTCAAGTCACATTGTAACGAACGAAGCTCTCTCTTGGACTGGCAGATGTCGAAACTAGACGTCAGTCGACGATTCCCGTTTGGGAAAAAGAGCGTAAAATGAACGGAAAGACTCGGAGCAGCAAGATTCTTAAAGTATACTTACGTTAAAGACAAATTTTCCGATTCCCCATGGAGACACGTTCAATAAAAATAGTAATGATAAAGCTTCAAAAAATTAATTGAGACGTAGTTTTAGAAGATATTTTTGTTCTACTTGCAGTTCCTCAAATATGAATGATTACAGTGACAAATTAATAATATAGACTTACTAGGGTACTATAAGAACTTTGCCTGCGGTACATTCCGTCAAATATATCACAGTTTGTGCATCTGAGACGAAGTAACACATTGTTACGAATTAAAAACCTGTTCACAATAAGATGAACCACTAATTATGAATGTATTTAATTGGTTTAAAATTCATTTTTCTGTCAGATCATAAATTAGTAAATAGCTTGCGTAATGTGGTATAAAGTATATTCTTCTGTGGAAGTCGTACGTCAATGATTTTAGAATAACATTTAAATATTAGCATTTAATTAAAACGAACAAGTGATATAAAACATAAATTTGATAGTTCAAGTTCGACGTAATTTTTAAACATTAATGCTAATTTTAAGAACTATATAATGAATCAGTTACCAAGATATTTATGTCGATTTTCTTATTAACATGTAATCAATGCGAGCAATTGAGCTTATGTAAATATTGGAAAACGGTTCTCAACAGATTATTTTTTCTTGGATTGTAATGAATATTTTTCAGAAGGGAAAAATGGGAAACGATTTCAACTTTTACTGTAATTTCAAATATACAAAGTACTGAAACATTTTGCCAGATGTAGATTTGCTACGTGTTATTTCGTGTTGCGCAAATTTCTTAGATAAAACACAATTATGCCGTACATTCCAATTACACGAGAAATTGAGATTCTGGTATTTTCGAATTGTCTGATTTGTTTTCCTTTTTCAATAAACACATTTCTAAATGAAGTACCGACCACATTAAATAGCACTTTGTCGCATCTCGAGTCTGTGTTTGCTTGTACAGTACGCGAAATCGAGTCAGTGATACTTCGTTGCAAAGACCTTTGCAAACAAATATGGTTGCTTTAGAATAGTTCGTTTTGATTTATAAACGTTTCACTTTTTTATGGAGACGTAACGTTCAGCTGGATGAGCTCTGTATACAGTGCGCGACCTTCCCGGTGCTTAAAATAAGTAGGGAGGAGTCTTTAAGGTGTTTACGGCTGTGGGCTTCCCAATGTAGTAAGATTTAAAGGCGAGTTCAGACACACTGCCCGTTATAAAACTGATCGTCGAAAAACTCGATTGCGGATTTATAACGAAACCGACTGAAACCAAACTGATATGACCACAAAATATTTTCTAGCTCTTCGATAGTAATAATATAAAACTAACTGACGCGATGTAATACTTATTACAATTTATTAATAAATATGAATGGAATTAAATACTTTTATACTTCTTTTTCGAGTAGTGTAAAAGATTCAGCATTTTAGGTACTGAATGCAAAATCATCTCAAGTAACCAAAATCGGTTAGATCAACAGTGTAGGTACCCAACAAAAAATACGTCACGATTTCACTTGTAACTTATTTTGTACATTATTTTACGAAAAATACCTGCACAAGTGGTTTTGTGTCGTCTGACCGATCTACTTAAACAGTTGCAAGTTGATTACTATTTAATAGAGTGCATCTAAATTATTAGGAAAAAATCCTGTTAATTTATTAGGACCTATTCAACTATATTTTCAAAATTTAAATATAAAAAATATGTTAACTTTTTCTTTTGAGTTCGAGTATGTACATACGTCCCTTCATTCCTAGCTTCAGCTGAAGCATTAGTAACCCCGACTAGTACAATGGTTCTCTCCGATTGATGGAGAATATTAGTGTTAAAATAAGTATATTTTTACAACTAAATAACACTGTAGAATAACCATTCTGGTTTACAAACTGACTTGTCAGAGAAGGTGTGGAGTTAAACGACCAATTATTACACTGCAGCTTGATGAAGCCAGTAAATTATTTTGAGGTGAGTACAAGTTACGAGATGTCATAATAGTCGTGACTTCTGTAACTACGATAAAACTTTGCGTAACAGTGTATTTTGTTTATTACAAAAAAATTAGTGGCTCAAATTATGAATAAAATTACGGCGTTCGACGACCTTGGAAAAAATAAACTTCAGCAGAAAAAACTGAAGTTTTGTAATGGTTTATATAAATACATATTGAAAGAGAATCTGCAATATAATCAAGTGTAATGACTGAGCTAATCACCGGCATCGATTCTTTCGTACGTTATAAAATCACGAAAATTTATACGCCGACGATATTTTTAGATCTTTAAACAGGCCAAGTCTCTCGTAAGGAACGCGAACTGCAGTAAAATTTTTTGGGAGTGAGGAATGCACCACGAATGGCGCCGGTGTTTACGTCGAAGATGTAAAAGTACGTGATGTTGAACAAATCTATTTCGGACGTGGCTTAAGCCAAAATAACAGGGCATTGAACCAACCCTCGGTCATGACAGCAGTATGGAGAATCTTCCAGATCCGACAATTCCTCCTAGGCTAATAGGGACATGAGAAAGGAAACTATTAGATGAAATTGAAAATATAAACCCATAGATGGAATTAATGTTTTGTTAACAGAGATTTATTTATCTTAGGTGAATAAAATGAGTAGTGAAATGGAGCTCGCACTTTGAAGAGTTTAGAGAGTGCATAGTGAGATAAGTAGGAAATACTTTTAAGTTAAAAAGTAGGTGTATTTTTAAGGAATCAAGTTAAAAATACAACCGAAAAATCCAGGATTGGTTTTGTTGGAAGAAATGAGCCACTTAACCCTTCTTCGATTTTTATCGCATAAAAATGCCCCCCCCCCTCCACCTTTTTTTAAGTAGCAGGCTGCGTGAGGGTAATCCAAGTGGTAGAAACTCCCCTTTAATAGTATAGGAAGGGATGAAAAAGAAGTTGCGGAAGAGTGGAGGAAGGTAGCCAAGTGTTAACTAGTGCCCACGAGCTTTAGCTTAAGGATCCTTCCCGGCATTTGCCTAAAAGTGATGCAGGACAAACCCTAGAAAACCTGCATCAGGTAGGTCGGGCATTGGGTACTTGTCCCACTCCCTTCCGATGGCGGGAGAGGGTTTTACTGTGGGGACGCAGCATTCCCTTCTCCGTGCCTTGGCCAGTTTAGGAGGCAGCTGGCCGACTGTTCCAATGTGAACAACCAACAACTCTTACTGTATGCCCAAAGTCTGTGACCCCGGAACATACACCTCTCAAAACGGGCCGAGGTGTATCGGCTTGTGGAAACCTTAGTACAAAAAAAAACTGAAAGAGGATAAGGCATCCCCAAAGGTAGCCTCCGCCAAAGTTCTTCTTATGAAAATACCCCTGTTATCTGCCAAATTAAATAAATGTATATCTACTTTTCACATAACAGTTTTCACGAATATCCGATCTTAATGATAGATACATTGACGAAAACACTCAGAATAGTAAATAAATATTCAATTGAGTCAATTATGTTATTTATATTATTTTTATTTTAATGTGTTAATTTATGTAATGCTATAAAATTTAATAGTAAAAAGTTTTAAATTTGTTTTCAATAGACTCTTAGAATTGCCAATTAAAAAGTAAGTAGTAAAGTAAATATAAAGCTCTACATTTTATTTATTTATTATGAGCTATATTATTTTAGAAATATTTAATGAGGAAAATATTACTTAAAATTTATTATGGATATTAAAGAGGGAATGCTTATGGCTGTATAGAGAAGTTGTATGAAGTTTCAACGGGCAACTCTATTAATTACGTCACGGCTGGATGTACACGCATCCAATCCTAACCTTTCCCATTTAAATCAGGGAAGTCAGCATTGTTTAAAAACTGACGCAATTACTTTCGAGTAACGTTAAATTCTAATAATATATTCCCGTGGGTACTATGGCTGGGGGAATTCTTTACTCCAGCTAATGTGGTAAAAATTCCCAACCGAGAGACTTATAATGGAACAAATTAAAACGGTTTTCAGTCTCGCGTGCTATTTTAGAGAGAAAGAGACGCCTCTGAAATTTACATTTGGAATCAAATAAATTTCTCATTACAGATTTGTTGCATTTTCAGAAATACGCTCAATTCAAGAAATAAATTAACAACAGCAAGTATTCTCTTTATATAGTTTGAAAATGCAAATTACGAGAGTAATATTATGGTAACCATGAGGTGATTGTGAGGGTTTTTATTATTTAAACTTTTCATACATTGTGCATTAAATATCAGTATTCTACATGTTACCTATAAAAACTTTTAACATTTTAAAAGCGAATGTAATGAATTTTTATAATTTTAGTTATCTTTCACGAGTATGAGTAGGTTTTTTTTAGGGTAACAGGCTACATGAGGGTAATCCACATGGTGACAACTCCCCTTTAATAGCATAGGAAGGGATCTGAAAGGGGGGGATGCGGAAGGGTAGAGGAAGGTAGCCAAGGGTTAACTAGGGCCCCCGGGCTACAGTTTAAGGATCCTACCCGGTATTCGCCTAAAAGTAATGCAGAGAAATCCCTAGAAAAACCTGCATCAGGTAGGTCGGGCATTGGGTAGAGATTCAATGGTTTTTAAATTATATCATTCGTGAACTTGATAGTGAGATAGTGAAAATAGTAAGTCTGGTTCAAAGGCATTGCGGTGTCTGGAGCCAAAAAAATGATTATATCATTACTCTTAGCTTTAGAGAAAACACAATGGTTCATGCTTCAATGAATTCGTTCATTTGAACAACTAATTTGGTGTCAAGCACCACGTCTCATTGCAAGTAATTAACAAGAAATTAAGAAATTAGAGATTTTTATATTTAGGAATCGCTTTCCTGATCTCAATCCATTACTGGTTTGAAAGCCTTTGGGAAATTAGAAGTACCCAAATCAACAGCACGTAGTCATGACAAAAATGTTAAAAAACTCTTTCCTGTCTCCCGTTACCATCCTTTCGGAACTGCATATAATTACGAAATAAAATTAAGAGAGTATTTGAACTTAAACGATCTGTTATTTTTTAAATTAGCAAATTATTGACAATTGTTGATTTGATTAAAATATAATTATTCGGGGTTTACATTTTCTTAACAGTAAATGTTTAAGATAAAGGTTAGTAATGCGAAAGTATCGCATTTTTTATTTAAATTTATTTTTTATCTTGATTAAATAATTCTGTTTATTCTTTTCGTTATTTATAAAAGTCGGTTCGACAACTTGGTCATTAGTGGCCATTGTGTTTTCGTGTTACACATTAGTATACATAGTACCATCGTCAAACTTGTTGTTCAGGGATACCTTCTGAGAATTTTTGTATAAGGGACCCACGGTCTCCGGTGGCTCGTTACGAGTAATAATGTAATTATGATTCATTCGGTTTGTTACCGGAATCTCCCTTGTTTCTGTGAAAATACCTTTAGTGAAGAAGCCTGTAAATTACAATTACCATAACGTACAACACACAAAACAGATTAATGCAACAACCCTCAGACGAAACACTTACACTTTTATCACAGTGAGTTTAATCTGTTATGTCACGGTACAGTACAGCACGCAACAAATACAGAACAGTTCCCTTACGGGTATTGTTCAAAATGTTAACCACCATAATTACAGTAGTGTGTACAGCGACGCACCATCGACTCAAATAATGTTTGGCGTATTGCTTTAGCAGCTCCCATAATTCTAGCTATCAGGTCCGTGCGAGTATCGACCAGAGTCTCGTAAACTAAGCTCTTCACATGCCCCCATAAGAAGAAGTCTATCCATAAGAAGAAGTCTATTGCTTTCATGTCTGATGCCGAGCTGGTCATGGAACAGGACCACGGCGACCAATCAATTCTCGTCCAAACTGTGAAAAAGTTGTACGTGTTTCGTCTGAGTGTTGTATGTTTTTAAACATTATAATAAAACAAACATTAAAGCAACCACAACGTTTCTTTCCTAATTTTGTTAGGATTGATAAAAACATTTTTAAACTAAATTACAAGTTAGTTACTTCTCAGATTCCAGGTTGGAGTCTATATTTTGACCGTCTAATAAGTGTATTTATTAATGAATTTTTATTAGTCATTTTAATGAAATCATTAGCATGTTAACAATATGAAATATTCAAATATAGGATGAATCTCTCTAGTCCTTCATAATGATAAATGTCCATTTTTATCTTCACCGTCCTAACAAACAGCTGAAAATGTTTTTAAAAATATCCCACAATTCATCATTCAACACATTTTGAGCTTCTACGTATTTATTTTTCTTAAAGAAAGAACTCATAAGTTATTTGATTATTAATACCATAACGTCTTATTAATATACTGTTATTGAACATTTCATTTTCCCAGAATTTACCCTGACCACATAGATATGGTTCGTTGGCGCCATTTTCAACGAAGATCCTTTGCGCATAAACGTGAATTCTGGTTATGAAACCAACGTCAACCCCCCATCGCGCGGAATGAGCCGAAGGGTAAGCAAATCTTGACACACACAAGTGACCTCCCACAGCTTAACTCAGCTCAATGAAACATAACTCAAACAGCTGCAACGTGTGAAGGAGCTTTCATCTTGCCAATCAACATTTTTTTTAAAAAAACAACAATACTGAATGTGAAGACGGACTAAGCACAGTTTTATAATCTTTAACGAAATAACATTATTTTATAAAATTGTAATACTACAGCACAGAATATTTGTCACGCAGAGAGTCAAATTTTTTTTATAATTAAAAACTTATAAGAGTTAATGCATTATGAAATAGGAAGCACATACCATGTTATTTTAAAAAAAGTGAAGACAGTGTATTGGAAATAATTTATTTGATTTTATATAACCAGGAAAATAATTGAAATACAAATATTCGTCGCTTATTTCCTATTTGTATCACATTAAAGTCGTTAGTACACAGATGTTGAAAATAAAAAAGTGCGCTGTTAACTTTGTTATAATAATTATTTCACTTTTAAAGCACATTCTATAATTTCTATATTTATGTATTTGGTTTTAATTTTTTGATAATTCTCTAACTAAATCTGAAAAGAGAAACTGTAATCAGCAAAAGTAAAGAATATTAGACATTATATTAAGTGATCATATAAAATTAGGCATTCATTATTTAACGTGTTTGATAATCTTTAATTTTAATATTTATTTAATAAAATTCTTTATCCAGTTAACATAGTCAAATTCTAACCAAAACTGTATCTATTTACATATGATAATTTCACAATTTGTATAATGAATTTTAGCAATACCAATCGATCTGTTCCACTTTGACAATTTCTCCTAACAAGGACTTTAACCAATTACATAACTCAATGCGTTTTTATCCTTTCAGTGTTTCATTTACTTCTATGAATTACACGTGCATTACCTTAATTATCTGTTTTATACGTATAATTTTCTCCGTACTACGTTTTTTCACCACAATAAAACGCGTCCTGAATGCCTTTACTCTGGGTTTTCTTCTCTCCAATTGGATTATTTCAAACTAATTCCTGTTCATTCTCACTGTTGCCGTTTTAATTTATGTCCTCGAGTTCAGAGTCGCCAAAACATACAACTTGAATCAAAATATACATTTCTTTTATACTGCTGCATTATACAATTCATTTATGAAAAATACATTTCCACTATGTCTTTTCTGCATTTTAACCCCTCTAAATCTATTGCTCAACGTAAAATTACAGACGTACAAAATTATTTATTACAGTTGCGACCTAGTGAACTACGAAATTGAAGATTAAATTCAATGTTGCTATTAATAAGGCTTAAATGAGCTCTGGTTGAAAAATTGCTGATGATAAGCTGATCCGGTTAGCACAGAACACTACGTTGAACGTAATAACGCTTCTGGTCAGGTGAGAGGTGAGACAGACAAAATTATTTTTTTATGCACTGTCAATGTGTTATATTACTTTCACATGCAGTTCTGGACTTGTTTGTTGACAATCTTTTCGGATAATAATGTCTCAGAATCGTAAAAATCATGTATTTACTGGTATAATTTTGAAAATAAAAAATAATTGTGAGTAAACCTGAATAACAAAATTTAATAAATAAATAAAAATAATATGTACTTCAGTCAGGCAATTTTAAATAAAAATGTCATATATAATAATGTGAAAATTTAGTAGATAATTAAAAATTGAGTGTTGGAATGTTCTAAAAATCTTTTTGATCATTAAACAAACATTTTTTTCCGGGATACAAGCATTAATATAAGCCACGAGAACCTGAACACTTTATTCTGCTGTAAACCTACGTAAATCATCCTAATCCAAAAGAGTTAACTGTCTCAGCTTTCGCATCATTAAGACTGTACACGTATTGGTACCTAAGAAGTTCGCCGCAGTTTATCGCTGCAGACAAAGAAAACATTAAGCCCTTACACATTTCGAACAGTTATCAAGTTAAAATAAAAAAAAATTTAAGCGTGATGAGCAATAATCCTCTCACATACATTTTTTAAATATATACTTAATAATGATAATACCCTACAAAATACTAAGAGAAATGAGTATGCAACATACTAATATTATTTCTAAAATTATTCGTGATTAATTCAAATGATAGTAATTCTACAATTATTAAGACACTATCCAAATACCACTGTTTTGCTATGGTTTTCATTTGGAGAGCGTAACGTAAAATATGTCGTGGAAATTATTCACTTTAACCAATATTCATTCGATATTATGTGTTCAGATTTATAGTAAGCATAACTGAAAAACGTTATCTTGTTTTTAGGTAATTGACTGTTCTTACTTCAATGTATGTTTTCGGTTTATTTTGGTAGTGTCTTTAAGTAATCAGTTTCTTACGTTAGATCGCAAATGAACCACACAGCAAAGTTGCACAACTTTGCTGGAAACACAATAAAAACACGACGTTGGTGCTAAAAGACCAGGAGAACAGATTTCCTAATTTTCAGCCGCCGCAATTTACCCAAGCCAATATAAATTCGCACAAACGATCTGAGTAACAGGGCAGTTTTTATGGGTCTTCGTAGACGCGGACTATCACGAAACTCCAGAAGTTAAAAAAATTACTTAGAAATTATTCTCAGAAGGACGAGTGTCGATCTGGAGATTACTATAATTACCAATTTAAAGATTTCACACTACCTGAAACTGACACCATATCGCCCGAATCTATATTAAGATGATCGTAATTTAGTTTTTCGAATGGTATATCACTTAACATTTCACCAATTCTAGAGGTCGTAACCATCGTAATCAATTTCTGCCTTCTAAATTTCACGTTTCTAAATAATTCAGTCGTTAAGTTTCTCTTTTTATACATCTTACATCGTAGTGAATTTCTTAGTTATCCATTTATTTTCTTCGTTAACAAGTCAATAGAAACTACTATTTTTTCTGTTAGTCGTCATATGACGAAATAATATTCCTCAAAATTATATACATACAATATTAAGAACTTACGCTACTCTGTTTTACAACAATAAAACATAAAAAGAAACCTAAATTACACGTGGACAATTATTTATACTTATTACAAATTCATGATAATATTTATTAAAAAGAAATATTAAATTCACAACGAGCCGTCATCAGGTCAGACCAAAATATAGTGGATGCGGTTTTTCAGCCCAAGCATCATCATGATAATGTTGAAAAATAGCTGATTTTATTAAAATGATATAAATAAACAAATGGCATTGAGTCAGAAAAGTAAAGATAAATTAAGTCCCAGAGGTTGAAACATCGTTATGAATTTAATATTTTTTGCTATAAACATAATTAGTTTTTTATTCGAGGTCGTTTATTTATTTATATTATTATTACAACGTGTCTTCCCAAGTCATTATTCGTCATGCTAAATAATTTGTGCTGGAAGATAAAATTTAATTCACACTTTATTCTTCATGAAGTAGGTCATCGGGAAATGCAGAAACAGAAAATAAGAGAACCAGAGAACGAACACAAGCAACTTAAATTGACTAAAATAGAAACACAGAGCGCATACATTCAGAACTTTTGTAGGCAAGATAATTTAACATGCTGTAGACTCATATATAAAGTCGCAAAGGCAGTAGTAAAACCGGTCGACAAGGAAACTTTTACATTGTCTGAAAAATGTCATAGTTGATAATGTTCTTTACATTTACAGGATGTCATTTAAATAAGGCTACATTCGTACAGGCTTGAGTGTTTTTTTCGATATGAGAGCAGATTGACCCGATGACAGCAATGACGATAATCGCGGAAGGTAAATTGGGTCCGTTCATAAACTGATAATCGGCTTTGAAAATGAAAATTATGTTTATTAACAAAACATTTAATTATACCGACGATACGTCATTTTTTAGGAACTCTCCCGGTTCAAAAATTTTATATAAAAATCAAGCAGAAAATTTAGATGCAAATTTTTTCTGCACTGCCTGTTGCAACGGCCAATACGAAAAAACCAAGCCTCTGATTAGTATTTCATTTTTTTTGTTAATAAACATAATATTCTGACACAAGACCGTATGTTTTTTCATATAGTGTCAGATATTTTTTCATTATTAAACTGAGAATCGTTTATACATTTTAGAAATTCATCGAAGTTGAAATTAAATTGTAACCCGTAATTTATATTCAGAATTCAACTGTACCGACGCTAGGTATCAGACAAAAATCAAAACTATAACAAACTAATTCCCCAAACGTTTTTTTTAATTAAAGTTAACTTTTAGTCCGGAGACTTTACAGTTGTGATAATAATAATAACAGTACTTACAATTGTAAAAATTAACAAATAACAAGGTATTTACAATATATAAATATTTCATATGTAAACTTGTGGTATTGGATGTGACCCTTGACATTCCAAGTTAAAGACGAGAGAAGCAGATTAACTTGTTTACCACATATTAACATATAACCGGCATGATGTTAGCGATCAATCTGGTCATTGGGGAAACTACATGTTTGAAGCGTTAAGGATGTTATGGGGGCAGATGGGAAGAGCGGATATTTAGGGAGTATGTAGTGCCAGTTGGTAGGAGGGCCAGAGTTAGATAATTCCAGAGTGATTTAGGGGGAGGATGATGTCAATTGGGAGTTTACGTTTTAGTCTGCAATTTTGTGAAGGAGGGGGTGAGTTACTGTAGAATAGCTCAATGGTGGGATTTGGATAGTTGATAGAGCTATTTATTAAGGACATGGTAGATTTATGAATTATGGCAAGGATTAGGGGAATTTCAAGGTCTTTGTGGACAACAGAGTTGCGACGGTACCAAGAGGATTTTGTTTTGTTTGGTTTGTATTTTGTTTGAGTGGGAATAGGCAGTGGATCCCCATATGGCACATGAGTACGACCAAATGGGGTGGATTAGGGATAGATAGAGGAGTCTTTTGGTGCTAAGATTCCCCTAACGTATTAATTTAAGACCCTCAGTGTACAATAGATACTTGTATGAAGGTATCCTTTATTTAATTGATAGTTTGACTTTGTAAATACATGAGTACTAATAACCTAAAACGAAATTAAATGTAAAGGAATAAACCGAATACGTATCTAGTTCCCTGTTCTCAAAACTAATACTTTAAATTGTATGTTTTCCGAATCACTATTATGAAATTTTACTGTTTTAAATCGCAATGTGACATATGCGTCATAAAAATTGTGTTTCGAAAAAAAAACCGTCCTGGTGTATCGCAAATAATATTTATGTATTGACGGAGACGTGTTTTAATTTTTTATTTCGACGTGCCTGCATGGCTGATGAATACAATTCTTTCAGTTATTTGTTTCGCCATTGGCCTTTTCAGTGTCGCACGAACCGGCGCTGCAATTATCGGGACCTATATTGTTCGAAAGCTACAAATCACGGGTTTTTGTTCACCTTGTGCTGTGCAATTGTAAGGGGGTCGCGTGAATGAGACCAGGGAGGAGCATCGATTGCGACGCCTTGCGAGGGCAGCCGCAGGTGTTATTAATGAGGGCTGCAAGGACGCGAGGCGCCGACAGTGATGGAGCGATCGGCTTCCTCTCCGTCCTCACCCGAAGCAAAATAGCCATGCTGGAGCAATCAATTACACGCCAACTTCCGTCAAATCTTGCGGCCTATAATAATCCTAGCATATATTCCCGCAGCTCGGTTCAATCGTACGATGCTTTTCCTCATTTCAGCATATATCTCGTGGCTATAAATTATTACGGTTTCATTGCGAAAGCTATAATTATTGCGGAGAATGAGATTTTGATTAAAAGCGAGCATTTATTTGACCGTGTTAATAAATTTTAATGAATGATACTGTACGTTCGTTTCGGCGTAGCAATTTGTTATTCTACATGCAATTTGTTATTCCTCATGTCAAAAAGGAGCAAAATACACCTAATAACAAGAAACGGTTATAATATTCTCAAGTTTGTCGTTAAAATAAAACGTACTTTACGAAATCCTCAAAATTTTACAGATACGTGTGTGTGGAGAAAATGCTTAATAGTGAAACTTTCTCATTAAGTTTAAGGTTCCAACCGATATCGGGCTTATAAACTACTGGACATAACGTCTTCAGGTACTTTAGAGGACTGTATTACATATATTAAAGTAAAAACCACGATTTTTTTCCCTCACGACTAAGCTTACATACGAATTAAATATTCATACTTCTAAATCTATTGTATTGTTATACTCAACCATGACGTTTCACAAATACCCCAAAATGTTTCCGACAACATTTACGACAGCTTACCTATGGAAAAGACGTTATCTTTTGAAAATAAATCGAGGATAACTGTCAGCTTGAGATATTACCCGTTGTCCGTGTGACAGTCACGTCACGGAAGTCAGGAATTCAAAACATCAATTCGAATAGGCAGTACCCATTTGGTTACAAACATGAACATTTATTACTTAAATAATAGGTTTTTATTATTTATAATAGTTAAATAGCGCATTTTAAAATTAACATCAGTTGACCAATAGGTTAAAAATCGTAGGAAAGGGATCGGACCTTTTTTAAACAGATAGTTACTTATTGCAATCGAATATATATTGTTGTCAAAGTCTTTATTACATTATAGTAACACAGTCATCCGACAGGTGCCATTCCACAACATTTCTTTGGAGAACCAACGATCATCTTTACGGACTACAATAAGCATCCGAGATTAATGATGCGTTAGCCTGGAAACGGATAATATTTTTTTAAGTAGTTCCGAGTTATAGCACACGCGTTTAATTTTATCTAGTTGTATATAAGCTATTGCAACAACTTTTCACTGCGTAATTATTGTGGACTGACATGGTAATAATTCCACAGACGCATTAACTCCATCTATTTAAAGAAAAATGATTGTGAATTAATTTTGAAAAGTATAAGTAAGTAATAAATGAAGAGAATGCGTGCCACATATCGATGAAATAAATATATTTACTGAATTTAGATCGTAATAATTATCTGTTTTTTTTTGTTTGAATGCCCAAAATTCGAAACGTAAACTCAATTTATACGTAATAATTAATTGTTACACAATACAATATTATTGTAATTTTTGAAAAATTCTTGAATAATAAATTGTTTCTAGGTAGCAAAAAAAGAAAAAAAATCCTGTTAAACAAACTCATGAACTGTAAATTAATGGTATATAATATATGCTTATAAAATTTCATTTAAACATATAGAAATAGTGGAAATATGAGAATTCAAATTGATTTCCATCAAGAAATTTTTCCTTTAGCCTGCACTACCTATTAGTCAATCTTCATTAGAGTAAGACGTAATTAATTATGATAGCGGTAAATAAAGGCTTATTGAGGGTAATATACGTTGTGGCTGCTTCTCTGTTGTATCATACGAAAGGGAGGTTGAGTAAGCGAGAACAAGGTAGCCAAGGATTAAGTATAACCCTTTAGATATAGTTAAAGGATCTAATATGATGTTAGTCTATACTTTTTTTTATGTAGAGAAACCTACATCTCGCCTTTCGGTGTCTGAGGGAGTCTTTTCTGTGGAACGCAGAATTCCCTTCACTATTCCTCCTCCAGAGTTTGAGGCATCTGGTTAAAATAAAAAGTTAAAAAAAATATGGCATACCACTATTGCCTAGTGGTCCTCATATTTTACGTATTAATAGTTTTGTAATAATTCAACTGGAAGGAAGATTAAGAAGTATTGTATGATTAAATCTACACGTGGTAATATAAAGAATTGAACGCCAATGTAAAATTAAATTACATACTAAATATTTCTATTTTTAATTTCTGTGGTTTTTATTTTGCGTATTTTAATCTTTGTATTTCTTGTTAGTATAATTAAACGTTATTTTAATCAAATTAAATGGTTTTGGGGAACTTTCTTTGTTTTAAAAAGGTCAAAATTTAAGATGTAAACTTTATAAACTTAATATTATTATTAAAATAATTTTGTATGTATTTTTAAAATAAGATACGTTAAATAGCAGCGGTGACATCTGACTGGAGGTCCAGCCTCTTCTTCTAGTTGTCGGAGTTCCTTCCTCGTGGAATCTGCTCCGCGATGACGAAATATTATGCCTATAACATACTAATATTCTGTCATTACTAAAACGTCATTATTTGCATTATACATTCTTACATAACAATTGTATATGCCTTTACGGCTACCTAACTGTAAGATTCACACTCTCATCCATACACTCATTCATTCTCACTTATACCGCTGCTATACGTTACATCACAATTGATATGTTTATATATGTTGGGATTACACAATTCAATTGTAATAATTAAAGTACTGCCATATTTAAACATCAATATCGGGTAAACTAATGTAATAAGTTTGATTTCCATATTAAACTATACTCGTGTTGTAGTGACTTGCCATAACACATATTTATTTTTTATTAAAAAGACACTGCATAAATATTTATCAGTAATTTATACGAATCGTCTAGTAAGTATGCTGTCATTTACTTACGTAGTTGCGGCACTGACTGTCGACTAATAGTGCAACGGTTGCCTCTTCACGAAGATTAATGACAACTTCCAAAGTGGCATCGCAGTAGATACGTAATCTCACAGCTAACGAATGTCATGGCCTGGGATCGTAGGAAATACTGTAGAAGAGAAAAGGAAATATCATTTCCTGATGCATTTATTATCGTTTAAACTTTCATGAAGAAAAATTGCTTGAGATGCAATACATATGATGGAATGATAATGGTACCAAGCCCGACGTAACCATAGAGAAAACCTTTAATTTTTAAACACTCAGAGAAGAATTCGATTCGAACCCTGAACTGCGTAAAATGTTACCAAAGCAGTGAATATTCCTTAATTAACTTATGCCGATAAATAAATGATAACACAGAACCATGAACATTATAACTGCTCAAACTTTTTTCTTTACTTGCTTCATTTTCCCTGTGGGAAACAATTTTTTTGAAATTTCTTATATAAAAGACTAATTGGCTATTGTTATTCGAGATGGAATAGTGACCAAACAGTCCCGAAAGGGTTATGATAGAAGTAAAATAATTAATTATTCTATTTTAATAGACAGTTATAAAATATAACTATTGTAGAGAGAACGGTTTAACAATGTAAGTAGAGTATATTTAACGGATAGAATTCATTAAACATTATCTTATACCGTCAACTGTAAGAATATTAGGTTATTAAAAGATGCTCATATCATTTAATAATCATTTTAATAAGTATTTGATATAATTTTTAATCAAATTTCAGATATTGTTATATATTTTTAATCTAAAATATTGGAGTTTAATTGCCTATTATATTATTCAACGGTTAAACTCGTATATGGTACATATTTGTCCATAGGATCAACTTTTCAAGGCTATCTATATCACTCAAGATTCGTAATAGCGTTCATCTGCGAATTTTATAGAATAGTCTAAAAAGAGTATGTGTGTGCGAATTCAAGGTTTCAAGTACAGACAAACAGGGTGCCCCGTTCAAACCTCCCACATTTCAAAGGTCCTGGGAAAAAGAAACTACACTATATATGATAATTAAATTGCAGCATACGCTAGAGCTTCTCAAAGTATTTATTTAATAAGAATATCGAGTCTGTATTCAGTTTATGGTCATGTTCTTCGTAACAATACACTGTAGCAAATTGTTTTCGGCATGGTTTGTTGTTCACTCCGTTGAAACTCAAATTCTTTGCAAATGTTCCACCGCTCAAGATACTTAATTAATAGTGGCGACCACAGCCTAGCTCAGTATAAGACGTTGCACGGGAATTCATTTATATAAGTTCGTAAAATCAATTAATTCCATATATATATATGTCTTGGTTAACTCGTGATTTAATCGGCATAGAAATAATCACTTTGTATAACAACGACTCCGTTAATAGTGGATTCTACAACAATGTTGGTCATTTTGTACCATTTACCACAAAACATCTTAAAACGGTATTGTGAATGCCACTGTCCACCTCAGCGTGCTCCTAATCTCCAAATTCGACACCTATAGCCGTAAATATTGGACATTTTATAATTAATACTTTCTTATCGCCTCCCCATGCAAAGTGGCCTGAACTTCAACGTAACCGACCTAGTTAATATAAAAGAATTTTAGTCAATGATAATTAATAATCATGAGTCATTCCTTCTACCATTCACCTCAAGTGATGCTCCACTGCATTACCTTTACGGGTTGTAGCAAGACTTTTAATTTGTGAGCGTCAACATAAGAGATCACGAAAAGTGCTTATCTGTCGCTAAATATCTGTCGTTTTCGTAATTTGTTAACCACCGTCTCCTTCCACCACCACCCCACCTCATTCTCAAGAGGAGCTTAATTTGAACTTAAACAGGCATATTAATTGTCAGTATTCAATTCTGTCAATATGATATTCATTTTGTGTAAACCTCCTTTAATCCTACGCGTAGGGCCTCAACGTTAACTTAACTAGCATGGTGAATGTTACAATGAAACTCAGTGACTCCTATAACCCTGGATTCGAGATTAATATCGCTTGTTTTCACATTGTTTTTATGTAACCCTCACCTTTCAGGCGGATCCCCTCCCTTGGTATTGAGAGTTGAAATTAGGCACTAACAACATCGAGTGTCACACTTTAATTCTCAGCGACCCGATAACTATTTATTAGACACAACGGTCGTTTCCGTTTGGTTTTAAATTCCCTCCCCTTTAAACCTCCGCTCCTAGTGATATTTGGGGTGTCTTACCGCCACGGTGTTGGTTCCTGGATCTTAAGTAACGTGAGTACAAAGTTTTGTTGAAATCACTGCCCTGTTTTAAATTTGTAAGTACAAAACACATACAAGCGGAAACGTGCATTTTTAAACACGAAGACTATCTCGTTAATTTTTCAAGGCATTACATAGCAATTTGTGTGTCTTGCGATGACATTGTACTACCTTCAATGGTCGTTACTCACCTTATCTGTCAGATTAGCCACATTTTGTTGAGTAGGGACCCTCCTCCCGTCATTAGCAAAATCGTCGGTGGGCAATAACTCAACTTTAATCATCAAATTACCAATGCAGTTTGAACGACGTACGAAAAGATAAAATCTTAATTACAGCGGTTATGAGCTCAGAATGACGTTGTAATATTACGTCGAGTTAATTGAAAAAGAATGCATACGAGAGTAGGAACAAAAATCATTGAACTTAAATTACGCAATAAGATCCGAACACATGCATTTTATGCATTTATCAGCAAATAAGGGTCAGATTCAGAGCCATTAATTAAACAGCATTTCTTATTATAAAATTTATCTATAATTTCATATATCTGTGTTTACGATTTCAAGTTCAGATACAGTTTAACTAGAGAGAGTCCAGAGACTGAGGCCCTTTGTCTAGGTTGGAAAATTTTCTGGAATGTGAGTTTATTCTCTGACGACGACAATCGGTACACAACAATTCTGGCCGTCAAACAGGTGATAAGTTATCGACGCAGCTGGAATACATTAACGATATTTATAATACATTTAATTTCTAGAAATAATGCTGTCACATTCCAGACTTTATTGATTAACTATAATTATGAAGAAACGGAACGCTGGAATTCCATTCACGAAGTTCGCATCGTCGTATGACATCACATAAAATATGAATCTGGTTTTCCTAATGAAGTGATTTATGGTGCGCTTAAGGTATGCCTGACTTCGATGTATGCTGTCAGAGGGTTGATGCCGCATTGTTGGGCCTGGCCATTCATAAACCCATCCACCATGGTTTTGCTGTATAATTTATGAGGCAGATTTTTGTAGCGTAATGGCTTATAGTAGCAGTGAGGTGAGTTACATTTGATAAATGCGATGAAATATTAGTTATGAGGGGAAGGTACACTAACTTTCACTTAACAATAAAGCACTGATCCCGCTGATATGATGAATAAAGGTTGCATCGTAGCGAAACAGTGTGTAAGACTGTAAAACCTTCATGTAATTAATTAGAAAAATAAAAATTATGATCCAAAAATATCCGATAAGTTTCTCCGTGAACAGTTGCATTACAGAACGAGAACAAGTTTGAGTAAATGTCCTCTGTTGCTAGTATATATTAGATTCGACAAATAGTAATGTATTTTTTATGTATTTAATATTACAAATTATATTTTATTTAGGCCTACTACTTATCTGAGAGAAAAATACACGTACTTAAGAGATGTGAAAATTTATTTGTTTATCAATCAGAATCATTTATAATTCTATCCGCTAAAATGCTGACGGCTGCCAGATGTACTGGTAGCAATAACATTATCACGAAGATTCCCAATGATATCGCCTGCATAATTTAAAACATGATAGAAAAGAGAACAAAAAACAACCATTACTTATATTAATTCACTTGGTCACATCATTTTCAGTCTTTTGATGGTCACTGGTTGTAGGAGTTGGTCCAGTAGTGGGTTAGGATGGTTGTCCAGTACTGCGTGGTGCTTGATGGCTTTCTGTCGGATGTTTTCCTGCAGCGTAGGAACTAGATGATCGGTATGCAGCGTGAAGTAAAGATTTGAAATATTTTTTAACAAAATTATCGATAAGAAGAAAGTTTAAAACCATAATTGGTTTCACACAATATTCATAGCCCGTGCTTTGATAATGTCATTTAAAGTGAAAGATACGTTTTCTCTCTTGCTCTCTCTTGTTGACCTGATCCTTCATAACAAAGGAGTATTGCTTGTTGCATATAGGATTTTTTTACGAATAATATACATATATATAATTTTACTATCTAATTTCTTGTGTGTATTTCTTTAGTTTCGCACTAAATTAGTTTTAAGTATTACTAATTGATACAAATAGCTTGTGAATATTATTCAAAGAAAATATAATTCTACGTAGAAGAGTATATTTGCTATTACAGCGAACATCTTACCTGAATAATTGACAATCCAAACTATCCATCGGAAATATATACAAAAAAAATTATTTTTCAGAATTGGAAGGTATTATTCGCAAGTACTTCAGAGTTCAGTTACAGAACCACTATTTTTTCTCTGGAATATTACTGATACAACCCCTATAGCCAGCATTTTAATCGGATGATACTACTTTAATTATTGTAGCCATGAATATTTTACTTCTCGTATTTCTATTCTAATACGTGTTACAGGATTCCTAACTTGAAGATCTGATCCCACAGTGTGGAAGTATTCAAATTTATGCAATTGTATTTATATTAATATCTCGATAAGAATATAGAGAAAGCTGAAAACTTCTGTTTGAAATTATTGAAACAGCATATATATATATATAATACTAGCATAAATCGAAGCCCCACGATGTGGTGACAATTAATTTGGTAATCAATTTAGGAGAAAATGTAGCCACTACATTACTGCGTTAATTATGATGATAAAAATATTTAATATTTCAAATTTTTATAAAACAATTCATTAAAAGGGAACTGTGTTCTATAAAAAAATTTAATAAACGAAAAGATTACTCAAAAATTCAATTTTAAATACTGAAAATTTATTACAATTTAAATTTAATTAGTTTTTATACACAATTTTTATACACAAATGCCACTTCTTTAATAATATTATTGATATCTTCAGGGTCGCTTATCGGAGACAGTAATAGGAACCCGGAATGAAACAACGAAATTTATAGAATATTACAAAATATTGAAACGAATTTACTAGGTTTACACTCTGAAACTGACATATTAAAACTGACGGTAAAGAATATTATTCTAAGTTTACACAGTATTTTTTTACATACCAGACATCGGAGCAGTTCTCTCAAACCTTTTACTTCACAATTTATACCAACTTTTGAGTTTAGATAACAAATTATTTAAATTACTTTTTAATCAACAGTCAATAGTATATCACTTTCTACACCATTTCTATCAGAATTCGCGATTATATCCCTACAACACCACACACGATCATCAGTTGAGTTCCAATATGTCTACAGCAAGGAAAATGGAATTACACTTTCCAGTCAGATTCAACTTACAATAAATAGTACCGTTGAAATCAGTCCAACGACAGCCAGTACATCGTTTCCTCTCGTTCAATATCTAGAAATGGATTAACTATCCCTTTAACATAAACATCCTTGATAATTTAAATAAACACGTTGGCCTCTACATGCAGTCTCACTGCTAGCATCTTTCGGTCAGCGCCCATCGGACTATAACCGACCGACGACTGCTCTGGGTCAGCGCCCATCAGAGACTGTACGTTTCGTCAAAGCTTTCAATATTGCACAGGAGCCGACAATAATTCTCTTGAAACACTCCACATTCTTACGCAACTCTGACTGTTGTCTACAATACTCTGGCCACAATATTACGCTGAAAATACAAATATATATATATATATATATATATATATATATATATATATATATGTTCTAGAAAGACAAATTCGTGAAATATAATTTGATTTGAAACCACTGGATACATCACCTTAGTCAGAACTGTATATGGCAGCGTTTATTATTCAGAAATAAACTTATATGACAGCCTCCCTGTAAATGCAAAGAGCATCCATCATCCAGTACGTCGCATTTGTCAGATAATATAATAAATTACTTTCGACGAGTCTTATTACTCATTTAGTTTCAGTTTAAATATATCTTTAACCTTTTAAATTACCTTCCCTTCAAAAGTCCTGAATATGTGCGCTTTATATTTATACTATAGTCAATTTAACTTTCTTGAGTTGGTTCTACTTTTTTCTTTTCTGTTTAAATAATTTACGATAATTTGAATCGTAACGAAATTAATTGCATTTGTTCTTTTTCTTTTCTTTCTAGTGCAAACTTTATTTATATATGATGAATTTAGACTATATATAGTATATAAGATACTTCGTATTTCTATATTTAATAAGTTTAAATAATTATCTATGTATAAATCCGCTTTATTTTAATGTTTTAGTGTTGCATAAATTATCCTATGTCCTCATTTGAGGGCTAAGGAAAAATAAAACTATACATTTAATTAAATAAAAACGGTAATAAAATTTCTTAATCGAATAATGCGTAAAATGAGATATAATAGATGTACTTTTAAGGTGTTACAAATCGGTAAATCATTCTTTATAGAAATTTATATGATTTGAATGTTTTCACATCTACAAATCAGGTATTATTTACTTTCTCGTACTTACAACTCATAAACATGCGTAATTATTACAAAGGTTGTGATATTATATGAGAAAAAAAATCTTCGTATTACTTTCGACTATTTTAACCGCTGTTTCATAATAACTAGTTGATCTCCAATATTTTCCCCTCATATTAATCGCAATATTGCATACTCCTCCCCAAGTACTCGGACAACGGCGTTCTGGCGATATAAATCGCTAAAATATTATTTATAGATAGGTCTAGAACAATGCGGAAGGATTGTGTAGGAAAAGCATCGTCTCAATCAAACCCATTTCTGCGTCACAAATATATACAGTATTCTAGATAATCAGAATGTTTCAGAAGTAAAACATTATAATTTTCAAATCCATTTAAATCGCTAATCACAATTGATTTTTTTTAGTGTAACAGGCTACATGAGGGTAATCCACATGGTGGCAACTTCACTTTAATAGCATAGGAAGGGATCCGAAAGGGGGGATGCGGAACGGTAGAGGAAGGTAGCCAAAAGTTAACTAGGGCCCCTGGGCTATAGTTTAGGGATTCCACCCGGCATTCGCCTAAAAGTAATGCAGGGAAAACCCTACAAAAATCTTCATCAGGTCGGTCGGGCATTAGGTACTTGTCCCACTCCCTTCCGATAGCGGGAGAAGAGTTTGCTGTGGGGACGCAGCATTTCCTTCTCCGTACCTCGACCAGTTTAGGAGGCAGCTCACCGACTGTTCCAATGGGAACAGCGAACAACTCTTACCGTATGCCCAAGGTCTGTGACACCGGAACATACACCTCTCAGAACAGGCCGATTTGCTTCGGCTTGTGGGAACCTTAGTTCAAAAACGGAGAGAAAAAACATCCCCAAAGGTAGCCCCTTCGTGTCTCTCCTACAAGGTTCTTCCTGCAAGAGAATATCCCTCGCAGGTAATGCTTGCGAGAGAATAGCCTTCGCAGACTCCAATCACAATTGAAGTGATTAAGGTGGTGATGTGTTTGTAAATACGCAAAATAACTAGTAGTAACTACAAAAAACTCTTTCGAAACCATTTATTATATTTATGGCTAATTTCAAATGTACGTAGAATTTTGGAAAGGATAAAGCATATTGGAAACTTGGATTATTTGTGTTTATTGTTTTGTGGCGTCCAACTAATTTAACGCTTTTGTAATATCAGATAATTAAAATAAAACATGGTAAACGCATAAAACGTTTTTCAGAAAACTAATCACTTAACAAGACTATTCAATTGGGTAAATATAGAATAAATCATTCTACTTTAATTCTTGCTGAAATAAAACCTGCTCAATAACAAATTTAAACAAAGAAATCAGCAAAGACCTAACATTTTATTACAACAGCGAAATTATGTGACACAAGATATTATTTCTGAGAATGTTAATAAATATCATTGTAACGCAAAGTTTCTACGAATCCCATGAGATGTAATAATCCACGGAGAGCAGTTACAATGGCAGCTTGAGTGCATTAAATACTACCTCTGAAATCGGACAAAGTGGTGTATTCTACTGTAACACAGTGTCACGGTGCTGAACTTAATTAACGAGGGCATAGGGCGAATGCTTCAACAACAAAGTGGAAAGTTTTATTTCCTTTACTAAGATCAAAGCAATATTTCTGTGCCTAGCAAACAGCGCTTTAATGCTGGGAGTTGCATCTACGCCAAACTATTTGTAAGCTCGTTTTCAAAGCAGTGAAACTTTTCTTGTTTCTCATAACGTGGCAAAATTATGCTAACATTATTTTTCGAATAAATGAAGTACTTGAAACAATGAATACCAACATATTCTTGGGGTAAAATGCTATTTTAATGTCGTTTTAAAAACTAAGTACTTCTGCTACGAAATTCTGCGGTTGAGAAATAGCGAATGAGACATTATGCTTGTTGGATATTTATTTATAACTTTAGCCCTTTCCATTATTGTATTATTAAATACTTTTATTGCGTCAGTGGATTTCAAATATAACAAACTGTCTTTCGTACATCTGAGATACCTGTGTATTTGCAAGTCCGGCTTGAGACCTCGGACCAGGAGACGTAGGCAACATTAAATACGGGCTTGAAGGGTCAGGCTCGCCCAGAGGACGTGGATCAGCAGACGTCCAGACCGAAGAAGAACTTTTTACCTTGTTACCATCGTGTTACCCATCAGACTCCGGAATTGTTCGGGGTTTCAATAGTTTCACTTGTAGAAGAAGTAATAAAGAGAGGAAATGGGAAAATGATAAAGGACAGGAAGTAGTCATAGTCCGCCGTTTCAAGCAGCTAGAAAATTTCTGAGTTTTCAGAGAGTTTGGAGCATCGATTTATGGAATCGAGGCAGGCATGGACCTACTCGGTTCATCCCAGCTCTGCCCATGGAGGCCTCAGCCCATACTCAGTCCCAGTTACTTCGCTTCATTTCATCATATTTTTTGTACCAGTCACAAAAATGCCGTTGATTAACAGATAATCAAATTGTATATCTGAGATCAGCGTGTTGTTTCTCCGCTCACAAAGACAGTACATTACGTTGCATGCATTCTTTTTTCTATCTTTCAAGTCCTTAATAACCTGTTCTATAATGCCCAATGTGGCTCACTGCATTTGGTGATTTTGGTCACCCGATCAACGCAGTTGTCATTACCACAGATGTTTATTTATATAACGTTATTCTGACTTTACCTATTTCCTCTGTAGGGAACTAAAGTAATCAATACATAAATCCGGATCTGTGTTTTTGTATCCATGGATCTATGTTTAAAATCAATTCCCTCCGTTGACTACGCAAATACGTCTGGCAAGATAAGCGGGCTAAATCTCTTTTCGAATCACTGATGAATTTCATCAGGGCGGAGCCCGTTTTTCTCTGAAGAATCTCGATTTCAGCAAATCCGCTTGTCCGTCGTGTAATCGAGTTAACGTAACCATGATTATTCCGATAGGATCATCCCTAGAGACTTGTGTTGTAATATTCGTTTTATTGAGGCCAAAATTAATAACAGTGTACTATACTGTGTGAGAATAGATGTAAATATTTGGAGGGCTGTCTCAGGCACTCAAAAAATTGAATACTGTTTCGAGATTATGTATTGCAATTTGGTTCGTCTGTTTCCTTTACATCAGAGGTCTTTATATTTATAAAGTTCGGAGGGAACGTGAATATTCACAGAAACTGCGTAACCCATATATTACCATGTCAAAGGTGAAAGCTTTTGGAGTTTTAAGTTTCTAATCAAACATGTAGAGACGGGTGGCAAGTTATTTTTATACAGGGCGTATTTTATAATGACCGGTTCAAGCTATTGGAGAATGAAATCCGGTGTGAAATAAAACCGAAATAGTATTATTACTACTATATTCTTATTAATATTACTGTTTTTATTTGTTTATAGATTGATTATTAGACGGGTTTAACAGTGCCTTTATCGGTTTTAAATAAAGAAGGTTAACACTAGTGGAACAGATAAGACGGACCAGGCCAAAGTCGAAATGTAGCAATAAGAAATTACGAAACAAGAGAAATAGAAAGATGAAACAGTAAGGTATAGTAATGAGAAGACTTTCATGCCTATGCACTGAATTCCTTTTACTCTGAAGAAGAACAGAGTTTGGTTGCTACTCGAAACAGTGGTTTCCTAATTATCATTATCGATTTCAGCAAATCCGCTTATTCGTCGTGTAATCGAGTTAACCTAACCATGATTATCCTGATAGAAGTGTCACTAGAGACTAGAGACTTATTTTTTACCTTTCTCTTTCTCGTTCCATAATTTATTACTGCTATATATAATTCTTTGATCTGTTTCGTCCATCTTATTTGTTCCTCTATTATTAACCTCCTTTACGTAATACGGCAATGGAAAACCCGACAAAATCTAAAGATTCCACACAGTTGACACCAGATTTTAATTCAAAATTTTTCTATAATGATGTGAATTTGCCATTACAGCCATTACAGCAAAGAAATATCATTACTTCCTTTTCTCCCTACTATTGATAATGTCATTCAACAGGATGAGACCGTTTCATTTTGTTCGCATGAGGCCTACACCATTCCATTCTAATGGAAAACTCCTAAGAACAATACCATTTTTTTCAGAATGTTTTGATACTTTCTTCCTTAAAAATTCTGTTTTTCGTAAAGCTTTTAATGTATTTTTAAATATTGATTTATTTAAAGTCGCATCAAAAGTTCAGGTTATTAGCGACTAATTAAGAGAACTCACTTTTTCTTTGTCGGGGCCTTATTTAATGAGAGTTTCTCTCACGCACGTAAACATCGATGCCCTCGCCAGGATTCGAACGCGGAACCTCTGAGATGCGACGCAATAACGCTGTCCCCTAAACCACGGGAGGTCGGCAATGCTACTATGGCATAAAATAATGTTTTATATTTTCTACCATTATATTGCCCATTTTTATTTGGCAAAATATTACCTCTTGATAATCCCACAGCTATCAACTTTTCACTACATGGTTATACATTTGTAAACAGACTTCAGAAATAATTTCTACACTACTTCATTAATTTGAACTGAAAATAATATTATGTTGAGTCGTCGTAATTTAGTAATGATAAAGTAATTAATTGGTTTTTGACTGAATTATAACTTTTTGGCGTATTTTATACAAACAATATGTTTACAGAAAAACACACTTAACGGAACACTAAGAATCCGAAAGGAAACGGAAGCTTGGTCCGCTGAAATCTTTGAGCCCCAAGGAACACGTTTTGAGAAGGAACGCGAAACCATTCCATTAGTGAAATCTAGCGGCCATTTCTGGCCCCAGCATCACGTTTGCCTTCTTCGTAAAGTGCAGTCCTCTGTAGCTACGGGGATTACAGGCTCTACCAACAGCTCCGGTATAAACAGACCTACTGTTATTATATCGAATTCGTTTCAGCGGTGCTTACCAAATATTTATAGACATTTGCCAAATTGTGATGTTTATTTCAATTAGATAATGTGACATAATGGATCTATTTTTGTAATTTGTTTTATATTGCTTTACAAATAAAACGAACCTCGAAAATATCCCAACTTTCCTATTTACCGTAAATATATCACTTTCGTTGTAACACCTATATTATTTATATAGTTATATAATTTGGACTCTTAAAATTGACTAATAGTTCGAAACATCACTATTTGTTTACTAAAATATTCTTTCAAAAGTAGGAACATATATAGCAATATGATACCTTAATTAATGTACTGAATGCGGTTCAATTCAGTTAAAAATCAATTGACAATAGACGTTTATGTTACAGTCTATTGAGAAAAATATCTTAAACAATAAAATTATCACTAAAAGTTTTAATATACATTAATTGATTTATTTTTATGCTTATAGCTTAATATTTGATAGAAACATTTATATTTAATATTTCTTTAATTCTATTGTTTAGCAACTCTGAAAGAAAAATTAAAGCACGAAATTTAAAAGCTGTGTTTTATATTATAGTTTTTCATTTGTAAATTTGTTAAGAGCAAACAGAAAAGTACTTCGTATAGTATTAATTTCTTCGTGGAAATATAAAATTTGTTGTGTGTTAGAAGCAGAACAAATATTTAATTCGACCTCAAACGATTGGGAAAAAATAATAATGAAACATGAAACCTTGAAATATAATTTCAGGAAAAATTTAATCTGTGTTGGATGCATCTAAATGAAGTATAATCTTATTATGGTTTACATAAGAAGCTAATTGTAAATACTGGAAAGAAATTCAAAAATCAAATATTACAAACTTGATTAAAAAAATTAGAAGTTGTAATTTCGGATAAATAATACTTAAATTTAAGCATTAACACATTGGAGAAACAGCTTTAAAAACTCACTCGTAATTATTCGAATAGCCTTCACGGTTTTGTGCCATGCTTTCTATATTTAAATCTGGACGCCAGCCTTTATAAGCATTCCGCAACTCTGACAGAATTTGATGTGAGCCACATGTGGACCAGGAGAAATTAAGAGATGTGTATATTTATATTTTACTTTTTTTAATTTACTGCTTCAAGTAAACCAAATTAGTAACGTTTGTGTTAAAAACAAATAATTTATTTTTTTGTATTCATAACTAGTCCCGATAGTGTCGACTAACCGAATCGTTTACACCAGTGTTCCGCATTGATTCATTATCTTTGTCCAGTATACTTCACAAACAGCAAAATAATTTCACTTGTCCCACCACATCGTTAATGTATAAAACAATCTGTACTTAAAAATATAAATAGCAATTTATGTAAGGGACAACCTCGTCAACTAGTTCCTACTGCTTAATAAAAACTATGATAATCGTAAAGCTAAATATTGAGGTATATTGCTGTATCTATTGTTGATACATTAATATTAACAAAAACAGTTCACGATATGTTAAACAGAACTAACTTGCTGATTTGTAAATATTATTAACGAAACCATGAAATGAAAGTTGTCACGTTACTTGTAGTTTTATTGAACTATAAATATGGTTAATTGGTTGCGTGAAACCAGTGTTTAAGTAAGACTATTTGACAAGGGACGGTGTATTCTACGGAAGAAAATTGCAACGCTGGTTCTAAGGAGGCCCACCCAGCTGGCGTTACTATCAATACCGACGGATAAAATTGCTGTCAAGTTTTGGAGGACCGATCAAAACTAACAGCACTTATATTAAGCACCCTTCTCTCTCTACTACAGCGTAAGATTAATTTCTCAGGACCAAAACTGAATGCGAGACATCGGTTTTACTGACAGAGCTTTCTTAGATACAAGGCCTTTCTCATGCTACAGCACTTGAGACACACACCAGCCTTTGGCTGTGTATCCAACAAAGCAGTAGGATTTACTGTAACCGATCAATGGCCAAAGCCAAACGCATAAGCATAATGATTTCCTTATGTGGGAATCTGGTTAGGAATGAGAGGAACGCAGCTTTGGGTTATTAAGGCCCCACAGCTACAAATAGTGTGATGAACTCGGAATTTGCCTAGGATGCATGGAAACCCCTAAAAAATCCCGCATCGTGTAGGACGCGTGAAGTGTTCATTGCAGGATAATTTATATCAGCTTTTATCAGACCATGATACTGAAATTCGAGTCAGTCTTTCCTAAATAAAAAAATATGCTGGGTGTCTTGGGGCAACGGGGTAAATATGATATGGTATGAGAGATTGTGAACAAAAAATAAATAAAAGAACATGTGGCGTTAGCGCATACTAAAGTCGATATATACTGGTATGAATTATGCAATTTTAGGAAAATACGCTATCACATAAGATACGTATCACAAAAAGCAAATTCTGCGAATTGGTAATAGTTTGTGTGAAATTATTCTTATATAGAAAGCCCTGGAAATTGAAAGTTTCCAGCATATGACACCCGATATTTGTTAAGTATGAAGAAAATATTCTGTTGACTATGTTCTGCAGTTATAGGAACGAGGCAATGTCCTCTGGGAATTTAGAACGTAAAATCAAAAGAAAATTTGAAGCAGACCTGTCACGGATAAGTCGTTCAACCTAGACTAGACCGAAACGTCCATTGTACGCAAGGATCAGTAACCCTAGTGTGCATGATCTGAAAATATGATTGGCGTCGATGGTTTTCAGAGATAGAAACTTCAAGAAGCAAAGGCGAGGTGAATTAATATAGCAGGCGCAAGAGGTCATATTCCATTAGATTCATATTGGCAGGGATTCAAATTTTAATTTTCATTACAGATTCAGAATATAATATTGATAATAATTCCTCAGATTGAGAAATGGAGAGAGAAAGAGGCATAGAAATAAAATACTGTATAAGAATCCGGGTATGGAGATATTTCCAACGAAATTGGTGGTTGCAGCCTGCCTTGGGTAGCCGAGGCAGAGATAAACCAAAACACACGCCCCGGCGGAAATCTTAGTACTTTCATTGTATTTGTATTTAATCTTTGTAATTTCATAAATATCTCTTGATGACAATATCGCGTAATGGAAAATGATTCTCATTAAATTAGTATAATTAACTCTGACATGTATTTTGATTATTATTATTATTGGGAGATTTAGAGTCACATCTACAAAAATGTGCTTGGCGACTGTACATGATTAAATTAATACATATATTTCAACATTTTCATGATCGTAGAATAGATTTTTTTTAGGGTAACAGGCTACATGAGGGTAATCCACATAGTGGTAACTCCCTTTTAATAGCTTTGGAAGGGATTTGAAAGAGGGTTGCGGAAGGGTACAGGAAGGTAGCCAAGGGTTACTAGGACCCCCGGGCTATAGTTTCAGGATCCTACCCGGCATTCGCCTAAAAGTAATGCAAGACAAGCCCTAGAAAACCTGCATCATGTCGGTCGGGCATTTGGTACTTGTCCCACGCCCTAAAAAATAAATTATCCACAGCACTGCAAGAGTATTCTCTCGCAAGTGAACCTTCCCAGAGAGCTCTAGCGGAGGCTACCTTTGGGAATGCCTTCACATCTCTCTGGTTTTTGAACTAAGCTTTCCACATGCCGAGGCACCTCGGCCTGTTTTGAGAGGTGTATGTTCCTGGATCGCCGACCTTGGGTATACGGTAATAGTTGTCCGCTATTCCTATTGGAATAGTCGGCCAGCTGCCTCCTAAACCGGTCAAGATACGGCGAGGGAAAAGCTGCGACCCCACAGCCGGATGGGCGTGGGACAAGTACCAAATGCCCGGCCGACCTGATGCAGGTTTTTCTACGGTTTTCCTTGCATCACTTTAAGGCGAATTGCCGGGTAGGATCCTTAAACCATAGCCCGGAGGCCATAGTTAATCCTTGGCTACCTTCCTCATCCCCCTTTCAAATCCCTTCCTATACTGCTAAAGAGCAGTTCCCACCATGTGGATTACCCTCATGTAGCGTGTTATCCTAAAAAAATTAAAATATGTATATATATATTTATTTATCGAGTGTTGCGATTGCGAGGAATTCCAGCAGTGAGTGAATTGTTGCAGATAATGTGCAAAATGATCTTCTGGTATGGGTTGCGAAAAATTTTCTTCTTGGGCTGTCGTACAGAGTGCATTCAAAAAGTGGATGATTTATAGTTATTGCAGACCTGAAAACCGTACATACAGGCTGAGGTAAACTAGAAAAAAAGAAAATTATGCGTTAATTTGGTTGGCAAGGTGCGAATTTTTCATACTATTATTTTTTGTCTTCTTGTGATGTTTCGGGGGAGAGATAAGTCGTAGTATCCCTCCAGTTCACTGAAGAATATCCCTTCATTTCTTCCAGTTCGGTTGGTAGACCATTTTTTTTTCAAAGAAGCCAGAGAATATTCTGCAGGAATCCTTTTTGGTACATACAGGAGTAGTCGAGAAGTTTCGTTGTTGCGAGGTCTCTGTCTTCGCCAGCTGGTCAGCCTCCATGTTTTCCGCTATACCTGTGTGTGCGGGAATCCACGTTATCTTTATTTTGGTGTTGTTTAGGTTGCTCCTCCATATGATTTATCGGATTAGGTTGATGTTTTCATTCCTACAGATCTGGTTTGTTTAGTGAACTAATGGTGGCAATGACGGTGTTTCCCTTGGACTTTCCTCACAGAAATTGGTTGCCATGAGTAGGGCAAAGGTTTCAGCAGTGGTTCTAGATGCCTCCTCGTCTATTGACGTGGATCTGGATGTATCTACAGTGACAAAAAGAGTAGCCTATTTCTTCCTTTGGCCTGGAGGCGTCAGTGTATATAATCCTGGGGTAATTATGTTCCTTCTGGAGTGCAGTAAATTCTTCGTCCCCATGTTGGTTGTTTTTAGGTTTTGTGCCATTTTTGAGTAGAGAGGTGTCTGTTGGGATGCAATGAAGTTTCCATGGAGGGACCTTGAGGGAGGAGTTTTGGTCTATGCGAGGCAGTGAGACTCTTGACATGTTGTGTGGCCCAAAAATATGACCCTTGATGAAATGTGCAGAGTAATTGCTATACTGAGCAATAAATTTAAAGAGTTGAACTATTATTAATTATATTATTTTATAATTAAATTTATTATAATATTACTAAAATAGTGAGTATTCATATTGATAATTATCTTGAGTGAAATTCAACTAATTGTACCATAATACTGTGTTAAATAAAATAAATTAATTTGGTCATAGTTTGTCCGTATCTTTTACTACCGTATTAGGATTCAAGGAACTATTATTAAATTTTCTTAAACTAATTGCATTTTCCCATACCATCATAATTAATTATAGGGTAGACTAACAGATTACACCCAAGGATTAGTGCAGAGAGTGCCCCTTCTGTAGTATTGTCTCATCGCAATACATAATTTCGAAATCGTCGAATTGATCGTAGCAGTAACAATCTCTGTCCACCAGGATCTCCACACCACAATAGTTTTCCTGATATTGGATGAAGGCTAAGGTGCATAGAAAGTTAACACATTGGATGCTGCTCCTATATTGAGCACACAAATAAACATCAATGTAATTTCATAAATTACTTCAAATGTGATTTCCACGTCTTTCAAAATTGAGTAAAAAAATTAAAATATTCAAATTTTATCAGTAACTACTTATATTGAAAATAAAGACCCGATCAAATTAACAATCACTTTATGCTAATGGTCGTTGAACTGGGCCACGATATCAGTCTGTGTTTCTATTTTCACATCTTTATTAAGTTGATTAAGATAATAATTTAGTCTTCCTACTTGTTTCCTTCACAATGCTGTTTATTCTGCTGAGGACAAATGCACACACAAATGTTTGTGCATTTCGCGGATTCCTCGCGTAACTGCCCTGAAGTTCTCGGAGTTCTCGGCGCACAAGAAACTGTAATTAAATGCTTATTGGCTGGTAATTCCTGCGAGCGTGCAGATTCGCCGTCGTCGAGAGTTTGATCTCTGCAATGGTAGTTGCATGAGTGGCTCTCTGTGGATGTCCTTTCCTTTTCGTTAATTGGACGAGGCGGTGATATTCATCCCAGGGGCGCTTCGTGCGCCGTGGAATGCGCGGGTGAGGATGCGGATAGGAGAAGAACCACAAGACGAGGGCAAAAGTCGTCTGGCTATTAGGAAAGTTGGCTGACTGCGCAGCTGCCGCGGTTGGTAACGCGTTGTCCACATCTAAGCTTTAGATTGAACCTCCAGACTTCTTGGTTCACAAACAAATTGAAGCGAAAGTCTTAAAATGCTTTTATTCTTGTCAGTATAAGAAACGTACTTAATTTTAGAAAAACATGGTCTCACAACAAAACGATAAGACAAGAATAAGCAAAAAAAAGTGAGCATAAATGACTAATTTCTTGATGTATAATTTATTGAAAAACGTCTGAACTAGATGCAAATTATCAAACACATAATGAAGTAGCTAATAAACAGACTACATTAAGTGGCAAAATTAATACCAGACTACGTTTCTACAAACCTTTTTGCTCTCGTCAGATATTGAAAAACCGCATGCTCTTTAAGAACAACCTGCATCTAAAAGGCTTTTGATAACGTCGTCTAGTTTGTGATTCGTGTGGTTTCTATAGCTCTTACGGTGTTTCAACACATGACGAAAGCAACAAGAAATGCAGATTCGTATTGTGGTATTTAATCACTCAATTTATTTTTTACGTTGTGTGGTGTGATCGTACCCTCTTTCATGATTTGGCTTAACATCAGCATATAGAAAGTGCGCACCAACAGAAAAGAATTTGCTCGCGTAAACAATGCTATACGCCAGGCAGCGGAAGGCACCGTTATTTTTGTCTTGGCGCGGCGGGGAGAATCTGAAGGGATGGCCAGTAGAATGAGAGGAGTCGCTCAGAGGACGGCAAAGAGGAAGTATCTGGAAAAGTAACGGGACGGACTGATGACCATCGATTGAACAACTAAGCAGGACCCGACAACTGGCTGGCGACGAAGATTCCGGGATACCTGCAGGAAGAGAAGTGACGCTGCCTACTATTCACTGGGGGCACATGTGCGTGAGCAAATCCCGCGGTTAGCTTCTTTTACAATTTTTTTAAACAAGATTTCAATTGCTATTTAAATTTTAGTTTGTTTGGATTCCACCCCTGACGAGAAAATAAATGTGCGCACTTTGCATATGAATGAAAGGCGTAATATTTGTAATAAATATAAATAAATGTACAAATGTATAATTAATAGTAAATTAAAAATTCACTTCAAGGAGTTTCAGTAAAGACATTACCACAGTTGTTTACATCATTATCTATTTTTTAATATAAACTGTAAAGTGGAAATTACTTCAGGTCCGCGATCTATTGATACACTTACTTAAAAATATTTTTAGAAGCGCATGACCAAGGCAGATGCTAGTTGGGATGGAACCCCCCGTAGTCGCTTCGAAACGCGTAAATTAAAAATTTTGAGGGATTAACTCGTCCCTGGGAACAAATCAGGTTGACGGGACATCAACCCCAAGAAAGCAAGAAAGACGATTATAAACTCACATCCACCAACGAAACCAAGTTTTTGTCACACGCAAAATAATTAGGATTGGTATAAACAGATCAAATAAAAAAAATTTCAAACCTGAGGAAGATATCTGCTAGCCATTAGGTGAACGGAAGATTTAAAGGTCAATTGTGGTTCATACTTACGAGAGAGTGGTCTTGGACAATCCAAGTTCATGTTTTAGACAGTTGATTCTTAAAGCATCACCGGGAAAAGGCTGATTCCAATAAAGAAGACCACGGGAAGGATCCACGGTTCGAGCCAAAGCCCAGATGATGAGTTCTTCCACGAATTTGAGACGACCTTTTAGTAAGGAGCTCGTTATGCATCCCCGGCAGAACGGGAGAAATTCTCAGACTCTCGTACCCAACGAGTTTGTATTTTTGAACTCGGTTAAAATTTATATATATATATATATATATATATATATATATATATATATATTGTAATGAACAACAAGGTTAACGATTAATTTTCCCCACGTTGGTGAAGCCATAAATGTAATAAACACCATGAATTAATTAAACTAACAAAAATAATTAAAATTTGAGTTATTGTTAGCCACACGTTGAAGTCGTCAAATATATAATGATTAAAAAGGTGGTCTTAAATCATTGAAAAAATTAACCAAATTAATTTAAGAATTAAAAAATTTATTATTGCTCTTAAATTTACGTTGTATAAGATCTATTTTGCACGCCGAATTTCATCCAGTTAACAACAAATACATTAATTTTTCATTTATTAATTCGTGGCATTTTATGAAAATACAGTTCTAATATCATCACAATCAAATACGTCGAATCTCTATATCTCAGGGTCATAACTGGGTTTGATAATAAGAACACTCCAATTAAAACATTAACAATTCAATTCATTGAAATTAAATAAATTCAAAATTAAAATACTAGAAACAAAAGAAAACGAATGAAAAGAAAAACGCGAACGAAATCTGACTATACCCTTTAATTATCGTTTACAATTATTAATAATTGTTTTGTACTCACGACAGTACTTCTGGTACCGGTTTGGATTCTTCTTGCTTGAATTTAACACTCACTAAAACAGGCCATTCATTACTCACAGATTCTACACTTTAGAATTTGAATACACGTGGTCGTTGCCTTCTCGTGTGTCTGCTATCCGGGAATCTGGATTAGTCCACCCTCAGCCAGTTGCCGGATGTAGATTTCCTCAGTCTCTCGATGCGACAATTAGTTCAATTTGGGCAGCAAAAACTTCTGCTTCCAAATTGCCAAACTGCTTACTCGCGTTTTATATAAACTATCATATCTCGCCATTGGACCTCCTGGATAACACTATTCATGCTTTTATGTTAGCAAATTTTACTGTGTTATTACTTTATGTGGACCGTTCTGTCTCGTATCTCCGTGCAGACTGACTGTTCTCCAAGCGCGCGGTTTTTCAGTTTCCATTGATAAACAAAGGAAAAACCCGCCTTGATTGTCGCCTTTACGCATAAGTACCACTAACAATTTAATTATAAAAAACAATTAATAGCCTGTTTAATTGGTATTACAATATATATATATATATATATATATATATATATATATATATATATCTGTGCTGTATGACCCTTGAAAAAATAGTAGTTAATTAATGTTTCTCGTATAGAGTTTATTAAAATTCAATTAAATACCTTTATTAATTTTTCATAATTTTGTGAATAAAAACGACATTATAAAAGGATCAAACAATAATTAATACGTCGTTATATTAATAATTTATTTAATTTAATGATTAAATTAGAATTGGAATATTAATACAGTTTTAGTTTACTTTTTTAATTATTGTAATAGCATTTGTGTCATTCTGTACAAAGAGAATGTATTGAATAGTAAAGCATGGTAAAATAAATGACCACTTCGTCGTCCCATTAAAACAGGACTCTATAGACTGTTACTTTATATTTAATATTATATTTTCATGTTAAATCGAGTCATATTTTAAACTGTTTTATTATTTTTGCTTAACATTGTAAGAGAGAATTTAATGGCATTCTGATGAAGAAAATAGTATAAAAAATATGAAAGTTTGTCACATTAGTATTTTGTTTCACGTAATTCGAGTGTGTGGCAGTTGTGTAAGTTCGTTTGTACAAATATTTGCTCAGTGCTTGGTGATGGAGCGATGATGGCCATGAACGCCCCCAGCCAACACATGAACTCGTCAATATGTCGAACTGGAAGTGACTTGCCGTTGTCGAGAGCAGACCTCTGCGACGCCATGTTTGTTTTCGATCTTCTCGCTCTTTACTTCCGCTCCAGTGTTTGCATTCCATCTGGCTCCGGACAAGCGCTTGCGCGACTTTTGTTGGCTCAGGGAAAAAAACTACGAACTGGCAGCAGAAGGTGGCGGAGAGCTGTAATTTATTTCTAAAAGTTTTCCACTTTGTCGGCAGACGCTACATTGCAAAGTTGTTCTGATTTCATTATAACGTCGGTTCATTATCATGTCATAATGAATTAAATGTATTTGTGTCAAGATGCAAAAGGAAGACAAACCGAAGACATAATTGTAATTGTGGTCTTGATAGGAAAAGTCCTTGAAGCCATAAAAGTTTTGCGATGAAGTGTCACTACATTCGGCGTAACTCAACTAAAGTTTTTGGAAGTACTATGTTTTCGCAGTAGCTTGAATTGAATAGTTTTTCAGTTATTAAATCGTTCTACTTATTTATTTATCATTATTTATATTAATTTTGAGGACCGTTACACTCATAATCACTATCTGCTTTTTCATAATTGATTCGTCGCCAAAATCAATTTCTTTTATTTTTTTCCAATTAGTAACCTGATTTATGAATACATTGTAATACTTATATTTTCAGGGTTCGTTTGTAATAAAAATATTAATTTACATATTATAATAATGTACTAATGAAAATTATCCACATTAAAATTTATTTTGTACATAAAATAAACGTTAAAAAGAACGAATCATGGACTCTCTCTCTGTCGGGGATTTCGTAGGGTGATCCTCCGTATGTCAAAATTGAAACTAATGATATTAATAATTTGAATTTACTGATTAACAGTATAAATGGAGTAACATACTATTATTGTATATAGTCCATTCAAACGATCCCGTGCCGTGGTGGTTACAGCTTGTGCAGACTGTTGCGGTGGAAGAGTCCGACGCTCGTGCTGGGACGCCCGAGTAAATTTCGATGGCGACGGATGGTTTGTGGGCACCCCCACAATTTTCTCTGGATTCCTTAGATTTTTCTGAGTCTGGTCACAGACTGCTAAAGTTCGTGGCGTGCTACTCACTGCCGATTTCGCTCGCTTGAAATCGCCATAACTTCTCCGTCATATGTTTGTAATTATCCATTACCGTCAGCTCAATGTATGTAAACTTCGGGATCTCAATTATTCAAGTCTAATAAGTTTGGCGTCTCTTGAAGCTGTCAGTCTGCTTAAGGTCTTTTGTCGACAAGAGGGTCTTCTGATCCCTGAGACGGTCCGAGGCCACCAACCGAGTCCGCCATCTGGTCAAACCACGGCTTCCGTTCCGAAATAGCGCGCTTTTAACTAACACCCAGAATTTTTTTTAATTTTTCCCTACTTGCATATTAATTTCCTCAACATGTAATTTTTGAACAACCAAGCATTTTACTATTCATATTACTATTAATTACTTATTAATAAATAATATTACAAACACAAGTTGCTCAAATACTGGCTTACTCAGGTTTCATTGTAATACAATTCACTCATCGGTTCCTGATCACTGTTTTTAAGGATGTTACTTGTCCTGTTAACATTCCTATTATTCTAACACAGATTGTTAAATAATTTAAAGAAGAAATTGAACCTCAAGGATTTAAAATCAAAACTGAAGTGTTCTGTCTGAGAAACGTTGGTCATCAGTTGGAACTTCAGTGCGTGAGACTTTTCAGTCCGTAATTTTATTTTACTAACATTGTGTAAAAATTGTATTCAATGTTACTCAATGTCTTAAGATTCATTCTATCATCCATTTTTAAAATCCTAATACAGGCACAGTCAACGCACCGTAATTTCTAAATATTTCACGTTTCTTTAATAATGTAAATACTTAATAACCACCTAAAATCCCATTATACAATAATGTTCAGCAATGTGTTAATGATCATTTAAAATTTTTGATATGTCATTAGGAACTTTAACCAGTTTCTTCCGTGTCATTTTTGAAAATGAATTAGTTCGTGCAAGGATGCTTAGTTTTTACGACTTACAATAAATAATAAACATGAAAAGATATGAACTCGGAAAACGAGGATGTATTTGACGTCAAAACAAATCACGTTTCTCTGAATGGTGATCCATGATTGTTGTAAAGATGAAGCATTCAATGTATGCTTAATTGTGAGAAAGACTATTTTGGTTTACGATGAATATCAAATAATTTAGTAATATCTTTGCTTTAAAGTTTTGCCATCAATAGAAACAGTTTTGAAATACAACTGTTAACTAAAAATACGAGTCTTTGTTATATTGAAATTGGAACGTTACTTCAACAATATAAATTTATTTGAATGCAATTTATTTTGGTAGATGTTATGAATTAGCGTTAATTTATATACGCTGATATATTCCACTCCGTATTGTATATTTTATTTCAATTGAAAAATTGTTTATTTACATTTATGAATATGTAGAAATATTGATTATAATTAAAATTCTGTTCATATTCAAATTTTTCACATTCAAAATAATAACGAAATATTATTATTGATAATCCTTCGTCAAAGCGCACCTCCAATTAACAGATGTGTTTCACATGATCCACAAAAAGGTGACGCCTGTACCTTTCCTGTACGTGCGCTTTCAATTGTAAATGGTCTATTTATTCAACTATTGTCACCAAAATTTTGTATCATTACAGTGAAAAAATACAATTAAACTTACTTTTTGCATGTAAATAGTTTCTAAGCTCTAGAAAAATTAAAACCAGTCAGGGAAATAGGACAACCTTGGAAGGAGATCTAAAGCGATAAGGTCTAGAAAATATTAAATAAAGAAGTTCTAACAAGCTAATGACAATTTTTCCTCCCAAGAGACACCAATTACTCAAGAAACTGTACGTAGTTTACTTTCTATCATTACAAATATAACGAGTAACTTTTATTATTTTGTAATGTTAATCTTAATCTTAAAATAATTTTTTTGATTGAGATTTAAAATAGTCGCGTCGACATCGTGGTCATTAGCGGCCCGTATGTTATTTAAAATCGTTTACATAGCGTTATTATTTACATACATAGATATTCTTAAATTTAAAAGCAATTTGGTTTCTACATTTGTTCACTTAAGTTTGCTTACTCGATAAATTTAGGTCCATGGCAGCTCTCGTTTAAGTATAGAGATCTGAGCTGTGGTGTTTTGCGAGTGTAGCTGTTCTGATGCCATTATATCTGCTACAGTAGAAGAGTACATGTGGAATAGTTATGGTTGAATGAATTCTTCACCGGTTGATTGGGTAGATCTGGAAAATAGGAACGCAAAGGTATAAACTTAGTGGAGGGTTCTTACTCTAGATAGCATCATCTGTAGCAGAGAAATTTATTTCTTGACACACCAGACACCTGACCACGACGGACATAAATTTCGCTGAAATGTATTTTAATAAAATAAAATTGACCCGTTCCATAAACCGAGAATCTTGTATTTCAAAACACTGTACCTTTCACTAATTATCAAAAGTATGTTAGAGTTCATCGTGAACGGAATATCAGTATTGGGAGTTTCGGGAAAAGGTAAATCAGGGCCGACAAGTTGGAAAAACTAGCATCCAATACCATACACACCAGAGAAGTAGAATTTCCGTGCAACATCAAGGAAATGTGGAACTCTTGTAAAGAAAAACTCGATGGAACGAAAAAAGGAGAAGGAAGAACAACGGAATAAATCATAGTGAACTAGAACACTACAAAGACATAACAATTCCCAAAGCCATAAATAGAAAGCAGATGATGTCATCTAGAGTAAGAACACTCCACCCAGTTTATACTCATACGTTCCTATTTTCCAGATCTACTCAACCAACCTGCGAAGAATTCAGTCAACCATAACTATTCCCCATGCACTCTTCTAGCAGATATAATGGCATCAGAACAGCTACAATCACGTAACACCACAGCTCAGATCTCTATATTTTAACGAGAGCTGCCATGGACCTAAATTTATCGAGTAAGCAAACTTAAGTGAACAAATGTAGAAACCAAATTGCTTTTAAATTTAAGAATTTCTATGTATATAAATAATAACGCTATGTAAACGATTTTAAATAACATACGGGCCGCCAATTACCACGATGTCGACGCGACTATTTTAAATCTCAATCAAAAAAATTATTTTAAGATTAAGATTAACATTACAAAATAATAAAAGTTACTCGTTATATTTGTAATGATAGAAAGTAAACTACGTACAGTTTCTTGACTAATTGGTGTCTCTTGGGAGGAAAAAGTGACATTAGCTTGTTAGAACTTCTTTATTTAGAATTTTCTAGACCTTATCGCTTTAGATCTCCTTCCACGGTTGTCCTATTTCCCTGACTGGTTTTAATTTTCCTAGAGCTTAGAAACTATTTATATGCAAAAAGTAAGTTTACTTGTATTTTTTCACCGTAATGATAACAAACAATTGTCATAATTGATATACCGAGAATCTTTTATACACATACCGGGAAAATTCTGGCGACTTGAAGAGGTCCTCTTGTTATTGGCGGATGACGTACGGTATCGGATCTGCGTTGTAATTCTCCTCTCGATTGCTCTCGGGAGCACACAGTAGTTCACCAAGAACTCCTGAAGTTGAATTTTTTCAGAGCTTACAAGCTTAAAATATCAACCTAAGATTATCTTTTGGATCCCAATTCGCTTCAATCGCAAATAATGTATTTTTTTGTATCAGATTTGTAGGAAAACACATCAGAGATTATTTTCACGAAAATTGATGATAATGTATTTCAGGTTGTTTTTCTCCTTGGCTACAAAGCCCATTGAGGGCCTTCGACAAACAGGGTGGTTGCCAGATTGGCATCTTCCACGACACGTTCTGGATTTTTTTTGGAGTATCACGTTGTCTGCTTAGCGATTCTACTTCATCCGTAACCCCAGTTTTCATGACCATGACTAGCACAAACGTCCATGACTATTCGAACCCGGGACCTCTATGATGCGAGGCGTCGAAGCTGACGACTATACCTCAGAAGGTTGGCTACACCATTTCACCTGTTTTCCAAAAATACCATTATTTTTTGCCTTGAATAGTCAAACAAGTTATCAGTAATCCGACTTATTGCGTATTTGCCCTCCAGTAATGCGTAAAATGTTAGCAGACGAACTCTTTATTACAGAGAGTTTTCACCACATTACAGTAAAAGGAAAATAGCTTATTTCTATGTTTTTTAAAATACAAAATTAAGATATTTTCTAATTATAAAAAATATTTTGACTGAGAATTTGGTACTTTACATGAAAATTGTATTTCAATTTATAAATAGTAGTCACAACATTTTTCACAACAGAATATTATAATTCCTCCAATACATACAGGTCTGATATTATAAACCCTTAATTTACTGATTTCCTGGTTGGCAAATATATATATATATATATATATATATATATATATTGTAATATACACAATTAATAATCAAATGGAAGGTGTTAATTAAATAAAAGAATTAATAAAATTTACAGACAATATTTATTTATTTTGTGGCAATAATTTAAAAACAATTACTAATTTAAAATATTAAATTCTCAGGGTCTTCACTGGGTTTGATAATGGACACAACAATTCGATTTAAAAATCTTATTAACAAACAAATCACATTTACCTAAACAATACGTCGATAGATATAAACTAAAAATAAAAGAAATTAACTTGACAATTAAAATTGAACGAAATTAAAAAGTAAAGAAATTAACTCTGATTAACAATTTAAAATAGAACGAAATCTGTTTTCTATCTTTTAATTACGTTTACATAAATCATCTGTCCAGCTGTTTTCGAAAGTACACTATTGTGAGATTTTACACTGATTCTAAGATTCATAGGTTTTACACTAATTCTAGTCAAAATTGATAGGATGTCCGAAAACTCGGATGATCCTCCTTTTTGTCAGCTATCTGTTGACTGCTTGCCTTTTATGAATTCTGTGGTTTGTAGATTTGCTAGTCTTTTACCGCTTTGGACTTAAACTGACTATGGACGTAAACTGCTGCCTTCCTTTTCTGGCTGACTACAAACGTAAAACTGCTTTTACTTAGCAAGTTTCGATGTAATGCTTCCCTGAATGTTTTACTTTGTCTTCAACTCACAACTTTGTCTCATAATAATACATTAAACGAAGGCTAGTCTCTGCTCTAGTATCACTTGTTTCGTCCTCCGAAATGTCCCGGCACCAACCTGTTAAATTCTAGTCACTAACTGAACTATTCTCGTCTCGAGTTTTAGCGCGCATACGCCATTTTGACTTTTCGACAAAAGAACAGAGCTGGGCTACATTGTCGCTTTGGAAGCTCCTGCCGCTATAATGGATTTCTCAAACAATTTGAATTTTATGTTCAAACAATTAATGTCCTAAATAATTGGCATTACAATATATATATATATATATATATATATATATATATATATATATATATATATATGTATATTCTATACGATAACTTTCCGTTAGTACCTTTTTGCCCTTGCAAAGATCATATTATATGTCTACATATATTACTTAGTTACATATGTTATATAGTAAACGTTGCAAATAAAAATGTTCTAAAATGCTGAACGTAATAAATTCTAAGCCACCTTCACTTGAAGTAAGGATTGCTCGCTCGCCGCTCAGCTTCGATTTATCTCGGTGCTGCTCACTTACTGCCAGCAAGACGTTGGCTTGCTCCAGGGCACCACAACACTGCCGTGCGCCAACACGATATAAAATGGTCGCTACTTTATATATTGGCAAGCTGTTTTATTTCAAAAGAATTATAGTAAACTAATTGTTAGCATCTTTACTAAAATCTATTACATTTTTCATTAAAATAATATTAATTTCCTTTAACAATGTTTTGAAGAGTACATAATTCAATTAAGTAGTACGAATAAAAATTTACAATATTATATCCATCATAGAAAACATTTCACTGGAATAATCGGCAATATCACAGGAAACATTTCATATTCATTTCCTAGAATTTCACCATAAAAGTTCACGAATTTCAAATTTTTCTTCGAATGAGGCAGTCGTATTGCCTTGTTATTTTACGCAAACAGGCCTCCCTTTTCGGCTGCTGAAGATACCTCCAGCCATTTTTATTTTATTGAAGCTTATACCTTCTGATAACGGTGTTTACGAATCACAAATGTAGACATTATATGAGTCAAGAATTTTCCTTTCCTTGTGATAATTCAAGAATAAAACTACATTATCTACATCGATAGCATCCTGGCAGTTACATAAAATTTTATAGAGATACGTAAAACATTATAAATTATAGTTTTGTGTTTCTGTTCTTCGCTCTACTGCCTAATTTTATTATTGGATCGCTGACGATTTTGCATGATATATGAATTGACAAAACAAATATACCAATTTTTCAACTGATATTTTAGTTTTTTACTAGATGGTTACCAACTCTTCGTACGGTAATGAAAATATCGTGCCCCGTTCTTAACGTTAGCTAAAATTTTGCTAATAAGATTTATAGGATAGAAGAGGGCTTGAGTCTATTCTGTTAATCCATTACTCGACATTCGTTGTACCAGCATTACTTTATGTGGCATCGTATTTAATGATGTGGTCATTAAAGATATTCTTGACAGCAAGATGGTAAAGATGCCGAGTAAAAAGAAAAATTAATCAATTCTCATAGAATAAACTATGCCACAACTTTTTATTTAGTCAACAATTGTATAGTAAGAAAACCTTTTATTAAGTTGTCGAATTATTTACTAAAACCAGAACAGGAGCTATATGATGTGCAGTCATATTCATCTGAAAATACAAATTGCTTGCTTATTATAGTAACAATTGACATTCATTTTGGGGGAGGGAGGAACAGGCTACATAAAGGTAATCCACATAGTGGTAACTCCCTTTTACTAGCATAGGTAGGGATTTGAAAGGGAGGATGCGGAAGGGAAGAGGAAGGTAGCCAAGTGTTAACTAGGGCCCCCGGGCTATAGTTTCAGGATCCTACCCGGCATTCGCCTAAAAGTAATGCAGGACAAACCCTATAAAATCCTGCATCAGGTTGTTTGGGCATTTGGTACTTATCACACGCCCTTCCGATGGCGGGAGAGGGGTTTGTTGTGGGGTCGCAGCTTACCCGTCGCCATGCCTTGGCCAGTTTAGGAGGCAGCTGGCCGACTATTCCAATAGGAATAGAGGACAACTCTTACCGTATGCCCAAGGTCTGTGACACCGGAACATACACCTCTCAAAACAGCCTCGGCTTGTGGGAACCTTAGTTCAAAAACGGACATTCCTAAAACTGTTCATACGATATCAGAAGACGTCGTACAACTGACAGTACAAAAATAAACAACCAATTTGTATTTACAGATGAAAATGACTACACAGTAGATATCTCCTGTTCTGGTTTTAATAAAGAACTTGACAACATAATAAAATGTTTTTTTACTACACAATTGTTGAGAAAAATAAATTTGACAGACATCATTTTAAGTTTAAACCGTTTCTGATAGTCCACGACAATTAAAGGTAGCATCACCAGTTTAGAGAAAAATCGTTCAGCGGATATTTGACCAAGCAATTCAAATCAAGTTCTGTAAGTCCGTCGTTTTGTATACAGAAGGTGAATATAAATTTTATGTCGCGATAAACAAAAACAAATAGAAACTTTTACGTCATCTGTTCCATTTCCATGTGACATGCAGCTAAATTAAGCGTGTCAGGCAGAAATAAAATTTTAGCCGCTTTCAGAATCTGTAATGATTCCAACGTGACAATAAACTAAAATTTCTCGATTTTACCTCAACAAAAATTACTAATTTTATTTTGAAAAGGATTTGGTTCATTAACTTGGCATGACAAACTAAATTTTGCAATTGTTTGATTAATTAACTCTCTTTCTATAGTAACCTCCAGCTCGTTTTCCTTCCACCTCATCTCTCTCGCACGCAGGCACAAGCACAGAAATACACACGTGATGTTATAAGCCAAACTTGTGGTCTATCAACGTCACTAGGCATGACTTGCTTTCTCTGTATATGACAGAAAATATAATTGCCACTTCACCGTTAAAAAATTATTCAATTGAATTTTGTGGTCAGTAATCCTGAATTGGCTATTACGAAAATAAATATGTAGAGCAGCAGGCGGGCTTCGTCGGGAATGAGTCCGTTGCTCGGTTTACTTCATCTCAAGTGAAAAACCGCATTTCAATAAAATAGATTGCTCGTGTGTATATTTGACCAAATTCCGTACATGTGTTCCTCTGGGGAGATATGACATGACTACCACCCTCAAGGGTCCGAGTGTACGGGGGTGGAAATTCCCAAACATACTCAAACGGTCGAAATTTGTGAACAAATACTTTTCGGTCTTAATGAGATTAATAGTGTTTCTCCTGACGTTTTTTATGAATGATTTCAATATCTTTCGGTTCAGGAGTGGAGCACCATTAGGAGAGGGGGTGGAGGCACGTTACATAAAAATAAAGCAAAAAAAACGAATTTCTAGTCTAATCCGGCGTTATCGATGTCGCTGAGTTTAATTATTCAATCCGGCTTTCCGTTTAACCCCGCCGGTGGATGGGTATGGAAATTTTCAAGCGTGTTAAAACGACCGACATTTTCGTCGATAGAAATATTTTTGGGGTCAATGAGTTATGTATCGTTTCTACACATATTTTTCCGCATGGGAGGAGAGAACCTTTGGGGATGGGTGAGGAGTGCTATTACATGAAAATAACGCAAAAACAACCGAAATTGGCGTCAAACCCCAGGTTATGGATGTCGCTGAGTTGAATGATGACAACTCGGGCATCGCCGGACACCCAGAAAATAGAAAATAAATTCGAATTATAGTTTAAATAAGCTTTAGATTTATAAATCAACTTACCGTCACAAGTTTACCATTCTGAACGACCTTATACATATTTAAACACAGACCTGGAATCTGAATATTTATACAAGATTTACATTAGTTTATTAATTAATTTTGAAACCCTCAATTGAGACGATTGGACAATTCAAAATCATCATTTAATAGATTAACTAAAATACATTAAAATAAATACAATGAACGCTATACAATTTTTTTATACTTTTTATTTTGGGTGTAGACAGCCTATGTATAGGGTAATCCACATAGAGGCAACTCCCCTCTTATAGCATAGGAAATGGATTTGAAAGGAGGATGTGGAAGGGTAGAGGAAGGTAGTCAAGTGCTAAATTTAAGGATCCTACCCAGCATTCGCCTAAAGAAATGCATCAGGTAGGTCGGGCATTGGGTACTTGTCCCACGCCCTTCCGATAGCGGGAGAGGAATTTTGCTGTGGGGACGCAGCATTTCCTTCTCCGTGTCTCGACCAGTTTTGGAGGCAGCTGGCCGACTATTCCAATGGGAATAGCGGACAACTCTTACCGTATGCCCAAGGTATGTGACCCCGGATCATACACCTCTCAGAACAGGCCGAGGAGCCTCGGCTTGTGGGAACCTTAGTTCAAAGAATATTTTAATTTACATATATGGGAATATACAAAAAAACACATGTGAGAAATTACTTTCAAATAGACAGATGAAATTAAATTAGGGTTATATGAAATTGTTTTTAATGTAAAAATTAACTTCACAAGAACCAATACACTTCACAAATAATACTATACTTCACAATTTGCTCTATGGGCCTACTTTCGGTACGACATGAAGAACTTTGCTGAAAAATGGTCTCTGCAGTGAAATTTTCAGACTGGAGTTCTCGTTCCATGACAGTTATTAAACACGAAAACAGAAGAATTCAGTATCATACAAACAGACATTTCAAACATACTGTCCAATACTTTTAATATTTTAGTCATACTGGATATATCGCTCCACTATCGTTTCATACGTTACCATTGATTTAATTCCTTTTTGTTTACCTTTAGAAGAGTAGGGAAATGTTAGTGATACCTTCATATTAGCATACAGAAATAGTAGCCAAGTATGAAATTTCACGTATTCCGTTTGTCGGACCAAGTAAACAAATTCATATCAAACTTTATATATTAATCATCAGTAAGTAAGGAAAATAATTTGTATCGTCAATTCGTATATAATTTAAAAACTCCCAGTCTTATCATAATGAAACGAATTTTTAGGAGAAATATGGCCTTAGTTTCAATAATGCTGCTTAGTATTGCAATGTTATTTAAATGATTTACTTGTTCTCGCGCTGAAATGGATTGTAATTTGTCGATTGAAAGCAAGATCTACCGCTGAAAAATTATCCGTTAGAAATAGTGATAATTAAATGACTGTAGTTTTACAGTTTTACTCGTTGAAGCATGTATTGAAAATAATCTTCTAGAAGATGACGACAGAGCTTTCAGTCGTCAAAACGTTGCGTTTAAATAAATTATAACCGAGAACGGTTTATCGAACAATTACACCGGGAAAGACTTCAATCTTTAATCATCTTGTGGATAATGAGTAAGCGGTTATAAAATATCTAAAATAATGTCTAATTCTTGATGAAAATAGATACAAGAAATTGAAAAAAAAGGGGGGGGGGAAATAGAGAGGAATGAAACCATTTGTATTTTTAAATCTTGAAATTTTCAAGTGAGAAGATGAAGTTGTTAGAAGTATCGTATTTATGAAAAATTAAATAATTTTAGTATAATTTAAAGTACTGGTCAAAAATAGCAGCAGTATAAATACATTTTTACTCATGATTCACACAAACAGCACAATATTACAAGACTTAGAAATCTGTAACTAATGGCCGTCCGTCAACTAATTTGTTGTTAGACCTTAAAAGAGTATCAATAACAATTGCTGCATATTATTATTCAGTTTAATAAATTTTTAAATATCGAACTAATTATATTTAAAGTTCATTATTAATTATTTACTGTATGTCAATTTATATTTGGTTTACATACAATCTATAAAATATTAGATTCTAAAAATATATTAGTCAAACTACACCAGATGATTTTCTATTAAATTCACGGCAGATGGTTAACACAGAATTTTCAATTTTTTTTTTCTCAGAGAGAACATATTCAAACGGAAGAATGATATTTGAATAACAACATTGACGGACACAACTGAAACATGCGAACCGGAGCGGTGGAATGAGAATGTCCAGAGGGATCAGTAATTGAGAGAGGATATGGTGAAATGTGCAAGTGTGAATAAGTTTTAGCTAACTTGTGAGAAAAAGTGTGAAAAATTTGGGTAGAAGGTTAGTTAGAAACACAAGAGTATGTTAATTTTCAACTTTGGCCATTCAGGATGAATTAAATTGTTAGTAAAAATAAAAATGAAAATATTATTTATAATTAAATAATTATATTTAATTAATAATTATTTATAAAATAACGCATCGTTTTCGTGGCCGATGTAGCTTCATTATTAAGATAACGATCTTCGAGCTGTTGGGTCATGTATAGTTTCGGCATTACTGCCAACGTTTCCCTTTATCTTATAATATTAATTATTTAATTGTTAGTGTTATTTTGTAAGAATGAATTATATTATTATTTATATAATACATTAAACTTAAATTATTATTATTAATTACATTAAATTATTAATTATTTAATTGTTAGTGCCATTTTGTAAGAATGAATTTTATTATTTTATAATACATTAAATTTAAATTGTAATTAAATAATAACTAATATGTTCCAATTGTTAATTTTCAATTTTCTAAAAAAATATTATTACGTTTTTGATCTCTACTCATCTTGAAATAAAATAAAGTTCCTAAATACTTTATTTTGAATTATTATAAGAACAATATGTTTGTTTTAATTTAGAGTATCGGTATTAAGGTACTTTCTATTATCTTAAAATGTTTTATTTTATATAACAAAAAATTCTTGTGTGATAATAAGCTGAAAAGCTTGTATTTAAAATTGAAGTAATGTAGAATGACAAGTAAAATCAAAATTAGCATATATTATAATAAGTCTGAAACCACATCACCTCAGTTGAGCGTTTAAGAAATCTACATTTCTCATTTTAATTACGGAATCAGGCAATATTCAACGAACTAGTGTATTGTTTACGTTGCAGGTTCTAAATAAAAACTTCAGCATATTTTACGACTTGATAAATACTGTTTATATTATATGGAAATATTTTAGCAGTAACATTTTGAATGCGACGCAGAGCGTACCGAGACGAGACGGCTCTAATCCGTCCTGACATTCCGTACCTTAATGACGCATGATTAACGCGCCGTCACATTCCCGATTTCACCACCATAAATAATGACAATACAATTCTAAACTCGATTACATGCGACTATTGATCTTCGGTGGTGACAGCATTATTATCACGAAGTATAAACTGGATTATTTTCCACTATAATCAATAATAAATCTGTTCAACGTAAACTGATGGAAATTTTGATTATTTTTTTCAGAAAATTTGAATCGTCGACAATGAATCTTTACGTGGTTTTATAGGTTCTTTGGTTCAGATCTTGAATATATTCCACAATAATAATCGGCATTAGCTTGGACGGCCGTAAGTACCAAAAATTCAATAACAATTTAATCATTAATGAAACCACTAATTCGTATGGTAGAAAGTAAATTATAAATTGTTAACATTTATAATACAATAACTATAAAATAATGCACGAGTAATTCTTTGTTCAAGCTGTGAGTTTTTTTTATCTCGCGTACATATAAATTATAACTATGTGTAACTCAGATGAATAATATTTTAGTGATGAAAAAACTTACTTTTAATGTAATATTATAAATAAACGGAAAATTGGTTTTTAATAAAAAATTAAATGTACCGAAGTTTCGTCCTTGTTTTAGGATCTCTTCAAATTTAGTCTACAATTTAGAAATTAATAACATGAAATTTTTTTAAGAATAATTGCAAAATAATTTAATTTTACTAACAATTTCATATATAAGCAATAAATATTTGAAACATAATATAGTAATAAAATTTAAAACTTTATAATATCATTATTTAGGCCGCACTTCGTTGTCAAGAATGAGTTTCATTTCGTTTGTAACAGACAAGGCAACAAAACATTGCCTCAAAACTTCTGGTATGATTTATATGTGAAATTTTAAGTAAAATTTAATTAATTAAAATATATTTAATTATGCTTAAAAAATTTATGTAATTAGGTTATTTATGTCTAAATTGTTCACTGAAACTGAATAGGTTCAAAAACAAGGACGAAACGTCGATATATTTAATTTTTTGTTAATACTACAATTTTCTGACTCAGGGCCGTTTATTTATTAATTTATAAAATAATTTTTTAATCACGTAAACATTCAATTATTTTTCTCTCTCCCTATATATATATATATATATATATATATATATATACTTTACATAAACGATTGTTCAGTTAACACACAATATCAATTTATATTACTCTGTGTTGTACAGATATGAAACACAATAATAAAAATTGCTGCACCAATATAAGTTACTTTACGTATATATCTATCTCACATTGTGTTAAGTCTGACTTTAGAGTACAATCACTCATCTAATATATATGAAAACATGAAAGCTTATCCTCAGGTTGCCTGGGTTTGAGTACTTTTAGTTATAGATTATTCGTTAATTTGCAATAGATCTCCTGCGCGTATTTTTAATCTGTTTCATCAGAATACTTCAAGAGCTGGTTCTGCTGGAACTCGTTTACCCGAAAGGAAAGGCTGGATTTACAGTTACTTTCGGGTGTAGGTCAAGGTGGAAGTGTAAAGGGAGGACCTTACATCATACATCATCCGAGCCCCGTCCAATCTTCAGCAAACGATCTATACACCACTCCGTGCTCACATATATAATCAAATTAAAATTATATTAGAAATAATGTCAGAAACACGTATTAGAAAAATTAATTATCGTAAATAATGTAGAAATAGCGTTTACAATCAATTGAAAATCACAATAAAGGAAGCAATCGCTACAATATTTGAGACAATTCAGGTTTGGTTGGCTTCACGGTGATTGAGCAAAATTGTTAATTTTTCAATAACTGCTATTAAACCATTGATCACAACTTCACTTAGCTTATACAACATATAATGCAAATATTTTAGTCAACCACTTCTTTGTTGTGCTGTTTAATACTTTTCAGCCTACACACCTACACTCGTGAGAATCTTCTCGCCATCTTCCTCTCCGGAAGTCCCTATCAAACTCAATTATAACAATAATAAAAATCTTGTAAGTTAAACAGAATTGATATGTTTCGTTATCTGCTAAATTATTTCTTAAAAATGTTATTCTAATCATTGTAATTGTTTTGTTCTTTTTGTAGTTTTAAATTGGAACCCGATGAAGTCGCAAATTAAGTGATGAAACGTTGTTAAATTTAATGAATTCTCCTTCGTTTCTGACTTAAAATTGACTGTTGACTATTTATTTATTAGTTTTCTCATTAGTCAGAATACATATTTATATAAATTTCCTTCTTCTCAAACAATAAACTTCGCTTATTTCAATATCTCCAGATAAACATTATTCGCTTTATATTCTTCTATTTTTTTTTTAAAAAAAAGATTGTTTTTAATAGATAACAAACGAACATTCATTATAAACAATTGAACAGTTAGGCCCATTATTATCGCTGCAGTCGTAACCTTAGTAGTCCATTTTGAAGTGAATGAGAGCTTGCAAGTTTGGTGGTAAATAATTGGGGCGATGAAATTGTAATGGACGACAGCTTGAGCAGTCGCTCGGTGTCATTAGAGATAAGCGATAAATTTATCGCTACTTGCAACTAGTGGCTTACGTAACCCAATGCATGTTTGCACACAGGGAGGTTTTTCTACCTCTGGATTTATTTTCATTCTTGATTTAAATTTTCGTATGGAAAGGTTGTTTATTGCCATCCTATCTTTTGTGTCCTTTTTTTGCATATTTTGAATATGAATAATTTGGATGACATCATAGATAATGAAATACTTATTTCATTAATTCAAGACAGACCTGTGTTATAGGATGAAACCCTGAATATATTTCGCGTCATCCTGCCTCAACTCTTCAAACAGAATATAGAAAGCTCCAACCGCTTCTCTTCTTACGTGAATTGGATGAACCCAAATTAGTCGAATTTTTCTTCTCATTTTTATTCGACGACGAAATAACAGTAATGCTAGAATCCCCTCTGTGTTCATTTCGAACTACACTGTTCACAGCTCTCTCAACTGAGAATCGTACGAATGAAAATTTAACCCCGCGATAATAGTCGCTGCGTGTTTATGTCTTCCAATGTTTTAGACCATCGACGATAATTTTATCTTCGTGATAAAAATCGCAACAATGTAACGCGCCTAAGTGAAGTTCGTTACGCCGTTTTCACTTATCGTGCAAAAGATAGAAACATAAAACTAAGATATAATGGGTCAAAGATATCTCTAGCATCTCTGTTTCACGGACAAATCGCGTAACACACTTCTAAACATGTTACGAAGTGAATTTTTATTTGTTAAAATGAATTATCTTCGTGGAAATTTTCAGATATAAGCCATTGTCGAGCAAGAGAATTTAATTAATGTAACTTCTGTATACTTCTAGTACGTCACCTGAGCAGTCTACCATTAACAAAACCTTGTTTTAATGATAAATTTTCATTCCAAGTTATAAAGATGATTTTAACACCACGAACTGACATAAATTAAATAAATTTTGATCTTTAGATACAATGAAAAGCTTGAAGGAAACTACAGCGATAAGAAATTCGGAAATGATTAATTTAAATAGTGTTTTTCGAAGTAATATTATTATAATGAAATATTAAGTAAATTCAATATCCAGAAAGTTTTAAAAAATATTCAGAACATTTTTATTTTTTTGCATTGCATTTTAAAGGACCCTCCAAAATTTATAATATAATGGTACCGCACAGCAATTTCACTCTTCGTAAAGTGTACTAGCTTAAGATGTATTTAAAAATTATTTGTTTGCAAACCTCTTGTGGGAAAATACTACTATGTGTATGGTAGCTCAGCTTATACCTGTTCAGATTTTAATCTCTTGAAATTAAGACGCTCTTAGTGCTTTCAATACTTCGAGATTCACGGTCTCCTCATAATCGGATTGTCTCAACGCTGTCCTCTTACTTTGTAGTGTGTTGACAACCGTGGCTTCGGGTGGCACTTGCGCGATTATAGCCGGTTAATATCAAAGATGGTATAAAATATTTCCTTTCGCATTCTCGCTTTTTCGCGAAGGCGGTAGTTTATTTATTAGTTTGTCAAAAATCGACTATTTCAGTTTAATAGATCAAGAATCGAAGACTTTCCCGGTGTAGTTGCTGCAGAAAGAGTTATCGAGTTTCACACGCGTGCTAGAAGCCTTTAAAACACGACGTTTCGTCTACGACGACGTCAAGCTCTGTCGTCGAATCGTCGCGTTTTAATCCCTTCTTGCACCCGTGTGAAACCCTAGAATTCTTTCTGCAGTTTGATAGATGATTGTACTTTTACAGTTAAATTTGTTAAGGTGTATTCCATTTTCGGACTAACATGGTGGAAGAGAGGTTTCTTTAGTAAAAACTACATACTCTCTGCTTCTGGTTTTCTTGTTGAAGTCGGACGCACTGGAACCAAGTTACAATGATGAGCGCAGTAGGGAAAACATCGAGTAATTACAAGTCCAGGAATCTAAGTAAAATTTTATGTTATTCTGGAGATAGTCGATAGTGAAGAAGTGACTCAACTAGGAATAACTGAACTCATTAACAGACAGCGCCAGTGAAATTCCCTCTCCATTGGACACGTTGCTAGGAGTAGTTGTGTTAGCGATCGACGAAACAGATGTCCGAATAAAAACTTATAATAAAGATGTTAGAAATGGTGTTGTGGGACCATAGAAAATTTTACGAGCTTTTGTTGCACGACAGTGAATAAATTGCTTCACAGGCTTCGTCGGCTGCGTCTCCGACTGTCTGCGAAAGCCAGAAGGAAGGTCGGCAATGAATAGGTGGCGTTCCAGCTAATCGTCGGGCTGCCAGACGCCTAGCTATTTATCGCCCAGGGATTGTATCCACTCGCTTATAAGGAATTCACGTTCCAGAAGGTGAAAGTAACACCACTCGCAGAATATGATAGCCAATCACAAACTTTATCCGAGCAGACAAACGACGCAACGTTGATGTTCACCTAGGAGAATGAAAAGTAAGAATTTGACTGTAGCTCTCTTCACAACATTGCCGATATAAAAAGACATTGGTTTTCGATGTGGCAGCGACCATCACTTTGTTCACAGTGTTCACTGTGTCGTCACGAGGTGAATCATACCATTGAGACACGTCATAGCGGTTGGTGAATTGCCTAATCTCTCAGGACAAAAAAACGGATCCTTTACTTTACCACGACACACCATACTTCGTTCATTACATTACAATTAGCCAACAGATTCACAGCTGTAAAGGAAAAATTCCTGATAGTATTAACACGAAATATATCCATGTCATCGTCAGAAAGATTATTAAGAAATTTTCTTTTACAGAACGTGCTGTTAGCCTAATGACCAAATCCACAATTAATAACGTATTATAAAAAAATTGTCTCATTGAGTGGTGCTGACATGTGCAGGTTGCCTGACTGCGTCAGAAGTTGACAATTGTGAGTAGTCTAAAGGTGAAAACAGAAACTTTGAAGAAGCATATGTCGTATCATGCAGTAAGTCGATACCAAAAATTATTTCAACGGCATTCAAATGTCGCTCATGCGTCAGTTTAAATAGACGATTTCGTCCTCGTTTGATTTGAATCCTACGCATATGATCTGGAATTTTTTTTAGCAAAGGCGTGTTGAATGGCGTCTATTTAAGTAGTCTGTCACCGGTCAAGTGAAGCAATAATTCGTGTTTGATTTCTCGATGGTCACTCAAAATTTGCAACGGTCTACGAAATCAAGAAGAAGTAGGAAGTACCGATATGGTTCTGTGAATTCAGAAGAAAAAACTGTGAAACGACTTCGATAATTGTCCTGAATATAGTAACGCGTTCATATGTATGATTTCTCCTGAGGTCAGGTACGTCAGTACACCAATGTCTATAATTCTCAGCAGAATGTTGCCGTGGAACATCCCACCAATCATGGTGACAGTTCGAGCTGTGGCGTTTGATGAAAAATTTTCTCTAACTTTATGACTTTAGGGGTATAATTCACAACGTCAATCGTACGGCCAATCAATCATTGAACTGTTCGGCAGAAGTTTGAAATGGAATGAAAACATGGGTTCGTCATCTGAAGGCGATTTCGTCACGAACTATAATCGCTAACAATAACTGGAACCAGAATTCGAAATTTCATTTCCACTCGAAGGTTGGAGTTTTCATCGTTTATGCACTCAAGTCAAAAGGCTATCCCATTTATCCCCCGGACATTCCCTGTTATCGGATGTGAATTAATGAACTCGTGTGTTGGAAATAATGAAAATTTTCATGCTGTTGCCCGTCCTTTCACAGACCAACGAGTGGAACCTACACTGGACTGTTTCACACCTACGACGGTTAAATCAAATTCACCAGAGGCTGAAGAAGAAGTTAATGACGCCTGAAACTCTGCGTAAAACTCTCATACTGATACAATTTATTAGCCGATTCCACGGTTGAATACGTGTCCCTGTGTGGACGTTCTCTTAGATCGCCTGCAGGAGTGAAAGCGTACGCCAAAACTATCGACCGTAAAATCAATGTCAAGACCTTCGATTTTGCGTTAGCTGAAATGTCCCGCACAGGCCTCAGTAATCGATACTGAGGATATATTTTTGCGAGTTAACGAACCGAAGACGTCTTCGGATAGTAATAGGAAAACATCAATTGAAGATTAGCTAGACGTTATCATAAGCCGCGGCGTATCCAAGGAAATCACAGGAAACCCTCCAAAAAATCCAGGGGCTGTCATCTTGTTTTTAAGGTCCTTCGTGACGTTGAAAATTGTCATTAGTCTGCCAGCTCTTTTAACAGAAAACCTATTCATGTCGCCAAAATGGGAGAGTATTTCGCATTTCGCGTGTCATTCGCCCGATTACAGCTAGTAAATGCCAATGGTAATATAAAACATTTCCTTTACGTCCTCTCGTTGTTATGGAAACGGTAGTTCATTTATTAGTTCGTTAAAGCTCGAATATGGCGCTTTGATAGACTCGTGAGCTTTGAAATTAACTTTGCTATTGTACATTCAGTTTTTTCTAACACACTTAATTTACAATTCTGGATTCAAACAAAAATCGTTCGCTATTCAGAACATTTAAATTGTATTTATATTACCCTTTACCAGTGTTAATTACTTGAAAATTTATTTTGTAAGTATAGTAATTTAATAAACGAAGGAACTACAGTAACTATAAAACTAAACTTCAGTACTTTTCATTACATGTCTATTAATTACTTAATTCATAATTCAAAGTTTGGATTATTTATTTATTTGTATTAATTAGCCTAAATTTCACAGTTATATTAGTATAGGTCAGCTTATTTAAATTTATATAGATTATTTTGTAATTAGGTTATTTTTGTATCTGAATTATGTAAAATTTAAATATATCAGTTTTATTGCACTGTTTGTTTAATCAAATGGACAATCTAGAAATGCGTTCAAATAGAAAATATGTTTCTTCCAGTGTTATATGTAGTGAAGTTTTTACTTTGTGCTGTCGGCTTTATCTACAATAGAGAGCTGTCTTTTGGGGGAAGGACTACACGCACTAAACATCTCCATTTAAGTGTCTGTCGTAAATGGAGAGCCGTAATTGGCTACAGCTATCCAATAAATGAGAAGGGGATTTATTCGGCACTAAAATAGGAGTCAGATTAAAGTGTGATCAACACAAAGAGCTAAAGCAGTTGTCTACTACAATTAACATGTTGTAAACATGCGAGGATTTGAGAATACTCAAACGGTTAAGTGACCGTTTCAATATAAACAGCGATATTCTTCACTCCAAATATTATATTATTGTAGAAAGAACCAAAAATGGACCACGCACACTTATTTTATTTCACACTCACATCAAAGAAATCCTTTCTTTTGTTTCTAGGAAAAATTTCGTTCTAATACATAAAAATAATTTCGGTACTATAAATTACGTTATTTGTTGAAAAATTATAAACGCTGAAGGTGATGACAGGCTGAAAGAGTAAATAAAAAAGGTGTCAAAATTTTACTTTTATACAAAATATTTACCATATAATAATATATTTTGAAATATTAAGATATTATGACGCAATATTTTTATGTGAATCTTAGCATTTATTTACAAGAGAATGACATTAAATCCTTCTACGAGGTAACCACAACACTAGTAACCATTAAAAGATACGAATTGAAGGTCATGTGTTATATAGTGTGAGATGTTTTCTTGTACTTTATAAAAAATCTTAGTTCCGAAATACCTTAATTTATTTCAAACAATTAATGACGCGTGTATATATAGATACATGCAGCTGTCGGTATATCACTTAATAGTTCTTATAATTTAAGTGTTCGTTTTCAAAAGATTATTAACAAAACCTCTTGTGCCGGTTTCGTTTAAATAGATGCCTTTTGAGTTATTAGATAAACAAATAGTATCTAAAATATTATACTGCAAACTTTAATGCAGAAAAACACTAAGTGATATAAACTGCAACAAATAGTTGTACTCATTAACATATGTGTTTAAGTTTAACGGACAATATGTTTACTATTAATTTATGCAAAACACAGAAGTCTTATGAATTAACTAATCGACACAATACATTTAATTCTTTTATAGATATATCTGTCGTCTGATAATAGAGTTTCTCGAGAGTTGAAAAAGTTTTGATGAACATCTTTCTTGTGTTTTATAATCAAACACTTCTTACGAGAACACTATTATTAATTTCATCCAATTTTAAATAATGGCATATTAGCATAAACGTTAAACGCCGCGTTGGACATAATTTCATTTTATAATCCAAATAATATATTTTAATTTTGATAAACAGGATAACTAAAACCTCTTCTACTGCTTATGCTACAATAGAAGGAAGTTAGGACTTAGCCTACGCAACAACTCTTACCGTTTCGCATTCCTGTCGGTTTAGTGTAGCGTGAATGTTATCTTGCGGTCCGTGCTAACAACTTCTTCACGACAGCACATTTGCTTCACTACGTGGCAGCTAACTTCGATACAGACCGCCTTCACTGCACCTTCGTCTTTAGTTCGAAATGTGCCCATTTCGTCAATTTGAAGGATACCAGCGGAACGAAGTGGCAATACGAATGTTCGGCATAGGCTATCACTTGTTAATTAGTATCAGTAAAACATAAGATGTATTCGAGAATTGAGCAAAAAGAGACTGCTCAGTTAGAAAACATCACAAAGTTTGTTTAAATCATTTAACAGTGACAAAGAAGAAATTTGAATTGCGTTGGAAGTAATATTACAACAGTTTGTTGGATATAAAAAGATTACTGTATTTTTAGGCAGATTCCATTCTATGTTGGAGATATAATATTTAGTTATATTTAAAACATTTTAATGACATAATTAAATAATTTTTATTTAATTCTATTTATTTTTGTGTTCCTAGTGTAATCATGTAATTATTCAAATTAATTTATGAATTATTTTGAGAATGTGAAGAATCACAAACTGGAGATTTTTTTTAAAAAAACATGAAATTACAAAACGATAGAGTTATGCAACGAGTTCCACATGATGAACACCGATACGCATCCTACTACGATATGTTAATATAATGTGTGTGTGTAGACTAAAAAACACTTGATTGGGAGATGGTTCCTGTGTAGATATATGAAGATTTTTGGTGCCCCCAATAAACAGGGCGGTTTAACTGGTTTCTGTTTTGGTTCCGTGACGGCGAGAAGGTCGGAATAATTCGACCCATGTGGTGCGAATCATTGGCAGAACCGGCTGCCGTATTATTGTTTACGTAGTTGTAACTGCATCATTATGCAACCTTGGAAGTGTATTTTAGAATTCTATATTTTAACTACACAATTTGGGCAAATTATCTGAACTATTAAGATATTATCGCGACCGAATCCGGCGGTTTACGGGTGAAATCGCGGCTATCCGCCGAACGAGACTTTTCCATCCCAGATTAATTGTTGACCTCGTCTCTTTCCGAAAATTCTGTTGAAATTTCAATAAGATGAATTCCATCATTTCGCGGCTTCGAAAAATTGACCACTGTAAATTATTGTTCAAACAGCGTAATTTCGTCGTGGCACCTAACCAATAATTCTACCTTACCCATTATTGACCACTGATTCTAACTGTCTCCAAATAATGCCCGATAATGTTCAAAATGTTAAATTAATTTTTCAATAAATTGATTTAAAATGCAAATAAATGGGTAATAAATTATTTATAATAGCGATACCAGTTCATTAAGAGAGAAAATTAGTGTAAAGACGAGTAAAAAATTAGCGCCTAATTTCATGAAAACCATTTTCCTGGTTTGATTATGTCTCCATTTTTCTGAATGCTTTGAAATGGAGAGGAAGAAAGACTATAATTCCGTCAAAATTATTTCATTATAATACGAAACAAATAATATGATAGTGCATCCCTTTCACCGATTGTCATTCCTGTCACCAATCACATTTCGTATATCTTGAGCTTGGGGTGCATATCATTAACAATTCTGCACCAAATATATGTCGACCGGATCCTGAAACCAAGTGCCCTGTTGAAACGAAGTTGTAAATGAGTCTGCACTGAAAGGGAACCACTAATAATTTCGTTGAGGATAACGAATTGCTAGTGTAAATAACGTTCATGGTGAAGTGGTTGAGTTTATCGACGCGACCAGTGGAGAGTTTGGAGTCGTTGTTTGAGTAAGTGCAAGCACGCTTCCGCCCGCATCAGTTTGCGAGGCGTCGGTCGTTAACTCGCTAATGACTCGTCGATTCAGTAGACGCTGAGCGCCGCGGCGCTGTGGCGCGGGTAGGCTCATTAGCAGGGGCCCTCCCGCCACCCGCCATCCAAACCCGACACCCGACAGACGGCACTTGTCGCCAAAGGACCCTTGTCTCCAACAACAAATAAAGTACCGCCGTCTTTGCGTCCACTAGAGAGTAAAGAAGAAGCTACAGGTTACCAACTCACATCCTGCGCCAAAATAATCATTATTGGATCAATAAATAATTAATTACTAGCTGTTCGCCAACACGCACACTGAACTGGCTGGAGAGTTCACAAATATCAATTATTAATCGCGTAATAAATACTATCTTATCATCTAATGGAGGTCGTTGTATAATAGGAAATTGAAATAAGATTTTTTACTTATTTATTAAACTTTTAATCAAAATTCGTCACAAGTGTAACAACATTTTTATACCAATCTGCCTGTAACATTCTGAAATTATTGTAGAGGGACGTCGTCTGTATACCGTTCACACTTAATATTTTTAGTTATCTATGTTCATTCAATACTGATTTATGGCTCCAGAAACTTTAAACTGGAAATGTACTTTAATATTTATCTGGTCAATTTGGGTAAACTAATAAACCGATATCAAAATAGTAAAATTATTAAAATCTCCCCGCAGTTTTATTACTCCGCAGTGAATTTTCTACAATACATTAATATATAATAATACCGTTGAGAGAGAGACTGTAATTCAACGTTATAATTTCATGTTAAATACCAAATACCAAAATACAGTCACAAACATTCATAAATAAATTTATTTTGATTTTTGCCTCCCTTTTTTGTAATTAACACTTATTTTGGGAAAAATAGTTAATATACATTACCTTAACATATTTGTATTTAACACAGTGACACAAAAACTATACATAAAACGTACGACAATATCGAAAATTTAATTAAACTATTGTTAATCTCTATTGTACATCAATCAATCAAAGTTTACTTTCGACGAACGGACAAGTAAATATATTATAAGCTATTTTAACAATTTATTTTTTGTAGTAAACATCGTTTTTGTTTTTATGTTGCTGTGTTATATAACAAATGAGTTAACCTATATTCAAATATGTTTCAAAATATAGGTGATAATAGCAGAACAGAGTACAAAAATCTCAAATTAAAATCTTTATGAAAGTTTGTGACTATATTGTTGTATTTAAGATACAATACACGTACATATTTAATTCAATTTAGAGATGCGGTAATAAAGTTATTCCGAACATTTACTAAATTACACTTCCAATTAAATTGTTGATTGGTGGTTTACATTATTTACATTCAAACTATTACATTCATTCCAAAAACAGGTTAATTCTTTAAAATATAATTTATATGACTAAGCTAGTAAGCATATTTAAGTTAGTCATAAATGTTGTTGAAATGAAACCAGTTAGCTCGTAAATATATTATATTATTTTAAACAATAAGGAAACTAGCCTAATACAGACTTATGAAATGATTATATACCGCACATATATTATTTTTAAATGTATTTTTTTCTATTCTAATATCAGATATTGTATTAACTTTTTACTTTAGTGTATAATAGTAAAATATTACTTCACAATTTGTGACCCCCAACTTTCAATTTATTTATATTTTTAGTATTATCTTTAAATTTCTTGGTTTTATTTTATTTAAATCAAAAATATATCATCTTGTTGACTTCACAATTTGTGGCCCCCAACTTTCAATTTATTTATATTTTTAGTATTATCTTTAAATTTCTGGGTTTTATTTTATTTAAATAAAAAATATATCATCTTGTTGACTTCACATATAGATGTGGCAGCAACTTGTAATCCTACGTAATGCAGAATTCAAAATCTTATGTTTGACTTCATCATTAATAATATATAATAGTTGTAAAGGGGCTAACCATATCACAACACTATCTCAAAATCGTAATTTTGTCCCTACACACTTAAAGAATGTAAGAAATTACTTGGCATTAATTTTTTTTGGCTAAATGCATGCAAGAAAGTTAACAACTCCATTCTGACGTTGATAAATTTATTTCCATATATATCAGTTATGATTAAATAATTATAACAAGAAAATACACGCTACATGTTCCTTGGAATACTTTGACTTTGTAACACGCAAAATTCTAGTTAATATTTTGCCTTTTACACGGTTGACTGTCCAGGACACGTCGTCTATTACGAGTACATTTGCATCTGTTGGAATACTGCAACAGAAAACATGTTTATCGCGTGTTAAGCAATTAATATTCCACATATTATTATGAAAACACTTTGGCTGAATTTACCATCGCTAGGGACTTACGAATGGTTTCATTCCACTGACACTTCAGCAGTAATGTAATTCGTTTAATGATTTACTTACAAAGATTATGATATTAAGAAATTACTGGGGAACTCCCTTTCCATTTCTTTTCTTATCTGACAAGTACATTTACAAGAATAAGTATATAAATATTTTTATGACATATCCATAAAATATTAGTAAGATTTCTGGCAAAGTTATAAATATAAAGTTACGATGCAACAACAATGTTTGTTGCATCAAAAGTCTTTCTGATTTTGAAACTTGTGGTAATTATGAGTTTAATTCAAGTATAATTCATTTTGAGTATTGCATATGTTGGTAATAATCGCGAGGTTAAATAGATCGGGCATTTGGACAAAATAATATTGGTCAGAGAAATATAATCTCTGTTCCCTTTCTGATAGAAATCAACAGTTTATATCATAAAACACACCATTGGAACTATTCAGTTCTAAAGTAGAAAGCGTAGACAGCCTCTATTTTTGACTCAACAGAAGCGATAAGATGTTTTCATCTGCTTGATCAGTGTCAGTGATGTCTTTGTGATTAATGATAATAAAAAATATGATAAAATGAGTCGTAAATGTATTGTCCAGAAAATAATATTTAAACCTATTCAGAGTTTTAGCGACAACATTTTAACTTATATTACTTATTAATCTGAAAGAAAAATAATTTCATTTCTTCGAAGTTAAACCTTCAGATAATTAAACATAAAAATTATAATTAAATATAAGTTCCTACTCTACTCCTGCGTTTCACTAATTCCACTTTTCCTGAAAGTATTAGTCGCGCGTTGTTGCATTACAGATATGCAAAAAAGAGCCAAACTAATTAATGAAATTTTTATATTAGACAAAAAATGAGTTTGTGATTAGTTAATATAAGTTATGCAAATTTATTACATAGAAATTTTATTGTTTTATAATTTTATACAAACATTTTGCCACGGCTTTTATTTCTGAGACTCTTGTGTATCTCTTGGGACGCTTATCGGACCTCATAAAAGTTATTGACATTTGGATAAAATAATAAATGTATAAAATAATCAACAAACACATTTAAAGTAAATATCAGAAGTTATAAAAAGATATCTCGCAGAAATATGTACAAAAAAACAAGAAGGCTTTATTTCGTTTGTAGTTAACATCGCGTTAAAGAATAAATAAAGGCGAGGAAGTATCCCAGCCTATTATGATTAGATGAAAACGTTTTCCAAGCTTTCCTAAGAAAGGAAAAATTAAAAATTTAAATTTAAAAAAATACTGAGAATTACACGAAGGTTCAGTCCTCTACCTATAAGGTGTATTATTAATGGAATTAAAATTAAATTAAATTTTTTTAATCAACATTAAATGCGATAAGAAACCACACGCAGCATATTTCATCATTCTCGGATTCAATATTACGTAAACAAAATGTAAATAATTTTGGAGTCTTGCCCGGCTTGTAAAGCAGAATAGGCTAATGAATACAATGCTTGTGCAGGCAGAAGCGAACCATTCAGCTAACTTGCTTGATGTATTCCCCGAACACGATAGAGTCTTCCATCAGGATAACTGGCTGTGCCACAGTGCTACAGTGGATTGAGGACTTATAGTGAGCACACGTTGATATCTTGGCCACCAATTGATCACATCTGGGACGCCAGTTTCCGCACCCACAAACCACCGGCCCATAATTTCTTGAACTGTTTTTTTGAACTGTTGCTGCCCGATACTACCCGAAACCTAACAATGACTTGTGGAATCTATGCCACACTAAATCGCTGCTGTGTTGCGTTCAGAAGGATGACAAATAAATTATTAATTAAGTGGTATGAGTATGTAGTTGTTTTACGTAAAACAAACATTTATTGGAAGAGGAAATTAACATTTAATAGCATTGCTTTTACCTCTCTGCTGACAATATTTACATTCGTTATCGTCAATTGGCATTTGTTTGAGACCGAAATAATACTTGGTTGAACCTGGATAGTAAAACATGTTTACATGCATAATAATGTAAAATCACTTAAATTTGTGATTACGAATATATAATTACATCCTGCCTATTTAATAAATACTTATGTATTCTTGTTGATGTTACATATTGATTGTTTTGAAAGCTTCACAACTTTAATGATTTTGAGTACACTTATGTTGTGTGTTTAACTTCAAGAATCTACGGACCTTTTTTCAATTAATTCAATATATATATATATATATATATATATATATATATATATTCATACATAAATATATATACTTTATTCAATTGCAAATAACAATATCCGTGATTAATAAATAATCAAGTCAGATAATTTCATAAAATAAAGACAAAGTCTTTCATACATTGCAATTCTCTCATAATGAGCATTTACTTCAGATTATTTAATTAATTAGTAATTTCCATTACTGATTAATTAAAATTCGAATCGCTAAATTTTTGTCACTATATTTAACAGTAATTTTAAACAGCATTTGTTCTGATTTATTCATTAAGAAGACTTATAAATGTTGAACCCAAAGTCGATGAAATATTCTTAGGAACCTGGAAATGAATCCCTGAATACTTGGTGTAGACTGTACAAACAATAGATTCGTGGTTTAGTGCGTCACTGATCGCCCACGCACAAACGTCTCAGGATTGTTAGAATACACAATGGAACCAACCCCCAGTCTATTCTAATGAGATACTTAAAACCTTGTAGTGATACAAAGGATGAAACACATCTGTTCCATGTTGTTTTTTTCTATTCATGCACGTTCGTTATTACGGGCTAATGGTAATTTAGTTTTAATGCAGCTGAAATAGTAAATAATTTAAGATGTTTACGTTTTCAAATGCATTGTAATATATTACCTTATTATATCGATTTAAAAATCTGTCTGTACAGACCACATAACAATTTACTTGAAATTATAGAAAGTCAATTCTTTAACAAATGCCACGGATAACATGAGAATTTTGATACTTTCTTTTACGTTAATGTAATACGGAAATAATTATTTTCGTCAACTAATTCAAATAATAAATAATTTAATGTGATATAATTCAATCTTACTTTTCATCAGGTAATAATATAATTCCAAATTTACTTGTTACCTGTCTGTCATACATGTATGAAAGTTTTTTCCGATACATAACCTTAGGGCTAAATATAGGCACAAAGATTTGTCTACGTTGGACGCGATTCACAGGAGAAGTTTTAACTCGTAACTTATCCGACATTGTTAAAGTATAATTTTTTATTCAAACTTTTTTGGTTTTATATTCAAGATTATGGTACTACCATCTTTTCGTCCAATGTTGACGACAAAGATTTTGTTTACCTATTACTAACATACCTGAAAAAGAAAGTAAATTCGACAGACTGAGATGTACGATTTTCCTTTTCACGGCTTTAGAAAAAAGTCATTCAACTTTTTTCTATAAAGGGAAAATAATGATCTTAAAAGCAGTTAAAATGAGCGTTTGAAACTTTTACTATTTAGACTCAATATCGTGGATGGCAGTTAGGTATTGCTATAAACCTTGTATCGACTCCATAAAAAAAGTAAATAATATTTCATCTAAATCGTCTTCAGAAGAAACACTTCTTAAAAGTCTGTCAGTCCGTTTTCTTGTGTAAAGTAAACAATTTTAGTTAACAGACAGATACACGAATTTAGAAACCATCTGTTTCTAATCTCCTAATGCGTGAAACGTAAAGACGTACGAAAATAATTCGATTCCAAGCTATGAACAGCCAAAACTACCATTTTGTTTATATAGACATTACAATTAAAATATTCAAAAAATTAAACCAATAGAGAAGGTATGAGAGGTCAACATTAACAAGGTTTTATCAATTATATAGTTACAAAGCCGCTCTACTATCTAAAAGAAAACATGTTGTATCTTTATAATATCTGTAAACATAATGTTTAATATTAATCGTGTTATATTAAAATATGAGTTCTATTTCATTTAATTATATGTTATATATATTTCAATTATATGATTGACGGTTTCCCATTTTGTATTGTTGAAAATTATGGTAATAAACATTTTTATTATAGACGTTTAGAAATAGTTTTTACTTAGAAACTTTTTCAGTTTTCTGAAACTAAATTCCAGCGTAAATTTACAGAAAAAAACTTGATAATTTCCAATAATTAAAATGTAAGGATTTGCGTTATGGCTATGAAACATACATCTCGTGAGCGTATATTTTACAATCATAAACATTATAAACTCCCAAAGTAGAGTCTTGTTTATCGATATCAATAAATTTGGTATTTTAGTTAACCCTTGCCTACATCCTTCTACCCTTCCGCATCCCTTCCTATTCTATTATAGGGGAGTTGCCACCACGTGGACTACCCACATGTAGTCTATTAATCTAAAATAATCTATGGGATAAATATGAAGCTAATTCACCAACAAAATCGGATTAAAAACTGATACTGTTTTAATAAATTAAAATTATAGATTAGTATATGATTTACGTGTGGTACTTATGATATACTCAATTCAATAACTAAATATACACTGATGTTAATCTTTATCGAGAGAAACGTTTATATTAGTCGTTGTGTATCATACAGACTTCCATGATCAACTGAACTAACAATAACTTCAGCGTTATACCTTTTTCCCCAATGAATAAAAACAACCAAGCGTGGAGAAAGGAAACTCTTTGCTCCAAAATCAGCACTGCACCTTCATGATGGGTTGCGCTTACATTCGTCTTTTAATAAATTATGAGTAAACCAAATGAATGAAAAAAAAATTATAAAACGCTCAGCTGACGAAATTTGACATACTAGTATTTTCTTCTTAATTATTCTAATATTTATTTTAATTAACAGATTAACGGACGAACAATAATCTATCTTCCTATTTTGTTAATTCTATATGCTCACAATATTAAAAATGGAAAAAAATTTAAAAAATTATCTTTCTAAAAATAAGTATTCATAATAAGTTGTTAATTAATTCTTATTAATTACATTTGAATTAAATGAAACACCGCAGCAGGCTTGTCCGAATAACTTTAATTAAATTGTAATAAATTTACCATAATATGTTGTTTATCGTGTTTTTCAACGTGAAAGTTGCAACATTGTTGTAAACTCGCACGTTTAATTGCATTGGTCATTCTGACCAGATATTAGCTGTGCACTAAGATATTAATTAAACAAGTAGTGTTTATTCTCTAATCATTCATATTATAAAACATATTTTTAAACCACAAAATTATGTTAAGGGATCGCGACGGAAAAATGTCGACCAGACTGGAAATTGAACCCAGGACCTCCGCTCGTACCATCTGAGCTACCTGGTTCACTCCATGTCGATCGTGAGTTTTCTCCATTCGTTTTATAGAACTGCAGACAGGCTTACCTACGATTTACTAAATCACACATTTCCCGACGTAAATTTAGTATTTCAATGGATATTGTGTGTAAATTAATCACAGGTACAAAGATTTAATTCAGAACAGAATAAATGCTTTCATTCCAATCTCAGATGGTAAGAGCACTGCGTACCAAGCGGAGGTCGTTGGCTCCATTCGCGGACCAGACAAGATTTTTCAATACTGATCCTATAATTCAGTTTCATAGCATTTAGTGCTTCGATTTAAAACATTTCTTCTGGTCTTGGATATAAAAAATAAGCTAAAATCAAGCTGATTTTCGAAATGAAGTGATTCTATGACGAACAGTCATACTAATCGGCGTTTTCTAAATCTTTACAGGGAAGTTTTCAGTTTATTCAACTAAATTTCAAATCTCAATAATTAATATTCGTATCAGTAATTATTTAAAGATGTATTGAGATTCTTCAGTTATCTTGGGGAAAATACGCGCCGAACATTTTCCGTCCCTCTTTCTGTCGACGTAATTGTAATGGCTCATGTCCCATCAAACAGCAATCTCTATGTTATTTACCTTGTAGATAGGTCTTTGAAACTTAACAGGCTCTGAGAACGTCCATTTTCCATTAGTTTTCAAACTTCCCATTTAATACGGCACGTTGTAAAAATATTGAACATGGCCTTTTTACAATGTTTAAAAGATACTCGTAAACAACATTCACAAAATATTTTTTTATAAATTAATTTATGACAGTATCTCAAGTTTTCAAAGCAACGATGAAATTTGTCCATTTTATCAAGCTATTTACTCATTTATTAAGTGCGAAATTAAGATAAAAATTAATGACTGGTATATGTCTTAAATATAATATTTTTTATGTTTATGAGACGCCGTCCATTTAATTATTTGTCTTTTTCTGTTTTGACCAATCTAATTCCAAACAATGTCTGTCACGTTACTGGTTTAACGAATTATTTTACTCTTTGAAACATATACTGCACAGTTACAATTTATTCCGATGAAATTGCTGATTAAATTTAAAAAAATTGGTATTTTTCAAAATTACGATTAATTTGGTTACTAAAAATATTGCCGCATTTTTTCAATTCTTATTTAACTTTGTGTCTGGTAATTAAGGAGTTATTAAGCTTCTTTTTATGTCAAGTGGCATTGCACATGACACGAGTCATCAGAAATAAAAATCCACTTTACTGCCTCTAACAAACACTGGCGTCCAATGTTCCCCCTCCCCTCGACCCCATCCCCCTCATCGCGCGCAAGAGCTAAATTAACTTTCTGTGGTTTCTTTGCACTTTAAAAATATTTCTTTTGTAGATTGACAGTAAAATTTATCCAATTTAACATGTGAATGCCAAAAAAATTTCCGGTTCTACGAATAAAATAAATGTTTTTGATATATGTTCCATTTTTAACTAAGTACAACCGTATTATAAATTATTATTCTTATATTTTTAAAATAAAGCTCGTACTCCACAAAATCCTTGTAAATACATTTAAATTCTCCATAAAATCAATAATAGGAGATTCAAAGATTTTTATTGCTTTCTTATAGAGTTGTCACGGATAAAATTAGCAACGTGTAAAATTTAGTTATGTCGATGTGCAGCTCAGGTACTCGGCGAGTGCTGGGCTTCCCTCGTGAGGTGGAAAGGAGCCGTTACGCCATCTTTGGAAGGCTTGGGGACAGTAGGAGTGTGTTCTCAGAATTATTTACTCTCTGTCCGATCATTATCAGAGCAGAAAATGAACCGTAACCTTTGCTTGTAGACTTCCTATAAATTAATATTTATATATATATATATATATATATATATATATATAAATTTTATTTTTCTATGGGCGTCACTGTCAATGTAAGTCTTTATACAACTTCCGTTCTCCTTCTCAACTTTCGATTCGTCGTTATTCAGGAACAAATATGACTACATACACAGTATCTACGAAGCATTTCCGACTCAAGCCGGAATAAACATCACCCAAGATGTTGTTTCTGTTCTTCGGAGTTGCCTTAACGGTTAAATCCAAAATTATCCATAAAAACACCTATCTGACTTCCAGCGACTGTCGTTTGCTCCTAACACCAACGGATCGTCCTTAAACCACCGCTTTCTACAAGCTGACTTCCAAATGTTCTCAAATAACCTTAACCCGACAATCATAAATAACAAATATAAACCTCATTCGCTTATATAAGTAATTGTTTATTTTCTATTATACTCTTGCTTCTAGTAATATTATATACACTCATTGAAATAAAATACTTCATTTTCTGAAGTTATGATGTGTTATCATTTTTCAGAACGTAAGAATCTTAGTTTCTTATTACCAACCGTAACTATCGTAGCCAAACACTAAGCTTATCAAATAAACGTCGCGTGACGAATCCAATTACTGATAAATAAATTTATACAATTACACTGTGTGCCGTATAATTATTTACTAGTCACTTATACGTTCCTGATGTTTCAGTTTTCAGTTTCAAATTTTGTCTGTGGGACACTAAATATTTTTTTCGCAATAGTTACATGCCTTTCATGTGCTCTTTTATATAAGTGTACCAGTTCCAGGATACCTATAGCCGAATTTTCAGTTTTTAGGATTTAACACAAACAAGTAATAAAGAGGTCATATTTTACGATTAGTGGTTGGAAATTAATAAAAAAATTAGTAATATTTTCTTCTATTACGCCATTACGCATCTATGTTAATATAAAGCTCAAAATGTGTTTCGTGCCAAAGTCCGTTACTCTATATTTCAGACCAATAATACCGCAAATGTACTTATTTCAGTAAAGAAATTTATAAAATGTTACAGATACTTTATTTATTTAATTTAGAAAGCAAAAAAGTTTCGGTTCATATTCATGCCTTCCTCAGGATTTATTCCAAACTATTGCAACATCTTAGCACCAAAAACACAAAACACGTTTCACAAGTTCACTGAATTTAGAAAAATGTTCGAGGAAATCATTACACTTAAACACAAACGTGGTCCTAACAAATGTTATGCGTTTTTTATGCTAAGATGTTACAATAAGAAGAAATATGTACCGAAACTATGAAAGGTCATAAATTACTTGATTAATTCATCCTAAATGAATAATAAAAACATTTTTCCTCTTTTTAATTCCATATCACATGACGTAAAATGAAAACGTTTTTATTCTTTTAATTTGATATCACATGAATGTCCTTTAGTAAAATGGAAACACATTTAAAGGTTCTCACACTCGCACTTGAAACATCTTTGGTGTGTCTTGATTTATTTTTAGTTTCCTTACCCTTGGCTACCTTCCTCCACCCTTCCGCATCCCCCCTTTCAAATCCCTTTCCTATGCTATAAGAGGGGAGTTGCCACTATGTGGATTACCCTGTACATAGCCTGTCTACACCAAAAAAAAAAATAAAAAATCTGAAATTTTGGTCAAGGAGGCCTGCGAGACAATTCTCTCGCAGGTGAACCTTCCCAGAGAGCTCTGGCGGAGGCTACCTTTGGGGATCCCTTTACATCTCTCTGGTTTTTTTAACTAAGGTTCCCAAAAGCCGAGGCACCTCGGCATGTTTTGAGAGGTATAAGTTCCGGGGTCACAGACCTTGGACATACGGTAAGAGTTGGCCGCTATTCCTATTGGAATAGTCGGCCAGCTACCTCCTAAATTGGTCAAGCCACGACGAGGGGAAAGCTGCGACCCCACAGCTAACCACTCTCCCGCCATCGGAAGGGCGTGGGACAAATACCAAATGCCCGACCTACCTGATGCAAGTTTTTCTAGGGTTTACTCTGCATCACTTTTAGGCAAATTGCCGGGTAGGATCCTTAAACCTTAACCCTTGGCTATCTACCTCTACCCTTCCGCATCCCCCCTTTCAAATCCCTTCCAATGCTATTAAAGGGGAGTTGCCACTATGTGAATTACCCTCATGTAGCCTGTTACCCTAAAAAGATAACAAAAAAAACTTAAATTTCTGTAATAATGACGATTGCAGTCCAAGTTTTATGTATTTTACTGTGTCCAGTGTCGTTCATGTTCAATTATAGTTTCAATTGATCTCAAACTACACTGGTTTTTCATATGTCTTTGTATCCGTCCTTACCCATAATTTATTGCTAAAGCTAATGTTACAGTGGTGAGGAACTTTGGACTGACTCTTAACACAGCTGTGCTACGAACTGAAACTTTGACGTTAGTTGAAAATATTACTACCGGTTGTTTTATCGCTAGATAAAATATGAGTACTTAATCTCATACGTTGTGCAAATCGTTGTCTGTCTAGGAGTCCAGCGGAACAAAGCTGTCGACCACGAGCCGCTCATCAGCGGTGGCTACAGTAATCTCGAACGCAAGAGCTGTGGAGCGTGGGACGTCTGCAAACACGTCCAGCTCTGCTTTGTTCATTAGCCACCGCACGCCTACGAAACCGCAGGTGTTTCTCTACAATTTTCGGCCGACATTTGATCGATATGCTTCCAATTACTAGCAACCTACACAATATTAACTGATATAATTGAGTGGAATAATGCGTAGGGTCGTCACACTACCATTAGTAACAGACGTAACACCATTCGAAAAATTCTAGTTTTTGTTACTTTATTATTATATATCGTACGTAATTATTACAAGGGAAAAATTCAGCTTCCGTATAGAAAGTGACACAGAGTAAGAAAAGCGCAAATTCATTCTAACATTTCTTCACAAATATAAACTTAAGTCTAATTCTGAACCTTCATTCTATAAACTCAATATTTTTCTGGGTAAATGCCATTGATAGTATTTAAACCGATGTTGTCTGTGTATAATTTCAACTCATTTCGGAATGGTAGTGGATAATGCTTAGGGGTGGGGGTGGAGGAGCGTTAAATAAAATTAACGTAAAATCAACCGAGTTTCGAGTCCAATCCGGGTTATGAGCCGCTGAGCTTATTCATATTAACTGAATAAATATATTTCTGAATCTATGAGATTCATAATATTTGTCTACATTTTCTCCGTGTATAATTTCAACCCCCTTCAGGCTTTGGAGACGAAAACTCTTAAGGGTTAGGGTGGAGTGGCATTACATAACGCAACAACGATCGAAATTGAAGTATAATTCGGGGTTATTGATCTGACTGAGTTCAATTATGACATTCAACTTGCCGTTTAACTCCCCCAAGCGGAGATGGTGAGGCGGGAAATTTTCAAACCTATTAATAGGCCGATAATTGTGTGGAATAAATATTTTTCGGAGTAAATGCCATTGGTAGTATTCCTACCTATTTTTTTGTGTATAATTTCAACCCCTTTTGGCAAGGGAGAATAGCACGCTTAAGGGCGGTTGAGAAGGGGTGTTACATAAAAATAACGCAAACAACCGATATTCGAGTCATATTTGGGGTTATGGATTTCGCTGAGTTAAATACTACATTCTACTTTTTGTTTTACCCACGGGGGCGGAAATATTCAAACATGTTAAAACGGCCGATATATTCGTTGAAAGTAAATTTTCCGGGGTCAGTGAGTTCTACTCCTATCGGCATAGAATGTGAAAACATTTAGGGGTAGGGGTCGAGGTGGTTTAATAACCGAGATTGGAGTCAAATCGGAAGTTAATTTAATGAAAACCCGGACAACGCAGGTCACCCACCTAGTCCATCTAATAAATAAAGCAGAGAGTTTGTATATTTGTATGTTCCTAATACAAATTTTATCGCGTGGACAGAATTCAACAAAAATTGGTATATATATTCTGCCAAAATCGAGAACCAATACTGTGGGGGTGAGAAACGCCTAGAATAAACGTGGAAATAATTATAGTTGAAATAAGTTACGAATTAGTGTTAAATTACTGCGCGCCAAGAGACGGTGACGTCATTGGAAAAACATTGACGCATTATAAAAAATATAGTTCTGTATTTCGTAATGAAATAAAGCAGAAATATTTTGATTGAATAAAAAGTATTACCTTTTTCCAGTAATACTCCATCGAATAGATAAAAAACAATACGAAATTCTTTACCATCTTTGCTCAAAGTTAATTTGGAAAAGTTAATTACGCCGCCACATTTAATAAAGCCAGTATGGCGCCTTATAATACATTCAAATACGTGTCGGCCGAGATTTTAAAGTTTCATAATATAACGTACTATTGTATCCTGTATAATATTTCAGAAGATAATAAGATTTGTCTAACGTACGACTGCTGAATTATGTGTTTGTAACTATAAAAGTATTCAAAATGACGTACGGAACTCTGAAAGTTTTTATGGTCGTTATTAAATTAATGCACTCTCAGTCAAAGGTATGTACAGAAATAGAAACATTTATATTGAATTAAAAGTACAATTAATTGTACTTTACGCAACGTATTTCTATAAATTTGTATAAATGTAAACAAATTATTGCGTGCAATTTGTGTCGTGAAACAAAAATTTTAGGTTAGGATAGCAGAATTTATATAATTTATATAAAAATAGTGCAAACAAAATCTAGATTGGACTCAAATCCAGGGTTATTGTTGTCAGTGAGTTTAATTATGATATTCAAGTTGTTGTTTAGTGCCTCAAGCAGGAGTAGATGGGGTGGATATCTTTCAAACATGCTAACACGGTTGATATTTGAGTAGGATAAATATTTTCGGGGAAAAAGTGATTAATAATCTTTGTACCAATGTATGTCAGTAAAATTTCAACCTCTTACGGAATGGGAAAGGAGCACCGTAGGGTTAGGGGTGGAGGAGTATTACAAGAAAATAACGCGAATACAACCGAGATTGGTGTCCAACCAAAGGAGCACCGTAGGGTTAGGGGTGGAGGGGTATTACAAGTAAATAACGCGAATACAACCGAGATTGGAGTCAAACCAAAGGTAATGGAAGTCGCCGTGTTCAATTCTGACATTCAATTGGCCTTTTAACCCCAAGGGTTGGGGTGAAATTTTTCTAACATGTTAAACGGTCGATATTTGCATTAAATAATTATTTGTCGAGGTCAGTAACATTGACAATATATCTACCGATGTTGTTTGTAACATTTAACCTTTTTCGGTATTAGAGGAAAGCACACTTAGGAGAGGAGCTGGAAACATTCAAACATGCTAAAACAGCAGATGTTTAGGCATTTTTGGGATCAAAGAGATAGATAGTACTTTTATCGATGTTATTTGAGTATGGTTTCAACCCCTTACATCATCGAAAAGGAGCACTCTTAGGGGTGAGGGTGGACGGGCATTATAAATAAATAACTCGAGTAAAACCAATATTACAGTCAAACCCAGGTTTCTGGGTGTCGCAAAATGTAATTATGATATTCAACTGCTCACTTAACCCCCAGGGGCGGGAGAGGATGGGGTTGAAAATTTTCAAACATGTTAAAAGGTCTATATTAACGGAAAATTTTTTTTTCAAGGTTAATTAATTTATAGTATTTATACCCATTTTATGTATTACAATTTCTACCTCTTGCGACATGAGGGTGAAGAACGCTTAGGGGAGGGGGGAGACGTGTGTTGCAAGAAAAAAACTCGAAAACAACCAACATTCGAATGAGTCGAACGTAATTAATATCGCTGAGTTAATTTATGACAATTTGAGCAACGCGCAGGGTTGGGCTGGACTAGGGTGGGAGGGTTTGGGTGGAGGTGAGTGGAGAATACAAATTTTAAAGGAACTTAAGCGGCTGAATTTTTCAAAGATTACATATATTTCTGGAACAATGAGATTATTAAAATCTCAGTACACGTTCTCTGAGTATACTTTGAATCCCTTTCGGGATTGAGAGGGAGCTCACATTAGGGGTGGGGGTCAACGGGTGTTAAAAATAAATAACGAGATTAGAGTCAAATACAGGGTTATGAATGTCACTGAATTTAATTATGACATTTAATTTGTCATTTAACTCCCGAGGAGTGGTGTTTGACGGGAGTGGAAATATTGAAACATGAAATCACGACCGATATTAGAAGTGAATAATATTTTCAGGGTTAATTAGATTTAAAGTAATTCTACCCAAGTTGTGTGTGTAAAAATTGAACCCCTCTTTCGGCATGAGGGCGATGCATGGGGGTAGAGGGGACTGACAAGATAAAAACGAGTCAAATCGAAGGATGTCGCTGAATTTATTTATGACATTCTGGACAACGCGTGAGGGGTGGGCTGAGGTGGGAGGTGTTGGGTGAATTTTTAAAAAAATGTTGACCGGTCGTTATTAAATATATTTCTGGATCAATTTGATTAATAAAATTTATCTACATTTTCTCCGCGTATAATTTCAACCCCTTTTGGGATTGGGAATGGAGCTCCCCTTAAGGGTGGGGGTGGAGTGTAATTACAATATAATGATGCAAAAACAATCGAAATTGGAGTCGAACTCACGGTCATGGATGTCAATGAGTTTAATTATTACACTCAACTAATCATTTAACTCTCCCCAAGGAAGGGTTGGCGGGGGTGTTAATTTTAAAACATGTTTAACGGTCCATTTTTGAAAGGAATGAATATCTATCGAGGTCAATGTACTGATAATATTTCTACCGATTCTGTTTTTAATTTAAACCTCTTAAGGACGTGAAAGATCACACTTAGGGGTGGGGGTATTAGGGGCGTTACACGAAAATAAATCCCAGATTGGAGTCAAATTCAAGTTATGGATGTCACTGAGTTTATTTATGACAACCATTGGGAAAGTGACTGGGTGTGGTAGGTTCTGGGTGGGGGTATACATTTTCAGAAATGTATAATGGCTGATATTTGCGTGAAGTAAATATTTTACGCAGGCAATGTCATTGATAGTATTTCTACCGATTTTGATTGAGTATAATTTCAACACCTTACGGCATGGTAGGGAAGTACGCGTAGAGATGGAGGTGTGTTTCATAAAACTAACCTCAAAAAACGAGATTCGAGTCACTTGGCAACGTAGACAATGCACGAGATTTGGTGGGGGTGTGAGGGGCCTCGCGGAGTTGGGAGCGGGAGGAAATTTTGAAACATTTTAAACGGTCGATATTTGCGTTAAATAATTATTTCCCGGGGTTCATGACTTTGATATTATTTTTACCTATGTTGTTTGTGTACAATTTCAACCCCTGTGAGGGGAGCAAGGTTAGCGGTTGGGGTGGATTTACGTTAAATAAAAATAACGCTAAAACAACCCAGATTCGAATCAATTCAGAAACTATGAATGTCGCCGAGTCTAATTTGGACGGGTTTGGGAGGTGGTGGGCGGGGGTAGAAATTTCCAAACAATGTAATCGGTCGATTTTTGCGTGGAATAAATACTGTTTGATTATCGCACATTTGTGGGGGTGGTCATCTTCTAACATGTATAAACGGCCGATATATTATGTCAATGAGTTCAACCTCCTTCGGCATCGGAGGGTGCACATTTAGGGATAGGGTTCGAGGAGCGTTACATAAAAATAGCGCAAAAGCAACCGAAATTGGAGACATATTGGGGATTATAGATAAATGGCATCTCGGGCAACGCCGGGCACCCAGCTAGTAATTAAATAATAAAGACTTAAATCCTATGCTGAAGAGGGCCTCTGGCCCTATAACGGCAAAGGACACACGTTCTTACTAACAATGATATCATCATCATCAGTAACATGAACGGGTTTGGAAAATTCTCTGTCCTTGATATAATCGTGAAAGAAAAAATATAGCTGATTAATATAACGAAAGAATTAAATCCATGGTGCGCCAATCCATCTGCTAGGAAGTGATTCGTCCAGGAACTGTCGAACTATGAAATTCCAGCGAAGAGGTGCTCAAAATTGGTTATAAATAATCAGTGGATGAAATTCTCGTAACGGAAGTAATTTGGGCAGTTTCATATCATCTAAGTAAACTTCAGTTGTGATTGTTCATTTCGATAAGGAAAAATGGCCTTATTACATACCAATATTACGTAACAAAAATTAACAATGTTTACTGTCTCCTCTTTTTTCAAGAAGGAACATCTGGATTCTCCTATCGAGAATTACGTAGATTATGCCTATTTTATGAAAGTTTGAATCGTCTGAGAAACAAACTCGACGTAAGTAATAGTTATAGATATTTATTCTGTTGTTGATTTCAATACATAATTGAGAACGTCTCGGATAATTGTTACGTTGCAGGACAATAATAATTTGCTCATTATATGCGATGAAGAAAAATTTTTGTTGTAGAATTTTAGCTTCTATTTTTAACGGTTTTCTCAGGTTACGTTATTCACTATGCGATAATTTTGTATCACTGAGTTGATATGAACGATGAACGGGACATGCATTTGCTTCAGGCGCAGTAGGCTTGTCATTCCTAAACCAGTTGCTTTAAAATTTTCATAACGTTGCTTAGTTATGCGTTGAAGATTTCATTGAATAGAAGTGGTCGATTTCATTTCATGACAGCTGAGAACATTTTCTTTCATCGACAACATTTCGTAATCTGAAATAGAATACATCTGTGCTAAAATGTACTTATTAAATACCCAAATAACAGACAAAATGAAGAGATGATAAGTGCGTTTGTTCTCTTGGCTCTTGCGTTTTAAATCACCTGACTGAAGGAAAATATATTCCAGAAACTTTTTGTGCTATTTATATCACCACTTCATGTTGTCTGTTATTTGACTATTTATTTACATATTTAGTAAATTTTTCGTAAAGTGTCTACTCTTTAATATTTTGTAGCGGAATATCGGAAAGTAACAATTGAAAAATAATATATATGCTTTTATAAATAAAAATTTAATATATAAAAAAAGAATTACACTCCAGGCATATTCTGTGGTTCAATCCATATATTAATGCTTTTAATTAAATACCAGCTAGTTAGGAAGCTAAGGGAACTTCTCTCATCAAGTTAAAACGTGGTGGTTTCCAAATTTTCAGCGTCTCTGAGTTTTTCCCCTAACCGGAGTGTACCGTAAGGATTCGACTTTGTCCAGCCTCCAGCAAACACCTGGCCTGAGCTTTCATTTAATAAAACAGCATGTATATCATTAATAAATAATTATTTTAAAATAAAATACTATAATTTATGTAGTAGTTGCGCCAAGAATTCGACGGAAAGAACTCTAAAAAATAAAGCTATGGATTGATATTAATTTTACATTACGGCAGATAACTAATTCATCGTCAATTTTGAAATACGGATAACGTATTGCGCTCATCCCATATAATAATGAACTAACTTTCGTACAAACATCTGTGTTGTCAGGCAGGATTTCGCAGAGGATGTAATTCCATCGATCTCAAACAAGTTGTCTTGGAATTATTGGGCACGACAAAGAAATACTTGATGCCGTAAATAATGAGCCTCTTAGATTTTGAGAACACGTTTCACTACGGCAAGACTTCAATAGTAGAAAGAGATCTCAACGTACTTGGATGCGAAAGGCGGTCAGATAATTGGACGTTAAGCTCGATATCAATTCACTTCTTAATGTTGAAGAATGAAATTATTAGAAGTAAGAATAAACATTATTCCATATGAGAGAAGTTATTTTCTGATAATTAACTTCTTGGAAAGAAAGAATATACGTGGTATACTTTTCGACAATGCAATGTTTGTTATGATTGCTTCTATTTGAAATTTACCCGGTGGCAACTATATATATATATATATATATATATATATATATATATATACATATACAGAATTATATGACATAATGAAACTTACAGAATATAGCAGTAACCTAAAATATTGTCTAGAAAAAAAAATCCTGAAAAGAAACAGGAACATTTCAATTCACTTTCACTATTTTCTTATTCTTTCTTTTTATAAATCACTTCACTTCACCGCTTACTTACGATCACCAGATAAAAACTAATAAATATAATAATAAAATAAAATACTGCGTGTTTATTGTAGTTCCCTTAGAATTAGTCTAAATTGATCAGCGCTAATCGAAAAAATCGTGAGTATTCCTGCAGGAAATGCATTCCAGTCGCGAATCGATCGATTTACAAATGAATATTTTTCGACGTCAGTACGTTGCTATTTTTCTTTAATTTTGGAAGGGTGATCATTTTTAGAAAAATAAGTGGGCGGCAAGAGATGTTTCTTTATTCCACTCCAGGTCGGTTGACCCGTATAACCTTTGCATATTGAGGAAAGGCTCGTGTTTCCTCCTATTGCTTAGTGCTTTCTAAATACTCCTGACGATTGCTCACAAATAGACCCCCAAACATTCTTTCAGCCCGTTTTTGAATTTTGTCCAACGTTAGTGTGTGCTCATTTATATATGGATCTCAACAAGTTTCCCCATATTCTGAAATTGGTGAGACCAGTTGTCTGTAAGCTGATTTGGTTAATCGTACCATTCCTCAAAACCCTGTTTACAAAGTGTGGCGCACTCAACCGTTTACCTGCGACCTCGTTGACTTTATTTCACCAATTTAGATCCTTACTAATCGTAATTCCACGACTGTTCAACTCTGTTACTACATCATTCCCCATTTTATGTCTAACTAGAGGAACATTTTTATTTTGCATTCTTCATTGAGTTTACTTGCATTTTATTTCGTAAACTTTGTCCAAGTCAGCCTGAAGAGCCCGTGAATCCTCAACGCACACTGGATCTCTACAGTGAACTTACGCAAATCGAATGTAATCAGCCATTTAATTGCGGAAAGTGGAGTCTTAACTGTTAATAATTAAATTATGAAGTATTAAGTATTCAGACATTAGTAATATACACGTCAATTATTAAAATAGTGTTTCACTCTTTGTTTACAATGATTATCATCAGTTTATAGAATCTCTAGGTTTTCTATTTTTTACTGCTGAAGATGGATGAAAACTAGAAGAGAAATGTGTGAGAAGATATCGAATATAATATTATGGTAAACACAAAGATCGAAATAAAGTTCTATCATTGACAAATGTAATGCGACAAAATGCCATTTCTGAAGGGTATAAAAATTTGAGTGCTTATGCATTATGCATGCTGGGTATTTAAACCAACAAGGAATAAGTCGTTAAATTTATAATGGGTGTTTAGGAACAGTCTTACAAAACTGTAAGAGGTAAATGGGAATAATTATTCAAGGAACTCTGTATTGCGGACTACCAGTGATATAATAAAGAATATAATGTCAGACCTGTATTCAGAAATGACTTTGTAATTATAAAAAATACGGCTACTTTATATCTCCATTTCTAACTGTAGTTTCGTACACAAAGCATATAAAACATTTCAAACTGAACGTTATTCGAGGAATATTGCCTCCTAAGTTAGAATTTGAAATCAGTGGGTCGATTGGTGGAATTCAATTTGTTTTTAGAGTGAAATACAGTTGGGAAATGATTCTGTTTAGTTACTTTGTGGATATTTTCTGATATTTAAGATGGTCTGTGAAGAAATGGTAGGAAACTGATTATTTTCCTTATAACCCGATTTATTACATGGTCAATATATACATTGGCTTTAAGGTTGCAAACGCGGTGTGAGTCAATAGTACTGCAATCATAAAATCAATCATCTCAACGAACTATACATAAAAAAGAAAGATTTTCTATATGTCAACACACCGCATTCACAAGATAATAGCAGGACATTCAGGTATCCTGTTAGTAAATTTACTATAAAGAATAATTGGACGATAGATGTATGAATAGGGATATGATAAATTGATTTATGAGTACCTGAATATGCGGAAAGAAGTGAAAGTGTAAGGATGATTTATGAAAAGCGAACCATTTTAAATCATAATCCGTAGAATGCAATTGGCTCGGGATGGATCAGAATATGTAATTCAGCAGAGTAGTTTACTTTTTAACTTTATTGTCGTACTATTTGGGCAAAATTGTAATTTAATGATATAATTTCATGATTTCATAAATGGGATAGAAGGATGGATCCAGTAAAATTATTTTCTGTTTGTACGTATTTTTATTCTTCCCGATCCGGTCAGGATTTTTCCATCCTGATTCTTTAATTCAGTTTCACAGCCTATATAACTGAGCTTTGTGTGAAACTATTTCTTCTGCTCTTGAAATTATTTTTATACTGGTATTGAATGTTACTTAAAGAAAACAAAATCATTAAAAATAACCCATTTTGTTTTTCATTAGTGTTTATGCTCCGTGTATTCAAATTTTGAACATTGGTTGTAAATAATTGGCTATCATATAGAATATGAAACGTTAAGAGTAAATAATAATTCGATTCTGATATAAATGTTTCTCCATTAAGTTAAGCTTTTAATGTTTCCTTATACGCTTTTTTCTGTATGAACCAATTATTTTCCCGTTGCATTCTTAAAATCAACTTCCCAGTAACTTTTTCGTCAGTTTAAGTACATTTTCGTAATTTGTCCAATAGATTTGAAAACTTTTGTCCTAACTTTGATTAAGAAAATACAGAAGAATGAGTAAGAGAGATAGTCAATACAGACAAAAAAGGTAATATAAATACCACCCAACGTTTCTGGGATCCTTGTTCCTTTCGTCAGATGCTAAGAAGAGCCTAGAGAAACACAACTGCACTGGGCTGCTGACAACACTCAAAAGCCTTTAGATCCCAGAAACGTTGTGTAGTATTTATATTACTTTTTGTCTTTATTGACTATCTCTCTTATTCATTATTTTCAATCAGACGTAAATTTTTTCATTTTAAAATACAGAAGATTCACGAGCAAATTAAAAACTCCGACAAACATACAAATATTTATATAGTTGCCATAAAATTTTAATCTTTTGGTATTTGAGTAAAATTCTATTTACCACTTTCGCTCACATTTAGAGGGATAGAATGGCGCTGACAACTAATTACAATGTAGAGCGTGGCACAGATGTCGTCGAGCGCAGTCTCGGCGACAGTGACAGAATGGCGACCTCAAGACGTGACTCTGTCAGAACATTCCATCAAACGTCTAAGGTGTTTCGCAGAGGTGGAAAAGATAGTAACACCTCGATAAAAAGTATATAAAACAATTGCTTTTTAGTCTCTTATATCAATAAATACGAAATGTACACCGTTTAACAATTTTTGTTAATATTTCCAAATATTTTCAGCTACTTCTCCGTAAATATACGGCTAAATTTCTTAATTTATTATTGCAATCTGTTTAATGATAAGAACATTCAATTCATTCATCTTACTCACAATTTTTAACCTTTTGTAGTACGACTTATATGACGCAATTTTTTTTAAAAAAATAGTCACAACACTGAGACTAACTCAGTACTATTGTTATAGGGCAGATAGTAAATATTTTTCTGTCCCAAATATTTATAAGAACATTTACATCAAATCAAGTATTACGTTAAGTCACAAACATGAATATCTAACCAAGGTACATGGGTGAAAAAAGTAATTTTGGAAAGTAGAAACTATCCCGTGTTCTATAATCAATCACTTCCCACCAAAACAAGTATATATTACAAAAGAATTAAATTATTTATTTCGTTTAAATAGCAAACCAAAACGGAGTCCTCAGATGAAACAAGTAATTTATTTCTTGTACGCCACATTACATAAAGGAGCCTTTGGGTATTGATGCTGTAGTCATGTAGAAAACCATTTAAAAGATTACAGATATTGCATGTACATAAAATACTAACACACTACAACCAAAAAATATCTGCGACATCAACACTTATTACAATTGAACTCACAGAGGAATTGTAATAAAACTCTTGTATGGTAAATTATTATAAAGCAATTTAATTATTTATGCGTAGACATTTATCGCGAGATTTTTATGACATTATACATAATAATTTTCTCTGATTTCGTTATGGTGTTTAATAAAACCTGTCCTGTTGGCTTTTGCTAGAATAAAATACTTTTTTTAAATAAACATAGTATCCCAAACATTTCCCGTAATGTTATGCACTCATTTTAAGACAAAATTGATTTTGATTGAATACATTTCTCTTGGAAGGGGAAAAAGTGGATTAATACTTAATAAATTGTAGACGAATAACGTCAAAAACCGCTGTTTTCTTTATTGGGCAGTAAGCACGTTCTTGGTACCAAAGGTGTGTGGCATGTTGCAATCACATAGGGGCACTGAAAGTTTCTGGGGGTGAGTGTTTAACTTCCATTATCAATCGGATGTTTTACGAGCTGACACTGAATTAAATAAATGAAAGCAGATGGCATTACAATGACGGCCATACGTTATTTTACATTTTTCTATAATATATTAATGGTGTTTCACTGTTTATTGTGGAATGGTATTAGTGTAGAGACTGAAATTTGAAAGAAAATTATATTGCCCAAGAATATCCCCTTGATTTTTACTCTGAACTTTATATGTAACGGCCTAAGAGATTATGGTCATATTATAAAATGTAAACAGTTTCAGGATTGAGCGTGAGGGATGAACTTCACTTTGCAGGCGATGAAAAATTGCCCAGTCAGAATTTCGTGAATGTGCGTGGGCATAATGGTTGGAATTTAGCCGAGACTAGGGGGCGTAGGGTTATTGCGGCAGAATTGCGCAGGCTGTAACCACAAAGGATGCGCGTCCAGGTGCCCTAGGGTGCGCGACTCTGCTAATCCCGACTCGGCTAATTTTACGGAAGCTTCCATTAGGCCCCGTGCCTCGGGACCGATCGTTAGCCGTGCGTCCACAATCTGAACTTCTGCTTGCCTTTTTATTGGAGGAAAGCACTAAAGGTTCTGCGATCTTCTGCTATTATCATCGCATAAGCTAAAATATCCGTGGGCGTCCACAAAAGTAAGTTGACAAAGTGCGTATCTCATTATTAATACTGTATGCTTGCCCTATAAATTTTGCTCTGTAGTAAATGTTTTAACATTTCACGATGTTTTCTCAAAAACTAAGGATTTCTCAATAATTACATTAGCTGCATCATTATCACGCAGAAATCTAGAGCCTTCAATATTTTTACGAACACCACTTCCAACAATCTGATAAATTTATAAACTTGGACGTTCCAAATCAAAAACTAAGTCATATTTCTTAACATTCATTTACAAATCACTTTTCAAATTATATTTTACAGTAATTTTTATTTATTGAAGAATAAACAAGATTTGTGTAAATTGTTTTTATTAAGTTAAGTTCTTAAGTTCTCCACTATAAATACCTTATGAACTTCGAAGCGAAGTTTCAAAATGGTCTTGGAAATAATTTTTCAATTTCCTCAAATTTTGTATAGCACTGTAACATAATCACGAAAAATAATTTTTTATCAGTGCAATATTACTATACAGAAAATGATAGGAAAATAATTATTACGTATTTCAGTACAAAATGCGTTATTCATTGTTAAAATTGTTCACTCGCCTAGTGACGGAAAGGTTTGCGCTATTTCTACAACTATTTTAGAACATTCCTGATCTGATGTATGCCTTTTTAACTCCATGCAAACAGCGTTTGAGTAAAAATATAAAAATATTGTGGACTGGAAATATATAAAGACTTTAAATTCAAGTTTACGTGATGGTACAGAACTACTTATCTCCAATTATTATAAATATATTCTTCTTAGAAAATATTCCGAGGATATATATATTAAATATGAGTATATAGTAAAATGCATTTAGTTTTGTAAGACCCTTATTATCACAAAAACAATATCCGTCATGTAACCCAATAAAATTAAGCTTACATTACTTATGTACCTTATAAAGAAATAACACTGACGTTATTCACAATTTACAATAATTACTTTTAAATAGTAAATGAAAGTACCAATACATACGCCAATTAAGAATTGTATATGTAGTGAATAATATTATCCATCATTATTGTTTTAAGTAATTTAATATCCCCAGTTACTCATATGAAGTAAATTCATATACATGTTTATTGAAAATATTTAAATAAGAAAAATAGTACTTCCATAGAGTTCTTATGCTGATATCTTAATTGTTGGTAAAATAAATTTCATTCAGAACCTTTATGGTGGGGTGGGGTTTCTAGTGTTAAAATAAAAGCTAAGAAAAATATTAAAGATATTTATTTAAAACTAGCTGAGTTACCTGATTTTCCCGGGTATTTATTTAAAATAGCCCGTAGAAGGAATTAATTTGACACTAACCTCTTGGTAAACATTTCATTTAACCAGCATCAACAGCGTCATTGTTTGGAACATTTACCCAGTAACGTTCCCCTCCCCGACATAACCCCTCAGCATCAAATAAACGAGGCTGACGACTCACGGTATTCGGGAAATCTCTTACTGCATAAAAATAACGACGATTTAAAACAGTAAAATAACTTTCTAACTTAATGAAGTTTAAAAAAAATTCTCCCGGTACCTTAAAAGAGTAAATTAATATATCTTTAAGTACACAGAGACCGAAATATAGCTGGTACTCTAAAAACAATAAGAAGTAGACCCAGTACATTAAAAAGGTCGAAACTACTCCGGGTAACTATTTGTTCACCACGTTCACCTCAACGAGGAGGAACGTAAATTTTCATTAGCCACCACTGTCAACGCGAGAATTAAACTCAGCGACAGGAATCGACACCAATCTCGGTCTTCTTTGCAGTATTTTTTATGTAAAACCCGTACGGGTGCTCCACTTCCTTGCTTTTGGAGTTGAGATTAGACACTTATAAATCTAGAATAACACTATCAAATTCAGTGACCCCGAAAAGGTTTTGTTCGACGATTGTAATAGTTGTTTAAGAATTTTTTAAGTATCACTCCGTCCACCCTTACTCCTAGACGTAGTATATGTGTCTTAATCCCGCGGCGTTTGTTCCTGGATCGTAAGTAACATATGTGTAAAGTTTGGTAACAATTTCTCTACGCATTTAAGATTATACACGAAAATTTGTTTCGCTCCCATCCACCCCCACTCCTAGGGCCTGAGCTACAACTTATCCAGTAGTATGAATGCCAGAATTAAACTCAGTGACTTCAATAATCCCTGATTCAAAGCCAGCCTCAGTTGTTTTTTCCTTACTTTTATATAACATCTTCCACCCACTTCCTCCACCACCCCCACACCTGGGGTCTTAAATACAACATAACTGGCATACAGGAATGCAGAATTAAACTCATGGATTGTATAACCCAGGTTTTGACACCAATGTCGTGTGTTTTCCGGTATTTTTTATGTCACGGCCCTTTACCCATTCCCATAGTGATTCTGCCTTCCCATTATCTAAGGGGTTGAATTTGAAGATTAAAAAATTCCGGAGAGAAACTATTAATGTCATGGACATAGAAAACAATAAAAACAACATTTTTCGCATTTTTTTTTAAAAAAATCACTTTTGTTCACCCCTTTGGAGTCGCCTAACGCTTTGAAAATACGACAGAAACATTTGCGGGCATGCGCACAACCACCCACCTATTTTTTTAAATATTGATTTATTTACAGTCGCATCGAATTTCAGGTCGGGACTTATTGACGAGAGCTCCTCTCACGCACACAAACATCCATGCCCTCGCCGGATTTCGAACCCAGGACCTCTGTGATGCGAGGCAGTCACGCTGACCCCTACGCCACAGGAGGACGGCACACCAAAATTTCATCGCAATCAGGTGAATGGTTTAAGAACGTATAGCGGACACAAGACACACAGACAGACATTCATTATATGTGCAAATATATATATATATATATATATATATATATATATATATATATATATATATGTAGTGAGAGAGAGAGAGAGAGAGAGAGAGAGAGAGAGAGAGAGAGAGAGAGATGGATTATTGATCTACACCTTCCAAAATCGCACGCAATTTTAAGTATAATTATTCACGATTAGTAATTATTTTTAAAATGAAAAAATTTACGTGTGATTGAAATTAAAGAATACGAAAGATATCCAATTCAGACAAAAAGGTAATATAAATACCGCATAACGTTTCTGGGATCCTTGTCCGTTTCGTCAGGTGCTAAGAAGAACCTAGAGGAACACAACTGCACTGGTCATTTGACAACACTACGCTCTTCTTAGCACCTGACGAAAGGAAAAGGATCCCAGAAACGATGTGTAGTATTTATATTACCTTCTTGTCTGAATTCGCTATCTTTCGTATTCAGAAATTATTTTTAATTAATTATACAAAAAATGGTAAGTTAGGTGAACATGATTACTAAATATTAAGGATAAGTTAAGTCAAATCATATAAGAAAAGTATGAACTACTAATAATTGTGGTATTACCTTATTAGTGACTAAAATAGTATCAAAATAAACACGTACAAATAATATGCATTTAAGGGCCTATTTCACTTTATTTGCACATGTAAGGGATTGAAGGAGCACTACTAATAGGAAACAGATTTATAAAAATTTGCACATTTCTGTTAATATTTTAGAAAGCATATTAACATGTCGGCATTCAGATATACTGCTGATAAATAATAAGTAAATCAGGTTTTTTTACCAAAAATATATTAATTCTACTTAACATTGTGACTCAATCCCGCTCGATTACCAATAAAGTTCTACAAATCCTGTTAAGTAAACACTAAAACTAACTACCCTCATTGACAGCCAAAGTTGTGGTATGGCACGGAGTAAATCCTGAATTACTAATGACTACTAATGGAACCTCTGTAACGTCACGCGTAACCAAAGCTCAAAGTGCTCAAAACAACCACGTCGAAACATCTTAATGGTTATACATTCTATACAGAAATTTACTATTCAACAGTAAATAAAAAATTAAATGAAACTCGAACCTATCGGAGGCATCCGGCTGCTGTGTACCCACTTCGTAACGATTTAATAATTTCAAAATAAGAAGAGAATAAAATGAAATATAAGTGCCGGACGAAACAATAATTCTAAATAAAGAAATTGGAAATGAGAAAATACCCAGAAGGCAAGAAATAAAGGATGAGGAGTTTTAAAAAACAATTAATTCCAACTATAGGCATTTGCTTTGCAGAACATAAGAACAAGAAAGTTCCAAGTCATGAAACAAGTTTTCTTAAAATCTGCTAGAATGGATTAATATTTTCACTGCGCCCTATAAAATCCATGGAGGGCCATTAGCGACCGAGGATACTGTCAAACTGTCAACTTATATGACAAATTCCGGATTTATGGTGAAGCGTAGCCAGAGAGTGGTAATACTTCACTCAACTCTGTGTGGTAACTTATTTGTCACAAGGGAAAAGTAACAGCCCCGGACTCCTTCCGATTTTCGAAAGTGCTTTCTAAAGAATCGGGGAATGTCCAAACGAAGATAAACAGGAAGGGAGTTAAATCAGCAATTGTCATCAACCTGAGGCTTTCCGCAGTAACACGTTGTTAGGTAACAATTGATTCGGGTAAAAGGTACCTAAAAATATATGTAATGTTGACAAATGCATTGAAAGTGGTTAAGAAAAAATTTAGGTACAAGTATGATACACTTACATACGATAAATTTCTATAATTCATAGGATATTAATAATTTCTCAATACTGACAAGCACTTTATGAAAACGACAAAGATGAAAGAAGGATCGATACACCTAGTTGGAGGAACAAAAATCGCAATTTCTCCTATATATAAAAATATTGAAGCAATGGACTCATTCGTGAAAATCGTTAGAACAAACACAATCATAAATGTATGGTATTTGAAAACATTTAAGATTTTATTAGTCGTTCATTGAAGTTGATAAACAAAATGTTATTCCTTATTGAAAACAAGGAAGCGCTATGAACTTAACAATAAAGTTTAATATAGAATAAGAGAGTGTCCAGGAGCCTTTACAGTTCCAATGACGCTAGTAGCAAGACTGATTTTTCAAATTAGATGCAGCGTTTGAGAGAAAAACTGCGTCTAAAGTGAAGAGCCACTGCAGAAGGTTGGCAAAGAATCAGATCAGCTCACGTGATTACACATTCCCGCAGGGTTTCTAATACGTATGCAGTGACATTCTACCCGACCGAAATTATGTTAGCGTAGCGTCTACATCCGACATCCACACCTCTAGTCTGGCCCGGAGTGAAGAAAAATTTCTCACGCGTGTGTGGTATAAATTACATGACAACCTATTGGGATTCTCTCGCAAGTGAACCTTTATGGAGGGACGGAGAAGGCTACCTTTGTGGATGCCTTTCTCTCTCTCCGTTTTTGAACTAAGGTTCCCACAACCCGAGGCACCTCGGCCTGTTTTGAGAGGTGTATGTTCCGGGGTCACAGACCTTGGGCATACGGCAAGAGTTGTTCGGTGTTTGCATTTGAACAGTCGGCCAACTGCCTTCTAAACTGGTCGAGGTAATGCTGCGTCCCCACAGAAAACCCCTCTCCCGCCATCGGAAAGATGTGGGACCAGTACCCCGTGTCCGACCTACATGATGCAGGTTTTTCTAGTGTTTTCCCTACATCTTATGTAAGCGAAGTGCCGGGTAAGATCCTTAAACCTTGACTACCTCCCTCTACCCTTCCGCATCCCACCCTTTCTAATCCCTTCCTATTCTACTACAGGGGAGTTGCCACCACGTGGATTACCCTCATGTAGACTGTTACCCCCAAACCAAACTTGGGATTTGAATAACGCTTCGAAAATCCGACACTAACCTTCGCGGTCGTGCGAACAACAATTATCTTCTTTGTATAATACCCCCCCCCCCAAAAAAAAAACTATAAATAAAGAGTTGGAAATGATTGTTTCACACAACGATAAATAAAATGAAAAATATATTAGAATCACAGTGAATATACAGCGGAGAAGTGTAATAATTATAACAGTTTGTAATAGTTTTAGCCAGAATACTCCCGATTCAAATAACTATATCCACGTAGTGACGCAGAATTATAAAATCTGAAATTGTTGGAAGCAAACGTTGTCATGTTTTATTATGCCATGAGCGTCCTCATTTTTGGTCCAATTCTGTATTTGTCTCTATTGCATAAATATAGAAATCACCCAGTTTTTTAAAAATGTAATAATGATGATGTGTGATATGTATCCTACGTAATTTATCTAAATTAATCGTTATCTTAAGATACGAATTGCTTTTAATAAAAGTTAAAGTCGAAGAGGAAAGATATACACACTTGAACAACATGGATCTTCCCCATGTTCAAAATTGTATTCTACTGCATATGCTCAATATTGACAGTGATATCGTGTGTAGAATACCATCCATAAGAAATTCATCTCAAGGAATCAATATATTAAACGAGGTAATGTATAAGGGAATTGTAAAACAAATTATATTGAACCGACAAGTTTTCGTTGAATTGGATATTATTTGAAGGATATGACAGATTTTGTACTTTTGGTCAGGATATGACAGCTTTCCGGAGTATATTAAAGTTTCTGTAATTCAAGAACAGCTTCCGAACAAAGCTGAACCATATAGACTGTAAAACGGAATAAAATAATTGTAACTGAACTGAAAAACCTCGAACTCTTGGCTTTCCGACTCTCTTCAATTCCCTTGAACGGTGATACCTACGCTACGAAACGTCTGCTAAAGTTTTTCCTTCAAGGAGATTGTAAATAAATCGTAGTGAAAGACGGAAAGTCTGTACTTCGACTTATGTTTGGTCGGTGAGAATGTCGAGCTGGAAAAACGTACGTGATTTGCGTGACAAACGAAACTGCAGCGATACTGGCTGATGGAGACGCGGAACTGAAAAGAAGGTTATTCGACGGAAATGTAGCTCCGAGAAAAAAAGGAAAATCCTGTCACGCGTTGAATCATTAATCAGCAAAGGAATCCAACACGAAGAAAAATATAACGGGAATATTATTGGGCTATGACGATCAGAAATAATTTATATTAACGTCTACCAAACGCGATAAATTGATCCCATTTCACAATGTTCTCATACACAGGTTCTTAGTGACATTAATCCGCTGTCTCTAGTCAAAATAGCGTACGTTCCAAAATCTATTTCTAACTGCCAGGAAAACGATGTTGTTTATAATTTTAAAAAGTGCATTATAATCAATACTTTCAATAATTATCATTGCAACTTACAATTTATCCATGATCTTGAATCTAACAATTCTCTTAATTTCTTTTATGTCATCGTATCCATTCAAAATACCTCCATTCTCACCAATTGGTTCAGAAAACCTACATCATGTGGCCGTGTTCTCAATTATCCTTCTGATCATTCTCCAAACCAAAAGAGAGCTATGGTATACAATCTTGTAGACAGAGCTATATTACATTTTAAATCAATTTTAACACAACTTAAATATTGAGGAACGTAGGTTTTACCGGTGTAGTTGCTGGATGAAGTTCTCTCGGGATTCCAACCGGGTAGCGTAGTTTTATAAACACAACGTTTCGATTCTTCACCTGAAGAAGATGGCGGTGCAAGCCATCGAAACGTTGTGTTTACAAAACTACGCTAGCCGGTTGGAATCCTGAGAGAACTTCATCCAACTTAAATATTGTCCGAAACATTTTATTCTCCCTTTGAATTTTATTATTAAACACAATAACAGCAGACTGGACTAAATCCAACATCCTACTCTGAATCGTTCCCAAATACCTCAAGCCAATTTTTTTCTCGTACTTCCTTATTACAAATTTGTCCAAATATTCAAAGAATATCAAATATCCATCATTTACAGATGCACTAATACCCTTTCATACTTGATAAAAAAAAACACAAGGACCCAATTGACACCTACAGCAAACATTGTATTGTTTACAAAATTACTTGCTCTAATCGTAATTCCTGCTACATAGGGCAAACAAAACGTTCCCTTAATACACGTATCAAAGAACATATATCTAACATCAAACTTCCCATTGATAAACAATCTGTAGTATCCAAACATATCATCAATTACAAACATACATTTGATTGGCAAAATGCTAAGAATTTAAACATTGCCACCAGGTACAATTCCAGACTCATTTCAGAGATGCTTCACATTAAATCAAACATCACAGCTATTGATGTACAAACAGACACTATTAAACTCAATAATTGCTATGATCCCTCATTATTACGCTAAACCTTTAGTTTTTCCATTGTCGTTGCTCCCTTATTGTTACGCTAACCCTTCGGCTCTCCCATTGTCGTTGCGTTTTCGTCGCTTTTAAGTGTTGTCAACTGACCAGTGCAGTTGTGTTTCTCTAGGCTCTTCTTAACACCTGACGAAAGAAACAAGAATCCCAGAAACGTTGTGTGGTGATTACCTTTTTTGTCTGTATTGGCTATCTTTCTTATTCATTATTTTCAATCAGACGTAAATTTTTAATTTTAAAAAAAGTGGCTTAACGGGTTTTGCTTGAAACGGTGTAGTTTTTTAGCTCTCTTAAGTTGACAACAACCATTAAAAAAATTAAAACTTACAATAGATAAAACGTCCTATGAAGAATAGTTAGTTTCAATCAAAATTAATAAAGAATAAATGTAATACACTCCCACAGTCTCCAAATTTCTTCAAACATGGAAAAATAACAGTCCAAAGCAGCAAACAAAGTATAACATGATTTGAAAAGACATGATACACTTTTAATTAAGCGGGTTCGATTTGAGAAAATTTTTCTGCAATTTGATATGATTGATAGGTTATGGAATCAATTGCTTCAATTTAATGTTATTTTATGGAATTGAATTCAAATTTGTGTAGATTTGAATAGATGTTTATTATTTGAAGTATTTTGAACGATTTTATACATCAAAGATAGGAAATGGTGATATCACATAGCTTTTAGTATAAAATGTTTTCACTGTCTTGACTAACGACGTTGCATTATTTTATCAATTCATTTACCTTTTATCAGTATTATACGATTATTATATTATACGTATTATACGTATAATCAGTATTTAATGCTATATTGTAGAATTATCAGATTTATAGACCCGAAGATGAAGAAACTGCTCTGTAGCCTTCATTGCGTGACTTGTGTTTCCATTCCATGATATGTCTAGCTGTGGTTTTCACATTAATTCCAAAACTATGAATAAAGACTGTCAAATGTTAATGATTACACATAAGAATTTGCGAAACCTATACAACGGCTGTTCGAAAAATTCCGTTCTAATATCTGGTGAAGTAAGGAGTAAAAAGGATTTCTTTGATGGAAATAATTTACACACGCTGGAAACTTCGACAGTACGCTGGTGAAAGTATTACGAAATTTTTGCGACGTCGCGAGGAAAACTTAAGTAAAGACTACTTGAGGTGTTCAATATTACACCAGAGAGTCTGGTCTGTTAAAAATTACGGTTACGCCAGATTGTGACTTCTTCCGTTGGTTATATTCATCATTGTACCAGAAAAGGAATAATTAACTCTGAAATTACACGTGATACGTCATTATCAAACAATCGTAAATATTTCAAAGAAATTCAACCCCATAAATTCATAAAGAATCACAAAACTATATAAAAATATCATTCATACCAATATAATTTTAATATAAAAATAATTATAAGAAGTAAAAATAATGTAAAAAATATAATAAAAAATTATATACATTTTCCGCTCGCAGTCGCAGATCTAATTAGTGACATAGTGATTGAAAATGAAAGTAAGGCGGAGGCTAAGCCAAGGAAGCCTGCGAGAGGATTTCTCGCAGGTGAACCTTCCCAGAGAGCTCTGGCGGGGGCTACCTTTGGGGATGCTCTCACATCTCTCTGGTTTTTTTTGAACTAAGGTTCCCACATGCCGAGGCACCTCGGTCTGTTTTGAGAGGTGTATGTTCCGGGGTCGCAGACCTTGGGCATACGGCAAGAGTTGTCCGCTATTCCTGTTGGAATAGTCGGCCAGCTGCCTCCTAAACAGGCCAAGGCATGGCGAGGCGTAAGCTGCGTCCCCACAGCAAACTCCTCTCCCGCTATCGGAAGGGCGTGGGACAAGTACCCAATGCCCGACCTACCCGATGCAGGTTTTTCTAAGGTTTTCCCTGCATTCCTTTAGGCGAATGCCGGGTAGGATCCTTAAAATATAGCCCGGGGGCCCTAGTTAACCCTTGGCTACCTTCTTCTACCCTTCCGCATCCCCCCTTCAAATCCCTTCCTATGCTATTAAAGGGGAGTTGCCCTAAGTGGATTACCCTCATGTAGCCTATTGCCCTAAAAAAAAAATAAGGCGGAGGCTAATCTAAAGAGAATTCTCTCGCAGGTACCCTGCGAGGGATTTTCTCTCGCAGGCAGAACCTTTTAGGAGAGATACGAAGGGGCTACCTTTGGGTATGCCATTTCCTTTCCGTTTTTGAACTAAGGTTCCCACAAGCCGAGGCACCTCGGCCTGTTTTGAGAGTTGTATGTTCCGGGGTGGCAGACCTTGGGCATACGGAAAGAGTTGTTCGCTATTCCAATTGGAATAGTTGGCCAGCTGCCTCCTAAACTCGTCGAGGCACGGAGAAGGGAATGCTGCGTACCCACAGCAAACTCCTCTCCCGCTATCGGAAGGACGTGGTACAAGTACAAAATGCCCGAACTACCTGATGCAGGTTTTTCTAGGGTTTTCCCTGCATTTCTTTAGGCGAACGCCGGGTAGGATCCTAAAACATAGCTCGGGGGCCCTAGTTAACCCTTGGCTACCTTCTTCTACCCTTCCGCATCCCCCCTTTCCAATCCCTTGCTATGCTATTAAAGGGGAGTTGCCCAACGTGGATTACCCTCATGTATCCTGTTGCCCTAAAAAAAAATTAGAAAAAGGCGGAGGCTATCTTTGGGGATGCCTTCACATCTCTCTGGTTTTTGAACTAAGGTTCCCATACGTCGAGGCACTTCGGCCTGTTTTGAGAGGTGTATGTTCCGGGGTCACAGACCTTGGGCATACGGTAAGAGTTGTCCGCTATTATTATTGGAATAAACGGCCAGATGCCTCCTAAACCGGTCAAGGCACGGCGAGGGGAAAACTGCGACCCCACAGCAAACCCCTCTCCCGCCATCGGAAGGGCGTGGGACAAGTACCAAATGCCTGACTTTTCTAGGGTATTCCCTTCATCACTTTGAGGTGAATTGCCGGGTAGGTTCCATAAACCATAGGCCGGGGGCCCTAGTTAAACCTTGGCTACCTTCCTCTATCGTTCCGCATCACCCCTTTCAAATCCCTTCCTATGTTATTAAAGGGGAGTTGTCACCTCGTGGATTACCTCATGTAGCCTGTTACTCTAAAAAAAATTAAATGGAGGTTGGTTAAAAGATTCTCTTCACGGAATACACTAAAACGCAGATAAATTATTGGAGTTGTGGAAATCAATTAATTTCATATTAATTCAATTCAATTACGTTATATTACATCATTTTATTTTATTTAAATGCTAATGTTTTGACTTAAACAATAGTTATTACAGAAGCATGATTTCTGTCATGCGGTCGGGCAAATACACTTATTTTCTATTTGATCTTGAAATGGTTTCAGTTGCAGTTACACTTTATCTCGAAATAAAGATTCCATACGCTCCGCTTGTATCAATTAAACGACAAGATTTGTTACGAATAGTGTTTAAACACTTCACTTGACATAGCCTTCATATGAAAATTTTAATCCAATAGTTTTTAATGGAGTCGCTGTCGTGAATTCAAGAATATTTGTATCAGATTACATTTAACGCATTCAAGGCTGGTTTAAGATCCTAAACATTGGAGAGGATAAGCGTGAGAATTGATTAAGACACTGTGAAAGAAAAGAAATGGCGAGTTTCTTCACAATTTATAAAGCTTTCGTAATTGAGCAGGCATGGGAGCCACTTGAAATATACATGCTGCCTCTTGCCAGGTCTCAAATTGCCAGTAATCAATGTAAGAAACTACCTGGGAGCCTGAAATCATTAATTTCTAAATGTAGTCTGCAAGGATTTTGAATTCAATTCTGCATCTAAACTAGGCTCAAACAGAATTGGAATATTAAAGGGAAAACAATATATTTTGTGAAATATTTGTTACAAAAAATAAATTAAGTCAAAAATTAATTTACCTTATTCTATAATAAAATTATAGTCAACTTTTCATCTCTATGCTATAACAATTTGAATCTGTTGACTAATATCAGTAATAAATTAAGGAAATATTTCCCTTTCATATACTTTCAATTTCAGTATTGTTTGGAAATAATTGTTACGTTTTATTATCTACAAGACTAAGTTATTAATATCACATTATTAGTGAACTTAAATACACTGATATTTTTTTAGGGCATCAGGGTGATCCACATTGGGCAACTCCCCTTTAATAGCATAGGAAGGGATTTGAAAGGGGGGATGCGGAAGGGTTGAGGAAGGTAGTCAAGGGTTAACTAGGGCCCCCGGGCTATAGTTTAAGGATCCTACCCGACATTCGCCTAAAAGTAATGCAGGGAAAAACCTGCATCAGGTAGGTCGGGCAATGTACCACTTCTTTAGTTAGGAATATTACAAATTTACCGCGGGCATAAACTGCAAAAACAAGAACTCAATATCACAATTCCTGACTAACTTTTATCATTAGAAATAATATAGTGTTTTTCTTACTTTTGTTTTCCTGTCCATAAGTGGACATTTTATTTTGTTTATGGACAGCTACTTAGAATTCGATTAATCGACTCAGTTGCAGAGGGTCGTGCAGTTGAGTATAGTCGTGCTTTTAAGCTACGAAAATTATTCTGCGTAGTTGCCTCAGATTGTTCATTTAACTTAAAAATAGGGAAACGGCAGATGAGACGTATTTACGTACGATGCAGAAATCATACGGTAATGCACGAAGTGCAAAACACCATCTCCCCAGGAGAAAATAAAGACACGCACAAGCCGTTTGACAGTGCTTATCGCTCGCTATCTTCAATATCCAGGAATAAATAATAATATAACCAATTTAGGAAAAAATTATTGAATCTTTTAGTAATAATCTACCATAAATATCTAAGAATATGTGCTTTTTGCACCAGAAAATGCATTATCTGCTAAGCTATTTTGGCTACTAAAATCATCTGTCATTGAAAGCATTCTCAATCCCCGTAATTTAGCAATTTTCTAAATTCACAAAATAAAAATTGGACATTTTTTTCAAAATTTGGAATAGATGAACCTAAAAGCAATATAAAAAATTGGAATGAAAGGATCGTTAACACCAATGTGCTGAGTCCCAATGATGTGCACAAGTTATTTTATACACCAGGTGAATAAGCAAAGTTTCAGCATCAGTCTAGTATTTTTTTGTCAGAATAAGAATAGTATATCCAATGCACACAGGTTATTCAAGCCAATTCTTAAGATTGAAGAATGACGCTTATTACTTTTAAATGCACAAAAGGTTAAAAAGTCTGAATATTAAACCACATGCTGGAATAAATGTACAAGAAAGAAACGTTTCGGTAGTAATTTAATACTAGAGCTATTATGTATCTATATATTTTATTAAAAAAATCTGTTTCTCAACTCAACGCAGTTTCGGAAAATATAAATATTTATATACATTATGAAGGAAATTATACCAGATTCAAAAAGTTTTTAGGTGAATAAGAATTAAATTGTCCACCACTAATTCACATCAATTTACGATTAAAAGTATAATATAATTTCAATAGTATAAAATTATATGGCCATATATATTTTTGCTATTAAACAGGCGAGGAAAACGCATAAATATACGTAATTTCCTGGGTTGTTGCTTTCCGTCAATCATTAATACTAAAAAACAAATAGAATAAATATTTATTTTATCTTTGTATACATACAAAACGCAGTAATCTAATTTATTTAAAAGTTAGTGGTATATATTTCACTATAAATTAAATGGGTTTTCAGTTAACGTTTTATGTTGAAAAGCGTCGGGCGTGGTGTTCACCGGAACGAATTCACGATTGAGGATGGATGCGTGAAACGTCAAATAATGTGGCTGGAAACAGACAAGGGTCGCTGGAGAAAGCACATCTTCGACGATGCGCGAACGCCATCTGGACAGCTCTCCAGCAGGAACGGCTGACTGGATAACTCCCTGCGCCAACAAAAATGGATCCTTCTGCTGCTTCTAGTAAAAATATCGCTGCCTCTGACATTGCCAGCGTGGGATGCATATGTTAAATTAGTATTTGAGCGTTACTTCTTTTTATGTTCCGAATCGCTTCAGGACGAATTCTGCAAATTGTGTACCATTATTAAAACGAAATAGAAAATAAACACGGGTAAATAATATGTACAATATTTTATGAATCACTGAAACTAAAAAATTAATATATTTTGTTTACATAAATTATAATGTAATAATATTTCTTCCAATAGAGAATATAACATGCAATTTCTGACAAAAACTTTAATATGGCTGATATGTCATTATTATACGAAACTAAGTGTACGTTTCGGGTAACAATATATATTAAACGGTCTATAAACAATTCTAATCGCTTCATCTAAACACTTAAGCAACATATGCGAAAAAATGTAAGACTAATTGTTTTACTCTACATTTAGATTCTATTTACTTTTCTATTTTTGGAGGTACAAAAAACGTACGCCATCAAAGACGAGTTACAACAGAATTCAAGGTGAACATGAATTCAATATTAGTCTATAGATAGATAGATTTATTCACCATTGGCCCTCTTAAGAGGAAATAGGATTCGTCACAAATGTACAGTAGATAAATTACATATAAACAGAATTAATATTAATAGGTTACCCACACACACACACAAAATTCATATCTGTTCACATTTGTCTAGTCACTATAATCATACACACTATCTATTATAGGGTAGACTATAGCGCACTTTATTTAATCCATTATTTTAGCGCGGATTAATTAAAGTTAATTGTTGTGATGGAAAGTATGGAAATACATTTTAAATTTTTGCTTTTGATAAACGTAGCAAAACTCCAGGAAGATATTTTTCCGCCGGTCATGAGTAGCTTGGAAACAACAGGCAGCTGGTTCACGGTTCCAGAAAATAACTAGGAATGCGATGCTAGACAGACGCGTACCTTTAGCCAAAAGGGAAGTCTGTTACTTGTTAGGAAGATTTTACCAATAAAAGGATAGTTTTGTAAAAAGAGAGGGGATGTAACGACGTTGGAGACGATGGCAGAGAGAGACACATTATGTTGGACTGCGGAGGCTGACAGTACTTGATGTTTGACTGGCGGCCGGTGATAACATTTGGATGAGGACGTCTGCCAGCCTGAGAACGGCCCAACACGTGGCGGGTGATACCAACACCGTTGCAACTCCGGAGGCAGTGAATCTTTCTGAAACGGTAAGCCGCTGGGGTTTCTTTTATGGAGTATTGGCGTTTAAATGTTCTACTTAAACACGGGGAACCTGAGGTGGAGTTCATGTTCTAGCAAGCCGGTAGCATTTGTAATTTATTATGTATTTCTGTGTATGTAGTTTCCTTTCTTATGTAAATATTTCACATAAATTAAATTACTTTTATTTTTTCCTTTTTTTGTGGTAAATTTGCTACATGGCGCCCAACTTAAAAATTCCTGATAAATTTTATTCTTTTGCAATTTTAGTTTGTGTTTTTATTTTAAAATCAGTAACATGCGCTACAGAACGAAAACTGTTTGGGGGTATGTAGCCGTATCAAACTGTAATTAGTGAATTTAATATCTTACAGATAAAAAATTAAAATGAAGAATCGAATGGAATGGATCATTTTGCAATGGGTCGGTCTTCTTCATTTAATTGGCAGCACTACATTAAGAAACCTTTCTTTTTATTATTATTCAATGGGTTATCTTCTGTTCGGAGTTTGATTGTAGCGAACAGGAGCTTTTATGTTATTAACAGATAGTTTTTACCCTTTTGAAGGCCAATCATTATGGAATGTCAGGTAGAAAAAAATGATCAGTTCCGATACACTTTATTCTTAGAGTTTAATCGAGCATCTAGTGCCACAGAAGCCACAAGAAGAATTTGTGGTGTGTATGGGAGGGAATAATGTGCTGAGAAGGCAACAGGGAAATGGTTCCCGCTTTTCCGAGAAGAAAAATTCCACTAATGTGATGAACCACGATCTGGAAGACCTCTTTAAGATGGAAACAACCTAAATCAATTAGTCGACAATAATTCTCGCGAAAAATACTTGGGATCTGTGACAAATTTTGAAATACGATGAACATACATAATGGAACCCCAATTTTCTTCATTGATAAAGGTGAAAAAATTGGGTACGTGGGTACCACATTTGTTAAGCGACAGGAAAACAAATCAGCGGACAACCACATCTTCGTCTTTGATGTCCCGCTACCGTTGTCTTAGGCTCAAACGTTTCATATGACCAGAATCGCCACAGATGTGATTGCTGAACTTGGTGGGGAACTACTTCCTCACCCACCATATTCACCAGACGTCACCCCTTCAGTATGTCACATTTTACAGTCTCTGACTAACAATATTCAGGGGCGACTGTTTTATGATCAATCATCTATTACCAACTTTTTCTTCAAATTGAAACCACAACAGGTAGTCTTTGGCAAAGCCGTATTTTATTGTAATGTAGTATATTTTATACTAGTAACACGGCTCTGACTCATGCAACGACTCACACTTCACTTTCTACTAACCTTTTTATATAAATCATCTACAAACACGTATAATTAATAAAATATGAGAAAGATAGGATTTAAATCAATTTAACTTTTATTACTCCAATTTTCAGATAAATTAAAAAAAACATTATGGATGTAATAAACGTTTTATTTTAGACTTCGTTATTAAAAATATCTTTCACTACAATTAAATTTAAATTTAATTTCACAATATCATTTCAGTGAATGTTGATAAATAGGCCATAAATGAGATGAAAAACACAATAATGGCAATTAATGTTGCCTATGTATTAGTTTTGTGGCCATTGCAGCTATAAATAAAACACATTTACTCTAGAAGTTGATATTGCATAATACCTAGTTATTTTGCTTTGTTTGCCGATTTATATTTAAGTCCTTTTTTGTCGCTGCATACTAGATTTTTTGATTTGTAAAAATAACTACTACCGCAGCCTTTCGTGGAATTCTGTTCTCTGTTTACTGTGCTTTCTTATTCTCATTACACCACTGGTGATCATAAAACTCTTATCAGCTTCAGTAACCTCCATTTTGTACTACTATCAGGTCCTTACACTTCCTCTTCCTACAGCTATCAGCTGCTGTTGTCCACTTATTGATCTCCGACCTGTCTTCCGTCTCTTTTCTGTCACCATTTTCTTCCAATTTAAGTTATTTCCCGGCGTCTCATTGGTCATATACCCACTTTATGTGATATTTAATTACTAACCCGCTAACAGAAACTTCGATGAATGTCTTGGCAAACCAAGTGTCGGATAGTCCATCTATGCCAGTCTTTCCCCACCTAAGTATATCCTCCCCTTCCAATGTTTTATATTAAAACATTTAATTATTTCCTAAAGAAGTCTAATTTCAACTTTTGTATCACGGTTCTTCTATAGTAATAATTCTGCGCATAAACAAATAATAATTTATTTTAATCTGAGATCGCAAAACCTATCGCCCATTCGAGATATTTGGTTCTTAATTCATTTAACTTGCGGAGTTGGCGCTAGACTACAGTAGACAACCACTTAGCGCATGTCATAGCAATCATCCAACACAGTATGTACTATTCCTTCACTAGACATGGTTAACAATAGGCGTAATCTCTTAGTACATCGTAGTTGGTATTACTGCTATCTTCCACGTTGGGAAGCAGCGATCTATGCTAGCTGTTCCTGCTAATCCATAAATGTATGACGAAATATAAACTCTCTGGAAATAAATTTACCACATAACAATAATTTTAAAACGGTAATCAGAACCTCATATTCGTAACATAAGAATTTCAAGCAAGAAAATATGGAGTTCCTGGTAATAGACCAGATTTATACTTCAAGGATATCGCTCTAACCAATAGACACTTCCCTCGCCAGGATGGAATCAAAGAGCAAGAAAAATAGGGGCTTGGAGATGGAGCTGAAGAACCTCCTGGAGAAGTACAACTTAGCTAGAGTAATATACACGGATACGTCAATAACCTGCAAAGTAGTTGGTTGCGCTATAGCTTCGGGCGAGTTTCCAAGGACGGCATCCGTAAATAATAATGCATCAATAACTTCGGCGGAAAAATATGTCATATATATGGCAACAATACGATGCATGGAAGAACCAAACAAAAATAATTTAATCCTAACTGATTCACTGACTGCAAAAAATATAATATCCAACCAAAAGTTATGGAATGGTACCGTCAATAAAATCAAAGAAAACATTATGACTATCCTAAAAACAATAATAAGGTAATGATACCGGCACACAGAGGAATAGAGGGACACTACAGCGCTGAAAACAGTGCTAAGATGGAGACATCCCAACAGAAGAATAAAAACAAGAGTCCAATATGCACTAAGAAGGACGGAGGACAAACCTATGTCAGAATACTAGAGGAAAAATGGTACTAGTGAAGAAGAGGAAAGAATGAAGGAATTTTTTACAAGAAATTCGTCAACTTCAAGTAAATATCCTACGCTAGCAATCTGTCATGGAGACAGCAAGTGGTTGTTGCTAGTAATAACACTCCACTCTAAACTTACGCACTCCATTCTGTTCTCTATGTCACGGCAACCTACATGTGACTTATTCAAGCAGCCCTGACGAGCCAGAATGTCCCCTACGACTGCCCAAAGCACGACAAAATTATAAGCGCCACCATTGAGAAATACACGAAAAGAAGGATATGTACCTCAGCAGCGGCAATAAATAACTTGCTAAAGTTTAGTAAGGAAACCGGCATTCTAAAGGGACAATGAATCTTAGGCTTAGAATAATATGTATAGTAATATGAATCATGTCGTAGGTATGGGAAATCGCCAATTACCACCATGTTGACGCAAATATAAAAAATAAACTAAAAATATTTCAAGCGTTTTAAAAAGAAGTAATCATTAATATTATATTGATAAACTAATTAAAACTTGATCTGCATTAAGTAAATGTGTTTTTCGTTTATTTATTTACTCAAGACATCAGGTTAAAATGCAAACACAAACTGAATCTAGAATCCTCGTAGAATATAATCTCGTCCGGCTCGTAGGTTGCACCACCCAGGATCAACTATATACTCAACTACACAATGTGGTCATCTAGTCAGAGGTCCAGACTCATGTAAGGTATAGTTCTCCATAAAATAGCTACGTCTATTTTTAAGACCAAGAGAATCGAAATTTCTTCTTGCCAATGATCAAGGTGTTCTACACCATAAATATGAATCCATTAAAAGTTCAGGCTTGAGAATTCTTGCACAAAAGTGTAGCCGGATGCTGTGTAATCTATAGTTAGCTGCAGTTCCATTATTAAAAGCAAATTCGAGTATACGATTCTGATAGAAAAATATCGACAGGGCCCGAATTGGATCACCACTTAGTGCTGTCCACACTTCAACGAGGATTGAAAACAGCGAGACAGTCAACTCACTCAAGATGTCCATTGTGAGAACTTTCATTAGACCTCATCCGTGGGTTTTATTGTCAATTAATTTGTAAATAGGGAAGAAATATCCGAGCATTTACTTGAATGATATTAGAAAACCAGGTTCAACCAATACCAAGTTGTGCGGATTGGGATTCAAGTCTGTAATCGTCCTGAATACGAGTCATGTGGCTTTTAGGGTTGATAAACTAAACCCTACCAACTAATAACGCCTCATTACATACCACCATCTATAAAGTCAGTAATTATTATAATGTTATTTGTCATGTGGCTTACTTCATTTTGCCACAGTCATCCGTGTTCCAGCCCACAGTTTAAAAAATTATCTCCCACTTTTAGCACATGGTGTGTCCTTTTAAATAACACGTTTTCATTAAAGCGTATAGAATGTAGCCATTTATGAATCGAATTAAACCGCCAATTACCTTTTGTGGGCATATTCGTTTAGCCCCACGCAAACAACCACGAAAGGGAAACTCGATGAGGTGCGTACTCAAACGAATTCACATACGACTTCCAAAAAATTTTCCTCGAATTTACCTACCACTGATGAAGCAAGGCCGTGAATTGTGTTAGCAGCGCGACAAGGGGAGGATAGGTAAACACAATTTAAGCGCCGCTGACAAGCCTTTGATTGATTAACGAAGCGGCCTGCCACCGCGGCGCAAACTCTGTCTAGGCTAAAAGCTACCACTGCCCATTGTTCTTGGGTCTCTCGCCACTAATTACTATTCGTCTTGAAATAGTCGGCAGGAGAACCGCTGGGGATGATATACAGACCGGGAAAGTCAGTAATATCTGATTCGTTACATATATTGTGAAAGCCGTCTTTCGTTTGTTCATTATGCCCATATACATATTATGAATATTCGTTTTTACATTTAATGGCTCAAATTGTGTAATTAAAACTTCATATACACTACATTATCATGGCCGTATCATTTCTTTAAATATCAGACTAACCGTATCTAGGAGAAATTTTAGATAGAATAAATCGGACTATAAAATACTGATAACTATTGCTAGAAAACGATGGCAGTAAACGGCATCGAAACGTGGCGAATACAATTGTTTGCTCTGCTAGAAGCCCAAGAAGACTTTAATTATAAAATATTTGCTAGGATTTCGGTATGTATCCAAACACCTCCGATTTACTGTGACATGACTATGATCTATTTTAGCTTTAACATGGCAAATCCATCAAGAGATTTTTTCATTTCGCTTTGATAAAGAAACAAAATATTCTAATAGAAGCTAAGTAAATTTATGTATCTCCCAGAGTCATTGATTAATCATTTAATAAAAAATTATTAAGAATACAAAAATTATCCGTGATCGAGAAGTGAAAGTATATCCGTAGCAGAATAGCATAATTCTCTCATCTGTTTGGTGACTAACTTTAGGTACTATTCCCATGCGAGGGCTATTCTCTCCGAAAAGCCTGCGAGGGATTTTCTCTCGCAGGCAGAACCTTTTAGGAGAGATACGAAGGGGCTACCTTTGGGTATGCCTTTTCCTCTCCGTTTTTGAACTAAGGTTCCCACAAACCGAGACACCTCGGCCTGTTTTGAGAGGTGTATGTTCCGGGGTCGCAGACCTTGGGCATACGGTAAGAGTTGTTCGTTATTCCCATTGGAATAGTCGGCCAGCTGCCTCCTAAACTGGTCGAGGCACGGAGAAGGGACTGCTGCTTCCCCACAGCAAACTCCTCTCCAGCTATCGGAAGGGCGTGGGAGAAGTACCCAATGCCCGACCTTCCTGTTACAGGTTTTTCTAGGGTTTTCCCTGCATTTCTTTAGGCGAATGCCGGGTAGGATCCTTAAATCATTACCCGGGGGCCCTAGTTAACCCTTGGCTACCTTCCTCTACCCTTCCGCATCCCCCCTTTCTAATCCCTTCCTATGCTATTAAAGGGGAGTTGCCCAACGTGGATTACCCTCATGTAGCCTGGTGCTCTAAAAATAAGCAACAAAATTTAGCAACGCATCACAATAATTAGTCATTTAAAAATAAGGTTTCAGGTTTTTATATTTTTTCAGAGAGACGTGTATACTTTCATTTCAATAGTTAAGCGTTGTAAGAAATAAGACCCCTTTTTAGAGTTACTTTTGTTCCTCTGGTATTTAACTATAGTGAGATTTTATTGTACAAGAATATTAATTAATCGTATCTTTAATGTAATATCGAAGTTATTTTAAATATACAACTGGGGCCCGTGTCAAATTATAAAATTCTGCACTGTAATAATAATAAAATGGATTAATGAACTTGAATCTAAAATAAGCAATCAATTAAAATAAGAAATATTTTGACATAAGCTAAAATAGTGGAATGGAAATGTCACATTCACTGAAAGATAGAAAAATTGAAGGGATGTTTTGTCACTGATCTCGGTCACTTTTGACATTTTATTTGTCATTCCATTCAGATAGTGCTGAACTTTTCATCTATTAATGTCAGCGACCCAGAATACTATTGATTCGACTGTAATATCTAGGCGGCACTCGGAGCCACTATCGCATACTCCTGTGGGATCTACTTTACCCCATTGGCAGCAATCCGTAGTGAATTTAATGCGAATATCCATCCATTTCCGCTTTATGTGAATGGAATGGTTTTTACGTAAAATAAATCAATTGTTTCAGAGGTCTACTGCATTTAATCATTCTCTGATCTTTTATGCGACTGTGCAATACACTTACAGTTGTTCTTCTAAGACGTGTCATTATGACAATCTCTATTTAGTTATTCAAGTATGAAGTAAATTTTTGTTTGTTGTAATTTAGCGCTGAAGATTTAAATGTCCGTGATGAACATACATTTTGGAGCAAGGAACGCGGTACGCGCTACGTAAAGTTAGCATTTTTGCTAATATATTTTGAATATTTTGACGTGAATACGTCTTTAAATTGCTTCCATAGTGGGAGACAATTCAAAAAACTAATGATATCAAAATCGGGGGATACAGTTTTGTATTGCAGATACATATCTATCAACTCTATCAAAATTGAATTACACCACTGGATAGCTAAAGGATCAAAGAATTCGTTGCGGTAAGTGAGGACTGTGACGTATCGCGCGGAGTGGGGAAGCGCGGCCATTTTGCTGTGTTTCGAGATTTCCATTTAGTATAACTTTTGACTCAGAGAAACTAAGACGTTCGTTTCAGTTTCAATCGTTACCTCTCGTCAAAATCTTTCGATTTCATATACAAAACGTTAGTTTAAAATAGCTATAGTGAATATATATTATGTTAAAATAAAATAGTATGATCAAAAATATATAATGTCGGCCTATATGCGTCAAAAAGCCAAATCAAAATACAGAGATCGTATACGGTTGGAAATGTCTTCTCAAAATCAATAGGGTGTTACGAATGAAACACCATATGAAGCAGTGCCGGGAACGTAAAAGAATGAATGCGGCTGAGCAGATCGACGGCGGTGCCAGTAGTACGTCTGTAGCTGGGGCGGTTTAAATTATGAAATTTATATCGACGCCGGACTGTGTAGGCATCGATTGTGTACGATCGTCGATTATGAAGACACATTGGGCAGCAGCTAGTATACTTATCACCGCCATTAATGCACAAAGCTTTGTCGCGCACTCACAAGACATCTCTATCGATTCCATCATCAACCGATCTGATTATTTGGCAATTATCGAGACTTGGATGGAAGATTCCATGCCAGTGCATGTGCCTGGCTTTGATCTGAGATCATATTGTCATACCGCTAAGCGCAGACAAATTGCAACTACATCATCGGCGGCGGTATTATCATCATCAAGTCGCATATCCGGTGGAGTTGCCATATATCGCAACATCAATAGCTTCACTGATTGTAACAGAGTTAACATTGATATTTCGAAAATTAATTTGCAAATGAAAGACGCAAGGGCTGGTGATGTCTGTCTAGTAATCGTAACCATCAATGGCATCATCAAATTCATACTCGGGTGTGTGAACATCCTTCCGGGCACAGCCTTAGCAGAAATTAAACTCTTTATATTACGATCGCTATTTAAATATTCCAAAAAGATCGTTAAAATTATACCTGATTACGAGTCTGATTATGATAGTCGGGAGTCTTTAAGGATAATGTCTCACAAGACCGCTCATTGTCCGGCTTAATGCTCAGCGAGTCCAATTTATCTTAATCGAAACTTCTCCAACAACGTTAGGTAATACCTGTATTAATTTAACGTTTACCAGAAATCTCGATGTATCCTGTCTTCAATTTGTGTCGTACTTTTCGTATCACAGACCTATAATTAATAAATTTATAACACAGTAATTATTTGTTTACTTGATTTCTTTCTTAAACCTGACATATGAAAATAGTTGCCATCATAAACAAAACACCGAAACCCGAAGGACTTCTTAGTGTACAAACTTGATTATGACATACATAAAATAGTGTATTTTATATAGAAAATATTACCCGTTCCGTACAATTATTCCCTTACAACAAACGGCTGTGTCCATGACACCATGACTAGTATATGTTATAATAAATAAACTGTTGAATTGACTGAACAGGTGAAATGTTAAATTGGTTTTGGGAGTTTATTCCTTATTGAGTATCACAGAGACCTGATGTAAAACAAAGAGTAAAATGTGCGTCAATGGTGAATTTTAGATTGATTGGTAGTGGTCGAACCGTTAAGATCGGGTTGGAAAGTTTGTCAGGCAAGAAGACATTTTAGTTCCATCATGATTGTAACATTCAGTTGAAGGATAAGCGTAATATATTATATATTTTGTGTCAGATCTATACAAATTATAGAGTTATTTAATATTAACTATCAATATGAATATTTATTATAATTAAATTAGTTACATTGATATTAAAAAACTAATTAATTAATTTAATAATTGAAATATTTAGTTACATAATTGTGGTTGAAAAATTGTTAATAATTTGTGGGCTAATTAAATAGGATATATATTAATGTCGATATATTTCTAATATTTGTTTCGTTTAACATTTTCATTACTAATAAATTTTCGATCGCTCCGAGAGACGTGACGTCAGATGATGACGTAATCGCAGAAAGAAAGTTCACCGTGTTTAAATACATCGCATTCGAAGGTAGTACCTTCAACCAACCTGCACGTGCACCGTCAATTGGTATGAGAACTTGTTTGTGTGTTTGTGGCAAAACAGCAGACTGTCGAGCTCAATGTTGCGTTAATTAAAAACTTATAATCAGGCAGTCAGTAAGAAGGAAGAGACGCGTGTTCATTTGTTTAATTATTTATAAATTAAGAATTTATCAGGTACAATAAATGCTAGCCAAAATGAAATGACAGTTAATAAATATTACGTATTTGAACGCGGGGAAAGCAAGGTAAATCTAAAATAAAAGTTTTATCTAATATCACAGTATAACATAAAACTTATTTGTGTATTTCGTGGATAAGTTCAATAGTTTAGTTATTTGTCACTACTGTTATTTGGGGAACGTAATTTCGTGTCGAATTATGTAATTAAATATGTTATTAGCATTAGCTTTCACCGAAAATATTTTATTGGTCGACTTGAACAGGAAAATTGTTGTCATCATCCGGTATGAATTACAACAAAGGTCATGTTGACGTAGCAGATTAACTTGCAATATATTTTTCATCCCAAAGAAAAACCATTCGGTGGTGTCATGACATTGAATTTGTATTAAACTTATATACTACTAAAGTGAACTTAGAAAAACTAAACAAAAATTTATTTTCATTAGAAATTTATGTGACCTGCCAAAATCTCTACGCAGAACGTAATATTTTGCTAAACGAACCAAAGTGTTACAGAGTTACTGTTATTCCCCATTCATTGTTCTCTTCTTATTTAGAAGACAGGAAACAGTGTGTGCCACTGAATGGCCCAATCTGAGGACACATTTTTCACACGGACTGGTACAAACCAAGACTATAGTTCCCAAGGGCTCCATTTTAGGTCCGTTACTCTTCTTAATCTATATAAATGACCTTCATACATCAGTCCTTTCTCCGAAACTGCACCCAATGCAGATTATAATACTATGTTCGTAAAAAATAAATTTAGGTTAGAAAAGGCTGCCAATAATGCATTAATCCTGCTGCTTCATTATTTCTCAGGTCAGAGCTTATTAGTAACTTGGAAAAAATCAATTTAATGCAGTTTCGGACAAACAATACTAAATTTAATTTTTAACATTATCGACAATTGCATAATAAGTATATCTGTGGACAATAAATTAAATTGAAAAGTTAATTTTATTATCATCCTAAACACGTGTAGGTTGTGCCAACTTTTCTCTTTGAATTATGCCAATTTGCAGTGATCCAAGTTCCTTGGGTCGATCTGAGCATTGGTACATGATTGTTGTAGTCAATTATATTGTAATAGTCACAAGAATTTTAATTAATTTTTCTACACGGAATCATTTGGCCTACAGTTATACATTTATTCTGTTTCTTGTTTCCATATAATATGAGAATTTTAAGCAAAAACGATTACTGTAAATTAAAGATAAAAAAAGAAATTGAGATCGAATTTTATTAAAGTCAAGTTTAAAAAAAAATTAAATTGCGAAGATAAGCTAAACTACAAATAATAAATGGTGAATAAAGCGATTGTAAGTTGCAACTGAAATGAAATTGTAAAATATTTAAATAATAACTGTATATACAATATGTATATATATATATATATATATATTGTGACATTTCCAAAATTGTTGTACGACAAGCTGTTTACTTACCCTTTTGTTTTATGCTTAAAATTGTGTTATCAGCAAAGGCAGATGCCTCAGCTTAGTGGTAAAGTAAGTAAATTCTATCCCAAGTGATCTCCAATGTTTTTGCATACCAGAGATTGATAGGGACGATACACACAACGTAGTTGTAATTCTTTTATAGTTTGAATAACAGGATGGGCTCCAGTGCTAACCTCAACGAATACAAAATGTTCGTCGTGTCGCACAAACGAAAAATAAGATGATTGGTCCAAAAATTAAATTAAAGTTGTTATAGTTACGTACATTTTTATCAGTTGTATACGTGAGTTTCAAAGGACGTCTCTGTGTGTGTGTTTGTTGACAGGCTATGTATATGGTAATATACGTGGTAGGCACTCCTCTCTTAAAACATAGGAATGAGACTGAAAGGGGGTATGTGGAAGTGTACAGCAAGGTAGCCAAGGGTTAACTAGGGCCCTCGGGCTGTAGTTTAAGGATCCTACCCGGCAATTCACCTAAAAGTGGTGCAGAAAATCCCTAGGAAAACCTACATCAGGTAGTCTGTTGGCAGTTGTCCGACGCCTTTTCCATGGCGTGAGAGGGGTTTGCTGTAGGGACGCATCATGTCCTTCTCCGTACCTCGAGCAGTTTAGGAGGCAACTGGCCGACTATTCCAATTGGAATATCGGGCAACTCTTACAGTATTTATTTAGGTTTGCGACCCCGGAACAAACACCTCTAAAAACTGACTGCGGGTGCCCAAAGGAAATCGATTTTACACACAATGTACAATTTATTTTGAGGCTTATTTAGACTACTCACAAAATTAAATTAAAGTTCGTAGAAGCTACACGCATAACATTATCACGTGGGAACTAATATAATAACACAAAAATGAAATTAATGTTGTTGAAGTAATATACGGTTAAAGTGTCACACACAAAGTAAAATAATCGTATTACAAATCACATTAATGTTCATAGAAGTTACATACATAAAATTCTGACAAACGAGGTAAAATACACAAATTATGTTTGTACAGATGATTTCGTCGGTGGTAACATGACAAAATTAGTTAATAGAATTGTTGACCTTTTGGCCTGGATAACTTAGATAAACGGTTACACACACAGTATTTTATTGAACAGCAGAATTTGTATGAATGGTTTAGCAGTTTTTATCAAAGTCCCTTTAGAGTAGGAAATGTTAAAAAAAAATTAATACAAGTGATTAGCCATGTTTCAATTACGGCAATAATAAAATCAATAAATTAAATTCAGTCACTTAGAGAACAATAATAATTTGAAGATTATAATGATAAAACACAAATATCGAGTGGAAGTGTTCCATATGTTTTGAGTTGTTGAAATAGTTTACATTGTACAATTAGAGAAAAACTGGCACTTTTTCACCTTGGAATTGGAACCCAGAAAATCACTTACGTCCTGCAGAGCTTTGGGAGCAATGAGGCGTTTCAATCAGCAAGCGGCCGTTTCATGTAAATATAAAGTAATTAAGTTTACTGTTAAGAAATAAAACATTTTCATGTAAATAATAGTTTATTATATGTAAACAGGAACGGCTGAATATGTCCAAGTGTAGACCAAAAGATTCAATGTAAATTAAATTATTTAGAAAGCAGTGACTGTTCATAAATTATCTACTACAACAGCACTCCTACATAAGAAAGTTACTTTACTTTGCATAGTTTCATTTTAATGACACATGGCGTAATATTCTCGGGTAGTTCTTCAGGAAACGAAGGAGGTTTTCAATCTGCGAAAAAAGTTTGTTTGAATTTTGCGTCTAGTTTCATCAAAAACATCTTTCACGGAGCTCTTGAAAAAATTGGAATACTTACTCCTACTTGGCAGGACGTTGTATAACTGAAGAGTATGTGGTTAATAAAATCCGTCTATTCAGAACCAACCAGGATACGCATAGCTTTAATACAAGAAATGAAAATAGCGTACACAGGTTAGGGAAATCTTTAACTATTAAACAAATAGGATTCATATAATTCTGTTAGTATTTTTATAATACTCCCAGTTTCCATAAAACAGTTTATAAAAAAACACTAGATCAAACCTAAACAAAGTAGATGTTTACACTATCAATGAGTTTGCATGATCATTAATATCTAATTTATGTTAGACATAATAAATTTAAAAAAAGTATTAATAGATAGTGATGTTGTCTTATTAATCGAGGATATTTGTATGCAATATTCAAATATATGGCAAAAATGTAAATGTAAATTAGCTTTTTAATCTAAGACAGCCACATTACTAAACTATCAATACCATATATCAGGAACAAAGAGTGAGAGTATTGCTTCGCTTCTCAGATGAATTTTAGAAGTAAAGTAGCCATATTATTTAGAATTAATGTAAATGATACCTTACTACGATCAAGTTCAAAATTATTATTTATGTCCTACCTCCGGCATCCTTGAACTTCTTCTTCACTGTGAGATGTATGAAATATGATTACATACTAATACATTTCATTGACTAGAAAGTGACAATGAAAATGTTTAGGATGAACATGACGTTGGTATTGATTCTGAAACTGCACTTTGTCCAGTGCAGCAACAAGAGAATTCGTCAATAAATCCGTTAGACAGCCGTGGTCAAAGTAATCAACGGAAGAAAAAAACACGCAAATTTTGCCTGGAGTTCTGAGAGTCTGTCAAAGACACCAGTGGAAGGGCGGGAGCACAGAAAACGACGAAAAGAATGTCGTCAGTATACAGCAGTTGTGGCTTTGTTTACTATGATATGATAAGAAACATAAAGTTCGCTATATTTTATATTCTTGGATGAAATGTCCAAGCTGACTCAACATGGACTGCCAGGAGAAGTGACAGACACGCAATCGCCGGCACTCAACGTGTAAAAGCAGCAAAAATGTTTCTCTTAGAGATAGCAAATTGCAACCAGTGAATTCTTGGTCTAAAAATGTTATGTTGTTAATATTAAAATTGTTTCGCTATCTGAGAAAAAAATTGTATTCACGCATTAATCTCTCTTTAAAATATATCAATTTGCTTTGAGTAATTTCAATGACACAACACTAATAATAAATATCGGATTTGTGTGGGATAACTCAGGATAACGTAAGATTAACACCGTATTTTGTATCTGTTTAAATTAGAAATATAACACAAGACTATTTTAATGTTTATTTAAATTTTTTACTTATTTTGAGATATTTCGTAGCTACGGTTTGCATTTTTTTTTTGGTAGAGTAACAGGCTACATGTGGGTAATCCACGCGGTGGCATCTCCCCTTTAATAGCATAGGAAGGAATTTGAAAGGGAGGATGAGGAAAGGTAAAGAAAAGTTAACTAGGGCCCCCGGGCTATGGTTTAAGGATCCTATCCGACAATTCGCTTAAAAGTAATGCAAGGAAGTCCCTAAAAAATTTGCATCGGGTAGGTCGGACGTTGGGTTCTTGTCCCACGCCCTTCGGATGGCGGCAGACAGGTTTTCTGTGGGGACGCAGCATTCCCTTCTCCATGCCTCGACCAGTTTAGGAGGCAGATGGACGACTATTGCCAATTGGAATAGGACACATCACTTACAATATACACAAGGTCTGCAACCCCGCAACCTCATAAAACAGACCGAGGTAACAATTTTGGTTTAAAACATTTATTTTATTTCTGATTTAATTTTAATTCTAACATTGAGAGAATACAGAGTTGATTTAACTTCTCCTGTAGTTTCGTAATGCCTCATAGTAAATTGTCACTCCTAATTACTGTAATATATGATAGAAATCTTGTTATAAATGAACTGTTGGGATTATTATTCACTACGCGTTTTAATAAATACATTTATATAATTTTTCTAAATTAATGATTAAATTGTTAAACTACAAACACGTTAACATATCAACTTCAAAATGTAGAAGATATTGTCAGGATAATCTTTCACCAATTTTCTTCTATGAATCATTCCAGTCAGGTTAATACTGGCTAATTATAGATTACAATAATCTATAACGATCCTAATAACTTCATTCGCACCGAATTTACACAACAATTGAATTGATTAAACTTCTGCGCAATACGGTAATCAAAAATAAAAATTTCTTAATTCTTCGTAGTTTTTTTATAGTAATACACTAGACATTTTTAATCGATTTTTAATTTATATTTCTTGTGAGAATAAAGACTTAACAAAACAGGTTAAGTTGACTTATTTGGTGATTTACCTTGACTGTTCCAAGCTTTTGTCCGCTTTTAAAGTTTGGTTCGTAACTTAACTATAGCAGAAAAAATACCTTTACTATTAGAAAAAGAATATTGCTTAACATTTTACTGCACTGTAAAGATAGTCGAAGTCGTTGATTTTCAAGTAGTTAATTTCATCATTTTTCTCAACCAGCTGGTATGAGCACAAAAACCTGCATTATTGTCTCGGAATAATTAACATTTGATAACGGTTACCATTATGCGGAATTTATTGGTTGAAAATTATTAATTTATTTACATTATTAAAGTCCTATGAGTTTTTCTTACAGTGAAAATAATTAAAAATACAGCTTTCAAGGAATCATATTATCTTTGCCTACAGTTCAAGTTAAATAACATTAAGGTTACTTTCAATTTAAATTATAATTGTCTGATATTCTTATTGGAAGAACGTAAATGTACATAAGTATATACAATAATATTTTTTAGTATTTGAACAGGAACATACTCAGATATGAGATCATATTTTGAGTGTTGAATTTATTTCAGTGCATGTGATTTGTTGTATCTTTTAGAAAACTTCGGATTCAAAGGCAGCATTTTTTTTCCTCGTGAGAAGATTAAGTATAAAGGCTTTTTTTATATATTTAAATTTCGCATTGTAAACACACGGTCATTAGCGATCACTGTGTGAATGTGTTACGTAGTAGTACGACACCTCTTTCTCTACCTACACTTGTGACAAAATTTTACATTATATAACAGATACATTGGAATGCTCAGTTTCTGGACATAAACGCACGTAGAAAAGGATAAATTTGATTTTTATGGTACTTTTTCTTTTAGGATTAGCTGAAGACATACAATAGACTTAAATTCTGCCAAACATTTTACTATCTTTACAGAGCCAAATATGTAATATTTGCACTCAGGAGACTCCAGATTGAATTTGAAATTTTTGGCGTGTAGATACTATAGCCTGTATCACTTAATACTTCTGGATCATCTTGACAGGTAAAAGATTGAAGAACCGAATCAGAAGCGCCAAGCAATGACAAACAGAGACAACTAAAACTGGAATAATGGACCAGAAAAAATAAATTATTTTTGTTGAAATAGTTCTTACATCAAATTAAAATATATATTGTTTCGCGATGACCGGCAAAATCATTCATTCACACGTATGATCTGCAGTGGATAGTTCGTTCTGTACAAATTTCATCTTCGTCATGAAGCGTATCCAATCGTTGTTCATTTTGACTAAATTTTAGGAATCATTGAGATGAAATTTGGTAGACTATAGTTGATACGTATCCTTGTACGCTTATGGATTTATCTCAATCTGAAGATTCATATCACTTTCAGAGATGTTTCGTGAGCCGGCGGGTTTGACCGATAATATCTACGTACTTTGTAAATCACAAGGTCTTGCGAGAAATGCGATACCCGAATAAGGATGCAGTTAACAAAGCTGGCCGTCCACTTAACACATGTAAGCCTACTGCGCTCTGCAACCCGACTCGCAAGTATGCTCCGACGAGGGTCGCGTTTCATAGCTCAGTCAGCCGTGAAGCTGCAGCGCCGCCAAAGCCCATCAACTTATTTCCCAACGGCTCGCCCTCAATTGCCCAATTGTCATGCCTAGCAGTTCACTTCGCAAGCCGACGATCCTCGCCAACTACTACATTTTTATTCGTCACGTCAGGTTGTCTCGCCGGCTTCAAAACAGATAATATCAAACTTGGTGGAATAATTGTCCTGCAGTCTTTTTTTTTAATTACAGTTTAATGTCGCATTAACCTTTAGGTCGTTAGCGACTTACTTCTGTTAAGTTCTACATTTGTATAACAATTAAATTACTTTATACAACTCAGTTTTCATCGTAAAATCTATGAGGTTGTATATTGCTGCTGATGAGTTGCAAATCTCCATCATTTAATTGGCGGCTATGGTTGATCTTCTTATCTCGCTATATTTGGGGCAGTCAAAGAGGACATGAGGAATTGTTGTGGGCTCCTTGCATGAGCTGCATACCGGCTGCGGAGATCTGTAAATCAAGAATGAATGAGGTAAACTGGAGTGCAATGTTCTTATTCTGGCTACAACAACCTGTTGCCTTCGAGATAGTTCTTTCGGGTGCGATATTTTTCTGATGCTGCTGACATTTCTGAGAATGACTCCGCATTCCTCTGGTTTCACTGGTCTTCTTCACTTTTCCTCCAGTTCCTTGTAGAGCCCTACTCTGCAGTCCCTGCTGGTGTAAACTGAATGGTTGCTGGATCTTCCTTGATGATCAGCTTCCATCTTCGCCAGGAGATCTGCCCTGTCGTGTCCTACTATTTCCTTAAGCGCCGGTAGCCAGGCTATAGTGATCCGGTTTCCGTTTTCTTGTATTTTCAATATATTCTCTCTAATTCGATTTATGCAAACATTTCTGTGCGCTGTACTGGTTATTCTGTGTATTGCGTCCTTGGAGTCTGTTAAGATGATATTGTTGGCCTCCGGTGTTTCCAGACACAGTTCCGTGGCCATGAAGATGGCGTATAATTCTGCTGAAATTATCGATGCATTATGGTTTATAGCGATAGATTTTTCTTTGCCTGTCGTAACTATTGCGCACCCAACTCTATTTGAATTTTTGGACTCATCGGTATAAATGACTCTGGGATAATTATATCTTTGTAGTAACTGATAGACTTCCGAGTTCCAGTTTGTGTTTAGTAGGTTGTTTACTTTAAGTTTAAGTAGCGATATATCGATTGGCAGTTCGTTAAGCTTGGTGGTATGCTTGTCGTGGTGTTGTGATCTATCTCTGGAAAAGTCATTCTTTCCTTTCGTAATATATCATTAACTGTAGTGTAGTACGGGGTTAGGTTTCTAGGTGGTTCTTTCTCTGCATATCGAGGAGTGATGGTTTGTTCTTTCATTATTTGGTTCGATGCCTCTCTTGCCTTGATCGCGTATCTAATAACAGTTGCTTTCCTTCTGCGTCTAAGCTGGATTTTGTTTGCCTCAAGTGTGAGTCTCGGTATTGGGGTGGTTTTATAACATCCGGTTATCACTCTCATTGCCTCATTTTGGACAACGATTAGTCTTCTTAGCATCCTTTTCTGTGCTGTCATATATATGTGTTCTCCATAATCTATATTTGCTCTGATCATTGCTCTGTAGGTGAGACTCAATAGTTCCATCTTTGCTCCCAAGTTCTTGGCAGCTATGAGCCTGGAGTCTTTTGATGGGTGGATCTGGCCAATCTTAAAACTAGAAAGCAAAAATTTCCAAGTCCAAGGGAATGTGAACAGAATGACTCATGGAACGTAGCTCCAAGTGAAATGATGCACAGTTGAAGTGCTTGGGTTTTTGTAAAATTTCGCAGAAGGAACCAGATGAATTTTTAGACGCAGTACTGTCGGTCATATTCGCATTATTTTTCTGTAACGCACCATAAACATCATCCATCCGCGTGCTCCGCTCCCAAGCTCGAAAGGGGTTGAAATTATACAAAAAAATGTATGTATATAAACAACAGTCACTTTGAACACGAAAAATATTTATTCGACGCAAATATCGGCAGTGTTTGCATGTTTTAAAATGTCTTCTTACGTCCGCCCCCTTTACTGTGGGTTAAACAAAAAGTTGAATGTCATAATTACTCTCGACGACATCCATAACCCCAGATTCGACTAAAATGTCGGTTGTATTCGCGTTATTTTTATGTAATGCTCCTCCCTTAAGGATGCTCCCCTCCCAAGACGAAAAGGGTTGAAATTATACACAGATAACATCTACTGAAATATTATGAATTTATTAACCGAGAAAAAAAATTATTTCACGAAAATATCGACCCTAATTGATGTCTATTATTCTTCGACGTGCAGAAAACGATCATTGTCTGGTGTATGCGACGAAAACTGTTGATACGTTTGTCGACTGCGCACTAGATTGTTATTCTGACTACAGATATTCCTCATCGTTTTGTTGCACAAACACACTATACGCACACTCTCATAAATATTCAGAGTGGTCAGAAAAGGTCTGAAAATATTCTAAGGGTGTTGCATTGTAGGTTGTACATAGAAATATCTGTTAAGAAAAATATTCTATAAGTTACGCCACTTCAGATCTAATCAGATCGTTGCGCGCGCAAATTCAAGAAGACCGCCAGAGGCGGTGTTGCCAAACGTGCTATTCGATTGGTTAACTAAAACTGAACAAGAGACTGAAAAAATAACCACGCGAATCCATTGAACGGTAGCAAGAATCGAACCCAGAGCAACAGACGCTCAGTAGCAGTCTCGTTGACTACCATTTACACTATGAGAACTATTGGTATTAGTTGTATCAGCCTATGTAGTAGAAGTGGAGGGAAAAGAAGGAGTGAATCGATAAACGGTTACATTTTTTACTTGCTTTAGGACCACAATTCATGCAGTTGTTGAAGTTTAGTTCTTACTTAACAATTATTTCTCGGTACAAACTTCCCTGCAACACCCTTAGAATATTTTCAGAACTATTCCGACCATACTGTATATATATATATATATATATATATATATGTGTGTGTGTGTGTGTGTGTGTGTGTGTGTGTGTGTCGTGTGTGTCTGTATTGTAATGGACTTCGGATGAGGAGACAGCATTACTTATTCCGATTAAAAGTACTTCTATCATTCATTCTGAAGGGCACGTTTTTATCGACGTTGTAAGAGTAATTAAGGTATATTGTAGTGGCAAAGAACCGATGTTTAAATTGATATTATGCGAGAATAGTTTAGTTAACCGCAGTGGCACGATTTATACGGTATCGGTTTCAATGTCTTAAATTCCTGAAGTGTCACTTGATTCTAAGGAATATGCAGACAGAATTATTATTATATTCATATATATGACGATACTTGGGTATTTTGAAGTCCACTTTATACGGTGATTTTATTGGTCAGTTATCAGATCGTATTAATGTTTTTATTTTTCAAAAACGGCAATCACCGTATACCAAATAATTATATTTTTTATCCTATGAGAAAAAGACGTCATAAGTTGAGGTAAATTATATTAATATTTAAGTAAGTATATAATAAATCTTTCGTAAGTAAGATCGTCCTCGAAATAATATTTATATTGGCTGCGGTCAAGCACACAAATTCTGACGGACTGTGTAACGGACAATCAATTTAATCGTTTCTCAATTTGAATTTATTTTAATTACATCACAAGAAAAATCTTCACCATCAATAATGTATAAATATTGATTCAGATTAGTCATTCACTTCAAATCAAAATTAAATTGTTAAGTTATCGGCTGAAACCGAATCTCAGTGCACCAATATAACGAAAATTTCATAATTAATGTTTTATGTCAATTAAATTACATTATATTTTAATAATTAGGCTTTTTTACATAGGCTTTTGAGTTTTGTCAACTGACAAGTGCAGTTGTGTCGCTCTAGGCTCTACTTCGCACCTGACGTCAGGGACAAGGATGCTAGAAACGTTGTGTAGTATTTATATTATCGCTTTTTTTTGTCTAAATTGGATACCTTTCTTATTCATTATTTTCAATAAGACGTACATTTTTCCATTTTAAATTATATTTTTGTTATGTTTACATTGCATAATTTTTTTTTAATATTGACTTAAATGGAGAAGCTTTTTTAATCATCATGAAGAAATCGCATAAAACATTGCTTAACTACTTTGAGTATTGGATTTAGATAAAAATATTAACATATATATTTGGTTAAATTATGTGTACATTGAAATCTTAAAAATCAGTAAAACGACAAACTAATAATCGTGCACTTTTCAGAAAATAGTCCATTAATTTTTCCAAGAAAACACCTTATACTGGAGAAATCATTTTATTCTTAATTTTCCAGAGCTATTGTCGATAAAATAATGTCAAAATGTGAATTTGGTGCTTTTTTGTACTATTTAACAACTGGAAGAACTTCTCAGGGATCTTAAGGAATATTGCCTCTATAACCGTTCTTCAAAGGTACAAATGTATTGATTCTATAATTATTTAATGCTCTCTTGTCGCACTGTATTACAGCATTTCAGCTAATTCGGCCGACGCAGCTGTGCCTGAGTCACACATAAATAACAGTTACGGCCCGCCCAACCTGTTCGTATTTTTGTGTGTGTATTTAGTGGCAAAGGTTGTCATTATTTGAGGGAGTCCGACCTGGTAGAATGTCCATGACCCGTAATGTATGGACCAGCAAACCTTTCACCCGGAAAATCGATTTGCTTCCAATCGTTTACAAATGCAACTAACACTTAGTCCTCGTTTGCGGTAATCGTTTACGGCTGCATAAAACTAAATTGGGTTTATCGCTCTCGTCTAAAAATAAGCAATCAAAGTAAATAATTTATGTATGTACCCCTTTAAATTCTGTTTTACAAATGCATTTATTTAGTTTTTGTGAGTTAATCAAACTTTATCTGGCATTTCGAAATTAATACATGATTACAATTCATAGTTAAAAATATTAAAACTTGGAATCAGCATAGGATTTAATAAATATAGTTATAAAAAATTAGGGTAATAAATTTCAAACAAATTGTTTGTTACGCCACATAAATAATATAAATTTATTTTTATCTCTATAAATAAACATAATATTTTAACCGAGTGTCAAAAACTTGCTCTCTGAGAGTTGTACAATCAGCATTTAAGCTACGAACGAAACATGGAACAGGGTAAGGTCGTAACTGTAAGGATACGTCGTGAAATGTGCATAAAAAATCTATACTTAATGCAAAATAATTTAAGTTAACTTATACAAGAAGAAACGAAAAAAAATGTAAAAGTATATATTTGCATTTACGAGGACAAAGAACACTTGGTTATTGTTCATGAATCACGAATAGGGTAGACGATATTAAATAAATACTTATGAAATTTGCTGAACTGTGAATATATATATATAAAATATTATTTCTTCATTTTCAATTTTATTGAGCGTTTATAATAACAGAAGAAAATACAAATAAGAATGTTTTACTGGAACTTTTGTTAAAGAGGTTTGTTATTTTTGACCAGTACCATTTTAATTGTGGTTTCAATTATCAAACTTATCACATTTTTAAATACATAAAGAGGACTTCAAATTAAGTATAGCACAAGTTAATAAAACATTATTCAATGACGGAATATTGATGTTTCTGCATACATTTTGAGATTGCGTGTAGCAATAAAATATACCTGTTTAATTTTTTTTACTTTTTCTAGTGATTAGACAGTCGCTTACATAAACTAAATTTTTTATTCTAACATATTTTCTAATTTGAATATCTCAATATTAAATAAATGTAGTTAATTTTGGAAACGATTTCACAGATATTTCATAGAACTTTTAATTAGACTAGTAAGTGTTAAATTATTTTATTTTTCTTTAAACAAAATTAAAATTTAATTCATTACTGAAATTTATTAGAGAAAAACTAAATTGATTTACTTTTTCAACTATGTAATGTTATATAAGAAATTTTCTCGACATAGTTTCAAAATTAATTTATTATAATCAGCGACACATATGACAATAGGGGTTTTTAAGTTTTGAGGATCTATCTATTTTACACCACAGTAGGGTTTCACTACTCAAAAAATGATTAATGAATGCTTAGTTACATCACCTCAGAGATGACAGACGTAATGGATCCTTCTGCGTAATGTTCTGTCTCCACCAGTGTCTCTCGCTTTCTACATTGTTCCCCGATTGATATCACAGCATATAAAGAAATATCATCAGCGTACTGTTTAGTTAAAAATCGATTTATTTTTTTAAAAAAACTGTGGTTCCTCCGATTAATAACTTAATTCGTTCCTTGACTGTGTTGTTAAATTTTTATTATGTTGAATAACATGGAATACTATACGTATAGTATGTAACTATGAAACATAAAGAATCGTATTATGATTTTTATTATTATTTTATCTATTATTTTATTATTTTATCTAGGTCTTCCCAGGTCAAATAACGATTTAAGGAAGATTCTTTCTGTCGTTTGTATAAAATTTTCTAGAAGTGGGACGTATATTGTCTTTCACAATATTAATCTCTCTATTTACCACAACTTTCATAGGATGACAATCTCCTGTACCTCAGTCCATGTCTTCAATACTGAATACTAGTAGCCTTCTTCCGAATCTGTTCATCTTACGACGAATGCTCCACTTTTAATTCCCTTATTTCATCATTCTGAAAATAAGTAAGTTATTCATGACGACGGTCTTTCAGTAGCAACTTAAATTGTTGATACCGAGATAGTATTCTTGTCAGCAGTAACAATTTAACCAACTGCAGCTGTCTCTTCATCATACCCGTCAATATCTCATGGTCGAAGAAAACATTCCAACTTTTTCAATTAAATTGATAGAATGTAGGATGATGATCTTGTGTTTTTCTAAAATCAAGAATGGTTAAATTCGTGTCATTTGTGACTTTAAAAGACTTACTACTACCGCAAACAAACTAAAAGAGAAATTTGCAATATTTTGCCTCCATTGAGCATAAACAATATGCTCATGTAGTGAAACTTCATGAAAGGAGGGAGTCTCTGTTCCTCGATCGTAGAAAGTTTTTTAATGAGAGTGTCAGGGTACTACCAATTACCCTTTAATAGCATAGGAAGGGATTTCAAAGGTGATGTGCAAAGGATATCAAGGTAACCAAGGGTTGACTAAGGGCCCGATCGAAACTGACATAGGTGCATCAACTTGTGGTAACCTTATTTACACTCCTATTTTGAGAGTGACATCATATATGAGGGTAATCTACATTGTCGCACTTTCCCTTTAATAGCATAAGAAGGGATTTAAAAGGGGGGATATGGAAGCTTAGAGGAAGATAGCCAAGGGTTAACTGGGGCCCCCGGGCTACCCAAATATATCCGACTCCGTCTCTCGAGAAAGGTTCCACCCGCGAGAGCCTCTACGAAATTTATATTTATTATTCTTTCCATTAGTCCTCAGTCGAGGAAATTACATACGTCATAATATAAGATTACATAAAAATAATAAAATATTACAATTATAAACTTTTAAAAATGTTGTACTTTACGAAAAAGATTATATAATTTAAAGCAACGTTAAATACTAATATAACAAGAATTAATTAAATGATAATTATATTAATATTCGACGGAGTTTCCAACAAAAAATCACACTTCGATTCCCGTCAAACACGAAAAAGAAAATAAGTCAGTAGTTAAATTATACAACAATATAATTTTAACATAATAGCATAACTTGAAAGGATACCAGCAATCTATTTTATTAAAGAGGATCAAATCTGTCCTCCCCATCTACGAACTCTTTCACCGAGAATATTCTCCATTCATTAATAAATATTTACAAGTCTTTATAATAAATTTTGTGTGGTTAAAGTGTTTGTCCGGAAGACTATTTTATAGATTTATACCGTAATAACGAATTCTTGATTCAAAATGGTGATGTTTTTCAATGCGAAGTTCAAACTGATTTCTAGTGTTGTATAAATGATTTTTCTCAAGACAAACAATAAATTCCTAGAATATACGTACAAGGCAAAGTTAAAATCCCAAGTTTCCGATACGTAAGTTGCAAATTGCAATCAAATCCGCGTCAATATTATTCGTACGGCCCGCTTTTGTAGTTTAAAATTTGAAACGTGTTATATGAACGATCCGAGTTTGTTATTAAAACCGTGACACAATGAAATTATGCGTGCTATATCATTTTAGATGTAGATATATCCCTATCCCGTGCTAACACTCTGAATGTGAAGCTAATTTTGCTAATTTTGCCAGTGAGTTTATTTATGTGGTGATTCCATTCCAATTTATTTTTAATCAAAAATCTAAGAAAAGGTGCAAGCTCCGAATTAGGAGTTAAACGTTTTGTGTTTCTGACTCATCTCCAAGAATCAAGTTAATTTTTTCTAGTGACAGCCTTCATGAGAATAATCCACGTGGTCGCAACTCCCCTTTAAGAGAATAGGAAGAGATTTAAAAAGGGCGATGCAGAAGCGTAGAGAACGGTTGAAAAAGATTAACTAGGCCCCCCGGGCTATAGTTTAAGAATCGTACCCAGAATTCTCCTAAAAGTGATGCAGGACAAACCCTTGAAAACTGGCATCATGGTTTACTTATGAGAGGTTGAGGAAGAAATAGGTCTGCGGTGGGAATTTCTGGTATAATGAAATGGTTCCAAAATTATAATTGTGTTGTGGTAAATGATGGCCTTCATCATTTCCTCTTTTTTAAAACATTCTTGAGAAGACACTTGTACGCTATACGTCACTGGCGCGATTTGTTCGTTTCACCTTATCGAAGATGTAAGGACTGGATCTTGACGGAAGTGGAATACTGCACGTAAATTATTAAATATATTTGGATTTATCCTCTTATTTTTGTTAGCCAAATTACAAGTTCGCTGAGACTTCAATATTGAACACTATATATATATATATAATTGTTTCAAATTTTTTAACATAACAGAATCACGCTGTAATTCAAAGTTTTTCCTGTTATAAGGCGACAAAAGTTCATTTAAAACTTTTTATCAGAATTTGTAATTTCAAATGGTATTCAAAACAAGTATTTTTCTAATTTTCACAATAAAAAATAACGTCGTCGTACTAAATTACAAATAACGCTTCTAATGGAAACAAAAATGGTGCGTAATATGAATTTGTTTCCTTTATGTTTGAAGAGAAAATAAAAACTTAATGCAATATCGTTTGCTTACATTCGATTTTTTCAGATAATTAATGAACAAATTATTGAGAGGTCTGTTCAAATATTTAACCTAATAGAAAAGTGTATGTATAACAGACAATTGAAACGTATTTTTCGAGGGATACACTTAACATATAATGTACAATTCAAAATATAAATCAGTGACAATTAATATCTCATAACGGATATTTGGGTTTTATATGCTTCACAGTTAACTAACTTTTCTCGAAACAAGTATTCTAAGCTTCATTTGGAACTTGTAATCATTTATGTTATTGTAATCCTGCTAGAAACTAAAACTATTAAAATAATATATATATTGTACAATAAAATACTTGAGAAGCTCAATACAGTAGCAGCTTTTAACACCGTTTTATTTAAGTGTAACTGGTTGTTTTTATGTTATTAATATCTTGAAAAAGTATAATGATATTTATTGATCTCAGAGAGATAAAATTAGTTATTACGTTATTTACGTTTAATTTTAAATGCATAAATGGATTTTATTTCACACTTGATTGACTCCGAAATGAATTTATGAAATATTGTTATTATTAAGAGGATTTTTTTCCTGAAGAATAGTGTTTATTTCAACAATTTACAATTTCATTTAATAAAGTGTAATTTATGTACCAGAGTTACATTTAGTTCTAGATAACTTACAATTTTGTTTATAATTTTACGAACGTTACTTGAACGTTTTTTTAAAATTATGAAGTGAATAACTGAAATTTTGTTAAAGTTATTTTTCACCCTTACTTGAGAATCCATGTAATTGGAAGGAGAGCTGCGAGTGATGACACACCGGAGCCAGAAGTAGCTTAATTAGAGTTTCGCTCCGCCAATTAATGTCGAGTCATTCACCTAGCTAAAGGTTAAACTGAATGCAACTTGTTCAACGATGCTACGGAAATGTGAACCTGTTAATAAGTAAAAGACCCCTTCGGATTTTACCACTGGTATATGATGATAGAATAATATACTATAACAAATTACTAATTACTTGTGTAATTTGGTGGAACTATCATTTACTATATCCTCAGTAATTGCATATAAATAAAGTTATAGAAAAAATTTAAATATTTTAATCAGGCAATTTTTATCTGCTATCCAGTATACGATTCTTGTAAGCAATTTTTAAATTTTTTGTGCTATAAATAATTTTAACGACATTAAAAAATTGAAAAATCAAGTAAGGACTTTAAAAAATTGATGTAAAAATGTATTGTACATCAGAGGTAACTCATAAATTCTCTATAAAAAATAAAAAAACACTTCATGTTTCAGATAATATAAACCAATTTATTGAATTCAAGTTGTCAAGCGTATTTTCATTAACTTTATTTCTATTAATTAACTAATCCTGTAGAATTCTTACACACCAATCGAAAGAAGGCTTTTGAATTCGTGAAGTGTTGTTGAGTATTATTGTTTATGGTAAATTAATTTTTCAACTAGACTGGTATAAACTAAATATATCCAAATAATTCTAATTTACTCGATTCCGGCGCCATTTAAAGGAACAGACAAAAACATCCTCTAAAATTAACTTTTTTGTAAGAAAATGAATCGGCAATAACAAATGGGGATTACCATTTAAGATTTAAATTTTTGCCCCACTAATATATCTGTGGTGGAGAGACAATTTTATTATCACCGATAGTCTATAATTAGTTTATGTTGAACAATTTTATCGTATCATACGTATTTTAAAGATAGTTTGCTTTCTCAAGTGGCAGGACGAATAATCTGTCGAATAATAAAAGGGTGTGAACTGAGAAGATAAGCTTGATAAATTGACATGTTGACTGAAAAATGTTCGGCCGTTGACAACATTGACGGGGACACTTAGATTACAATAGGAACTGGGCTAAATGACTAGAATACTGTGATAAATTTTTTTGACAGTACATATCTCGGTAAATGTGGAAAAGATTCACTGGAAAGAAATGGGTTGATTTAATTGATTATGGTATGAATGCATGCTTAAATTAATACAAAACTAATTGATCAACTAAAACGTTGGTGTTAAGAAACCTTGCTCTCCTACATGAACGAGATCTTAAAGGAAACTGAAGGATGATGTGAAACTATACTTTTATTTCTAGCAATGATATAGAGTGAAAATGAGTAACAAAACTTTTAACCAAATACTCTAACATGAACGTCCGTCTCAAATGTATAGATCTATCAATAATATACATTTAACGACCCATTATCAAGAAATTTTATAATTAAAAAAGTTATTCTTCAAAACAAGTTTCATTCAACACACATTTCGATACATATTTGTACCCTCTTCAGGATGTGGTCCGACTGAAAGGTTTATCTTGATGTGATAAACGTTTTCTCAGTCTGGCTATGAATATTACTAGTTAATAGGTCGGTAAATATATTTTATTAAAATTAAAAACAGACGTTAAAATAAAATATTTTTAATATATTTCCATTCAGTTTACTTCACCGTCTACCAAAAATATGGTTTACCTTGGGGAATAAATTCATTTCATTTTATTTTTCTTTCCATACATTCCTAATATCCGTTGATAAAAATATGTAAAATATCGTCGAATAGACATCTTAATATGTCTAATAATAACGAATTATGAAAAATGTTCTCATTCTTGAAACATAGATTCTACATTACTTACATGTGATGAAAAAATATCTGACCTTTTTAATAATATAAATAAATAGATAAACGCTTTGAGTCGAAAAATTATGTTTATTGACAAAAAAAAAATTCTCAATTTTTGTATGATTTATATTATTAAACTTGATGAGGTCCTAATAAAGGACAAAACGTCGGTACCTTTAATTTTTTTTAATAAAAATAATTTTCTAACCCAAGGCCGTTATTTATTTATTTAATACTTTCTGTTTCTCCGTTTTTTACCCTCTGAGGTACATGCCATTGAAATTGATATTAGATTACTAGGTGTACAACTCAAAGTAACATTCTATAACAATTTTCATCGTGTGCTGTACTCAAGGCTAACTCGTAATAACCCATGATATGACTGCTGCAGGATAATCGCCTCCACCTAGTTCGTATGCAATTTGCGCAGCGACGCATTTAGAGTAACAATTGCAGACTTCCTGCGAAGCTGTCTATTAGCCTTGTCGGCACGGAGCAAAGCAGATCGGACAACCAAAGCGTTTATAGGACCGGACTGCCATCTAATCCCTACATCTTAAAATGTAGTATACATACAGACAGAAATTTTACGTACTCGAAGATTAATCATTAATTAAATTAAATAGAGATATATTAATCTCAATAAATTTATTATTTCATAATTTATTATTTTAAATAAATTTAATATACGTTCCGATTCGTTTTTGTACCACTTTAGGCTGTGGTTCGGCTCAGAAAATATTAGAAACAATTATTTGAAAAAAATTATTCAGAACTAAAAAAAAGCTAAATATTATAAGTAAATTATAGAAAAATTCTACAAAAATCGTTTAGGATGATAAAAATAAACTGAGAAAGAAATTTTCAAGGAATCAGACAACTTACAACAGCTTAACTGAATCACTGTTCCGTATAAACCCGTTGACTGGTCACTACATATTGCACCTCGTTTAATTTTTTATTAGGGTCCATCCGCTGTAGGCATATCACGAGTTAACAAGATCCAAAATCTAGTATTAACTTTTCACCTGCTCCCGTTGATTGCTATCCGCAATTAAATCGAAAATTGCTCCACGTTTATGGCCAAGGCGAGGTGTAATTTAACAGCCCGAAACGGATCAACGCACATATATTTTGATACATAAATCACTTATATTGCGCAAAAGTACGAAGCTTGGGCCCAGAAAAGAAATAATATAAAGTTCTATTTTAACAAATGAAAAGTTTTTTATATCATTAATTCTACGGATGACTATCACTAACTTCAATAATATTTCCTTTTCACTTTGTTTGGCATAATTAGTTAAAGTATCCGCTAAGCATCTTTTGAACAAATTTTGGTATTGAATGAAATTAAAAATTGTAATGGTATGAAAATAAGTTTACATTCGTCTACTAAAAGTTAATTTATAGTCCTGTGACATCAGGCTCAATCTCTTTAAATTATTATTTATTCTATGTGTCGTCTACTATAGCCATAGATCAATTCAAATGACCGTTACACATATAGGTAATTGAATACAACAATAAAGTATACAAAACTATGAAAATATATTAATAAGGAAGAAATACAACGCACAATCAAATAATCAAAAAACGAAAAATACTACTATAAAATAAAAAAGGATGTATATTTGTATGTCTGTATTTATTTACGTTAATATTTATATCAATTTAAACGCGTGGACAAATTGCAAAAAAAACTTGATACACATATTCTTAAAAACACGAGATACGGTACTGTGGAGGTTATAAACCTATAACATAAAGCTATAAAGAAATATAATTGAAAAACGTGATTATTTTGTGTTTAATTTCTGCGCACCAATACCATGACGTCACGCGAGAGAGACGTTATTATGCTACGAACAAAGGTAATAGTTCCTTCTTCCGTCTTGACATAAATAAGAAAGATTTTCATGTAATAAAATGTATATTTTTATCCAGTAATAGTCCATCGAATGATAATAAAACACAAAACAGGGATACTCTCCGATCCTTGCGGAAAATGTAAGTTAATTTTCGTGTCATATTAGTGACTCCAATATGGCGACCATTTGTTTACATTATGGTTATAGCTAACAATTACATTATTTAATCTTTCGTAATATCTGAAGACTGAGGGACAATTATATCCTGCAATACTCAAAGTGTATATTTAAGTATTCTATTCGTAAAATATTCGTAGATATGTCTGTTGGGATTGATGCAATAAAATTCCATGTATTTTATAGCAGTTCAATTAATGCACTATCGGTCGTAAGTATGTGCGGAACTACGAAAAGTTAGATTTAGGTTAAATAACTTCTTGACTAAAGATTAATTTAAAAATTATCACATCTGTTACTTTTATCATTAATCAAAACAGCAACTTTTGTATCATAGTGAAACGTTATTGTTTGCGACAATGTAAATTGAATTTTAATCACGATAAAACATGAAATAAAATAAATAATAACCGAGCTTACGTAACAAAATATTGAAATCAATTTGATTAAGTGCTTTAGAGATATCGGTGAACATTCCCATTTATTTCAATTTCTGGTTTAATTTTTCATGAAACATACCATTCCCTTATGAAAATCTTTTCACAATTTTAGAAAAATATAGGAAGAATAGAAGAAGTTGGTCGATAGTTGGATCAGTCCGAAGATGTGGTATAATTTTTGCTACTTCAAAACATTCCGGAAAAACTGTTTCAGAAATGATGTAGTGTATCTTCAGTTACATTACTATAATTCTATTGACACCATAAAAATGTCTTCTGTTTATAATAATAATTTCGGTAATTGTAAGTGGTAACGGTATTCCACTTATAAGTTCCGCTTTCTTGGAACTCCAGATATGACACAACGTAATCAGGAGTTTTACCAAATAATTTTGTTGGGCAATGGTTGTTATTAAACAGTCAATGCACGTGCAGGAAAGAGAAGTTACTTCAGTAGAAATTTTGATTTTAATACAAAACCCGTAAGATTTCAATTAAGTCAAATTATTTTGTATCGCTCAAAATATCCAGATAGATGTCTCCATCCAGCATAACAATAAAAAATTCGTCATCGAGTTTGCTGAGAGCAACTTATAAAACTGAAAGAAAATTTTCAGGCTCCCTGTAAATTGACGCAATTACTAAGGTTTCAGCGAGTTTACTTGCTATGTATTACAGGCGGTATTACATTCAAAACAGTATCCTGACAAAGCAACCTAATAACGGATCTATCTTAATACATTTCGCCAAAAGAGAGCGTGACATAAATTCACGAGCCTCCGTTTCTTATTAATATAATTTGAAATTATGTGAATCCATCTTTATGAAAACATTTTGTTTCACTTTCTCTTTGCCAATGCTGAGTGAGTAATAATTTGTATGGTATTACTTAACGATAAACACAGTTCAATAAATTAACCATATAAAATTGATCTAAACCGTTCAATATGTATTATCTAGGTAAATGTGTGAAATTGAAATTTCGTTAAAGTAGAATATAATTTAACGCGTAAAAATAAACTAGAAAGCACAATAAAAATTTACGAAAAGTTTTCTCTATTACAAAATAAACATTTCCGCTAAATATTCCTGCATATAAATTAAAGATTAAATGGAAGTACTTCTAGTTATCTGTTAACTAAACTAAATAAACACAAATACATCCGTAAGTCCAGTTACAGAAACAGTTCGCAGAATATTTGCAGGATCAGAGAGTAAATATCCGGGATTTACGCAGAGTTCAACAAACACACCAGCCTTGAGCGCTGAACGCTATCTCAAGTTACTTCAAAAACCAGGCCTTATAAAATTTAAATTATCGTAATGTACAATTCTATAAATAAAATAATAATTTTTTCTGTACGTTGCTTAAATTTAAAAAATTTTATTTGATTTTTACGTTACCTTCATTAGGAGATCAGAAACCGATATCATTCGTATTACTGTCGTTCCCTCTCGAATTGTTTTAACAAGAAAACGGACGAATAGATTACGATGATGACTTTTTACTAGTCTAGACGCGGATTAGGAGGCCATTTAAAATCCGCCATCTCTAGATAAAATGGAAAACGTTTTGAAACCTGACATTAAGTGTTGTACCAATATTTTTTTAAATTAAGTGAAAATGGCTGATCGGGTTTTCTTTGAAGTGATTAATAATTTGGAGTCTAACTTAAATTGTCATCAACAATTTGAAAAGCTTAAAGTAAAATTTTCAGTTTTTTGAATTTGATTACGGGTAAATAAAAAACATTTAAGAATAAGAAAAATAACTAAACAAAATTCTTAATACTTGAACAGTGAGTGACAAATAATGCATTAGTTTTTACTCATGATACCACAAGAGGATATTTCTACGTTAGTCATGTCTCAGAGTGTCAGTTTTTTCACACAACTACAGACAGACAGACAACGGCTTAAACTAAGTCAAATATATCAAAATTCTTCCCATGTTCTTTCTCCTTCTATTCAATTTGAGCTTTTATCAATTAATAGTCAGTGAAGTCCCTGTCGAGCCTCAGTTTCGCCTATCTCTGAGGGAAACTGATCGAAGTTTCACACATTTTAAAAAAGTGTTTAAGTAACATAGATAACTAATTGTTTCTTTGACGATGATGATGGTTTCATTATCATTGCAGAATTTACTTTGGATGATGATGGTATCAGTGTTATTCCAATATTTCCTTTGAACGTGATATGAAACTGTATTTAATTGTTCTCTTGTTCCTTATAGGATTTATTATTTAGATTCCGCTGTATATTTTCCGCGATGAGTTCGATTGTTGGTTAGTAATTAAGTCTACACAGGGTAACAAGAACATTCCAAATATTTTCATCTATTTCTGCGACTCAACGTCTCCAATGTGTTCGTCGATGAGTCTTCTGTCCACCCTGTCGAGTCTATTTAGTCCCTTCGTTGGGTTTTTCCCTGTTTCATATGAAAAAATCAGACGTGTGATTGGAGAGGATCCGAATAAAAAAAGATTTTAAATTTAAATTCATTTATTGATTCAATTACTACTGTACTGAGGAAATAGGACGTCAAAGAATTATTGCTTACACAACTTTAAAGTTCATTTCATTAAAATGCACAAATGAACAACAAATACATTACACAAAAAGCAAGGAATAACATATTAAAACAGATTAATTGAAATTCAAACTAATAAATATGCAAATACAAACATGTAAAAAGGAGTCAAATTAAAAATTAAAAAACAAATAATCCAAGAAAATAGAATTATAAATTCACGAGAAGGGAAAAACTTACGTGAATGTTAAAAGCTTTAAAATTATACAGATTTATAAATAAGAGACAGAAGGGAAAAACTTATATGAATGTTAAAATTTTTTTATTTTTATTGAGTTTTATAATTGTCGCATCGACGACGTGGTCATTGGCGGCCCGTATCTTATTTTATCGTTTACATAGCGTTATTATTTACATACATAGATATTCTTAACATTAATAGCAATTGGGTTTCTATATTTTTTCACTTAGGTTTGCTTTCTCGATAATTTTTTTGTGATCCATGTGATGGCATGGCTTGAAGTACAGAACTCTGAGAAGAGTATATGGGGAATTGTTAGTGGCAGACTGCATTCTTCACAGGTTTGTTGGGAACGTATGAGTATAAACTGAGTGGATAGATAGCATAGTTAACGGTTTTGTGAACTGTTATGTCTTTGTAGTGTATTAGTTCACTATAAATTATTCAGTTGTTCTTCCTTCTCCTTTTTTCGTTCCACCTGTTTTCGAGTTTTCCTTTACAGGATTACCACGTTTCCTTGCTGTGACAAGGAATTTCGTTTTCTCTGTTGTGTATTGTTTCGGATGTTATTTTTCCAACTTGTCGGCTCTGAGTTTTACAGCGTCTATGCGTCTATACTCAGGGATCCATGCTAGATATTTTGATTTCTATTCCTTATCTTCGTGATATTGTCCCTAATGAGGTTCAATGTTTTGTTCATTTTTGGGGGGTTTATGATATTTTTTAATTGTCTCCGCAGCTCATTGTTATGTGGGATATAAGGAGTTCATTGGCCATGTAGATAGCTTGCATTTCAGCCGCTAGTGTCGATGACTTGTAAAAGCTTTAAAAGTATACAAAAATACCTGTGGTATTTATATTACATTTTGTCTGTATTGGCTATCTTTCGTATTCATTATTTTCAATCAGATTGAAATTTTTCATTTAAATTATTAGTAGTGTTTTTGTAAAGAACGGGTCTCGTCTGCATACACTCGGCCAAATACAAAATAAAAGGGATATGTAATTTATTTTCAGGTCTAAATTACACTATTGACCTTGATATATTCCCAATTAGATATTTAAGAATTTTGCTACTTCCAACCACACTTAAAAGGCTTTAAACCATATTAAACTATTCTTTACAAATTCCATTGAGCGAATTTTTCGAATGTTAAATTACATTTAGAGTGATATTCATTTGCTTCTTAGAGGCTTTTACTGCACTATTATGAGGTTTTTTTGGTATGTGAAGAATAATTATAAATTAAATTTCTGTAGTATTTTTTTCAAATAGAATGGTGTTAACATATATGTTTAGAAACAATGTTTTTGAATGTCATTTTTGATCATCTGTGGCGTTACAGGTATATTAGTATGTCCGTCTTCATTGTTACCACGGACATCTTTCTGAGAAACTTTGGGATATTTATGTTCGTAGCTTTTGGTTTCAGTATATCACCGTAAAATACTATAGAGGAATTATGAGAAAAGTTATAATTTTTTAACTGAATGATTGCAATAATATATAACACATATATGTGAGTGTGTTTGTGTTGGAACACTGTACATCTTTACCAAGGGATCGATGAAGCTGACATGTAATATTTTTTTTCCAGTTTCTCGTTAATAAACATTCACATTGGATCATTTCTTCCGTTATTACTCTCCATCTGAACTGTATACTCGTATATACCCCGTAGCGTGCAACCTATGGTTTCTAACAGAACTGCTGTCAAAAAGGGCAAACCACATAACAAATAACTTTTGGTGTTTATAAAACTTTCAGTCATAACCGCATCACAAAGAGACTTTTACCCCTTTTGCACTGGACCCAATGTTTCAAATTATACAACTGTTATATGTCAACAAAGGCTAAAATTCATTAACTTAATTTAGGTCCGTGCGTAATAAAAATATAGTTTTTCTTAAACTGTATTTCTAATTTGGGGATAAAAATATTTTTAAGAATCATGTAGATGGAAGAGATTCTGGTAAATTTTGATAGACATTGTTATTGTAAATTGGGAGCACTTTATTCCGGTCTTATATTCTATAATTAAAAATTCGGAACGTATCAATCTCCTCATAATATATCGTCAAATGTCCAAAAATTCATTTACACCTTATCCGTGCTATAATCCATAATTATAATTAAATTTACTAACAAACACAATTTAATTTTTATTACGTTAAATGTTTTTTGTGATGCAGATTAAAGATGTTAGAGAATTCTTGAAAAATATAGAATGATGTTTTCAGCGAAACAATAATTAATGTTTTCATGAAAAGTGTAATTTAAAGACAGACAAAAACACATGATCAAAACATTAGTTTATAAAAATTACTGTATTAATTTTACGTGAAATAAAGATTTAAATATGGTCTAGATGAATTTACGAACAGCTGTACCAGATAGAGTAGATATGACTGGAGATCGTAAAAAGGGTCATCAAGGTACTCACTAATTAGTACTACTGTAGTTATGCTACCCGTAACACCTTTCAGCCGATGAGGGAGCAAAATAAACTGGAAAGAACTAGCGCGGCGGGAATGCAGGTTCACCCAGGGGAATGAAAAGTAAGATTTAATGTGCTTTACAGATTCAGAGAATCATTGTCCTTTTGGGGATCCAGACCTACATATTCGTCCACGTTTAGTTGAGTATTAAGCATAGCTGAAGAATTATTAAATGCATAAACAATAAATTGAACGTAAATTTAGTGTTAAGAATAACTTTTAATGTACTTTAATTCCACTTTTAAAGAAATGATTGTAAATGAATTTAAATAAGGTCAAATCAGTTTTTCGTTAATTGTTCTTGTATTGTTTTAAAATTACTGACAATTATTTTGAGAAATGTTTACAATGTCAACATAGAAAGGCTAAGAAATGTTGATAACTTAACGCTCACCACAAATAACGCTCTGGGATAAATAAATTTCTGTACCTACTATATATATATATATATATATATATATATATATATATATATATACAATTTGTATCATTTACGTAGTTCTTAAGGATATCGAAAATTGTATATATAATATAATATATAAACTATTTAGATAATAACATTTGAAGTAGTAATTAATAAAAAGCATGAATAAGGAGAAAAAAACCGGAGTATCACATTAATATTTTGCACACGATGACAAAAAGATTGAATAAATTTACATTTACATTATGCGGATTTATTTATTCATTTCCCTCCAATCTGAAACTTTCCAGTTTTCCGACGACAATATCGAGTATGATAATCAGGTTTGAGCCGTTGAAAGTAATACTTAGAAAATTTTCTGATTATTTACGTAAAATTAAGGAATTACAAATTATTGCATAGTCAAATAAGCTTTATTCAATTTTATTTGATTATTTAAAATAATCTACGCCTGGGCTAAACAAAACTGAAAGGAAAAACCTGCTGAGCCGGAATTCAATCCCCGCAATTTTCATCGTCCTTTACATTTCAGAATCAATATCATCTAACAAGAAGAAGCGACACAAAGGAAACGCAACAATTTCTATTTGAAGTAGCGGTAAGCACGAATATAACATTCTACATTTAACATCATGCATTTGCAATATTACTATCATCCTATCAGATCTATAAGTTAATTTTTTAACATAATTTTATAAAATATTTAATATATTTTATTATATATAGATATCATTTATACCGTTATTAAACATCAACTCTTTTTTGGCATAGTGTAATGTGTCAGTAGTTTACTTATATTATAAGCCTTAGAGTGAAAGCACAAGTCGATTCAGTTTCTAACGAAACCTTAAAGTTTTCAACAGGATAACAGGAGATTACGCTTTCTATAATATTTTTTAAAAAATATATTTTAATTATTTGTTTTATTCGTACGCTACATGAAGGTAATCCACGTGGTGGCAACTTCCCTTTTATAGCATAAGAAGGGTTAGAAAGGGGGGTGCGGACGGTTAACTAGGGCCCCCGTGCTATAGTTTAAGCATCCTATTCCACATTCGCCTAAAAGTGATTCAGGAAAAAACCCTAGAAAAACCTGCGTCAGGTAACCTAATGCTATATATTAAAATTATTCTCCGTCATTGCTCCGAGAAATATGGTAACAAACAAATGGACCCTCCTACGAATTTTTTTTTATTCATTATTAGGCGGAGTTGTTGTATTACAGAATTGTAAGAGAATGAAACATAAAAGACCCAAGGAATTTACGATTCAATTATGGCGACGCACGTCATCACAGGCTAAAATTAAATATGAAATTACTTAGCTGAAAACTTTATATATATATATATATATATATATATATATATTGTAATATTTAATTTAAAACGTCAATTAATAAACAGTGCACCACGTTGAGGTCGCCAAAATGTAATGCTTAACTTTTTAAATCAATTAATTAAATGATTAGCCACATGTTGGTGAAGCCAAAATTTAGAAAATAGAATGAAAAACAATTTAAAATGAAATTACATTAAAATTAGCCCGCGTTGAAATTCTTTATTTTAACTTTACAAGAAAGGATATTGATAAATAAAAATTTTATTCAATTAAGCAAACTCATTAATTTATTATATTTAAAATAATTCAAATTTACAAATAATTACTCGATGAGCTTTTACAACAATTTTTTATACTAACAAACAAATTTTACTCTTGATCTCAGGGTCCTTTTCGGGGCTTTTAAATAAAGAATATTTTACTCCCTTTTCAAACAATCAAATTACAATCTAATATTTACAAATTCTACAAAAAGAATCGAAATCTGACGATTTTATCTTTAATCTAACGTTTACAATAATAATTTAAATAAATTATAATTTACAGTTTTCCCTGGTATCTGGGCAATTGAATTCTTTCATCAACACACACTATCCATTTAATAAAATAATAAACAGGCTATTCTTACACTGAATTTACACTTCACTTTGGATTTACAATATTGGCGGCACCTCGTATACGAACTATACCACCAATTATTCCGATTTCGCTGTGATACAGGAAATTCCTCCTCGTAGACTTTTTTAAGATTATCTGGCATAACCTGTAACACTCAGAAATCTTTCTGAGGCACCATCTGCGTGAATGCCGACCAAATTTACTTTTTCAAAAATATCTCGTTTATTTAGGATACGACCGCTTGCTGTCGTTTATTATTGCTGACTCCTTCTACTTAACTTTACTTTTCAATATTTTAAATCGTCTCGTCTAATTCTAACACGACCACTTTCTGTCGCTCCTGATTGCCGACTAACTTTTACCTCCGTCTCTGCGCGCTATTTCTGCAATGCCATGCCCTCTTTCATTATCGTCCATTCTTGTATGTCTTTTTGTATGTTGTCAGTAACAATTTCAGTTCAACAGTTTATAATTATTAAATATGAATTGCCCTTTAATTATTACAATATATATATACATATATATATATATATATATATATATATATATAAACGAAATTGAAACACTGTACATCGTACGCAACACGATAGCTGAAACTAAATGACTAGGAAAGGTTGTATCGCCCTTCCTCACAGCTCCCGACCTTGTGCGTTCAGTGTATAAAACGCGTATCGCGTCACCTAAAGAAGTCCCTTGGAGCCAAACGATTCAGTTGCGACAAAGAAGAGAAAACGGTAGTCAGAATTCGTTACATTTGAAGCGGATGCTTTTATGAAAATGTTGCATTTCAGCTCATACGCTGTAAAATACCAAAATAAACCACAATGATGATGTAAATGTAATGGACAGTATAATAAATACGTATTTAAGTACAGTTCTTTTACGAAATCGTAATATAATTTTTAAAACTACCTTTCTTGTTTCAGGCACTAGAAAAGGATGTCGTTTACCGGAAAAATGATTAAAACAATTTTACAAAAAATCCCAACCAACGTAGAACAGACAACAATTTGTAACCTAGACCATTCTGACGAAAAAAAATTAAGTTAACAAAAAAGTGTTGGAAATGAGCATTTATGCAAATATTTAATATATGAATTAAGTCGTGACCTTTATCACCGGTCTTTGAAATTTCAAGTTTAAAGAAGTTAATATTTGCAGAATATTGAGCTCCTCGAACTTCTTATGTCCGTTTGTCTTACATAAGATGTTCACCTTTTTCACTACAAATTTGACGTTTTCGACATTCCGACAACATCAATAAATACATTAGTATAATTGCGTTTATTCAACACACTTGCAAATTTGGTGTCAGTTGAATACATATAAAGAAAGAGTGTATATTTTCATTCTAATATAAGTTGTTACTCATTACATCTGACATTAATCACCTCTTGAATAAATGATGAGTCAGACAATTTTGGTATAATCTAAACTGGTGAAACGTCGTATCTGGGGAGTCCTCGACTAAATTCTCCGGAGTCTACATAGAACTCCCATTACGTAATAGAGTCTGCCAGGCCATCATCAAATTACTAAACACTTAACATATTCAGTTAAATTACAAATGAATCTTGACTTCCTCCATAAACAAAATACCTTTTTTTTATTCGTACAGACGAATTTACGTATTTTAAAAACCCTGCAATTTTAATACAAAGGCAGAATGCGACATACGAAAAGTTCTTATTTACATGACAATTATCTGTATTTATATTTCTGATTCTAGGGAAATGAATTATTCAGTATATAATTTGTTATAATGTAAGGTTCATAATTATAGATGCAAAGAATTCTTGACCTTGCAATTAGCCAGTAGACTGTAAACTTCAATTCTATTTGTAATATAAAGAGTCTTTGGCATATCATTTATTTTTTAAAATTATATGACAGTGAAATACGAAATATTTGTAGAATAACCATAATGCATTCAATAATATAAGCTGTCAAGAATAGAGACTACTCCAACTTCGCATAGCCAAATATTTTATCATGGAATTCAATACATTAAAATTAGGTGAATAATATTTGCAAAATTTACAAGTCACATCCAGACAATATTCTCGATAAAACTATCGTTTTGTAGAGAAGTTTGCATTCAGGAACGTTAATACTACCGTGGTCTGAAACGATTTCAGTCTGATATTGATAATGAATATTTGTGTTTTCAACATAATCAACATTAAAATAAACTCATTACATTCAGTGGTGTTGCGGCGCCACTATCCCGGTCTCCGTAATGTTCTGCAGAAAGTGATGCAAAGTACTATTCTATATACATCCGCAATCCCTTTTTAATTTAATGTAAAACGTTGACAAGAAAGAAAAATGTTCAGTTTTCGGAACAGGTGAAAGTTTTAGGAAACCAAAAGCCAAATCTAGAATAGATGTTCCTGGACTTCATACTGCATATCCGTCAATTTTCCTGTCGACAAGGTACTTTCGTCCTAATGTACACTGTCCTTATAGAAAATAGTTATTTCTATTTTTTTTTTCGTCCAGTTACTATATTTTCCTCCAATTATAGTTTTATCTTTTTAATGATATTATATTAATAGAATGCCTGTAGTATTCAAATAAAACGGACGAATTGACCTTCCCCTCCTTCTTCTTCAGAGCTTCTATCCACTGCAAGGATTGTTGCTACTGTTCTACTGCTTATTGGTAATCCATCTTTAATCTATTGACACATATTGATGAAGAAATTAATTTTTTTATTTTGTAAAATGTGCCAAGTACTGGTGGGAAAGTGTCGTCAGACTGATTTTTGGATACGCAGAATATCTTTTTCATATGCGCTTCCTAAACAACGCTATCACTTTCACGTATCTTCCAGAATCATATCGTGTATTGTTTCGACTATTTCAGGAGTGGCTGGTCTTTTAGGAAGTCCTTCACCTGGATAAACTTGAACGCTTTCAACACCACGTTAAAACGCGTCCGCCTATTTATTAGTGTTGGGAATTGAAGCAGAAGAGTCACCATACACATACGTATACGATCCTAGAATAGTTTTGGGGGCTTTAAACCTTTTTCTTCAAAGAATTTCATCACTACAACATACAACATCCCTAAGAATACCACGATTCATCGCACCAATGGTTGTCACGATAATACCATTAAATATTATATTGAAAATAACAAACTAACATTTTATATAAAGATTTCAAGTCTTTAAAAGACTGTGAATGTTGAAAAAACTATGTTCCAGAGATAATGTAATCGTGGAAATGTTTTATAGGTTTTAAAAGACAAAATATTGATTTTCGTCTTACAAGTAGAATACAAGCAGTCGAATATATTAAGAAAGAACAGCATATTACGGAAAACTTAAAATGTAATAGAGTTGGCAGCTGAAAAATAATAATATAATAAATTCAGCTAATAATAGCTACAGTTTACGAGGCTTAGTATCTGAAATCAGTTTTTATTTTGGATGGTTTATTCAACATCTTCACGTCTGTTATTGAGTTTAATATGAAAATAAAGTAAAATTGTTATTAAAACTTTGCTTTTGTTTATAAATTTCATACATATGATCGTATTTCTATTCCAGTTAAAGTAACATAAAATGATTTTTTATAATTGAATCAGTTTTTCTAATGCAAGAAAGTATTACTCAACTCATTCTACAGTTTTTATTTAAAATTTTAGTTCAATAGATACTAATTATTTTAGACAAGCGGAGTATTCATTATTTCAAAATGCTTTTTTATCATCTAAGTATTAAATTGAAAATATGTTACCTAATTGGACAATTGTGAAAAAGCACTCATTTTCTGTAAAAACTGCGATTATATGTGCAGATTTATTTAATTGATTATTTTTTAATGATACTTAGAAATATATTTAAAGAGGATAATGTAAACGAGACTCAATGGTTTAGAAAGTCTTTGGAGTACGTTATTACAAGAGATTAACTAACCCTTGGAAGGCCATTATTCAACGACCTTAAGGGAATTGTCCACAATCTGAAGCTCTTCTTTTTCTTGTCCGTTCTGTCTGCCATATATCCCATCCAACTGACTTATCACATGCTCGAAAATAGAGACAGTTCAAATTTTACGAGAGGAAAACGTATAAGCGCAATTCATTACATAGCTACTAGACGGTCAGCATGGAAACAAAAACATAAATTAAATACCATGATATGCTCCGTTATTGACTATCTTTCTTATAGAGCAAAATATAAAAACTACACCTTAATAAACGTGAATTATATTCGCTCGGTATAGAGACATACTATACTGAATATATTAAAATATGTTATAATCAGTTGTTTCAGACAAATTTTTGTCAAAGTATTAGCCTGTTAAAAATTATGCAATGAAAATAATATTATGACATTTTAAATTTCAATTTATTTTTCCTGCATATAAGCATATCTTTGAGGTTACTTTTCTCAGCTGTTACGCTTACTCACTTGTGAAGCTTGTTCGAGATTCTACTTATTTACTTAATTTTAATTGGAAAATTAAACTAAATCACTAAAGGTTTCAGAGTATGCCAATTGGACAAGAGTGATTGAGATAAAGAACAACATAAACAACATAGAGCCGTATACATGGTAAACCGTAACTCCAGTGCAAAACTTTTAGAGGATGTTCAGGGATACCTTCTGAGTATTTTGGTATAAGGGACCCACGGTTTCCGGTGGCTTAATGAAGATTTATTGCACTTAGATTGGTTTCTTTCCCAATTAGCCATCTAACTGTATAGCACTGAAAATAATACACAACTGTGTAAATATTGATATGGTTTCAAAATGACGGGATAGATTTATTATTAATTCCATTAGTCCGCAGTAGAAGAATAGGATACGTCATAACATAAGATCACAATAAAATAATAAAATATTACAATTACAAACTTTAAAAAGGCAGACATTGTACTTTACCATAATTTATAATTTAAATCAACGTTAAATATACAATATATATATATAAGTAAGTAATAAATGAAAACTATATTATTCTTCAATTTTCATTCGGCGGAGTTTCCAACAATAAATCTTACATCGATTCTAGTCGATTGACATTAATCATAGCAAAGAGTATAATTATAAGATAAACACAAAACTTTATTGGATACCAGTTTTATTAATTTGCTTAATTAAAAGTTTTATTAATTTGTTTGCAGTAGATGTTAGGAACCTCGTTGAGGTACAGTATAGATGACAATGGATTGTTCGCGGTTGTCCTGTTCCAGCTTGCCAAGCTATGTTACCAGGCATGATACCAATAGACTTCTGCTAGCTGTGAAGAGACCAGTTATGAGACTCCGGTATTACTCGTAATTATCTGTTTTTTAGGATTATCGCAGCCGTGGAAGCAGTACGCCAAACTCCTAAACGTGTAGGACAGTAAACTCCGCCATGATTTTGTTGGTCAATATCTTGATAAATACCTGCAAGGGAACAGTTCTGTATTTTTTACGAGCTGTACTGCACACGGGTAGGATAGATTGAACCCACTGTGATAAAAGGGTCCAACTTTTTTTAAAAAAATTATTTGACAAAACTTTTATCAAAATATTATTTGTTGGTTAAATATACTTACAGTGTATACGAAATTAAAATATGTACATAATTTACATGGTTGCATGATAATTCGTTTAATCCAGCAATTAAAATAAATTTTGCAAAATTTTTATTCTTGTATCTAAATTTGTGTCTGAGGGGCATACATTTTTGGGCTACGAGGGTTCATTGGTGATGTTGAATTTGATGGGTTCGATGGAATGGGTGGGTGGGTGGGGTCTGCGGGTATGAAGATGGGGTGGAATAGGAGGTGCCAGAGTATTCTGGGGGAAGGATTAGGTCTATAGGGCGTTTTCTTTTGAGGTGACGTGAATGTAGTGGTGGGGTTGCTATGGAATTGCTGGATCGTGGTGTTAGGATGGTTGAAGGTGCTTTTGATTAGTGAGGTTACGGATTTGGGGATTAACGAGTTGACTTGGGGAAGTTTAATGTCGTGGTGGATGATGGAAATTCTGAGGTACCAGGGAGAGTTAGTTAGTAATGGTTCATAGGATTATGTTTTGTTTTGTTTGGATTTTGGCTGAATGGGTTTTGGCTGTTTCTCCCCATATGGATGAGGCGAAGGACCAGGTGGGGTGTATTATGGAGAGATATACTAGGCGTTTTGTGCTGAGGGTGAGTGGGGATTTTCTGTTTAGAAGGGGATATAGAGTTCTGAATTTAAGGTTGATTTTGGAGTGGAGGTGTTTAATGTGCGGTTTCCAAGAGAGCTTTGAATCGAAGAGGATTCCTAGGTAGGTGGTTTCTGTTCTTGTGGGTATTTATTTTATTATTAGTTTTTTTGTTAGTGTGAATGGGACGGTTACTGATTTGGTGGCATTTATGCTGATACGCCATTGTTTGTAGGTGCATGAGTGCTGACTGAAGTGGTTGGATATTTGAGAGAGGAAGTTTTTGTAGGAGATGGCAATGTCGTCTGCTTAGAAGATTGTGCTAGTGGCTAGATGTTGAGGGATATGGTGGGAGAAGATGTTGTATAGGAAGGGGGCAATAACGCTGCCTTGGGGGACTCCTGCAGAGATGGGGTGGGGTTGGAAGATATGCATATTTATTTTGATTGAAAAGGTTTTGTTGGAGAGGTAGTTGAGGAGAAGGGTGTCATTTAGGTAATCTTTGAGTTTTAAAAGAAGGGACGGGTGATGACTTTTGTGGAAGGTTTTATCAATGTCTATAAAAGTGGTGATGCAGGATTTGCGTTGTTCGAAAGACTTATTTATGAGGTGGGAGAGGGAGTATAATTGATGGCAGAAGGAATGTCTTGGGCGAAAACCATATTGTGCGTCGGGAACTAGGAAGGAGAGTTGGTTGATTAAATGATGGAGAAGTAGTTTCGAGTAGTTTGGCGATTGTAATAAGGAGACTCGGTAATTTTCAGGGTGGTATTTTGGTTTGTTTAGCTTCGGTAAGATGATGATTTTGGGGATTGTTTCCATTTGGTTGGGTTAATAGGTGGTTTTGAAGGTGGCTTTGAAGATATTATTAATTTTTTGGGAGATGTTTTTGATGGCGGTTGGTGATGTGGTCATGTCCTGGGGAGGCTTTGTTTTTTAGTTTTTTATTGCGGTTTTGATTTGGGTGATAGTTGTAGGGGCTGATGGAGTTTTGTTGCTATGGTGGGATTAAGATTGGTGTAAGAGGAGGAGTTTGGGGAGAATTGTTTGGTCAATAGTTGGGCGAATATGTTCGCCATTTTGTTAGAGGGTGGTGAACCATTGGTTGTCTTTTTTGAAGTGGGAGATTTTAGGTTTTTTTGTCAGATATTTATTTTTTAGCCACAGTGATTTGTCGGTTGCATTGAGTTGTTGAAGGTAGGTTTGGAGTCTCTGATGTCTTTCAGTAGTTTTTGTAGTTTTCTGGTGGAGTCATTGTATTGGCAAGGGTCCGTCTGAGGGTTGTTGAATCACACTGTGTTGCGACCTGTACGTTTTGGTTATTCCATATTACATCATCTTCACTGTTTTTGCGGTAACAAACAGAATAAATTATAATTCAATTATTACTCTGGAACTAACCACCGGAGAACGCGAGCCTTACACCAAAATATTTATAAGGTATCCCTGAACAACCTCTGAAAGGTTTTTGGTGAAGTTCTGGTTCACCTTGTGTGTATATATATACTGAAACTTATGGGATATTTTAACCCGAGCCATGACCGCTTCGTTCACTAGAAATGGCTCTCTTCGATTTATTTCTGTGTGGGATAACCAAACATCCTGTTTTTGTTTGTTATTTTCCTGTCAATTTTGGCTAGCGTAAAGCTGGAATTACGGACGCATATTAATAAATGAGGCTTACTGAACTGTAACGTGTGTGGGAAGAGGTTAACTATAGGTTCGACGTCTACATTAATTTTAAAAAATGTGCAGGTTAATTGATTTGAATCTTATATTACCCTATTGTATTAGTATATAAAATGCTCTCTGCATACGTAGTTTGGATATACTAAGCGTATTGAATACGTTTATAAACAACTTGCGCAGCTATTCTACGCCTCCTTTATATCCTAGGGTCGAAATTTTCACTTTTTATATATCGCATCTGTACCCCTTATAGAAACTATATTAGTGGCTCCAAACAAACACTTCGTGAGAGTAATTAGACTGATTTACACGCAGATCCCTAATTTTTAATATATATTTTTGTAGTCTTCTTCACAAAATACATATCATTCCAAGTTTTCCTAGTCAAGTGGTACATTTGTTTCCCAGATATATATTACAACATATATCCTAAGAATTCACTACTCGTTATAGTCAGAAACTTAACACAATTGTCTATTTCAAAATTTCTCATGTGATATTTTGAGTCTGTTTGTGTCCCGAATTTGTGAGCGAGCGGAATGCTTTTAAGGAAACAGCTGTCGCTTAAGCCCACCTGGAACACCGCTATGAATTCGGCCCGTGTTTATGTACAGCGGTAAAGTTCTAAAGAAATCGGGCACGTCCATAACTTTGGAGGGAACATATAAAATCCTGAGCAGGTGCCCCGAAACAGAAGCTGGATTAGTTTGTTTTTTCAAAAAAGTAACTGCCGTGGTCAAAAATAAAATAATTGATTGATATAGAGTTGATGGTGAATACAAAGCATACAATCAAAATTTTAAAAAAGATAGAGTTAGAACCTATGAATAAACTAATAGAAATAAAAAAGTGAAAGAAACTAAAGTTTGAGTAGCTTGAGTCGAAGAACCGATACAGAGAGTGAGTGGATATGATAGAAACAAGGTAAAAATTCATTGTGGATTAGAGGTGAAAGTAGTAAGCCAGAGTATGGGACGTTAGAAAAATATGAATGGCAGGAAGACGTACAGTTGCGATGGAAATAAAGATCAGGGATCTATGAGAAGGCGTAGAACTGAGAGGAGTTGCCAGGAAAGAGACGGTGAAGTTTTCAGTTAATAGTAAGAACACTATGAAAATGTGGAATAAAATGAAAAAAAGGAGATCAATGTAATGAGAGACTCGAGTCAGGTATTTCACGGTTGTGGAAGACTTAATTAAGAAGATTAAAGCGGACCATCGTGTCGACAGTAAAGAATGAATATAGTTTCAAACCTACATTGTCACTGTCTCGCTCTAAGTCACGCGTCAGCCGCGAAGGCGTGTAGCGCAGATTGTGGGAGATGTAGTCAGCACGCATTAAGCATATTCACCACAACTATCTCTTGCGTCTATCTAGGAGCTTACTGAAGCTGATTGTCACCGCCAAGAAATGTGACGCACACTAAAAAAAAGTGTCCCACTACAAAATCGTATGAAAAATAGTTTTATTAAATTTCAAAATCATAGAAAATACAATTTTAAGTTGAATTGTAAATGAGTGTTTTATATTTATTTTATTAATATTTTTTTCTGTTTTTCAATTTAATTTTTAACATTTAATTTTGTATAATTACTTATTAAAAATCCCAAACCTAATTTAATTAAAAATCTAAAACATGAATTGAGTAGTAGAATAATAAAGAAGCTACTGTCTGTGAATTTTCTCCTGTAACATTTTTATATTAATTAGAACCGCTTATTTTAACTTATCACAACATTATGGAAAATTTCATAAATCGAAATATCGTGTATTTTCCTTTAAAGTATAACACAATCTTCAGCATTGAGCCTTTTGATTAGTTTCTCATTGTCAGTCAATGATATAAATTTGTAATAATTAAGAATCAATCACAGAGCCTGGAAAATTATTAGGACTGCGAATTAATTTATATTACCTTTAGTCATTACCTTCAGCACCAGATTTCTTGTGTCTGCGTATTATTGATATTTGTAAAATATTTCCCCATTTATTGTACATTATTAACAAAAACCCACTGTTAGAATTATGAAATATTTTATTTCGTATATTTTGAACCATTTACTTCATTCTGGTAGCACACGACTATCTATACATATATTATTTATATCACCTATAATAAATGTACGGTAATCTTAGTGAAACTGATACCATCGATAATAATTAAATAAATTAAGCAGATAAGTATTGGTATTACATTCAAATGTACATTCTTCCAGAAATTTCAATTTATTCTTTAGTGTAAGTAAAGCTATAGAATATTTTAAGGAGTGACAGTAGCAACTGATAATCAAGAGAGAAAACGGGTAATTTGTTCAACAAAAAAGCTAAATACGAATTTCATAATGAAAAAATTCTAAATATTTATCCTACATTCGAGTCATACTTAGACTGTAATACACAATAAACTGCTTTAGGTATTGAGAAAACTAAAGTTTAAACAATAATACGTATCCTTCTTCCTGAAATTTTAAATTAATATTTTCTATGTCATTTTGGGTAATTTTTAACCTCTACACTCATGGGACAGGAACATCCACTTAATTGGTATAGAGCGTGTCACTATTCAACTCCATGATCCCAACACTAATCGGGGCATTTTGGACATATTACAATTTTTCCTTCGTGAGCAATATGTGAGACGTATTGAACTTACGTAACTTCGGAAAAGTTACCAATCAACGTAACGAACCATGGATTATACACCGATCTCGATATTTTTCTCGATACTGAAGGCCACACCCTTCAATCCACACTGTATGGGATGATAAAATACATCAGGAGTGACACTATTACTCTCACAAAACTAATCCGCTCTAAGATCGGTGGTTTTCGCATTATATTTAAAATGTACCTTACCTTCCTCAGCCCTAAGGGGGAAAGTCGTATGTGCATCAAGTTTTGATGAAATTGCTCCACGTGTTTAAGGGTGTGTGCAGAACAAACACACATCAATTTTTTTACTTTAGATACATTAACATTATTTTAATGGTATATTTGTGCATTAGTTAAAAGCGTTTTGTTGAACGTGTAAACAAACAAACCGAAAAGTGTGGCTTAACACCACATTTATTGTGTAAACTAAATGTTATTCGTGTCTCTCTACCTTTGAGCGCTATTGTTAATTATGAAAACTGTGTAATATAACAAAGACTACTTAATCAACAACAAATATTTATTGGCCAAAGTGCTTACTCTTTCAGTATTTTGTTCAGACGAAGGAATAGAAATGTAATTTTTTTAAAAATTTGGAACACGAGAGAATGGAGATTTTTTTCATTTTCTCGAATTTCAGTACTCACTTGTGCTATAGACACGAAATTTTTATAATATTTAGATTCCAACAATACTCCAAATGGATAATGAGTAAATTCTTTGTGGGATCACAACATTTTTCTGGTCAATGTACAGGGTGATTTTACGGTTCTTGGGACAAACTTTAAGGGCTGGTACAGCTTACTAAACGGTACATTTTTTTCCCATAAATGTATGGTCGGAAGTGACGCGTTGTGACTCAAAAATTAAACAAGGAAATAAAAAAAATTGATTTTTCAAAAATCATCTCAAAGTGTTTCTTTCCAGTAATTTTTACAACAAATGCTTAAAATTGTGACCACAAACAGTAATACATGCTCGGTAGCGTCGAAGGAATTGTAGTGGTAGGTTTTTAAATGAAAAATTAAGAGGATATTTTACAGAATTTATTAATTAATTATCTGAACATGGACAAAAAATAAAAAAAATACAGTGTTTCGTTAGCCTGACAAAACAATATGATTCCTTAATCTCAGTTAAACATGGTCTATAGTAATTCCCCCAGGCGCGTCAAGGATTGAGATACTTGGCAGTACCTTCGTTGACGTCTGGCCGTTATCGTGTGGCACCCTCGATCTCTCCGGGTCCTCTCGAAACTGCAAGTTGGAGCTGCACGTCCGTCGCTGGCGTCCCACGGTGTGACAGTCCAGGTAACTTCCGAGGGTCAAAATCATACGTGTCCAATTCCAGACTGAAGGGATTATCTCCCCACCTCGGCAGAGCCTGCTCTAATTCCAACTTACCAAGCTCTCAACCCTTGCTAATATTTAATTATATTAAAATGAAACATATGTATATATCAATAATAAAACTATCGCACTTCAGAATGATTGGCGAACAGTTCCAAAGTTGTCAAAGCTTTCAGCCCCAACGAATGGTCGAGCAACGAGGTCCTCAATTGAGTCGACTGAAGTATCGTAAATTATGGCCCTGTTATTCTCCCTGGGAAACACTTTGCGATGATGTTGTAAATAAACAATGTTTTTCTTTACAAGTGTCATTTTCTTTGTTCGTGTCTCAACGCGTCCCCGTGACATAGTTGCACGTCGAGTTCTCTACACTTCTCAGACAACAATACAGAAAATAAATAATAAAATTTGGCAAATTTTATTCAAGCATGAAAAAAATAATTAATCAAGAAATTTATTTTATTTATTTAAATAAACATGATCAATTCTACATTTTTTATGAATAAATTAATGTTGAATGAAACAAATGACGCATTGAAATTTGCCATCCTTGTCTTCTTCTAAAACAATATAGTTTTTTTTCTTCTGTTTTCAACTTCTGAAATACTAGGAGGTGCTTTTTTGTGACCTTCAATAAATTTATAGATAAGCACGTTCCCAATAGAATCATTTGATTTTTTAAAAAAGTATATTTAAATATCATTCAAAAATAAAACGGCACAACATTGAGATTAAGCTACTAAGCGTCCCGGAAACGTACATCATTCAAGTTTCCAGGAGAACTTCAGCAAAAAGTGACCGCGGACATTCAGGTCCTCCATTGTCCCCATCGCGGAAGCTGGTAGGATCAACCAACAGTTCTTCCGGATCATCATAGCCAGGACGGATTGCAGATGGATTGAGGTACTGAGTGGTGACTTTAAAACACGAGAATCTATTAATAAAGTGAAGTGGTCCTGTGAAAAAAATTAACCAGCGCGAGTTCATAAAAACAATTATTTTAATGATAAATTGAGTTGGACGAACTATTTGTTGCTTACTTTCCTTGGTTTTATTATTATTAGTTAATGTGGTTATTGACGGCCTTTGCCACCATTCGGCCGCCATTTACAAACAATTATTTTCATAGCACAGGTAATGCCAACCTGGTAAAATAAAAACCACTAATATTGTATTTTTTTAACTGTGATTAATAGTGTTGATGGGCGCGGTTGGTATCAGCGTCTGCCGCACATCTTATTTCCAAAACCGATTACAGGTTTTTGGTGGCGCCCAAACAAAAATAAATTTCATGTTGTTTTTTTGTGAAAATTCTTAAAATCAATATTTTAAATTGAAAATTGATGGTACATTGTTTTTGTTTCGTGTGTGTCAACCCCAACAAACCTATAATATATGCTCTAACGACTGAACAGGCTGGTGCATGTATCTTTATCAGATAGGACGAAAGGTCGTACGAAGTATTCTTAATGTTGAAGATATACGGCCTTTACAATATATATATATATATATATATATATATATATATGTGTGTGTGTGTGTGTGTGTGTGTGTGTGTGTGTCATTTGCCTCATCTACTCCCCGATATTTGTTTTGAAAACATTAGGTATTCGACAATATAAGCAATAGAAACTCCAATTATCTTTGTGGAAATATTTGGTTCACATAATAAGCCGAGTTATTAACCACAAGGCTCGCTGGAGATTCCTTCAGATGATCGTATTGGCTGTTAAAATAAATATGGAGGAATTGTTCCATTGTGTGCATGAGTAATATCGATAAGGTAAACATTTGAATATAACTGAAGAGTATATAATTTGAATCTCTGTTAATGTCAGTACATAGAATATAAATTACAATAACTGAATAATTATAATAAAATACTTTTCTGTAATATACATAAATATTGTATAAAGAGAGCAGTAGACATAAATGGATTTGAAAAGTTTATATTTTTGTCGTGAAATATTTTAAGAGATAAGGAAAATAAAATAAAATAATATAATTATGTTATTTAACAACGTATGAATTATGATATGCAGATAACATTTCACAGTGTAATATTAAAACCGGATGCATGAATAATAATTATATTAATTACTCTTGTTAATATTAAGAGCAAGAAGAGCTTCTATAGCACTAAAACATGTTCAAGTTCTGACGGTGTGGTGCAGGAGCAAAGTTTAATTGTGTAGTTTGTTGACGAACTACAGCCGAAAGTACCGTTCACGCACGTAACTTTGTTACGTTGTTAAGAAACTTACTGTCTAGAGAACACATACTTAAACAATAATGTCTTCAGAAACAGGAAGTGCGTAAATAGACCAAAGTTCGTTCTCTAATGTTTTCCTGAATTAATAAAAATTTATAAGTGTTTTTTAAGGTAAATAACGTGAAAATGCACAGGTAACGATTACTTTACGAGTAATATGTTTTGTTTGTTGAATCCATTCAAAATTATATAGGTCGACTGCAATAAGTAATATACAATTGTCTTTACATGACTATTAACAAAATGGCATTCCAATATATGGTGTCTGATTTATAAAACAGGATTAAAAAATTAAATAGTTAATTAAGAATACAATTAAAAATAACTGATAATTGGTGCATGTAGATAAAAGGGATAGCAGTCGTTGAGCATTCGGTGAGTTGACACTCGTTCCCGTTGAAACAGTCGGCCAAATGTTCATTTCAGACCTGGTAGAGACATGTCAATTAGAATTCTGGATCCCCACAGTACCGAAAGGACGTGGGAAAAGTACCGAAACACTGACCTATCTGATTAAGCTTTCTCTAAAATTTTCCTTGCATCACATTACGTGAACCAGTGGACCTTAGATAGCCCTTGGCTACCCAACTCTCCCTTCCAAATACTCCATTTTATCCCTTCTTTGGCCCTAACAGCGGAAATTCCATAACGTTGGTGACCATTATTTAACCTGTTTCTAAAGAATATAACTATAAATTCTTCACGTCCAGTACACAAAACGTATAATATGTAGTTCACTTATTGGAGTTCTGATGTTAGACATAGTAATCAGTCCTTCTGAAAATGAATGATTCTGCATTAACAAAATTTGTATTTTGGTGCAAAAAATAAGGATATATCACTTCTAATGCAAATTTTTCCACACTTTTTAAATAAAAAAGTTCTGTTGTTAAACAGTTAATGTTGACATAATTTTCTAAAATGCCACTAAACCTCAATATTCTTTAAATTAAAACACAGGAATTTATTAATTTACTATTTTAATTAAAAACCGCTTAATTATTGGCTTTTGCCTCAAACACAAATCGATATTTATTTGAGTTTAACATTGCTTATCGACATCAACCGGATAGTTAAAGAATAACTAACGCACTATTACTTTATTTTCTTTCCCGAAAATTCAACGTATAGAATGAAAAAATTTACGTCTGATTGAAAATAATGAATAGGAAAATTAGCCTAGTCAAATAATAAAGTGATAATATAAATACCACATAACGTGTCTGGGATCCTTTTACCTTTCCTCAGGTGCAAATAAGAGCCTAGAGCGAAACAACCGCACTTGTCAGTTGACAAGTGCATTTTAAAGGATCCCAGAAACGTTGTGTGGTATTTATATTATCAATTTTTGTCTGAATTGGCTATCTTTCCTATGCAACGTGTAGAACTTAAAAAAAGTTACGTAATTAGGCGAAATAATTTTCCGATTCCCAAAGTTGGAAATAGTTTCATTTTTGTGCCCTGGATGCTTTATAAATGTATAATTATTATTCTCCTTTCATTTATTAATTATTTATATGACATCACATTTTATAATTATAAAATAATTTATCCTTATTATTTTGGAAATAAGTTTAAATCCTTTCTAGGAACATCGAATGAGTTTACTACACATAATCCATAATGCTTAAAATAAGTCTGAATTAGAATTGCGATTAAGTTAAATTCTAGAATTTCATTTTTGGGAAGAAAAAGAGTAAGCACGTAAAGTGTTATTCATTTTCTAATGCAAAATGCACGCCATTAAAACAGCCGACTCATGCTTGGCTCACATTATTGATCAAAATGCGCGAGACGGTTTTTCGTTTTTCGCTTACTGTAAATGTAGTAATTGAAACAGATTAAAACATTTATTTTATTGTTCCTGACATAACTTTCTTATTTCTAGTATTCAACTTAAAAAGAATAAGATATATTTAACGGACCATTTTAACAGACATTTTTATAGTTAATAAATATGAAAAAAAAGGTTTAAGTAATTGATATCATTTTTAAATGGTTGAATAAATCATATTATTAAAAACGGACAATAAAATAAAATAATACTAAAAATAATTACTTTCTTATATAGTCAATTGAAAGTTAAACTTTAGTAAGAACTTCACCATATAAATCGTAAACATTGGGTTCTCTAAGTCTTTAAACGTTTAGTTTTAAGAATTTTATTCTTAATATTTGAAAGATAATTGATTTATCACTCAGTACAACTGTAATATAACTTAGAGGACTTTTACCTAGAGACATTTGTTCTTCAAACTGATTTATTCCAAATAAACTTTAAGTTGAATTCAATATTTGCAATTAAAATTATCTACAGATACAAATCTTTGTCAAAAATTGTTTTTATTTTAATGGATCATAAGAATTATTTACAATGGTACATATGCGAAAAGTGAAACACATCCCCTTCTATAATTGTAATCATTAAATATTATTTTTATTATTGACTGCCATCGTTTTGTTTCTCAGATTAATTTGTTCTGTGACAAATAATAGGAATGCCTGATCAACTTTAACAAATGACATTGTGAAATACATCATAGCCACCCAACCTCGCTAAAAAGTTCACGTAGCAACGATTAGTAGAGAAACCTGGATGAATAATTTTGTCTCAAATTCCATATAAATAAAACTGATTCGCGGCTGATTGTCTGTGACTACTGTCAATTACTATATGTGCTTATGGCTAGGGCTATGGTACTGTTTATTGATACACGTTTACTGTTTATTTGTTTACGTTAAGGAATAATCTGGCATGTCGCGACACATTGCATGAATGCCATACACATTGAATGTAAGATTGTGCCCAGTGCTAATATTGTACATGTCTCGCGCTGAAATCCAGTTACACAGGGACTATTAAAGAAGTTTACGCAACATATGCGTCTCCGGGGGAGGAAGAGAGTCCAGAGAGCACCAGAAACGTCATGACTGACCCTTGTTGCCGTGATGCCGTTCATGCAGGAGCAGACGGCGCTGAAGACCAAAATAGAGAAGTAGAAATGCAAAACATGACTGAAACAGTTTTCAAGACCATACTAACATGCAGTAATGTTTTCTATTTCTTCAACCGTGGATGAAAAATAATGAGATCAAAATTAGTGCAATACGTTTGGGGTAAAAACAACAAAACGGCAGAATGATCAATGTGCGAATTTTACGCATACTGATTTTTTATCTAAGAGTTCAGGGATCTTTCCTCCATACATCTTATTTCACTAATTATGCGTCGAACAATATTTCAACGTCGAGCTTTATCTTATTCGCTACTTCAAATTACTTCACGAAGCCGCGACATGGGTGCAAAATTGTAGCGCGTTGATGGAAACATTTAATTTCACTGGCTATGCGTTGGAAATGTGGAAACAGTTTTACAATACGATTTCGATTATTAGAGAATCTTGTAAAAGGTATTTTATTATGGAAAAATGATGGCAGAATGCATTGTAGTGGAATGTCCCAGATTTTTGGAACAACAGAGGAAAGAATTCAATTGATTCACTTACGACCGACACGAGAAATAGTCCACGTTCTCAGTGGCCATGAGCCAATTCGAGATAGGCAAAGCAGATTCATAAGAATGTGAATGCGGACTCAAACGCGAAACTGTGATTCATCTAGTGACTCAAAACAGTCTCTGGAATGAAACGTTCAATTAGATATGGGGAATACCAATAAAAGATGTTTTAAATAAATAGGAACATTACAAAATTCTAGAAACAAAACTGAAAGAGCTAGAAATAAAGATTTCGGAAAGAGAAAAGCAAATAACAACAAAAGGAGGTTTATTAGGGCGGTGCAAGTCCTACCACGGAGCAGACGGCCTTCCAAGAGGCCTATTCACATGGGGTGCCTAAACTGGGCGCCACAGTTGAGAGACTAACGACGCATCGCGACGATAGAGGGCATAGCGATTACTAAAGCAGCTACTGAAACGTGACAGGACAGCAACGGGTTTTTCCTTCATGGCAGTAGAGCCAGAGGAACCACCAACCACTCCATAGAATAACACATGATAGAAACTAACAAGAATAATTACATATTAAGAAAGAGAAGTTCTCCTTGTGATATATATACAGGGTTGACACTGGAATAAATGGCTCAAAAAACGGTATTTTATTATCACCGTCACCTGCAATCCTGAATGATCCGAGTTTAAGGAGCCACTTGATGGGATTAAGTCGGAACTTCGACCAGACATCGTTGCTCTTGAGTTTCCCCTTAATCTGGAGGCCATCAAGAACGATTTTTTTAGGGCAACAGGCTACATGAGGGTAATCCACATTGGGCAACTCCCCTTTAATAGCATAGGAAGGGATTTGAAAGGGGGGATGCGGAAGGGTAGAGGAAGATAGCCAAGGGTTAACTAGGGCCCCCGGGCTATATTTTAAGGATCCTACCCGGCATTCGCCTAAAGGAATGCAGGGAAAACCTTAGAAAAACCTGCATCGGGTAGGTCGGGCATTGGGTACTTGTCCCACGCCCTTCCGATAGCGGGAGAGGAGTTTGCTGTGGGGACGCAGCATTCCCTTCTCCGTGCCTCGACCAGTTTTATTAAAGAAGTTCATATTTATAAGAACTTCCCTATTTACCAACGAGATCGAAGTATATTTTGATGAAGTCCACGAAATCCAGATCAGTTTATGTCAGCCAGTGCAGATAATCCGAATCCTAATGAACGACATTGTGATGATGATGCAAAGACCATGAGGAACGATGAATCAAAATGGCCTTTGAATCAAGGAATTTCTAAATTCATATAGAACGAATCTTGAGTGGACGTTCGTTGATCTTGATAATAGTTTATTGTACATTAGAATCCATATATTTGTCAGTCAGATACTTATGTAGGGTCTACACCATTTTAGTCAAGATTTTTAACATACTTTTTTTTTTACTACACTGTATTTTCTATTTCAATCTACGGCGATCTACCTGGCATTCAGACCCGAGGATATATTTTTTTCATTGAAGCTCGACATCCAAGTTTGTCCAAACACGAAGCTGCATATTCGTTTTACTAATCTTCAAGTAAATTTAAATATGAAGTTAAAAAAATGTTTTAATTAAAAACAAATTTCTATAAATTAACTAGTATTTGTGGTTTCCACAAGAATTATCAATTATCACAACAGGTGTATCCCAACTGGGATGAAATCATTTAACATCAATCTTAGCGTTAGGATTAGATTTTGAGAAAAATATTTGTTTACGGTATAGCCTACTATTCATTGTATAGCAGTTCTGTTTACTTTTTATTTACCGTGATACTTTTAACTCATCGTTGCAGTATCAATTTGTTTTGATTGAATATTTTTGTTATTTCTTGACTGAAACTATAAACTGATTAACTTTCCAGTTTAACTTGATGTAATGGGTCGTTTTTTACTGTGCGGGAAAGGAATTAGAGTGGGTGACAAGCTGTAGAATTATAGGAACTAGGATATTATTTTTTATTGAAAATTGTTATGAATGATATTTATTTCAAATACGGTTATATCAAATCGTTTTACAGAATTACCGTTAAGATCAATATGTATCTATATGGAAAAGAATGATTAAACCTTTAAAGGTGCCATTAGTTTTTATTGAAAATTGTTATGAATGATATTTATTTCAAATACGGTTATATCAAATCGTTTTACAGAATTACCGTTAAGATCAATATGTATCTATATGGAAAAGAATGATTAAATCTTTAAAGGTGCCATTAGTTTAAAAAATTTGAAGATGTGTTGCGAATAATTATTTTGTCATTAGAGATGTTAGATTAAAAATATTTAAATGTTTGCTAAATAATTCGATTACGCATTAGACAAAATTACGAAAATATGTAACTTAGAAGTATCATTAATTTTTGTTTTACAATATAGATCACTAACGGAATTGTCGAAAGCACCTACTAAATAAAATAATTTATAAATGTCTCGATAAAAATTATTAAAAACGTGTATATATATATATATAATTGAAAAAAGACAATAGCGTATAATAATAAAATATTACTAATATCTTATTTATACAAATTTATAGTCTGCATAAATAAGGGGATTAATAAAAATTAAATACATTTTTAAGTTTCGAAATTATTAATTGCAAACTGATATATTTCCTTCAGTTAAGATTTTTCAACGGAGAGATATTTCGTATTTTATTCGCAGAATTACAACCATGAAAATGTAAATACGAATCACAGTATTATTCCGTGACTGCTCCCTCATGAACATTATAAGGCAAAACTTGGTTTTAGATTGAAAAACTTGCCTCAGAGTTCTTAATATACTTGAAAATTTTCATCTGCACGATGTCGTTTGTGTTAATGAATAACGCATGAAGACGCATTAAAACAGTCGACCTCTGAGAGGAAGAGAAGTCCGTAAGCCCCATTAGTAATTCGTCGCCACGCTTCTTCAGTTGTCGGAAACAATATAGCCATCTCAATTTAATAAAGCACCCGTGACGCACCTGCAACGAGTGTTCTTAGTTACAAGAAAAGCCAAATGTGTAATGGTTCAAAAATAATTCTATATTGAGAAAGTTTTAAACTCTTTCGTAGAAGTTAAATTTGAACAAAATCAAGGTGAAGCTAGGGGCAACTTCACGGAATACACTTCTAAACACAGACATGTTCAACTTATAAAATCCATGTCACCTTCACAAATTAAAATAAATAAATACGAGCATTGAAACTTTTATATTAAGTATAAACGTATTTATAAGAAATTACCACTGCTGCTAAAAAATTAGGTAAAGCAAAATACATTGCTAATTCGGATAGTAAAGTAAAATCTACTTGGGACGATATCAACGACACCTCGGGTGAATCTAAACACCGTAACGATGTACAACTTATAAAGAACGAATACCCAATAGCAAAAAAAGGAGCAGCATGAGAATTTAACTCGTATTTTATTAACGTTTATGTTATAAAAAACTGGTATACAGAAACGTAACACGTCCAACATTTGTGAACTGTTACGAGTTAACACAAGTTAATAAGTCTTTCTTTCTACTCCCGATCAACAAAAATGAGATTATTAACGTAGTAAAAATTTAAAATCTTCGAATGCGTGTGACATGTATGGAGTCATCAGTAAGCTTATTAAACACTATTGTAATGAAATTTCCATTCCAATGCAGTTCATATTTAACTTGTGCATTTCCTCTGGTATATTTTCTGATGCTGTAAATGTCGCGAAAGTTATACCGTTGTACGAAACGGGTCCAACAACAGACGTCTCCAATTATCGCCCTATTTCCATCTTGTCAATATTCTCCAAAGTTTTTAAGAAAGCACACGAGAATTTCAACTTTTCTCGCAAAATTTAAAATTATTTTCACATCACAGCACGGTTTCATTAGAGGTAAATCCACCAACACGGCTTCATACGACTTCGTTCAAAGTATTCAAGACGCACTCAACCAAAGATTTAAAGTGTCTGGAATTTTTGCTGACCTTTCCAAATCATTTGATTTAGTATATCATGATATTTTACTCTGACAATGATATTTCTATGGAATCAGAGGAATTCCCATTTTTTTTATTGCGATCTTACTTGCAAAATAGGCGCCAAAATGTTGCGATTGTAACCCGGATAGAAATGAGTATCTGTCACTATGAGAAACAGATACCTTCGTGGTCCCTCAGGGGTAAATTTTGGGACCCTTAATTTTCATTAGAAACATTAACGATTTATCGAATTATTTATATTCCTTATGGTCAGTCCTTTTCGTAGACGGAACAAATTTGGTAATCACGGACAGCGACTCGGAAACGTTCCATGAGAACTTAGGCATTACGAAGAGCTGTTTGAAGCTATGGTTCACTGAAAAACAATTTTCACTTAATGTAGAGAAAACTAAAATCGTTAACTTTTTTTCAAACACAGACATTTGAACAACAAATTTGGAAAATATTTCGAAGCATTTTCTTGGTCTGTCGATTGGAAATAAATTGAAATGGAATCACCAAATAAATAAACTCTTGGGGAAACTTAGAAATTTATTTAACATTATGTGAGTTAGCTTGAGAAATCGATATATCTACATCTATAATGGTATTTGCATTGTATCATGAATTACGGCATAGAAAAGTGGGCTCGTTCACATCACGCGTTTCAAATTTTTAAATAACAAAAAAGAGCTTGACAAGTCAAGATGATAAGAAAATCCTGAACAGAAGACAAGCACTAATACACCCAAGAAAACAAAACAAAACATTCAAGATTATAAATATAAGGCGCTTAGTCAATCATTAGGTCCGGTAAAAATATTATGTGAAGAAGAAAACTGCTCCACCTTTATCTTTGGAACAGTTAAAGACTCTTATAGTAAATGCTATGGACTCAAAGAACCCAAAGACCATAAATAGAGATTACCAAATATCCTCTACATCATTCACAAATATATTGGAATCTTTTTACCCACACTTAAATGATAAAACGGCAAAAAGTAGAATAAAACAAAGCTCAAAAAATTAGTTAAGAAGCAAAAGAGTGATTCATATTCGGAAGTCGACGCCTCCTCCTAATAAAAACAGACAATGACTTTAGTACAGTGAAATTTGAAACAGTCGCAGTTTCAAACAAGTTAATATTAAGAAATTATCCAATTATCATGATAAATTATTAACAAATGCGAATTCTTAAAATGGAAATGTAAGAAATCCGCATTTGAAATGTATAATTAATCTTTCTAACTGTAAAATGTACGATCAATGTACTACTATTATTGGAAACCTTGTAGGAGAGATACGATGGGGCTACCTTTGGGGATGCCGTTTCCTCTCCGATTTTGAACTAAGGTTCCCACAAGCCGAGGCACCTCCGCCTGTTTTGAGAGGTGAATGTTCCGGGGTCACAGACATTGGGCATACGGTAAGAGTTGTCCGCTATTCACATTGCAATAGTCGGCCAGCTGCCTCCTAAACTGGTCGAGGCACGGAGAAGGGAATGCTGTGTCCCCACAGAAAACTCCTCTCCCGCTATCGGAAGGGCGTGAGACAAGTACCCAATGCCCGACCTACCTGATGCAGGGTTTTCTAGGGTTTTCCCTGCATTTGTTTAGGCGAATGCCGGGTAGGATCCTTAAAATATAGCCCGGAGGCCCTAGTTAACCCTTGGCTACCTTCCTCTACCCTTCCGCATCCCCCCTTTCAGATCCCTTCCTATGCTATTAAAGGAGAGTTGCCCAACGTGGATTACCCTCATGTAGCCTGTTGCCATAAAAAAACGAACTATTATTGGAATCAATGTGAATCAGAGCAAAAGTTATGTAAATAAGCACTATTTGTAATTTATTTATGGGTCGCCAATGACAAAATTGTTAACGCAATTGTTGGAGCTGATTGTAATGCCACTTGCAAGCCTTTGTTTCTGTAACTTGGAATTTTAACATTGTCTTGTACGTATATTCTATAAATTTTAAAGTTTGTCTGGAGAAACATAAATTTATAAGCGCTAAACGGAGCAAATCATTTATACAACACTAGAAATCGCTCTGAACTACGCATTGAAAAACATCGCCTAAGCCTTTTAGAATCAAGCATTCGTTATTCCAGGATAAATCTATACAATAGTTTTCCGGACGAAATAAAAACTTCAACTAATCAAAAAATATTTATAGAGTTGTAAATCTTTGCTAATTATTGAAGCATATTACTCGCTGAAAGAGTTCGCAGATAGGAAGGACAGATTAGATCCTCGTTACTAAAACAGTTTTCTGGTATCCTATCATATTATGCGATTATTTTGCGATTATCTTGTAGAATATATAAATGTAGACTTACTTTATATTTCTTGTTCGACGGAAATCTATGTGAGATTTGCTGTTTGAAACTCCGCCGAATGAAAATTGTAGGTTAATATAGTTATAATTTCCTTAAGTAATTCATATTAGCATCTTTAACGTTTCTTTAAATTATGTCTATTTTGTAAAGTACAATGTTTGATTTTTAAACTTCGTAATTGAAATATTATATTATTTTCTTGTAAATGTTTTATTATGACGTATCCTATTTCCCGAGGACTAACCCTGGAACACCACACAAATTAGCTAATATCGTAAAGTTTACGATTTTTAATTTTTTTGACGGACTCAGGGGAAATGTGCCACAAATATTTAAACAAAACAAAAATATAATAATACTGCAATAATATTACCTCAGCGAATCAAAAATTTTGAAATATCATTTTGACTCTAACTATTGTTCCATTTTTTGTAAATAATTTCTCATAATAATTATTGTTTTCTTAAATTTTTCAGTTGTAAAATTAATAAATCGGTGTATCTGAATTGCACATAATAAAAATTTACAATTGATAGTGATTCAGAACAAGCAATTACATAATTTAAATATTTGTGAATTTAACGTGGCTTGCAGTTTTAATGTCTATTGTTCCTGCAACAATCTTACAATTAATCAATTTTTTTAAGTATCAAGAAGAATAAAATACAGAAACGGGAGTCAATATTGACGAAATTGAAATCAGTTGAATTGAAGGTGGGATACATGGTCCACTAAACGTAATTGTCCAAACAGAATCCCATAAAAATAAAAACTTTGGGAATAATTTTCTTTAAAAAATCCTTAATTATGGTTTATGCGATGTCCTAAAAGTTTCTCGAGTTGAATGAAATACATTAAGTTACCTTTGGTGAACATGGATTGCTATATTCTATATAATTAAATTCATGCTGTCACATAAAGGTTATGATCATTTCGGCAGTTTTTTCAGTGATTCAATTTAATATTCTTTGATATATAAGGACATAAAAACAATTATATGTATACAGGACTTCAGGACTGAAGACAGATAATTATTCGTATAGGTACTCTATTTTTAATTGAGTTTAAAAATTATTATTTACTCATTTGAGATCTGTTTAAGAAGAAATCGAAACTACTTCACTCTGACATATTCTATATCTGCATGTTCTCGTCTTAAAATCTTGCGAAATAAAACCATGAATAAGATCAGTATACATGAATCATCATGTGTCCATACTTGAGAAATTTTGAAATTTAGTCTCTAATGGATTCGTGGAACTATTTCTTAACACAATTAATGAATTATGCATTCATAATTAATACCAACAAATTCACTAGGAAATATGTTTATCAAATAAAAACTAAAATCGTTGTAAAGATCCTTTATTGAATTAAAACTAAAATACCCAGAAGCTTATGCATTTGAATAGAAGTGATTTTCAACTATTAAGTATTGAAGTCCACAAAATAAATTAAAAATATAAATTAGTCTATCTCAAAATTACATACAATTAAATTTATTTATGGATGATTTTTAATTTATGATTACAATTAAATCGTTTCTCCTAATTTTAGTAATTCAAGGCATTTGCTGAATGTTGTAGACCTATTAATTTTATTAATCGGCATGTTTGTGTTTTATTTTACAGTTATTCAACTTACATTTCTTAGAACTACTTCATTGTTCCTTATAAAAACTGTAATTTCATCTCCCATTTTTCCAAATAAGGCTAAATTGAATAAATATTAAAAAAAATCTATATGTTTTGCATTTTTTCATGCACCGTTTATTAACATTAATTAACACCCTTACTTTATGGGACATTTAACCGACGGTAGGCAGCTTATTTTACTAAGCATACATGTATGTGGGTAATGTGTTTCACTTAAGAGATGGCCGAGGTGATATTAAGGGCGTAAACTCTGAAATACCTTACGCCATGTGTATAAAGAGAGTGCAGGAGTTTAGTATCCGTGGCAACGTAACCTGTGCGTCATTTGTAACACGTGCATGACCCAACTAACCTCGAAATCTTTCTCTAATACAGCCAATTACTGTTCAATTTACTGGTAACAAAATAAAATTAAATGAATTTTAAATTTGATTTGATTTTATAAGTATGTCCGCCATGCACAAAGATACTGACGAAAAAATGTGAATATTTTCCATATGAATGAATTTTTAATATAGAACTAATTATCCTGTAAACACGAGGCTATGTCGCAAACTAGTTGGTTCAAGGAAATTATATTTATGAAGGGGTTAAAAATCTATTTTAATCATTTGTCTAATAGGTAGTAAAAGTTATATTCATTTGTTTCACTAAAAATACTAACTCAACGACAATTACAACAATCAGACACAAAAAATTAATTAATTTGTTATAAAATAAATAAAATAAATTCCTTAGAAACACTGCTTCATAAACTTTCATTTAACACCCACATTAAATAACAGTGATACTATTAATCAGGCAAAATACTCGAAAAGAATGTCATTCTGGATGTAGTTTAAGTCTATTTTCAACTCCTAAGAGTAAGGAAGGAAAAAACGTCAAATAGTGATGATGGAACGTGATTACAAAAATAATGCGAAAATGTCCCGATGGTGTCAAACCTATCGCGATTAGGTTACAGTTGGTTAAATACAGATATTCAGTAGTATATCGTTTAAGATGAAGTTCATCCCCCATCAGAATAGTGTGCTGTGAGGGAGCGAAAAAACGGAAAAAATCGTCCGAAATGGCCTAATTGGCCACATGAGTGACGAATACACTGTGTTTTCGGTTATATATATATATATATATATACACACACACACACACACACACACACACACACACACATATATATATATATATATATATATATATACACATATATAAACACCGACACCGGTTAAGTCACATGATCAGCCTTGGTCGGCCTAGGCATAGAGACAATGAGTAAATTATTTATTTCTAGCTGGGTGGCGGCGTTGCCCGGGTTGGCATAAATAAAGTCTGCGACATCCATAACCCCGGAAGGACTTTCGATTGCTTTAGCGTTAATTTTATGTAACGCCTCCCCTCACCCATCCCTAAAGATGGACCCTCCCGTACAGAAAGGGGTTGAAATTACACACAAAAATATCTTGAGAAACACTATCTATCTCTTTTACACTGAAAAATTATATTTCGACGAAAATATCTGTCGTTTTAACATGATTGACAATTTCTACACCCGTCTACCCCCGCCGCTTGGGATTAAACGGCAATTTTAATGTAATAATTAAACTCAGTGTCATACGTAAACACGGTTTGAATCAAATATCTCGGTTTCACGTTGTTTTTGTGTAACGCCCCTCAACCCCCACGCCTAAGGGTGCTCCCCTCCAATACAGAAAGGGGTGTAAATTATACACAAACAACGTCGGGAGAAACACTATTAATCTCATTGTCACCGTAAAATATTTATTCGACGTAAATATTAGCCTGTTTGAAAATTTCCATCACTGTCCACCCCGTCCCTGGGCTGCTAGTCGTGTCTTACACCCACAGTATTAGATTCCGGTTCTAAAGTAACACAAATTTAATCATATTTTCTCAATGGGTGTAGATTTGTATGCAGAACATACACACACTTACAATGCATAAGTCTATTTAATTTGGCTATTGCCTTGTTTTTCTTCGTATTTTCTGCAGTCAAAGAGCACATGTGAATTGTGAGGGATTAGTTGCAGGGACTACATATGGGTTGGGCTGTTCTTCAGAAGAGAAGAGAAACCTCTCGAGGTTGGTATGGAGGGATCTTATTCTGGAGATCAATATCTACTGTTTTCTTTGTTTGTTCTTGAAATGTATTAGTTCGGAAACTACTAATAAAATGTTTCCATATTTCCACATGGTAATAGCCTGGCTCTGCATTAGTATTTATGAATCTTGCTCCTATATTAGTCCGGAAAAGTTTTTTTTTCTACAGTAATATCTAGGTCATTTAGAATCTAATCTAATATTCTTATAAATTTTATTGACTGTATGCACCGATACAGAAGCAATCGTTGCATTACTACCTTTCATATCAAGTGCCAATCTAATTTGAGAAGAAACTGAATGCAACCACAATATTCGCACTAGAATAAAGAAAATATTACGTACCATATCAGTTAAATAATGTCGCCAATAACATTTTGGTTGACGCAATCATAAAATACCAATAAAAAATATCTAAACGAACATAAAAATTGGCTATTTCTTCACAGTTTCATAATGTAAATTTATTACTGATTCTGATAATCCTATAAAAAAATAACTAGTATAAATAAATTGTTATCAATGCTGAAGACCATTAGAGAGAAATGTAAACAAATACATAAGTTTAGTTTGAAGCTGAATGTTAAATAACTGTCGTTTGAGTAAATTCTAAAGTTTGACGTCTTGTTACTACTTTAAAATTTGTAAATGGCGTCTTTGGTCGATGAAAACTTTGTCTAGTGTTAAAACAAGATTCGAAACTCGGATTATCTGATTACATTCACGGATTACAAATATTATTGTAGACCATCAAACGAAAATTGTTATTAAAATATATTCCATCATTTCAATGCTTAAATACTATTATAATAAAGTACCCAGAAAAATATTAGACAAGAAATTAAAGGGCTAATATTTGTATTAAATTTCCAGGCCTCGGTGTAAACACGAGAGTTCTGAACGCATCACGAATTTTTGGCCAAGCTAATATCACTGACTTGCCGAAAATACGAACCTAAACAAACTCTCCCGACCTCTGTGGCTTAAAATGAAATGCGTCCACAATTAGATGGGACATTTATGGCCTGAAATAATGGTTTTGTCGCCAATCTGTCCGGAACATACAGGTAAATATGAAGTGGTGTATCCATATCGGATATTCGCGTGCGCCCGTGTTTCAGGTGAAGTTATGCAGGCCTCCATTAGACGACATTACTTATTCATTATCGCCACTCAGCTTATTGCAAACAGTGGCCTGCTCGTTACCTACACCGTGTATTTTGCCCCATGTGGCGAAAGCAGCAAGTTAAGCTAAATCGCACACCGTAAATAATCAGTTCATTTTTCATTTAACAAAAATTAATGACATCCCTTTCCATTACAAACTTTAAGATTTACGCTATATGAACATGGCTTTTATAACTTGATTTTATGCTACGTGAAATAAAAATTAAGCTCATAACCATTTTTGAGGTTAGTGCCCGAGCTCATAAAATTTCTATATTTTGTTAATGAAGTGTTTCAAGGTAAGGCATTTATTTCAATATTAAACATTGTGGATGATAACAGTAAGATATTCGTTTACAGACTAAAACGATCAGCCATAAAATTAGATGCAAAGTTTAAGCATAAAACTGTTGCTAAGTTTATGAACCGAGGAATATATTGTAATAAAACAGTTCTGAAATTCAACCAAAGTGCAAAATCACGTAAATAAATGGCTGTAATTAAGTCTTTCGGTTGGGTTTCCTTTACATTTATGGTTTACATGTACTCTGCTTCTATATTTAGAATTAGTAATCCCATTAGTAAAACGCGAGGAAATAGGACACGTCGAAAATATTAAATATACAATATACTTATTAGTTTATATTTTTGTTGAATATAAATACCTGGTTAAATCCATAAAATTCAGAAATTTAAAGATGAGAAAATATTTGATTGAAAATTTGAAAATGAAAAAATGTTATTAGGAAAATATGAATTATATAAAAAATTAGAAGAAGAATGTTCATTCTAAAATTTTATTACATTAATAAATGTGATTTAATATCAACAGACGTAAAAATAGCGGGATATTTACTTATAAATAATAATATCATTAAATTGAAATAATAAATAAATAAATAACAATATTTGTACAAATTACAATACAAATGATTCTATATAAAGTAAGTAGAGGCCGAATCCGTCTTCATTCTTAGCCTACAAAGGCCTAATTGTTATGTCTATAAGTTTTACCTAACAACAATTCAAGTGAATGCATTAATATTCACGATTAAATGAAAAAGTTTCACAATAATTGAAATTTTTACAAACCTAGCACACGACTCGTAATTAGCTGTTTATCGAATCATACATTTTAATATTATTACTTTCGCAGCATGATGCCTCGCCTTGTCAGAGGAGATAATTATTACGTCATGTGAGGTGTTTAATATAATATAACAGTTTTGCTATCCACAGGGGTTTAAAATAACTTTTCACGGAACAATTAATAGTCTTTAATTGGGAAATATGCACCAGAAAACAGAATATTTCATAATTTAATTTGTACTAAATTATCAGCAACTCGGTTGGTTCAAAATTAGATTTATTTGGAAATTTTTAATACATTATTGATAAATATTAATACGACGGTGGTCTGTCCTAAGAAGAAAGCAATTTCTGGAATCATATTGGCGGGTTCAATAGGTAAAGTCAAAAACAAACATTATTAATGATTCAGAAAGAAAACCAAATATAGCCAAATATAACATTATTAATGATTAAGAAAGAAAACCAAATATAGCCAATCCAGACAAAAAAAAGTTATATAAATACCACACAACGTTTCTGGGATCCTTGTTCCTTTCGTCAGGTGCTAAGAAGAGCCTAGAGAAACACAACTGCATTGGTTAGTTGACAGAATCTTATTCATTATTCTCTATCAGACGTAATTTTTTTCATTTTTAAACATTCATAACATTTAACGAAGTTGCACATGAAAACGTATTGAAATAAAAGCTTAATAATAATTGGTCGCTCAGTGTCATAATTCTAACTGGTATAAGCCTATTTAATTCTGACTTCTACTACCTTACATGCGAATTGTTACGGCACAATATTCGTTACAAAATAACTCGCTCACTTCGCAGCCAATAAAACAACAAATGCTTATTTATTAATTATTGTTGCACTGATCCCATTGGAACAGTCGGCCAGCTGCTTCCTAAACTGGTCGAGGCACGGAGAAGGGAATGCTGTGACCCCACAGAAAACTCCTCTCCCGCTATCGGAAGGGCGTGGGACAAGTACCCAATGCCCGACCTACCTGATGCAGGTTTTTCTAGTGTTTTCCCTACATCTTATCTAGGCGAATTTCCGGGTAAGATCCTTAAACCTTGACTATCTTCCTCTACCCTTCCGCATCCCACCCTTTCTAATCCCTTCCTATGCTATTACATGGGAGTTTCCACCATGTGGGTTACCCTCATGTAGCCTGTTACCTAAAAAAAATTAAAAATATCCTTAACTTTAAAATTTTTAAATTCTATTAAAATTTATTAACTTTAAAATATAATTTCAAGGTATCAGTTTCATTTCCCGTTGTCGTATTTTTTTAATAAATTTAAATAATATAGACAGTTAATCACAGTGAAACGATTAGCTACATTATAATCAATTTACGTTCACATCAGCGGTGAAAGGAAATATATTTGTACGTTGTGATTCACAGGTTAAAATAACAAATAATCACATAACAAAATTATATAACTCCGAATACATGTTTTCCACCTCATACCAAAAATAACTTCAACAGATGTTCATAATTGGATTGCTTTATAAGACTGTCCCAACAAGGCTGGAACTCTGAAGCACAAGTTACGGCACTTTCACTTAACTTCTGGTTTAGTTGTTTTTGTGAAGTGTATATATCTTCCAATCCTGCAGAAAACTTGGACAAGGCCAAAGATAGTCAAACTTATTATTTCCCAGGCGATGCGGGTCGCCGAAGTTAGCAGTGGGGTATTGTCTGAAACTTACGCAGCTCGTGAAGGGAGTTGTCACAAACTGGCAAGCACATTAAATAAAATTTCATGGGTCTTGAATTAAGTTCCTCATTACACCCATTGAAAATAGATTCGTAGTTTTATTGTGTATTTGAAACCATTCATAAATACAATTTCAAAAGTCAAATTAAGGAAATTTTCGGTCATAGCTTCATTATAATCTTTGCATGAATTGCTTTCAACAACATTCTAGACATTTCAATACCATTAATATTGATATAAAATCATGTTCAAGAATATTTATCATTACCTAATTTCATTATTATAATTTTTAATCTGTTTTCAAAAATCATGAATATAATTATAATATTTGGAAAAATAATAATTTTAAAATAATTATTTTTATGCATTTTTCTGTATTGTAATAAGACCTTTATGTTTACAGTAAGCTACTGTGGAGAATTATTTGTCATTTCGTTCCCATAAAAATTGCGTTGTACATCTCCACATCGTATGATTTAGCCATTTTTAAACATGAATTCAATACTCGCATTATTAACTATACAAAAATAACTAAATAAGGTCGTAAAATCGAAATAAAAACTTTAAATTTACAGAATATTTAACTGGAATTACTAACTAGTTAAATAAAAATTAAAGAAACCATTTATTTCTTCATACTCTTTGCACCTGACGATAGAGACAAGGAGACCAAAAACGTTGTGTGGTATTTATATTAACACTTTTTTGTCTAAATTAGCTATCTTTCTTATTAATTAATAATTATAATTATAATTTTTTTAATATCGAAAAAATCAATCAATTTATTTATTAAAATATATAATCTTGCTTGAGAAACTTTTTTATTTGTGTGAATACAAATATTTGCGTATAATTATTGTTTGATGAAATATAATTATTGCATTAAATCTGGGCCCCAAGATCAGTCAAAATTTTAGTAATGTTAATTTAATTTAGGGTGTGGAAAAAACAATGGAATGGACCAACGTCTGCAACTGTGCGGGACGAAGGTAATTCAAAAACAGGCTGTTCAAATATGAATAACGCAATAAATTATAGCAGTAAACAACACAAATTTACATTATTATTCATTCCATTTAAAAGTTGAGGCAGTTGTATTTAACAAATTCAATCCACTGAAATACAGACTAACTGCTTATTTCCTGTAAATGTACAGTACAGTTTCGTGTACTGATTCTCACTTCTTGCTTATATATATATATATATATATATATATATATATATATATATATATATATGCAAGAAATGATGAAGGATGTTTACCTATAACCAGTATATTGCAAGTAACAGAATATGTAATCTAAAATCATGAAAATCAATTCCCAGGTTATATATATAGTGTATTTTTTTGTTTTATAATATATATATCTTATTTCCTTTAAATGTACTGTACTGTACTGTGCATATATATATATATATATATATATATATATATATATATATATATATATCCTGTGAATTGATTTTTATGATTTTAGATTACATATTCTGTTACTTGCAATATACTGGTTATAGGTAAACATCCTTCATTATTTGTCGTTAATCATTCTCAGAACATGTATCTCGTTCTTTACTTGTTCCCAATATATTCTTCATATCATTTTATCTTATTAATTATTCACGTAATCTACTCGTTATTTTTCATTTCCTTCACTTACTTCTACACTTTGACCATTAATCTGCTGCGGTATTTGTATTTTTTAATATCTGTAAAAGCATACGTATTGTATTATCATGAATATATTTATTTATAATTTTAATTGCCATAATATTAACACAAATCTTCCTTCTTAATCACGCCGACATCTGTTACAACGTATCTCCTTCGTAATTTTGCAAATTGGCCTAAAAAGCAGATTAAATGAGCCCACCACCGCCAGACATTTTAAAATAATGGTTTGCTTTAGTAACCAAAGTTGTGCTGATGCCGGGAAACCTACAGATGGTCAAAAAAACTTTAGTGCCCGTACCACGTGGATGCCGTTGAAAGGTGGGGTAACGTCTTCTAAAAAGATACGGAAAAAGGCTTGTAAAGCTACTTTTCTTTGTCTGGTACTAGTTAAGAGTGAATATTGTTTTTGCACGGAGGGTAGATCATCCTAAAGCCGAAACAGGCGAAAACCTTTGTCTCATAGCTATTTCGAAGAAAATTGGACATAAATACTAATACAACTGTATGCTCTCCTATTGGAATAGTCGGCCAGCTGCCTCCTAAACTGGTCGAGGCACGGAGAAGGGAATGTTGCGTCCCTACAGCAAACTCCTCTCCCGCTATCGGAAGGACGTGGGACAAGAACCCAATGCCCGACCTGCCCGATGCAGGTTTTTCTAGGGTTTTCCCTGCATTTCTTTAGGCGAATGCCGGGTAGGATCCTTAAACCATAGCCCGGGGGCCCTAGTAACCCTTGGCTACCTTCCTCTACCCTTCCGCATCCCCCCTTTCTAATCCCTTCCTATGCTATTAAAGGGGAGTTGCCCAATGTGGATCACCCCCATGTAGCCTGTTGCCCTAAAAAAAATGGGGATGCTCTCACATCTCTCTGGTTTTTTTGAAATAAGGTTCCCACATGCCGAGGCACCTCGGTCTGTTTTGAGAGGTGTATGTTCCGGGGTCGCAGACCTTGGGCATACGGCAAGAGTTGTCCGCTATTCCTATTGGAATAGTCGGTCAGCTGCCTCCTAAACAGGCCAAGGCATGGCGAGGGGTAAGCTGCGTCCCCACAGCAAACTCCTCTCCCGTCATCGGAAGGGCGTGGGACAAGTACCTAATGCCCGACCTACCCGATGCAGGTTTTTTATAGGGTTTGTCCTGCATTACTTTTAGGCGAATGCCGGGTAGGATCCTTAAAATATAGCCCGGGGGCCCTAGTAATCCTTGGCTACCTTCCTACACCCTACCGCATCCCCCCTTTCAAATCCCTTTCCTATGCTATAAGAGGGGAGTTGCCACTATGTGGATTACCCTATACATAGCTTATCTACACCCAAAAAAAAAAAAAAACTGGGGCTACCCTTGCGGATGCCTTCACATCTCTCTGGGTTTTTTTGAACTAAGGTTCCCATATGCCGAGGCACCTCGGCCTGTTTTGAGAGGTGTATGTTCCGGGGTCGCAGACCTTGAACATACGGTAAGAGTTGTCCGCTATTGCTATTGGAATAGTCGGCCAACTGCCTCCTAAACTCGCCAAGGCATGGCGAGGGGAAAGCTGCGACCCAACAGAAAACCCCTCTCCCGCCATCGGAAGGGCGTGGGATTAGTACCAAATGCCCGACCTACCTGTTGCAGGTTTTTCTAGGGTTTGTCCTGCATTTCTTTTAGGCGAATGCCGGGTAGGATCCTTAAACCATAGCCCGGGGGCCCTAGTTACCCTTGGCTACCTTCCTACACCCTTCCGCATCCCCCCTTTCAAATCCTTTTCCTATGCTATGTGGATTACCCTATACATAGCCTGTCTGCACCCAAAAAAAACAACTGGGAATGGAAAAACAGGAAAGCAGAAGACGCCACAGTTTAACTTCCCGAATGCACCGTAAAACATTGAACGTGGATTCTGAGGTTATGTAAATTCCTTATTCTTTCGATACTTTTCTTATGAAATGGAATTCAAGTTATATTTTTCTTTATTTGATCTAAAACCGAGATTTTCTTTTATAACCTGAGATGGAATTATTATTTTTCATTATTAAACTTTAAATAGAGAAAAATTGTAGTAATTTGTGAAATAATTTGTAATAGTAATTTAAAACTATTTGCTAAGCAAATAAATATAATAATTAATTTGTGAAGTAATTGTGAAAAGTAACTTCAAGTATTTGTTAATAAATTCTTATTTATATATACTTTAACTCTTTATGTACAATAATTTAGTAGTAGTCAGTTTCCTTCTTCACGTTCCTGCGTTACTCAATTTATGTATTTTGTCCTGCCTTTTTTTGTGAAGCATTTTTATGTTCCTTTGTGTTGTTCATGTCATCATATAACTCCTTCAATTTCTCTTCAAAAAGTTGAGTCGTCAAGTATTGAAGTCTTGCAATCCTGCGTCCACTGCTGTTGAGTCAATAGTCCTTTCATGACTTAGTAATGTCCTTCTTTGACATGTTTCATTTTATCTTTTGTTCGTTCGTCTTGTAACATTCATTCTCATGACGCTCCAATTTGATTTATATTACTCTTTTCACGAGTTCCCGTAAGCGAATTTCATCTCTAAAGTTTCCGAAGCAATATATATCTGGATCGTCAGATCGTAGTTTCTGATCCACACATCTCGTTTCTGTTTTCAGGGTACCCCGAACCCTTTCATACTGGCAATTTCTTATTTAATTGAATGATGATAATACTTTTCTTTAATTAATATTGGCACCTTCGTATGTATTGGTTTTTTTTATAGACAACATTGAAATACATTCTCCTTAGATAGTGGTATAACGGTGTTAATAAACTAATTCAGGTTAATTATTTGTTAGAGTTCAAAGTAATAAGTTATAAAAGTTGTTAACCTTTTCAGATAATCCACATATATATCTATCTGAAATAAAATTTTGTATCATTGATGATAGATTCAATATTCCCATTTAAAATGTGTTTGGTACCATAACCGTATTTTATTATATGTATAAAAACCATAAAAAAGAATGAGCTATCTCCAGACTTTTAGGTTCATAATTGTAATTATGAAGTAAGAATCGCCAGTAAATGCTGAAAATAGGAGAAAGAAGAACAAGTTAGTGTCTGAACTTAGTGAAGTTAAACGTAAACGGTTGCTATTTTCATTTAATAAATAACACGTTAATTTATGTTTCCTGGAAATGAACTTATGAACCTCATTTCATTAATTGATACAATTATCAAAATAAGATAATTATTAGTATTCTGTTATATATTGTGTTCACAGAATACATATTAACCTAGTTTTTGAATGATCTACGGAATTTTTTAATTTTTATGTCCGTCACTGAGATCCAATGTAGTTTACTAAACAGGGTTTTATGAGAGAACCAAAATATAATTTAAGCGGAGAAAAAGTAGAATTCAAATTCAAATAAATTCCCACACATCCTCCTAATTATAGCAACAATAAAACTCATGACGATTTGTTGCGATCTCTATAAACCCTAATAGAACAATTTGAGGCAGATCAGAAAAAGAAAGCTAAATTAAAAATCGTTGGACCAGATACTTGGAATGTTTAAATGGAGCAATAAAGATGGGAAATATTATAAGCAAAGCTGGGCAGAATAAGGCAACATATACCATTAAAAGCTTATTAACTTCGAAACTATAATATCAAATTAAAATTTAGGACTCAAAAAACAGACGAAAGTAAATTTTCCTTTATAAGTAGAATGACTAACACCAAGAATGATATACCTTCAGGATGGTGATTCAGAAATTACTTTAAAAATGAAATTAAAACTTTGTTGAGATTGAAAATTTAAAATTGAGATAAAAATATAATGTTAAATAGTTAATGAAATAAAAATATCCTGAACAGCGATAGTGATTGAGTCATGCATTTCTTCTCCGGAAATACATAATTATATTTATGGACAATTGTCTAATATACGATGGTATTTATTTTCATTTTTTTATTTGTAGGTGTCACTAAAGGGTATACAAAATTATAATAATAATTTACTTCATGTACAAAGACTTTCATTCTGATTTTGTCTTTTGTCATCCAGCGCTTTGACAATATGTTTTTCGTATTTAAAACAATACTTTCGTTTATTGGAAACAAATTGTTCCCCTCGTAAAATGTTTCGGTTATTTTCAATATTTTTATCTAAAACATAGACATTTTGTTTCAGGTTGACTAGGCAATTCTCATTTCAAATCCTCTGATAAGATTAACATTTTAAAATAATTTTTTTTTCTTATTTCACTGATTTGAAGTTGGTTTGTTCATTCTTGTGTTTTCTAAGTTCTATGACCGAGTGACCAATTTTATTTTACGCAAATTGAGAAATCAATTATTTAATTTCCAAGAGGAACGTTTCTTGCTTCCTATAATTCTTTTTGTACCATGTACACATTCTTAATTATTCGTTTCCCTATACTTTAGCGTAAATAACGATTCGTGCCATATATTTGTTGTTTCGTTAACACAATCAGAAATTTAATTGAAAAAAAATCTGTTCTTAAACACACCTCAAATAGTTATTTTGAAGATCAACATCGTTGAAGCACTGAATGTATCCTAGGCTTTCTGCTACTGATCCAATATAACGCAGAATTGTTTTCATGTGCGAGCTATCAACGAAATATTAAATTTATCGTCGTAAATTGTGTGCATTGTCTTGTTAACGTGCTTTAAATTATTATAAAATTATTTGTTCCAGATTGAGTGGCAGTTGTCTCGGCTCACCAACGCTGTCAGAGATCCGCCTAGTCAATAAATTGTTGTTAGTTAAATTCTGAGATTAAGTCCGTATAAAATTAGTTTTTTATAAGCTGACTGTAGTTCAAATAAATTTAGCTTCGTTCCGTATACACTAGTGAACCACATACTCTAATCGATTTTAGAAAATTCGACGAACGAGTTGAGCTGAATGAACACTGACGGCGAACCCTTTCTTTCCTTTGTTAAAACTAGTAAGTGGCTGGCTAATGACCCATTCACTTGCAATAGAAGCATACGTCCGCTTACAAAAGGACCATTAACGCAAGCTGCTGTAAGTCCATTACACCTTTGCAATTAGAGCTTTACGAGAGAGGAATTTTGTCGCCGGATTTACATTGTGCTCCTGTAATGAAATCACGAGTCTGATATACCAATACATCCAACCAAATAGGTGTACCTGTCCAATCTGGTATGTGTTACGACGGCCTTCCAAACACACGATCTGGGATGTAACAGTTCCACATAAATAATTAGATTGCAACGTCGACTCCACACTAACGCAGCAGAAAGCCATGAATTAAAAGTTAATTGATTCTGAATGTTTCAGGTATGTCATGCTCGTGTATTATGGACTTTAATGTTGTCCATATCGGACATCCATTGTTTTATTCAAGGACCATCTACACTGACAATATCCAGTAATTTGGTATAGGTTCGTAATGTTATTTTCGTTATTTTTTTTAAATACCTCGACAAGATCAACTATTTTGTATTAACTGCTCTTAACACTACTCTCTATTTCTCTTTCTATATGAATATCTGATTTTCAAATATCATTATGTTGGAAGAAAAATGGAACATTTTCCAATGACATGTACAGTAATAATTCGTGAAATCTTGCTTGTTTTTCAGTTCACTATCTCAAAAGATCTCATTTATATAAAATTAAATCCTTTATACAGTTTAGTTGACAGAGTAATTCTGCAATATCTCTAATTTTTCATATATTAACGTGGATAACTCATTAAATTTGAACCGCTTTGGAGAAGACTAGAAAAGATAGTACTGAGAGAGAAGACGAGAGTTACGGACGTAGTCCAATATGGGTTGGGCAGTAGATAACTGATAAACAAAGTGCGTTTTGGACTCAGATCAAGAGAGCAAAATCTTGATACGCAGGTCGTGGACATTATGTGAAGACGGTGGGGGATAACGGAATGAAAGCAAAGTAATCTAGACAAGATTGCATAAAATTGAGTCTGCTATACAATTATATTGAAATATATAAAGATGGGTTGTAAATATTGTAAGCAAATAAATATAATTCTAATAAAAACTACAATATATTATACATATTTTATGATTCAATTACACAATAAAACGTTATACTATCTTAAACCAGGAATAATTTGGATTGTGCAACAGAGGCATAATTATTATTAAGAAGAGTCAAGTTGGAACTACATAAATATAATTTCTCATTTACTCCCAAGGGAGTTACATTTCTGTCACACTTTTTTTCAGTCTACGTTTTTCTGCTTCTTCCTCACTCGAACTACATGTCATCGGTGATCATTCAACACCTAACATTCACCTCATGGCACCATTCCACTGCCGCCTTGGTGGTATTATATTCCTTCGTCATACATCGTCACATTCTTAATTTTTGTCAAAATTACTGCTTTTCTCTAGTATACTATTAGCCCCGCATATTTTTCGATTTACCTATATTTTGGGCACGTTCGGTGTCCCTTTGTTTTGACTTACGTCACGTTACACGTGTCACTTTAAAACATAGAATACTTCTTCTTTTCATGTTTTTCCATCTTTATTGGTTCGACGACCCCGTCTCTAGTCGGCGGCACATCGGCGCTGGTCAGAGTACCTGATCAGTTCGGTCTATTTTCATCTCCATCGTCGAACGTCCCAAAAATATATGTAATGGAAGGATTTTATAAATTATTTAATATTTGTATTGTCAGCGTAATATTGTGGTCCGGGTATGTGCGTAAGAATGCTTAGTATTTCAGATGCTATTATTGTTGGCAATATGTAATGTTGAAAGCTGTGAAGAAAAGCACAGTCTGCGTTACAAGCTGCCCAGAGAAAGTTGGTCTCAGACTCCGATGCGTGGCAGTCAGACAGTGGACACTGTATATTAGGATTGCTTATCAACCATGTTAATGAGTCTGCAAGTAAAAGTCAACGAGTAAAAGACAGTTATAAAGGTTGTTGCCGTTAAAGAATAAAGGAGACAACTGTAAATTGTAGGAAAAGTTGTACTGTCTATTGTAGAACTGATTTCATTGGTACAAATTATCGTGAGTTGAATATAACTGATATTTGGACAGTACAAATACAATTTGCGTTCTCTCGACATTGTTACTGTTCACCGCAATATTTGGAAATCAACAGAGGTTTGTCTGTGGCATTCAATCGCATATGCTGACTAATGTAGTGTAGAAAGTGTGATATTATGGCCTGTTAAATTAGAGTCATTTAAATAATTTGTGATCTAAACTCAATAGACAAAATAATTGGTGAAGGAAATGATTAGTGTGATAGGAGAGCTGCTCCGATGTGTGGTATGTACAAAATCTTTTGTAAACCTGGTATAACATTCCTTACCGTCATATTTCTTTAGATTTCTTATATCAGTTTCATTGTGTAATATTCAAGTAAATTTATTTCAATATTTTGTAATATTTTTTTCTAAATTTGGTTATTTCATTGAAGGTTCCTATTATTGTAAAGATATATTCAAAATGTTTATTACAATATATATATATATCCGCATACACTTCTAAACAAATGGAGCAATTTTAGTCAAACTTTATATATCTATTATTTACAATCTGGGAAAGCACTTTTGGGGTAAAAGACTCTTAGAACCTATACTGATAGCAGTGGTAATAGGGTTAATTATCGAATAACGGAAAATCTACTATATTAGCGTATATGTAATTTATGTCTAATTTCAACCAAAAACGGCTTGGGAAGTAGATCACCCCGAAACATGGATGGAAAGGGTTTAAAAGTAAAAGTAATTGCGACAGCGACCAAGTTTGATGTTAAATACTTAGTTCTGAATTCGCTGTGACGAAGTCACATTTCCGATGCAAGATAAGTCACGTACGATGTGGGAAGCTAAGAATAATAAAAGATTCAGACGGATTGGGTCACTGGAATGAATAGCGCCACTCCCGATGTAGCTGAAGTGCAATTTCAAAGTCAATGGGACGACTGAGAGGGTGTTAATAGTGAAGTATCCAAAATGGCCAAGCATTATGACAATTCCATAGGTTTACCGGTTGTTAAATCTGTTGAAAACAGTCCCGATATTATGGAAAGGAATGGAGGTGGTAAAACACTTTTCGTAACTAGGAACCCAATAATTATGTCAGATCATCAAAATCAACAATTCCGAGCGAACATATTTAATTTAAGATCTCTGTGTTTACCTCAAGGATAACTTAATGATTCTTACTCAAGTATTTATTAATTCTTGTTCCTAAATTTTAAACTAAAAATATTGTTTTTAATCAACTTTTCAGCGATTTTACGCTATAGATAGAGTTAATTCTTTAATATTAAATAAAACATTAAATTTACAGTTTATTCACTTAGAACATATGTTTCCTTTAAAATTTACTAAAACTAATTGTTGTATTTAATTTAGTAACCATTAAATAAAAGTTATTAAAGTAAAAAAATATATTTAGGAATTTTCCTAAATTCAATGTTTACTATGTAAAACTGATTTCCGAACACATGTGATATTTTTCCTTATGTTATTTCTGCGTAAGTGCGCGGGCGGGAGAGCGCCTTTATCCACAGATCGGAAACCTTGTGTCATGGATAAATTGCTTTCTGTGGGAGGGAAGTCATTTTCTGGTATCGCAACCGACAAGTGATTGCAGGAAACGTCTCAGGAGAAAAGAAAATGTCTTCACAATCTCGCAGAATAATCAGGTGCAATGTAAAAGAAATCAATGATATGTTGTAGCGTTGTTTATAAATCACGCTGCTCACAACAATACTGGATCCATTAATTTTTCTAAATATTGAAAATACTAAGTACCATTCTCATTGAAATAATAAATGTTCCGTCTGAAATCTTTGATGTTGTACATCAAGCGATTTTGGGGGAAATTATAAATTTAAACTGAGAAGGACATCTGAGAGAAAGCAGTTAAAATTGAGAAACGCATAATGTTGTTGATCTATTTTAGATTGCACCCACGAACACAATAACAATAATTGCCTGTAATAGTCCTATCACTAGAAAAACTATTTTAAGATGACTGTTTTTTATTCAAGTGACAGGTAACATTGTTTAATAAATCGATAAATGTATCGCATCTGTAAAATTTACTTAAATTGTGACATCCTTTCTTTCCCACTTAACGTATAAATAGTTAGAACTAAATTTCCAGGCGTTCAACTTGTCAGTGATCTTGTCCCCGGATCAGAAATATTTACACTTTTCCAAAAATATTGAAAATATCTCGATATTTCTGAATATGATACTTATACCTCAATATGTGATGGCAAAATTTCTTCTTTTTTTTATAAAAAAATTCCCAACTCGTGGAAATGTAATCTTGTGTTAATATTTACTTCAAACCCTAAAACCATTTGTACACATTCACATTAATCAATATCTTTTCAGTAGTGAACAGAAAAAAATTGGTACAAATAATGTTAAATTAATTTTATTTATTGTTTTCCAAAGTTTGGTATATTAATTTGTTATATAATTTCTGTAGCCCTGTTTGATAATATATATAGTGTATTTGTAGTCGCCCCGGTGTGAATTTTTTTTAATAAGTTCTGCCTTTGTGTGATATCATGAACTCTATTTTGAAACTATTTTATAGCTTCGAAGAGTATTTATTGCGACTATGTAACAGCATTGCAAAATAAGAACAAATTATATATTTTAAGAATAAATATGTAGACGTCAGTTAAAAACCGTAGTTACTATTACATCACAGCATTTTTGCCGTATTCCAATTAATACTTAGCTATAATTTTTTGACCTCTTATTCAAGGTTCGTACTAGATAAAAACTGTTCCAAATATTTTTCCATCCAACTAAGAATTAGTAATATTTTTTATGGGGGAGGGGGTTGTGGATGATATGTCGAGTAAATTGTTCTCTCCCGTGTTAGACCGCGGGTGAATGAGTAGAACAATACTGGCGGATCAGGAGACGGTCGAAATGAATGGTTCACCATACTTCAGAGTCGCCAACTTGTGGAGCCCTATTGTCGGCTCTCAGATTAGCTCGTGCGGGGTGATACATCTCCAGCAAAATCTAGACGTATTAAGGCCACAAGCAAGTCGACAGGCGTCTATTCATTGTTTAAAAAACAAGTCGTTTTAATTACAAGTGAGTAATTGCGTTCATTACTTTCATTAGAACGCTAATGGAAATGTTAATTAAACCTTGTAAACTTAACGCGACTTTAGTTGATGTGCCTGTAACTTTAGTAATTGCACGGTCTGGTAAACAATTACTTCCAGGAACAAAAATAATATTTTAAGGTATATTTTTCTAAAATCTAAGCCTCTAATTCAGGCCTCATAAGGTATTATCGACAAACTTGATGACTAGTGTGAAAATTCCCAGTCTACGAATAACTCGGTGGAAACGTACAGTAATGAAAATGATAGTATAAATTATTAGAAAAATAATCATAATTATGTCTAGGAAGACATGTGAAGTACATTCTGGAAATAAATAGAAAAAAATAAGAATAGTCGTCAGAGTCATTTTAAACAAATTATTTTAAAAACCGTTGATAGAAAAAGTTAAAATACTAAATTTACTGAATATCAATATTCCAATATTTCTTATAAAATTGGTCATTTTGTATATTCAACAATTCATATTTATACTATTATATTCCTAAATCTTAAAGAAGCAACATCTAATTCACTGTGTGAAAACACTGGCTGTACTCCAGCTCTGTTTAATATTTGTCCCTGACCGTAATTAATAGCCAACTTTAATCAATTTTAAAGCGGAACTGTTTTCGGATTAAACTGAATCAAATTGTTGGGTCAGAAGGACTTTCTATTAACTATAACATGCAAAATTTCAAGAAAACACAGAGAGAGGAAAAATGTCCCAGGCAGTCACAATGAAATATTATCTATCTATAGATACAACATTTACGAGGGATGGTGTTGCGTGCTGGATTCGACATACAAGTACTAAATATAACAAAAGAAAGTAAAACAATACTATTGATTTTTTTTATATTTGATAGCTGATTTTATTTTATTTTTAGTACTGCTTCGAAATATGACATTTTTACCTATTACGTAATAATTTTCACAAAATGATGTTAAATTCTCTGGAAAATAACTTAGATCAAAATTATAATGATTTATTACTGTTAAATAAATTTATCTCTGCGCCGGATGTTACAGTATTGGAAAAAATAATTAATATTATTTACTTTATTCTGACTATTTATTAAGTTACTTGGCAGTGTAAAATTAAAAAGTACAGCGTAACGATTTATGTTTTTAATAACAAAAAATTCCTTCTCTAATTACAAATTTTCAACTTCGCGGCTATGTACATAAATATAGGGAAAACAATGGCGCTTGTTCTCAGGGTGTTCCGGGGTCAAATTACTGTGGTCATAAGTATTGGCTACTGTGACTTTGTAACACGGAATTTGACAGGCTTACTATTATACTTAACTGGTCTCTTCCTGAACCTGAAAGGCATGTAGGCTCCTCAGGTAACGCAAAACAACAATTTCTCGTCTGATGTTCCGCGTTCCAGGAAGAGAGTGGCACAATTTCTCTTACAACTCTCAACTTTACTTTCTCTAATCAATCGCTAATTCTACTCTATTCTTTCTATATAAATGCTCATATTCTCCTCTCTACGACTTCACAACTTCTGTACGACTACTCTAGTCAACCACTTCATGACTTCACAACTCCCTCACTGATTTTAGACTTATTTTTGATGAATCCATTCGTCAAATTTGTATTGCATATCCAAAGTTGGAATGAGACTTGGAATATCACTTCAATAAAAATGTTCATCACATAAAAATATCCAAACCCTTCTTCTCTGTGTCGAATTAAAACAATTATCTCCAAGGGCACTAGGAGCTAACCGTTTATTTCCTTCAACCTGGATTGTTTTTTTCCCTTCAAACCATTGTCTTATTTCTTCCACACAAACAGAATAAACTTTATGTGAATCCCAAGACTTGTCTTAATTCCGAAATGTCATACCAAAATATGCAAAATAAAATTTTTATCAAAATATGAAATTTTTCTTTATTTCCTCACAATACGGCTGCCAAAAATGTAGTACAAATAGTCTGTTTAATTAACTCATTCTCCAAGAACCATTTCTCTCAACCCAAACACAAACCAAAATTAAAATGCACTTCTACTTAAAGATTGGAACATATACATGTGTACACGGAACTTATTGAAGAAAGACTTAGAGGGAATTGGATAAATTGAGAAAAGTGTGAAGATAAACGTGCATCAACAGGCTACAGTTCATATATTAGCTTATTTTTTCTAGCTTATCTGTCGTGTCAAAAAATTACCAGTATGGAGAAAACTCATCGATAAAGAATACATTATTATTTTTAGATTGAGGTTGTATGTTATTATTATACAATTATGTGTTCAGCCTATTTCCAGGTCCTTGGGTATAATATATAAATTTCCTTCTCCTCCTTACCCCGTTTTTAGTTTTCCCCTCACCTCCAATATCTTCCTCCATCTCTCTTTCCTTAAAATGTGTCCGATCAAGTTTCCTTTTCCTTTAAGAATTATTGTTATTATGGACCTAGAAACTCATTATTATTAAAAATAACGCAACGCTTCCCTTAAATATACAATATTTGCACACAGATCTGTAATTATATCTGATGGAATACTTTAATTATTTTTCTAGTAATTATCAAAAGAATTAAAACGCTAATTATTTCTATCACAATTTTTAATCCATATAATTGGTAAATACGTTTCACAAATTACTTAAGCATAACTGTACTTCCAAATTTTATTATTAAATATAATTATTATGATTACATAGTTATCAGAATTAAGTAAATACATGAAGATTATTCTTACTTTTAAAATATAGTCCTTTTGATCCCATTGTCATTCAGTTACTTTCGGATAAAAATTTTATTCCGGGATATCATAAGTAGGATTACGTACCCCATAAAAGCACATTTCCTTCAAAGCTCACCATCTACTGGGTTTCTACCTACCTTGACCCTCTGAAACGTTTCTGCTACGAATAGTACTTATACTATATCCCTCGTATCTCATCGAAATTTTTGTTTGTCGTGGCCCATTTCTCGTTCCTGTGCAGTTTTATATCCACTATGGGTATGATTAATATGTTGATACTTTGCACACTCGACACTTCTAACTAAGCACGTACATAAATTATGACGCGTTTGTAAGAAGTGAGCATGTTGACGTTTTTTCCTTATTAGTGGCCACGTCAACTGAATTTTTATGGTCCCTTAGCAACGCAAACAGCTTGTATTTCCCCTATGAAAGCATGTCCCTGCACGGGGTATAAAATTCACCCCATCCTTCACATTGATTAGCAGATTCTGGATTTCAGAATTTTTTAGTCGTAAAACCATAATTAAATCAACAAAAAGACGTTGATGAGTAGAAAAAACCAAAAACAGTCTCCAAGTTTTTAACTTTAATAAATGATTAGTCGGAAGCTTTCAACTCTTTGTTATAATCATCCTGAATGAACAATAAAAACGTTACCACTTATATAAAAACATCTAGTTACGAATACATTGCAACACTTTCAGCATGACATACTTCTTGGTCTTATAATTAAAATCACAATAACTTTAAAAGATATTAGTACCTATAGGTACTTAGTCACTACTATAAAACTATGTTGTTTATTCAACAAGGTCTGATTTAAAACTGCTCCATTAGGTGGTTCAGTTGTAGCATTGCAATCGAAAATCGGTACCGTAGTAACGAAACTATAGTATCGATTTATCATATTGTTATTGATTATTTAATTATACATATATAAGATTATACATGCATGTCAACGTATACACTTCAACATAGATGCCTAAAATAATAATAATAATAATAAAAATAGAATAAAACTTACAATTGGTTACAATTTCTTATTATTTTTCAGTTGTTCTATCAATATTTTAAGTATCTCTGCATATTGTTTTTCTGTTTCTGAACCTTCGTTTCTATTATTAACAATATTGTTTCTGTTTAGATAAATATAAATTGCTTCTGCAATTCTACGTTTCATTTTATGAATATTATTATGTAAATTTTAATATTATTAAAATCTAATTCGTGGCTAGTCAATTTTGTGTGGATGCACAACACTGAGTTGCTTTTAGCTGTGGTTTTTAATGTTTGTTAATGGTGATACATTCTAGTTTTAATGTTTTTTGTGGTATAACCTATATACGTTTTCGGGCAATTGATACAAGGGATTCTGTATACGAGTTTTGTCTTATACTGTTCTTCTGTCTTGTCCTTAATCTTATATAGTGTATTTGCATATGTTTAATTGGTTTAACGGTTAATTTAACATCATGAATATCGTTTTCCCTAAAGGTATCTATAATTTTAAAGGTCAATTTTTCTATATACGTAAATCTGTAATATGTCGGTTGTTTTCTGTCAAAGTTTACTGGAGAAGTCGTCGTTATTTCTGGTAATTTGTAATTATCTGTGGTATTGACAACGTCGGTAGTATTTATCGATACTGGTTTAAAATAAGCTTTAATAGTTTTTAAACAATATATATGTATATACATACAAGTTCAATTTATTCTCTCACCGCATTTGTTTTGGTTTTCGGTAGTGCTTGCATAGTTTCTGCATCTTGCCCAGTCTTGTTAGTTTTTTTTATTAGTCCTTATTTACAGTCGCATGTACCATTAAGGTCATAAGCGACTCCTTCTGTCACTCTATTTACATATTTATAGCTTAATTATTAATGATCTTGTTTTTTCTACTTAATATATTGTTGTGGTATATGTTCTACATTCAACAAAATTGATATACATTTATATGAAGCAAATCACGGGAAAGAACCTCAAAGATATATAATTTAATACTAATGATGAAAACTATCTGACTTTATAATAATAGTAGGAATAAATAAACCGCCTTGAGTCAGAATAGTAAGTATAATGTTTAATTTTTTAAAAAAATGCAATTCACAACAACTATTCGTCCTTATAAAGTGATTTAAGACTAATTAAAAATTATTTTAATTTTACTTACATTTTTGTATACGATCCATGAGTAAAATTTGGAGACAATAAAAGTTTTTTTAAGAACAATTACAAATTATTTTAAGTAATTGTGCGCCTAATTTCACCCATGGATTGAACACAAAGCAAAATTAAATTAACTAAAAGAATTTATAATCGTTATTAAAAGAAGTTTATAAACACACATGTTAATAATTTCTTAATTGTAGATTTAAAATTGTCATACCTGATGAGATCACTTTCACAGTGCAAACGCAACAGTGTGACGTCATCACACTACCGGACAGGCGGCGTTTAAACCGCAGTATGTAATTTTTAACATCATTTTTCTTTTCTGAAACACCGTAACGAAGCTACGCGGCGACATCGTATTCACGTTGGAGAATGTCGGAAAAACAATATTCTCGCCGGGGAACCGTGGATTCAATTAACAGTTAACTTACCTCAATAAAAAGTGCCATATACATGGCCATAAGCACATAAAATTCACAGTACTGAACAAACCATCAGCCGAGTAACAGCTTCATTTACGACACACTTTTCTTTCTTTATTTTTGTTTATTATTGATTCGTAGGTGAGGGCCGACCAAGCCAAATATACTAAACGTATATTTCAGTCCAAAGTGTGAATATAATCAAAATCTCTTCTCTGGTTTCTGTCGACTGCTCAAAAAAATACGTGAAAAATTTGGGAGCAATCGCTCCAACTTCTATCTGGAATTTTAGTACCGAAATTCTTATAAGTTTCTCGTAGTAAACTATCAGCATTTAGTTCTGTCTGCTATGGAAGATTTTTCTAAAATTCCATAAACTATTGAACTAAAATCTAATAGCGAAAGAAATAATTTTTAAAATGATTTTAACAAAGATAGCAATAAAATATGACTGATGAAGGTGACAAGATGTTAATTGAAATTTATGCAAGAAATTCAAGAACTAACCGGCATTTAGAGTAGTAAGAGTCTTACTTAAATTGCACATCCACTTCTAAATGCTAGCTCAAGGACTAAAACAAAAAAAAAATATTTCAGTCTGCTCTAAATCTGGATGTTGTGAATATTTAACCAATACAGATTTTCTTGAAGTGATTAGTTTCTGAAAAAAGAATGTCATTACTCAAAACTTAATGAAATTCATATGTTCTTGATTCATTATGTTTTGGTAGTTTGTAGTGGCGATATACAAGAACTTGTCTCAGATTAGCATCAGAGATACCTCATGGCACCTTGCAACACAATCCCTCATTTAGATGACAAAGGTTCATTTATATATGACACTGTTAATTTTTAATGGATATGTAATAGATTAACATTAATTAGTTTTGAAAAGAACTATTTGATTATGTCTACAGCACCATAATATTATGTAGCCATATAAATTGAACATAAATAACATTTTTCTATAGCTTTTCATGAGTTTTCACTCAAATCAAAGACAGTCAGTGAATATATATACGTTACTATTGTTGAAAATAATTTTTTATGCAATTTAGGCTTAAATTTATATTTTTTATTCTTAATATAAATACAATTAATTTTAAATTACACTACTTCAACTGTATAAGCAACTAAGATATGTGACACAGTAAAATTAAATTTTTAAATTTGGACTGTACGGTCGGTCGTTACGAGATGCAGTCCTGTTCTGCCCAGAGAATTTAGGTAAGCCAACTGTTCTCTCTCTTTCTTATCAATTTTTATATAACAGGGTGGGATAAATTTGAGATTTTTTTATAAAAAAAATATCAGAGTTTTAAACGCGATGCAATATACATAAGAGAATTCTGAAGGTACTTTACAGACATGACGAACTAGTAAAAACTAATTGTATATTATTTGTCGTACACTTTTTATGGGCTGTTTTCTTCTTAAAATATCCCGACACTCTTATTTAGGAACGGCTACTAGATGGATCCTTGTAATGACGTTTTACTAGAATCGTTTGAGTACTTCAGTAAAAACTCAATTATCTTCCGGGATTCATTTTCCAAAGATGAAGCCAAGAAGACACTAAGATGTTTTTTTACCATTTTCACATTATTGTGTAAACATTAAAAACAATTTGAAAAGCCTTTTAGTTAAATATATAAGTATTCAAAATTCTTCGTATTGGCAATATATGATCGTTACAATATATACTTGAAAATTATTTATTGTATTAGCAATCAGAATATTACAATATATTTCTATAAGTTAATGAGATGACCTAAAAACTAGTAGTTCTGCTTTGACTTGAGGAGGTCTTCTCCAGTGATACGTCTTCCTTAGATATTCCTTAGATCATTTGGCCATTGGCGTTTAAGCCTTATTACACTTTGTATTATCAAAGAGTGTTCAGGACTGTGTTGGTGGGACTTTGTAGGTTAGTGTGGTAATTGTTTTTCCTTTTGTTTTGACATTTTTGACATCTGGTCATTATGAAGCGTGTCGTTGGAGACAAACTGGAGATCATACATAATATTTTTGATTGCTTTCCCTATATTACTGAGATATTAGACTTTTTCGTGCAAACCCAGAGCTCAGTACCATATTGGTTTAATGATTACTTTATAAATAAGGAGTTTATTTTCAAATAGTAGTTCCCGTGCTTGTATTCAAACCAGAGCAAAATTATAACTCATAACTTAAGGAACGAGAAAAAGAGTGAGAAAATGCAGAGGCTTATTTCTGATTTGGAGCTATTACAGTATTAATTAGGCTGATCTCCAACAAATTACTATTAATAAAGTACTTAATATTTTATTAATAATGTAACGTGTGTAATTTGAATAATTAATAGCTTGTTTCGTAAAATTCCAACATTTAAATAATAAATCCGAATAATTGGAATATTTGATTAGGAATATTATATAGACGTTCAAGTCGAGAAAAATAAAATATAGCGTACATATTTCCTCTACGGGAACGTATCTGTATACGTAATGTCATTACAAAAAGGGAAATTTCTTTGTCCTACCATTTCTCTGCATATTTAATACATAAAAATTTAACTAAACTTCAAACTACTAATAAATAATCTTATGGCTTATGGCTAGGCTATTAGCCTTTTTTAAAGAGCACGTGACAATGTGTCGGTAATTTGAAGAAATACTTACTGAGAGGACGAAGCTTTGAGCAACTCTGATGAAGGTGAACGTAAAGGAGGCAGACTAAATGTGGTGGTGAAGGAGTGAGGTCACCAAAATGACTATTTTGATTCGTATTTGGAGTAGCTGCAACAAAGATAGAAGTAAATAATGACAAATACTAATAAATAGTAAGGTACGGGTAGATTTTAATAAGTAATAGCTGTTCTAATTTAACTTGTAAACGCTCAGTAACACGCCTCATGAAAGAGTCTAGACGCGAAAGGATTCCCTTCAAATTCTGATAATTCTATATATTCAACAGGAAATATCGTATGCAACATCGACAGCTGAGTCGCGTAAATATTTTAAAACTTAATATTCAGCAATTATATCAAAATAGTATCAACCCCGCAGGACACCGTCCGAAAAAAAGAGTTCTTTAAATTAAATATTAATGCTGATCGTATCGTAGTATTGAATTAACTGTAAAATGTTAATATTGTAATTATAATATTTATTTTTAATTATAAATGAATTTAATAATTATTCAAATTGATTGAACTGGATAAATGATTAAAAATTCAATCCAATGGATGAAACTACTCTAAAAATAAAATAAAACACATACATTTATGGATAAAAAGTTCTCGGTTTTCACATGGGTGCCAACAGCGATTAAAACGCGACGTTTAGACGTTTCTATTAGAAGATGACGACAGAGATTTCAGTCGTCGAAACGTCGCGTTTTAATCGCTGTTGGCACCCGTGTGATAACCGAGAACTATTTATCCATAAATTTGAGTGTTTTATTTTATTTTTAGAGTAGTTTCATCCATTGGATTGAATTTTTAATCATTCAATAAAAAGTTCTCGGTTTTCACACACATGCCAACAGCGATTAAAACGCGAGGTTTCGCCTAGAAGATGACGACAGAGCTTTCAGTCGTCGAAACGTGGTGTTTTAATCGCTGTTGGCACCCGTGTGAAAACCGAGATCTTTTTATCAAATAATTACACCGGGAAAGTCTTCTATCTTTGAACTTACATTTATCATAACAGCTTCACAAAAGCATAAAACATTTCTAGATTATGAAATCCTTCACTATAATAAATTTTTAAGAGTTCTTATTTCAATTCATGTTGTAAGTAGGTTACTAGTTTCACATTTTTTATAAGTTTCAGCGCTAAAAAAACGTATTTAGATAACATTTACCATGCGGTCACGTGGTTAGTGCGGTGGTCTGAATATCCAACATTAGTGACTTTTTACTCGGCCGAGAGTGTAATTTATGTACACTGAATCTGAGTAATTCCTCCTGATTTGAAACACGTTATACATTAAAGCCAGAGTTCTGTAAAATTTATAGTGATTTAAAGCCCTATAATAAAAATGTTAACTAAATGTGCTAGAAACGTAAAATTAAATAAAATTGTTAACTTCAGTAAAACTAAATTCACAGCAGCAGCAAACGTCTAACTTAAATCTGGCTCTACACAGCATACTCGTAAATCGAGAGAGTTTTCCTCAAATTCTTGCTAAATTTGGGAATTAGTCTCCTCAATTATTAGTAAGATCAAAAGCCTCGTTTACAAGTGTAGCTTTATATATAAGAAGCAGCCTTGTAAATCATACGGGTGATCATTAATGAACTAGAGTGAACTTTGTTGGCATTCCTGGCGAAAAATCAAATTACTTCCTTTGGAAGCGTGCAAAGGGGAGCAGTAAAATTGTGAACTGACCATTAAGTTCTGGAAATGAAAAATTACCACCTACAGGACATTTTAAAAGAAAAATTCATAAAACATAACAAAAATCCAGTACCAACTGAGAAAAGCAAAACAGAGAAACAGATAAATTTGTAGTTATGATAAAATCGTTTGTAGCTAGTTCTCTTAAAACTATTTTCATAATATAAATTTATGAACACAACAAAATTAGTCACAAATGTTTTATTAACAAAAAACTTAACACAACGTTTCGCTTCAATCTGGAAATTTATCTATGAGTAAATAAAAAGTTAAAATTAAATCTATATATTGTAATTTACATAATTTTTATACAAAAAATTATAGTCAACAATTATTTAATAAAATTATATTAGATTTTTTTAGGTTTACTCTGTACTACACCTGATAAAGTACTAGTTCATGGACGAAACGGTGAGTTAATTTTCCTTTTTCTTTTTGTTATTAAATTATTTATAACTGATTTGGCTATGTAAATTCGCATATAATTATATTATATGTCAGATAAATATGACTACTGTTTTGGTAATAGTCGTAAGGACATACGAAAATAGAGTGCTTCAGCTTCTACAGTATTCCCTAGCGGTAACAATTTATGAGGTTTCGTTTTTACCTGCTCTATTCCAACATAGTCATATTTTGAATAATTTATTGAGTTTCCGCCCTGGTCAAAGTAATCTTTAGTTTCGTTCCGATGGTGAGCTCTGTCATCTTTCTGAAGTAAAGTACAGCCCAGTAATTGGTGAGTCACTTTTTTACCCCATCGCTTTCTATCGTGATGCTTGTCTCTGGACCTCAGATGAAAGTGACCCACTGTCGCCTAGGTCATTATGCAGCTTGCATCGGCTGTGCATTATTCTGCCGAGTGTCCTGGTGGCATAATTATATGACAGGGGTTGTCCGAGTTTAGGCAATACAGAATCCCTGGCTTTTCTGACCTGAAACGTATGGACACAATTAGCTTAGACTGTGGATACAGCCTCCATTAAAAGACGATCCCAATAATTGTAACATTTGAATGAAAGCTTTGTGTCTTCTAATCGCATCTTGTTTCGCGATGGTAAGGAGTGTCATCCTTCTCAGAGTTTAATGGTTGTTTAAAGCCAGTATTCCTTTCTCTTCTCTATTTCTTATTGTTAGACCAATATAGTTCAGTCTGAATTCGCACGTGATTCAGTAGATCCCTGGCTACCTGAAGCCTACGTTATCCTTCATCGGTCGTAGAAGATTTGTTACAATAATCACTTGGCTGTCCTATAATTATCCTTTTAGTCAGCATTACTAATCTTTTCTGTCGCATTGCCGGCATCTGTAAGCCGTTCTTATCGCCCGGAAATCGTCAGCGTTAGGTCTCCTTCGTTGTTAAGGGCCCCAGTAACTTGTGTATAGGAATACCCATTCACACGAAATATGTTTTTAAGGTTCCTAATCTCTATAGAAGGGTTGTAGCGTCAAAAATAGACCAAACGCAGAGATAAAGTGTTTTTAAAACAGAACTTTTCTGTTTCGGAGGGTTGCAATTCATTGAGGTGAGATTCCTGTACAAACCAAGACCTAAGGTGCTGCCGTGTTTCCTGTTAATTAAAATGTTAATTAAATGTTGAGGAAGGAAAACATTACATCCTTCTCCACTTCTATACGAAATTTAATGTAGAACTTCAAGATAAAAACTTTTGATAAAATCAATGATAAATTTATTAAGGTTTCTTTAACTTAACATTAAATTTAATATTGGGGTGTTTCCCGTTTAGTTTTACAGTCATATAAATATTTTATGTTATATAAAAGACACAGCTGAAATTATAAAATATTGTTATTGAATCTGGTAATACCCTGAAGAATCTAAGTTTTTGATTTGTAGTGCACACGCCCGTGCTAAAAAATCGCGAGATAATTTAATTGGAGTTATTTATTTTACTATTTATTAATTTTATTTTACGAAAAGAAGGATCATGAGCTTTTAATATTCTCGGCTTCAGTCTGGCCAGAGGGCAATGCTTAAGACTCAGGTAAGTAAACAGCGCAGCCTCCCTTTGTGCGGATTAAAATATATGAGTGTCTGACAGGACTAATCTTGAGACAATACTTTAGCACGTTCAGGCAAGACGCTCCACCAGATTGGCACAGTCGCGTCCTGAATATGGTTATTTTCACCCTATTGGCGGTGTAGCTAATTAAAATCTTGAGATTTTTGGGGACACAAATATGATTCCTATTGGCTAAAATTAGCATAATCCAAAAAATTGTGGAAATAATTTCGGCAAAGCGGAGTGTTCAGAGAGCTTGCAATGCAAGCAGAAGTTGCTGAGTTTTTGAGGATTTTACTCAGAAGTTGGATATTGGAGAGTTAGATGGTTTCAAGTTTTGGAGCGGAAGACAGTCAGTTTGGAAGCAGGTGTTAGATAGTTTTGTAACATGTTTTGAGATGTTATTTAGCTTTTTTTTCGGTTATTATCAGAACTTTGGAATGTGGTGTAGTTTAAGAAAGTTACAACTTTTTTTTTCGGAAGTTATGAAGAAGTTGGGTTTTCGAGAGGAAGTTAGTTGTGTAGTTTTCGGTGCGAGAGTCCTGCTGACGAGAACCTCTGTAGGCCAGCTAGGTGACGATTTTCCAGGATATACGAGGGATTGTAGAGTCCATCCGAGCCACCTTTGAAGTTATGTACCGAAAGGTAATTAAAGTCGGTTAATGAAAGCCACCGTATTTTGGCCCACCAATCCAGAAATTGTCTAAGATTTGTTTGCAAAATAGCCGTAGGTATTTCAGTTCATAATAAGAGCTGGATGTTCATGTCCTTCTTGTGTTAATAAAATATATATTATTAAGCATTGCCAAACAATTAAATATTGACAAAGTTAAATAACACCTTAAGTAAATTTAAATGTATTAAAAATAAATAAGTAAAATCTCATTATTCTTATCATACAATGCAGTTTAGTTGTGATAAATTATCATTCAATCTGGAAAAGTGTAAAATACACATTTTCTCAGCTAATATTAGTAGCATTACAGCAAATAAGTATGCAGAGCTTTGAACTGACGTAGAATATCTCAATGATTATCACACGCTCAACAAATATGACTACCTGCTCAAGTCTTTCAAAACAAAAAATAACTACATTAAGTTGAGAACGTAGTGAAAACCTTTCACAAAGACGAGTAGTTCTAAGCCATCTCTGACCTCTGACGATGAAATGTTTACTTTAGCAATGGCAACTAACACATCCCACCCAGCTTTTCTGACGGAGTGTTTTTTAACTTACGCCTCCGCAGTACCGACAGCTTTGTTGGCAGACGAGCCTGGTCAACATTAAATAATTTGCGCACCAACTTCGTTTCTACAGAATAATAAACACAAGTAGTAATGACCTTAAATACAACTTACTTCTTTCAATTTAATTTTGACACAATATCCTTCACAGCTACTTAAACTGCTATGTACATATTTCGCTATGAAATTTTTTTTTAAAAAAAAAAACAAAAAAATTCCAATTTATTATTAACTTGTTTACTGCAACTTGAAATAAACACGTAATTTTTGTAAAATCAATTTAATACTAATCTTATACATAATACAATAATAATGATAATAATAATATAAGTCTTAAACATAGATTGTTCTTAGAACATTTCATATCCCTAATTAATATGATCCCTGAATTTTTTAACTGATTTAAATATAAAAGGAACTGGCTATAAATTTGTATAAATTTCTCTTTTATAAATTGCATATTAAATGCTGTGTAATGTTGTAATGTTTTAATGTAATGTTATGTTGTAATGTTGTAATGTGTAATGACGTGTGGTCATGGTTCACTTTAACCAGCCCTTATTACGGCATCTATGAACATTTATTCTCTCTGTAATTAGCGTATTGAGACCACTGATTGGAAACAGAAATTTGTAAGTGGTCAGATAATTTATCCGTATATTTTATGCGTGCTTTTTTTGTGAATAATTTTTTTTTATTTTAAACTAATGGAATTTCCAAATTGGAAACAGTCCGAAGTGGGTAGGAGAATCCTCTAGGTCGTATAATGCGCAAAAGTCCGTCAGTAACAAATGCCTTGGTTGATTTCACTGGAGACACAGGGAGATTAAAATGTAGATTCCAAGTCACCATCTGAAAAATAGTGGACAACAACCGCTAACAAGTAACATTTAGGTATAGCTGGAATATTAAGAACAAAAATTTGTCTGACATATTGGGAGGAGGGCAGATTTAGGGTAGAATAATATGGTGATGGGTGGAGGAGAGAAGGAGAACTAAACATTTGAGGCGAGAAATGAAACCTCCCAAGATTTAAAAATGTCGGCAGAGAACCAGAGTTGATAATTTGAGGACTGTTAAAAGCTGAAGCGTACAGGATAAGTCTGATTTCATGAGTAGAGGTCGGGAAGGAAGACCGGAGATTCACCTACTCGGATGATGTGCAACACCCAGATCTACTTTCGTATAACTACCCCGGGTGGTTTCATGACTGGTGCTAGTCCCGCCAAATTCCAAAACCACAAATGTAGATTTGAAGAGATGTTTGCGGTACAACCCAAAATTTCAAATGTTAATAAAATTAAATCATACGTGATAAGATCCCATGTTAGTAAAATTAAATTAAATCATACGTGAATCATATTAATAACCAACTTCTTTAAAGCATTACATTTGCGAATACATAGAAAGCTCACAGAGTTTTTGTTTGATTTTAAATTCTTTACACAAGTCTGTCAAGTGTCACCAGATTCAGGTTATGAAAAATGATTTCACGGATACGAATATATGATAGGCATCGGTTTTTATATATTTTTTAAAAAATCTTTATATTACAATTAGTACTTCTTTTAATATTATATTCATTATTAAGTCATTTATTCTGATTTCATTTTATCGTTTCACAAACGATTATGCTGATAATCTCAACAAAATGCGTTATAGTAATACTTCGTATGAGTTTGAATTACGTAATAACGTTATTTAAACGGGTAAGCTCTTTTTCGCTTGAAAAATAAAGAGAAATAAATATTTACACGTGTGAAAGTGAAAGGTAAATAGAATATAAAATAACTCCAAATAAATTAAATTTACATTAACGTAATATATACAATAAAATGCAAATTTTAGTAAAATATTAACAACACGGCTTTTAAATGATTTCAAATTAATTTTGTCTACATTAAAAAATATTAATCATAATAGTTAACTTATTTTCACGCAAAAAGAAACCTAACATACGTAATTCCTGAAATGTATGATGGAAAAAAATCCCTTTGTATACATTACAGAAAATTCCTGGTTCCTTCATTTCTATTTGAAGTTAGTTATATTTTAAATACTGTCAAAGGTAGTATTATTATAGTGGAAATAAGGGTGATAATTTTTCTTTTTTCTGTTCTTTGAAACTTTATTTTAAAGTCTCATATGCAAACAGCAAATTTAGTACAAGCTATTTTAAAGTACTTTTTTTCTTTAGATTGTGAAGTAAATTAAGGGTAATGTAATTTAGTTTTGGTGTTGTCTTTCAATGAAAGCAGTAATTTATTTAATGAAGCGCTATATGAACGTGCTCAGTAAAGAGAAAGCTTCTAAAGACGACGTAGTTCATCTATTTAATTTGAGTAGAAAATCTGCAGAATAAAAATATGTTATTGGACTTTGTGTTCTAGTTTATACCAATACAAATTGTGTACATTGTTATAGCGTTAATTAATGTTTAGATAACGTTTACAGAAATACACATAATTATTTTATGCGTGTATTATGTAGATATACATAGAATTAGTTGATTAATAACAATGTAAGAAACGCATAGCTTTCTGTTCTGCGAGCATTTCATTGCGCATTAGATTTTTACAACTTAAAAATATTTTCAAGTGTTTGTGAACATAATTGCTTATTATTATTTTACTTATCTAATTCTTCATGAAGGTCCGAAATGCCATTTCCCATAGCTTGACATTTTTAATTCCAGAATCAGAATAAGAAGAAAGAGTTAGTAGCTTCGACGCACAAATTTGCATGTTATTTCCAGACTTACAGAAAATTATGTAAACGTGCGTCATTTATATTCCGCCTCACTTCCTTAAGTTCACTGAAGATGCTGGCAGGTGAATGCTTCAACTGCGATGTAAAATAACAATGCTATCAAGAAGAAGAGGCAAAGAAAAGAGAAAACCTCAAACACTGGTTTCAGATCTGTCGAAGCAAATTTAACGAAGTCTGTTTCATCGTTACGCATTATTCTTTCCCATAAATCTCTTCTGCTTAAAAAGAATATCTGATTCTTAATTCGTAAGTATCCCGCCTGATTAAATATGTGTGAAATACTTATAATATTTGAGATAATCACAGCTTTTATTTATCTTGAACGGTTTCGCAGACTTTACTAAATAGTGCTGGAACCATAAGTGGATTGCAAAATTAAAATCCCATTCATTGCATACGGATTTTTTTTGTTCCTTCAATTATATAAGCATATGTAACAAAAATTTTATTTTAAATCTGAACTTTTCCTTAAATTGTTTGCTTTTCACGCGAAAAAGTTCGAATCCATTTCGACAGAGAAGGTTCATAGCGATATCAAACTCCCAGACACAATCTCGATACAAAATGGTCGTTAAATGATTTTGAGCGTATTTTATAAGAACGAAATTGAACCGATTTAGATTAACGTTTTATAGTAAGAAATGGTGAATGTTAAAAATACTTAAACATGTCCGCTTTTCAGAAACACGGTTTATCGATATTTCTTCAAAGTGGTAAATAACTTTCAGACTGGTTTAAATTTCAATCAGCATTTGAAAAGCAAAAGCTTAAATTTCAGTCGCCTAATTTACAGATATTCAAACATATTATTTTGCCTACAGTAGGCTATATATAATCATATTGCCAAAGAGTGGAGAAACTAAAAGTATTAAATCAGAAAAACGTGATACAAACGTGATGAGTGGGAAGTAAAGAAAACGACAGTCCCAAATGCCCTATAGTAACAATAGTACCCATCGCAGACAAATCACTATGTGATCTAATTCTAACTTTAAGAACAATGTACAATGTTTTCAGTGCCTATTATGTACGGGAAACAATTTTCTTTCTTCGCAAATAAGGAACAACAATCACGGCGTACATTTACAGTTCAGTACTCAAAATGGATTGGTTTCCCATAAGTAATCTTATAAAAGTCTAAACATAATGAAGTGACGTTTAGATAGTCTTTTCAAATTTTTTGACTACTATTCCATAGACGTCAAAGGTAATATAATTATTTATAATTTAGTATAACTTTATGTTAGAAACCAGTTAACAGATAAAGTAGATTGATTTTTTTGATAAAAACGTATTTCTGATTTGATTACCAGAAATAGTAATCCAGAATAAATTCAAAAATAATGTATATTAGGTTAAGGAGATAGATAAATATTAAGATGACTAAAGGAACTTTGATCTAACGAATTCAAACACGTACGAAAATGTTTGTCGCTGAAATGAGGTTAAAACTTAAGGTAAGAGAAGTTTTAACATATATATGTATATATATATATATACATCATATAGCTATTAAAATTTCAAATTGTTAATATCGCCCGCAGCTGTGGGAACGGAGGGTAGTATTGGCCGGCGGGTAGTATGGGTCAATTGGTCAATCAACTATTTGGTGATAAATAGCAGCATCGTGCATAGTCTAGCCTTTTTCTACCAGCATAGTTCTGCCATGCGCAGGAAGTTTGTTTACTTCAGTTCATAGTGTTCAGTGTAAGTGATTATTGTTTGTCGGCGCGCCTTCAAGTTGCTGCCTGGAATACTTTTCACCATCACCCTGAATAATTTCAGTTAGGAATATACTTATGAAATTAAGGCTATTATTTAGTTTACTCTATTAATATAAGACACTGGTTGTTTAATTTCGTTTGCTCCAGCCTGTTTTTCTTGCAGCCATGTTATCCAAATCAATGTGGCTCGGGTAGTACGGGCCATGTCACATTCGGGTAGTATGGGCCACGTAACGCAGCTTTCTTCCAAGGCAGATTCTAGAACCACTTCTGAAGAGATCTCCAGTTCCTTCAAAGCAACACTCTCATCACAACTTTCTGATTTTGGAAAAGTTTTAAAATAAATGTCGCCCCTGCCCTCCTGCAGAGAAAAGAGATTGGTGAGTTGGAAACGAAAGGCAGAGAGAAGCGAAATAGTAACATCGACTCCGACAAAAAAAAATTTGACTGAAAGAGTGTCAGAAAATCAAAAAGTAAAAGAAAAACAGATAGGAAATAAATAAAATTTTCGAAACACAAACCAAAGATGACCGTCAAGAAGAATAAAAATGAACAAATAAAAATGTTTAATTATGAAAATCCTACACCAAGCACTTCTAAAGATAAAGTAGATGAGGAATGCATTAAATTCAGGGGAAATTATGAAGAAAACTGGATTCAGAGTAAAAATTGTGAAGGTTGGGCACATGAACTCTGTGCGGTCATTGACGACTTTTTATTTTTTATTTTTGTGATCTTTGTAAGGTAAATAAATGATAATGTAAATGACTTGTAAAACATTATAAAATTATACGAGTATTAAACAACAACAAAATATTTTTTAAATTTAAAAAAAACTAATAATTTTGGGGTGGCCCATACTACCCGACTATTTTTTAAATATTCTTCATGTAAGATTAACGCTGCATGGATTTTATGTCATGTTCGCTTCATTAATTGCTAAATATATTTTTAGTACTTAAAGAAATGTGGTTGAACAAAATTTTTAATTGCTCATAACCGATTTTAACCACAAATATTTTTTTTAATTTCATTTTTTTCTTAAGTGGTCCATACTACCAGCCGTTCCCCTACTGTTTCTTCCGAGTTTGAAAGTTTCCTGACAGTAAGCATGCCGCCTGCCTGTCACTGACGAGAAACACATAGATATGAGAAGTTTTGAATCGTCAAGTTCAGCGTAAGGAAAAATATTCCGTGATGTTGGAAGGCTGTGCAATTACTCCGTGCGAACTCTCGTAGCGGAGAAATTCAAACTGGAGGATGAAATGTCAAACTTCAAACTCAAAGAGCGAGGTGATCTAAGTGTGTCATTCGCTTGTCTAAATTTTTAAAACGGGATGTAGAGATCGAATTTAGACAGTTGATAGCAGTTGGGGGAGGGGATCGTGATACGCGAAAAATGATAGAGTCAAAGGGGAGGTGCAGAGTGGTAGATACAGTTATAAAGCTAATAGTTTAACAGTAAGACTTGAAAAAGAAAATGGACGTCAGCTGGAAAAAAAACTGAAGACAATATATTGTTCTCGGAGTTCAACCGGGTTTTGCATAATTGTAGAACGCAACGTTTCGACGACTAAAAGCTCTGTCGTCATCTTCTAGGCGAAGAACAAGTTTGATGAGCGAAGATGACTTCGCCTAGAAGATGACGACAGAGCTTTTAGTCGTCGAAACGTTGCGTTCTACAATTATGCAAAACCCGGTTGAACTCCGAGAACAATATATTGAACAACTGCAACGGGAAAGGCTTCAATCTTTGATTAAGACTGAAGACAGTTCAAGACGACCAAAATGAAGGTACCCGACGCTAGAAAGATTAAAACTCAGACTTGAAGTTATGCACCGCACGAAGCAGGATTGCGATTGTGGGAGCCTTCAATACACTGACATTCACCACAGGATAGAATTTCTTTAATTTACTATTAAGTAGTTACCGAGTCCATGGATAACTATAATATAATTAATATTAATAAATTGTGAGGAATATAAAATAAAAAATCTTTTTATTATATAAGAGTTTTCAGTTTTACGTATTTTAATTGCCTTATAGTAATCAGAACGCAGCGCCGCGACACGTAAACAGGCAGTCGTCCGGAAAAGTCAAAACTAAAAATAACGAATTATATAATACAATCAAATTCACTACTAAAGTTATACAAGTTTTTATTTCACTAAACAGGTCAAGGATTTCTTGTTATAAAAAACAAAGAAAAATGGCAATTTAATCTGCCAGAACATGGTTAGAGAATAAGGAAAGAGAAAAAATATCACTCCATGTTATGTAACCAGACAGATCTTCAAGTTCCTTCGGTACAGGAAGACATCCGACACCACAATCAAGCACCACGCAGTACTGAACAACTGTCCTAAACCCACTAACTGGACCAACTCTTACAACCAGTGACCAGAAAGTCTGAAAAAGATGTGGTCAAGTGAATTAATTTAAGTAATGGTCCTTTTTCTCTCTCTCTTTTCTATCATGTTTTAAATTCTGCAGGCGATATCGTTGGATATCTCCCTGATAATGTTATTGCTACCAGTACATCTGGCATCCGTCAGCAATTTAGCTCATAGAATTATAAATGATTCTGATTGATAAACAAATAATTTTTTTAAAAAAAACCATCAGGGTACGGTAGCTGAATCCTATTTCAAGACCAGAACAGAAATAAATTTCCTGCGTAGAACTCATGAATTGAAAAAAATGTATCACACATGAATTTTACGAAGCTAGTGTTATCGATTAAGGTTTTGTCAATAGTTTTCAGGTACTTCTGTTGCACGTTTACAGTGACTAAGTCAAAGGCAGGCCCGTGGAATGGGGAAGTGACTGCCCCGCGATGTGAAGTATGGACACCGCCTATCTCTTAAGGAGTGCTGCGTTGAACTTCCGGATACTAAACCGGGAAACTGTATGGCCTCCTAGAAGAATTCCTAGACCGGGCCGCAGGCTGAAAAAATTTTGTAAAGGCTTTGCCAAGTACGAGTAGATCTTCCACACCCGACGACGTTCCCCGGTAGTGCTGTTCCGAGATGTTACTTTCATCTAAGCGTCAAGCATCTCCCTTCCCTGCCAATCAAAATCGATTTTTTGCCGGTAACACCAGATTACCGTTCAATCACAGTGTCTCTTTCATCGCGCACTGAAAGTCTGTCCCCGTAACATCCATCAACAATTATAGATAACGCTCCATGATCCCAAGCGGGCAAATCGATAAAAATTTCTGGACTTAAAATAAATTCTTAGTATTAAAACCAATATACATAACTACATAATTAAATAAAACTCTCTAATTAAATCTACATTAGAAAAAGGTGATAATTACAACATAATTAATAAATAATAAAATATTTTTAAATTCTAATGTTATATGGGTGAGAAACGTGTATTGTACGTATCTTATTTCATTTTAATTAAAATTAGAATGACAAATAATTTGTTTCCCAACTGTTGACTTTTATGTATTGTAAATATCACAATATTTTTTATTTAAAACCACCGTTTTCTATTTAAATATTACATACTCTCACGTTCCAAATTGGCTTCGCTAAAATACAATATAAATATTACATAAGTAGTAATTTAAAATTTATAGCTACTTTAATTAAATTCGCTTGGTTTAAGAATACATAGTTTTTTTCCGAAATATGCTTGTGATAAATACAGAAACTTATACTTTAATATAGTTTTACTTATAAAGTTGTTGGAGCATGATAATACATATTTATTGACAATTACTCAGGATTTTGAGTCAAATTAGTTTAAATAATTAACAGAATTATAAAAATATTTGAACCATCGATATACAAAATGATAAAGTGTGTTTTGACCTCTATAAGAAAGACAAAATTAGATTATCTGAACGATACGTCATGTAAAAATAGATCACTTAGTACAATAAGAGGTTCAGCATATATAATATCAGTCAAAAAATTTTACACTGATAATTATTTTTCTCACCAAACCAAAAATATATCAACTTTCCATCATATATATTTTTAATTATTTAGGACTATGTAAGTACTTCTACTGAATGTATTCAAATAATTATGTCAATTTATTTGAAAACAGCCGCAAATAAGTTTATATTTAAATATATGATAAAATATTTATTTATTACGAATTAATTAGATGCATCAGTAGTTAGAATGTAAAAACTGAGTTGTTAGAAAATAAATTCGAATCAGAGAAATAAAAATTAAAACATTTCTTTATTGAAACTACTTAAATATAATTTCCAAAATAAATATTACTTATAAATTTATTTTAAACATATCTCTGATACTTAAAATAATGTCAGGAAATTTGGTTTTGTAATAAAGTTATTATGATGGAGTAAAAGCACTTAGGTAAAAGCGTTAATTACAACAAACTACTTAACATTGGTTATTAAGGAAAAGGTTACGGTCAAAAGTCCATTTTCCCGAATTAATTAGTGACATTTTTCCTTATATGACGCTGGTGGTTGCAGGGCAAATGGAGCATCCACTGCACATTGGCGGTCCTTTTTGTTTTTGGACTCGTGAATCCAATTATCTCGCAACAACAACTGCCGGCCACTGGAAAATGTTTTGTCTACCATGTTATTGGCTCTGATATTCCGATGGGGGAAAAGGAGAGGCTTTCTCCTGCATGGTTGTAAACTGAAGTTCACGAGTACTCGTAAAATATTTCAACTGCATGCATAATTTTTTCTTCGTTATAGAGATGCGATGAAATAGCAGTCCCTTTAATAACCACTAGTATAGTTGAATAAATTATCAATCATTTCCATATTTATATCATGACTTCGCCTAAATTCATCTACCTTATAAGTCAGCCTCACATAAAAAACTAAACACGTGTTCCTAAGAACAGCCTACATTTTGATGTATTAATTGTTACTGCCTGAAAATTAATTTAAGGATGTTTTTATAAATTTAATTTTCTTAATCTATAGTAAGACGTGAGTTTTTGCTGTCATATCTATTTTAAAAACAACTGAGATTCAACAATTACTTCCTTATAATAAGAATATTTAACTTACAAATAGGTATTATATATTTAATGTATTCTATTGTTCTCTATTTTTTAATTATATGAATTACAAGAAGAAGCTAGGTTTCATACGAAAAGTATTTATACTCAAATATTCAAAATGTATTTAAGATCTACATCGAAGGAGTTAATAAACAAATTATGTGATAAAATAAATATCGCACAAAGTTTGTGGCAACCTTGTTGCTTTCGTCAGGTGGAAAAACTCATTAGAGCTTTACTATTTAAGCAGAAACGTTCTGTGGTAATTATTTTGTCATTTCAATTTGACTATTTAGTGGCTTCTTCATTATATATGTATTAATTTTCATCCAATACAGACGCTTTTATATTTTCACCAATGAAGATAACTAATTGAACATTAGATTGTTTTTGAGAAATACATATGCAAACGAACCCTTACTCATTCAAATAAAACATCAAATTTCATTGAAACTTTATATTACATGTTTGTATAAAGAATTAATCATGTAATTTTTCTCCTATATTTACAGTGTAGGTTTAATTTTTTTTACCAATTCACCTCGATTAGATTATCTCTAATTTTAATTTTTAGTTTTGGTTATGGATTTATTTTTATACCTTTTCGTTTGACTTATCAAATTAAATAAGTAAGTTCATGTGTTTTTTTTAAAAAAAAGGTTAAATAACATATCACGTATCAGAAACCCTGTCCAGTGAAACTCGTGTTTCTCCGCGACTTGTATGCAACACGCAGGTTTTCTCGTCCCTGCTGACGATGCGGTAGGGTCCCGTGTAAGGCGTACAAAGGGAGGCCTTTATACCGTCGTCACGGAGAAAAGCATGGGTGCAAGTCGCCAACTCCTTGAACACGAAGCTTCCTGGTCGGGAGCGTCGCGAAGCCGGTGTGGGCCGTATGTTTGTTGTTGCCTGGCGGACCCGCTCGATGAGTGACGTCGGGTCGCCAAGCTCGGGTTCTGCGGTGAAGAATTCGCCGGGCAGACGTAGCGGTTCTCCAAACACCAGTTCGGCGGCTGATGTCTGCAGGTCCTCCTTGAAGGCGGTACGAATCCCGAGCATGACGACCGGGAGGGCGTCGAGCCAGGAGGCGCCTTCATGGCACATTATCGCTGCCTTCAGCTGCCTGTGGAGCCGTTCTACTAGCCCGTTAGCCTGTGGGTGGTACGGCGTCGTGCGGGACCTCTGCCAGCCCGTGTACTTCCCCAGTGCCTGAAAAAGATCGGACTCGAACTGCCGTCCTTGGTCCGTAGTAACACGCTCTGGGCAGCCATAGCGCGAGATCCAGCCGTGGAGCAGGGCGTTGGCCACATCTTCTGCGGTGATTCGCTCCAGTGGATAAGCTTCTGGCCAACGCGATGCACGGTCGATCGCCGTCAGGAGGTAGCGGTAAGAGCCTGCTGGCGGCAGTGGACCCACGATGTCAATGTGTATGTGACGGAAACGAGCTGACGGCGTCGTGAAGTCTCCCAGTGGCGTGTGGACGTGCCGTGTAATCTTCGCGCGCTGACATTGCAAACACGCCCGAGTCCATACGCGTATGTCTCGTTTAACCCCGGGCCAAACGAAACGCGACGTAATCAGGCGCGTGGTAGCGCGTGTGCCGGGATGGCTCAGGCCGTGGACCGCGTCGAATACCTGTCTGCGACTTGGAGCTGGGACGACTAGGCGTTGGCGACCCGTCGATACATCACATAACACCCGGAGGTCGAGTCCTGGGACATCGACGTGGCGGAGCTGGAGTGCTGTGCTGCCGGCTAGCAGCTCGCGTAGCTCGTCGTCCTCGGCTTGCTGCTGGGCGATGCGGCTGAGATCCACCGGGCTATTGGCTGCTGTCAAAGCTTCGACGCGGGATAACGCGTCGGCGACTATGTTTTGGGACCCATTGACGTGCCGAATGTCCGTGGTGAACTGCGAGATGTACGTCAGGTGGTTCCTCTGAACGGGCGGGAGTCTCTCGTTCTGCTGCTGATAGGCAAAACATATGGGCTTATGGTCAGTAAATATTATTGTGTGTTGAGCCTCCAACGCGTGACGAAAATGCCGGACCGCCAAAAAGATGGCGAGTAGCTCCCGATAATATGCCGGCCACTGTGTTTGCTGCGGCGTCAGCTTCCGGGAGAAGAAACCCAACGGTTGCCACGCTCCTCCCACTTGCTGCTGCAAGCTGGCGCCGACTGCATTCTGCGACGCGTCGGTGAAAAGCCCGAGCTGTGCCGTAGGGTCCGGGTGAGCCAGCATCGTTGCGTTGGCGAGCGAGGCCTTGCATTTCTCGAAGGCTGCTGTACTGAGTGGGTTCCAGGGCACAGGGTGGGTGCCGCGGAGACCTGAGAGAGCCTCCTGGAGCTCTGCTTGATGCGCCGCTGCCTTGGGAAGGAAACGACGATAGAAATTTATCATTCCCAAGAAGCGACGGAGCCCTCTGGCGTTGGATGGGCGCTGGAAATCGCGCAGTGCGGCGACACGTTCTGGTACGGCGCTTACGCCTTCCGAGGAAACGTGGTAGCCGAGGAAGGTTACGGCCTGCTGGCCCAGCACGCTCTTTTCCACGTTGACGATTATGCCGTGCTGCGACAATCGGCGGAAAACGGTTCGCAGGTGTTCCCGGTGTTGCTCTGGAGACGCGCTGTAGATTAGAATGTCGTCGATGTACGGGAAGCAGAAGTCCAGCCCCTGTAACACTTCGTCCATAAACCTCTGGAACGTTTGTCCAGCATTTCTCAGTCCAAAGGTCATGAACGGGAATTCGAACATCCCGAACGGCGTGGTTATGGCCGTTTTCGGGATGTCCGTCGTGTGCACCGGAATCTGTGTGTATGCCTTAACGAGGTCGAGGACAGAATATATTTTGCTTCCTCGAAGGCTCATAGCAAAGTCCTGTACGTGCCGAACGGGATACCTGTCTGGGACGGTTCGCGCGTTCAGCGCGCGATAATCACCGCATGGGCGCCATTCTCCGTCTTTCTTCTTAGGCACGAGATGCAGCGGCGATGCCCACGGGCTCTTCGATCGTCGCGCGGTCCCGTCGGCGAGCATGGCCTCGAATTCTGCCCGTGCGATGTGGAGCCGCTCCGGTGCCAGGCGTCGTGGTCTACAGGAAACTGGGGGTCCTGGCGTCGTCCGGATGTGGTGAACCGTGGTGTGACGAACAACGCGGGGCGCGCCGGCCGGGCGCGTGAGCTCCGGGAATCGGCTCAGGAGGTCCTGGTATGGCGAGCACGTCGTCAGCACCCTGACGCTGGGTTGCGGCGATCGGTCCTTATTCGCGCTTACGACGCGGCCCGTCGTCCCGTCGAGCAGGCGCCCGCTTCGACAGTCCGGTAGAAGTCCAAAGTGTGCCAGGAAATCAGCGCCGATTATTGGCAACGCGACGTCCGCGATGACGAAACGCCATACGAACACCCGGTGCAGCCCCAGGTCGATTCGCATGGGTAGGCAGCCGTACGTGTTGATAGTACTGCTGTTCGCGGCGCTGAGCTTGTAGTTGGTGACCGCGCGCTGGCCCTTGAGTAGGTTGCGCGGGAAGCAACATAAGTCGGAACCGGTGTCGACTAGGAACCCATGTCCGCTGGTGTGGTCCCTAACGACGAGACGGCGTCCACTGGATGGGCAGCCGGCAGCTGCAATAGCCGGCTGCCTTACTCGTTTCCCTGGGTGTAGCTGCACGGGGGTTCGCAGCGTTGAGCCCGGCTACCGAACCGTCTGTGGTACCAGCATTTCCCGGTGCTGGCGTTGTCGCGGCGGCCACGCTGTTGTTCGGGCGGCTGACGGCGTGCTGGCGGCCTTCGTTCGCCTCGTAGGGCTGCGACTTCCGCGGTGAGCGCCTCCAGGCGCTGCTCGAGGCTAGGGGCTGATGGGCCGTGGAGTTCATCTGCCTGATTGGTGGACTGTGAGCTCGTGCTGGCAGCGTGGACGTGCGGTGGAAGACCGGGTGTTGGAATCTCCATAAGCCTGTCAGCGATTTGGGCGGCCGTGGCGAGCGGTGCGTCTATATGACTTTGGACCGCGACCTGTACGTAGGCCGGCAGGCGCTGCAGCCACAACGTCCGCAGGAAATCGTCCGACACTTGAGTAGGCCCTACTAGGCTGCGGAGGTACCGCAGGAACTGCGACGGAGATCTGTCGCCAAGTTCGGCTTCGCTGAGCAGCAGCCGAGTTCTTCGCTCTTGTGAGGGCGAAAGTCTCTGTATCAGAGCTTTCTTTAAACACTCGTACTTGCCTGTTGCTGGCGGGTTGACGAGGATGTCCTGGACTTCCGCAGCCCATCTTTGTTCGAGGTGAGCTGCGATGTGGTTGAACTTGGTGGCGTCCTGCGTGATGCCGGCGATGGCGAATTGGCTTTCCGCCTGGGCGAACCAGACGTCCGTATTGTCCGCCCAGAAAGCCGGCAGCTTCGGTGTGATCCTACAGACCTGTGCTGCGTCATGGTGTTGGCCACGTGGATCCTCCTTCAGCCTTGCGATCTCCTGCTGTAGCTCGGCGATTTTGTTGTTCAAAATGTCCATCGTAGGGGTCACCAATATAGGAGAGACTCGTGCAGGGTTAGGATTCCCGGAGCCGGGAGTAATAAGCCTGGTCTCCTAAACTAAAACTTTATTCCACCACGTGGTGCGACTCTGGCCGTTGTCGGGAAGCACAGGTAATGTCTCGCGCGAGAGCCGGAAACAGAATGGCGCTCTCCGTGTGCACGCTGTAGGAGCTCGGTAGGGTCCCGTTACTTGGTGGGGAGCATTGTTTGCATCCCCTAACGGGACGCGTAACGGGACCCTCTTGCTCGCGTGGGGACACGGAATATTCGTCCCCACAGACTTATCAAATTAAATAAGTAAGTTCATGTGTTTTTTTTAAAAAAAAGGTTAAATAACATATCACGTATCAGAAACAAAATATGTGTCTATATAATTTTACTCCCGCTTTTTATGTTCATTGTTTCTTCTGTACATTGGTATGTATTCCAATGATACTCAAAATAAAGTTATGCTTGATGTTTATTGAAAGTAGTTGCTTCCTGATCCACAATTTACGAAAAGATTGTAATGCATTCGCGTTCATTTCTTGGGCGCGAAGCAAATGCTGTTTCAATATTTAACATATTATTTGTTTTAGTACTGTATAAAGAAAATCTTAATTATATTTACAAAGAAATTTAAGACGAACATCCTTCAAATGCAAAGAACTTCAAACTTAACTGCAAATATGAAAGCTTCTTACTTGGTAAGAAAAATTCTAGAACCATGCCTAAATTATTTGATTTTATAGTAATTAAAATACACTAAATTTTATTTAATTATACAAGTAGTTAAATACTCTAATGGTAGCCATGACATAGTACAGTAAAGCCACATATGTAATAGCAAAGCATTGACTGTAAATATTATTATTTAATTATATTTTTTAAAATAACGTTGTCGTTATGGGTAAAGATTATTTTACATATCTATGCTGACTAGTTTAAATAAATATTTCAAATAGGAAACGGATAGTACTGTTAATAAACCGGTTATATGGAATTCTATCTAATTTAACTAGACTGTAAGCGATTCAAAACTTAAAACAATAAATTTATATTCATATTTATCAGAGAGAAAGTTTTATTTTATACACGAGGGTAGAGTGAACAGGTTAACACATTTATCAGTTGATTACCATTGCTCGTAATCCTTTCGTTTGGATAAGGGCGAAAAATCTGCAGCTCCCAGCAATAAAAAAATTTATGGAATTGTATTTCTTCGATCTTGGGATGTAGACCGAAGACCGCAGACTCACTGCAGGCCATTTTCCATCCGGCAGCTCGGAAGAACAATAAATCTCGTGTCTGCTACAGACAGATATTTATTAGGGTCAGGCTTTGAACTACAAGAAATTTAATATTAGCATCCTTGGCGCGAGTCTATATACGGTAACTGAGTCACGCAGAAGTTCCATTAGATATATTAATAACTGTCATCTGACTGCATGCCTCCAGGCTTTACACGCGATATGCAGACAAATAACAAGCACCTCTGAAGCCAAATACTCTCCAAAACATAAATCTATACTCGATAGAAGCTATGTTTAACCAGAGATATTTTTGTTTGTTACTCGGTAGAATGGAAACCAAAATTAATTTCAAACCCTCGTTAAATTTTCCATTCGTAGCTGTAGTCCAAATGTTTACGATTTCAGTCTCATATAAATACGTTTCATAATACCACATAACTTAATTTTCTATGGGACTTCCTATTAAATTTGTAATTGGTCATTTTATGAATATGAATAACAATGCATAAAATAATTAAATGTGGTAAAAACAGGCTGATAAATAAATTCATTGATTTAACTAAACGTTACATTAAAAGATAATAAACTACAGTTAAAATTATAATTTAAAGTAAAACATCAGTTTCTTCCACAAATATTGGACCCGTTTAAATTATAATTAATATAAACTGTAAAGAAACACGTTCAAATGTAGTCCAAACATGTTAAATACAAAACTATCGATTAATTTATGCATGTTGTAAAATTTAAGTATTCTTAAATAACTTCCAATGCCGAATAAATTCATTCCGAATGTTTATTGGCCATATTTAATTTATTTTATAAATTATAAAGAGTCATATATCTTATTCAATTCTAAATAACAAGTTTTTTAAAAAACATTCAACATAAAAGGCAACTATATCATAAGATTAGTGACTCAAGTAAATAGCAAGTATAAATCATAAATTAATTGTGACAAAATATAGTTTACTATTATTTCTTCAGTACTTAGTATTAAATTCAGTATCAAGAATGTTACTTCATCTTAACCACATAAACAGTAGCAATTTCTTATACTTGTTCGAGAAACAGGATTTATTAATCAGATTTATGGAAACTAATTTAAACTCGCAAGTTTATAGCCTAAGGAGCCTAAAACGTTGCCGTGTAGGTGTTTCACTGTAATGAGTTTATTGTGACTACTAAGTGCTTCCAGAAGTTTACAGAATCAAAATGAAAGATCAGTCTACTTCACCATCGAGCGGGTGCTGTATATGAAATTTATAATAGTTAATGGTCTTCAGACAAAATTTCAATTAGTCCTGAATATAGCTGTTGTGTATTTGTGCTTCTGAGTAAAATAAATTTGGTTAATTATTTCTTTGTTCTGTTACATTTATAAAACAATTCATTACAAACATTATATTGGTAAATTATCTCTCCAAAATCCATATTCTTCTTAAATACTTAACTTCATGACGAAGCTCGAATCTTAGGCAACTTGTTGAAATAACAAAGTTTCTTTACCGTAACAAGAGTTTATTACTAGTCCTCTTCTCAGGAAAATCTTTTACAATCAAATCAATTATATTAAATTTGATATTATTCCATTATGTTATAAATGTATGATTAAGAATAACAGTTTTCTTCTTCTTGTCATATTCATATTCGACATGTTAAATATAATTGTATTTACCTTTATGTATGTGAATCACAAAATAATTAATACTTTTGTTTTTTAATTGATAATATATTATATAAAAAGTAATAGTTTTAGAATTGTAGATGTATATGACCAGAGAGACGAAAGCTCCTAACTATAAAAGGCGAAACTGTTGAAGCAGTATTTGGTCATTCTTTAGCAGTATTTGGACATTCTTTGAATAAAGTTGTCTGGTGCAAAAAAAAAATAACTCGTTGTTACAAATAGAATATAAAGTAGGTAAGAAGAACACTGGGACGAAGATTTAACCACAACAAGACGTAGGCGTTATGTTATTCGATGATACGATTTGTAATATGTCGACACACTTCTCGCCAAAACACTTTTATTTATTGTAAATAATATAATAAATGACCTATTCGCGTATTGACATATATTCTTCATTTAGAAACGGCGTGTAATTAACTAAAAAATAAAAATAAAAATTTTGATTTTCTTAAAACAGATAAATAAAACCTTTCCCATTCTTTTTACTATTGAAGGCTTTTTATAGACATTTATAGGCATTTAGAAACAAATTCAACGGTAAGACTTGAACCTGGGTACGTGTGGCTTCAAAAATTTGTTTTCGTAACAACTCACCAGTTGAGAGTTAATTTTTTTTGCCAAAGAAGCGCTCTACATAAAATATTTTCTGAGTTTTGCAATCAAACAGAATCTCTCACTTATATTAAGTATAATTTTATCTATTTTTGAAGATAAAAAATATTATACAAGACAGTTTAAAAATTATTTAGGGCTATCGGCGGACAATTAGTATAATGGAAACAAACGTATTAATATTCTATAATGGAAAGAAATACTAACAGGCAATGATAAAATGTAGAAAATTTACTTTGCATACGTTCAATCTTTTATGGTGTATGGTACAAGAATGTTAACTGTTCAGAAAATGATTGTTAGGTTTCATCAAGAGCATCGTACTGTCGATTTAAAAATTATTTGTAATTATTTCATCTGTGTATTAACAGATAATTCAAATGCCTACAAGATCAATACAAGTATCAAAGTTATCTTATGCATTTTTTTAAAATAAAAGAAAAAGAAAAAAAGAAAGAATTTCATTATCGTGAAAAACTATTTCATAATAATCTGAAGGTAATAAGGATTAAAAATATTAAAAATAAAATACAAAGATTAACAATATGAATTAGTCATTAGCCAATAAAGAAACTGAAGAATTTAATTCCGTTGGATATAGCTGTTTAAAAAGTTCTCCAGAGATTTACAGTAATATTCTTCTATTTTGTGTTAATAGTAAATGTGAACTAATTTATCAAAGGTGTGAGTTTTAATCTTTAAAAACAATTCATTGCTGCAGACAATTGATTCATGTTGATATTAATTTTGGTAAAAAATATTCCAGACTCATTCCATATTCTATAGTTTCTGAAAAAGAAACTTTTTGATATTGTCATAATAATCCACAAAATTGGATTCTACTTTTATCTTATATAACAAAACATTTATTACGCGACCTCAAATGAAATGTTTTTTGTTACAGTTGAACTAAGCTATGAAATTTAAAAATTATTTTTATCAACTTATAATGAAAGAACCGATACACTATAAGTATCTGAATTAATTATAATCAATTGGATGTTTTTATCTTGAACACAATTAATTGCAAAATAATATAGGGACTAACGTGTGAATAAATTGATAATTTAGGGATAACGAAAGCATTTTTCATTAAATTTTTGTGTTATTTAGCAGAGTTCGGTTAATAATAAATTAATTTTTGTGTTGCACTTAATTATTATGAGACACTACTTTAATAAATTTGAGCCTAAAATAAATACTGGAATTCAATTTTCTGCCAGAAATCTTTTCCACAATTTAGAGCCGAAATGCATAATTAATTTAAAACTCAGTTTATTCTTGTTTGTTAACATTAATTATTAATTTACTAAATTAAGTATGCTTAAAAATATTTAGGGTCTTTCTTACCATATCAAATGAACAAAAGGAAAAGGCGTCATGCATTCAATGCGGTTCAAACATTGCGAATACGTAACGTTTTATTGATGTTGAAGCCGTACAGCTAAATAGCTTAACGACTTTTCAGGTACACTGGATTAATTTAAATTAGAAATTCTCGTGCTGAAATGGAAGCTAATTTGAAAAGAGAAAATAGAAATCGACCGAGGTTTTTCATGTAGATAAGAATTCTTCGCAAAGAGAAAATAAATAACACGTCAATTTATGCATAATTAAAACAAACGTAATTTGATTATAAGCGCAATCGCTGATTAAATGTATACCTTTTTTGCGTTTCCTTAGAATGGATTTATAAAATACAAAATTGAAATTGTTTATGTGATATATTGTAAAAGTGAGAAACGTAACATAATTGACTCATTAAGTTATTAATTTGTACCAATAATCAATTTCCTGATATATTCATTAAATACAGCGCCGGTAAACTATATATATATATATATATATATAAGAAGTAGAGAATGACATTTCTGCGTGTTGTTGATTATGTAGTAATAAAATATTTTTGACTTATAGTAAAGAATGTTTAAATGGTCATGAAATATATCTTATTAATAAAATACAAAACGTCTCCGTTAAACTATACTATAAAGAGGTAGCCAATTAAGAGACAAAATTAAGTGATAAAATAAATACCAAACAACGTTTCTTGAATCCCTGTGCTTTCGTCATTATTAATTGGCTACTTGTTTATGTCATTAAAATATTTATCTTTGAGTATCACGTAAACGACACTTAAACTAGTAAAATAAAGCATTGCTGATTTGTTCATATTTAAATATTGTTAACTATGAATGATCGGTAACTACTTTAAAAATGTATATGTTAGATGTTAATAAATTCAATAGTTATTTCAAAATTATAGGTGACAAGTTGTAAAATTGATGAACACAATTTTTATATTGCAATAAGAGCGTCTTGTGATTATCAATTCAAGCGCAATTTTATTGCTGGTCATTACAAAATATATTTCTTTTGTTGGTGTCCAGTTTTGTGAACAATATTCTTTTGTTTAATACTGATCCTCTGGATTAAAAAGGACGTTTGAATTAATTTAGGTGAAGTTTGCATACGTGCTTTGGGTCCCCCAGCAACTGACGTGAGACAAATATGATATGTCAGACTGCCCCTGCCACTTGCCTAAGTTATAAGCCACGAGTGAGAATTTAATTAAACTACACACAGCTTGTACAGTACTGGAGACTGTTATAGTTAAACGCCGAAGACAAAGTACTGCTCTTGTCACTTTCGTAATCGATGTTGCTTTCAAAACGTACCATTTAATCGCTAATACATCATTGAATATAGGCCTAAATGTAAAAACATACTTTCCGACGCGTCATATTGATTTTAAAATCAATTCATTGGTACAGACCATTGATACATGTTGCTATTTAATATAGTGTGTGTTTCTCTTTTCGCCCCTGAATAGGAGCCTGTAAATTAGACTTATGTTAGATATTTCACAGTCCTTACCTTCTACGGTTTATACACACACACACACACACACACACACACACATATATATATATATATATATTGTAATATACAAATTACTGGTATTTAATTAAATGAAAGAATATAATTTACAAACAAACAAATTTATTATCAATGTTTAAAACAATTACACAATTTTAAAATATATCTCAAGGTCTCTACTGGGTTTGATAATGGTGAATCATTTTATTTCTCAACTTAAATACAAATTCCATTTAAAAGAAAAAAGATTCACTCGTCAATTAACTAGGACGAAATTTAATTGTCAACGAAATTAAACTGAAAATATAGATTTTTAATTAACAAATTTTAATCAAAAGAAGAAAACGAAATCTGACGACTATCTTTTAATCAGGTTTACATAATTAGTTGTTTTTATATTGTTACTCACGGCAGCATTCCATGATACCTTGTAATTGACGAAACACTATGGCGAGGCTTTGCACAACTTCTAAAACTCACAGATTCTTAAATTTCTATTTTTAGATCAAAACTCAGGAACCAGAATGATCCTCCTTTCGTCTTTCTCTCAGTTTACTTCTGCTAATTCTGCCCGGGTATGTTCACAAGTCTGTTTGTGCTTAGCAGGTTTCGTAGTTATGCTCGAGTGAATATTTTGTCTTGAGCAAAATGTTCATGGACCAATCAACGCTGTTGATCGGTAATTCTTGATGTTTCTCTGCAAATTTACTTTAAATATTTGAAATTGTCTTGTCTATTTCCAACACGACCAATTTCTGTCGTGTCTGATGGCCAACTGCTTCTACTTAACTTTACTTTTTAAAAGAATATCTCGTCTATTTTAATACGACCTGTACTTGATCAAACCTTCCAGCCAACTGAACAACCGTCTCGCAATTTTCAGCGCGCATACCTCTTCCGACAAAGGAAACCGTGCTTGGCTACATTGTTGCTATGTTCTGTACCGCCGCCACAAAAGATTTCTCTAACAATTTATATTTTAAAATTCACAATTAATTTCTTAATTAATATATATATATTGTAATAATAATAAAAGGTAATTAGAGAATTAATAATTGGGCAATTAAAGTAAATTGTTATCGGCGAGAATACAAACACAAAAATGGGTAAGAACATGTACAGGCCGGCTTTGTCGGCGGCGAGCGTTTAAGTTACGGGGTTTACTGGCAGTTGCACACAGAATTTCATCGAGTAAAAGTTGCGGGCAGAAATTCATCAAGTAAAGTCACGGGCAGATTTTCATCAAGTAAAGGTCGCAGGCTGAATTTTCAATAAGTAAAGTCGCAGGTAGAACTTCATCAAGAAAAGACAGTTACAAAAATTTCGTCAAGAAGAGCTGGTCACTAACATTTAAACAGAAAAAGTTAATCTGAGGAGAACTATGAGAGTGTGATTCAGGAGGCTGATAATCAATTGGTCAGTAGGTATCGGTAGAACTTTGGAGAAGGAGTGGATAACATTCTGATTTACCCTTAATCAGAACGACAGCTTAAATATTGGCTGGAGAGAGAGAGGGACTTAAAGCAGAGGTCCGCAGTGTTGTACGGAACAATTGTGTCAGGTGGAAGATACAAAAGTTTTGTAAAGCGATTTAAAACAAATTAAATTCTGTGAAACGATGGCCTGTTACATGTGAATAGTGTACAGTATATCAAAGAACCCAAACAAATGACTGGTACCAATATAAAACTGTAAGTACAGAGAAACGTTATAAATTTTATTGTAAACGTTAAATAAGGATAAATCGTCAGATTTCGGATTCAATTTCATTTGTTGTTCTAATTCTAATCAAGTTGAATGTTGTAAAATTTGTTTGTTAATTTTTAAAGTAGGAAAAGGTTTTTTCTTTGTTTAAAAGGCCCAATTAACGACCGTGAGATAAGAGTAAAGAAGTTTGTGAATTAGTAAAAACATTAATGTAAAATAATCACAACAAGAAAATGTGTTACTATTAATTTAAATAAATCAATTGTTTTCTGGGGTTTAAATTCTGTAATCATTTAATATCCTTTCATTTAAATTTAATAAATAAATTCACCCGTTAATTAATAATAATAATTTAATTTTACTTGAATATTACAATTTGGTCCTCAACGTGAGGCTATTTCTTTTAATTATTTGTGTATTAGACAAAATGGCGCATCAAGGTGTGGCCAACCATTTAATTAATCAGTTGTGTATTACAATATATATATATATATATATATATATATATATATATATATATTAGTTATTTCATAAAAGTATACTATATTCAATTTTGTACTCTATTTACTAAATATCAATTAAATATTTATTTCAAGATATATGAAAAATAATTTTATAGCGTCTGTTTAATTAATTAATTAATAATTAAAATGTCTATTACCATTTCGAAAGACAATTACTTTATCTTTACTAACAACAATCTATTGCTACATATGCGTCTTATATCACAAATCCGCCGCCTGTCACTTTTCTATAGTATATCCTAATGGACATGCATCAGATTGCGTTCCCCTCTTTGCACTTCACGTATTAGTATAAATTTTAGTAATGATCAGGAACTTTTCATAACTAGAACGGTTTAGGTTTTAGATTTACTAATGTTGCAGTTAGAACATTTGAAGGTATTATAACCCAACTAAACTTTGAAATGGATACAGTAACCTAATTCATATTTTGTCGTCTACTTTGCCTACGAATAACATAAGTGTCATGCATAATGTTACTTGGTGAAATAATGGTAGATCGTGTGATTCCGTACGCCAACACACGCTCCCTATAAAAGTTTTGTGATTTTATAGCACAGAGATGCCCGAAAATATCCATAACGTCCCTTGTTTCATAAAAATAACATTCCCCGAGAAGACAATCGAGTTGTTAAATGAAAAACTGCAAGAAACTTTGCCAGAAATTTAATTGGAAGGAGCAGCAACCGATATAAAATCTCCTGAAAAAATATATTCGATTTAGCTCTCAGCGTTTCTTTTTTTTACTTTCAATCACACTGTTGATAATGGTCAACTTTAATATATTTCATTAGGTATGAATTTCATGATATATTACTCAAAGGGCCTTATAAAGTGCTAATTGATCATTCTGAACGAAAATAAAATCTATGATTCTTAGTAAATTCCAAGAAGTTACTAATCCGCTGCCTCAAATCATTTAGTTGTCGAATTCCGTCACGAGCGTCACTGCATATGCAGTACTTTATTAATTTTTTAATATAAATACGACAATCGTCTTAGAAAATTTAATTTAAGTGATCCGCGATCCAAGTAGGGAACTGATAAAAGGACTTGCCATGACTCGTGAGTTATTAATCCGAGTATGAGACTCCAAAAATTTACTGCCTCAGGGCCTTGATTTTCGTCTGGGTTCATTAGTTTATAACGACAAAATATTATCAGCCGCTCAGTCACAAGTCTCCTTAATTCTTATTGAGTGTTGCTACAGGATTCATCATCTTACATTCTTCATACTATCTTAAATATTAATCAAAGAGAACTAATTTTAAAGTTTCAGAATTTCAGTATACATTGTTAGTGAAAAAAGAGTGCAATTTTGGGCAACTCACATTTTAAGATCTCGTTGGCCATTGTAAACACCGGGCTATGAACACCAGTTCAATCGCCGCCCGAATAGTGCTATACTAGTTACGAACGACATGACTGATTAATGAAGAATGAGTGAGTGAGTGAGAGCGAGTATTTACTTGCACTCCTTAATATATACGTGAGAAACCACTGAATAGCCTTTTGCGACCGGGCACGCGCGGTTGCACGAAGAAAAAAATTAGTCCTGTTAATGCCGATAAAATACTACTCCCGTACATTCCTTAACACACACATGCAAATATATATATATATATATATATATATATATATATATATATATATAGAGAGAGAGAGAGAGAGAGAGAGAGAGAGAGAGAGAACTTTGAAGAATAAGCCCTCACGTACTATATATATATACAGTTAGTTCTACAGTTAGTTTCTAGTCCCTGGCAGATCTGGTTAAAGCAGCGGTTTTCCTTAACTCCGCAGTCAACCTCGCACCCTAGAGATGCGTCCGACTGGGTTCGCTCTTGAAACTTGTGTGTCCTGAAACAGATCGCGTATTTCCGAACTTCGTAGTCTTCAAAAGCTGCTCAACTTCGGGAGTTTCTTGCAAATATGTATTAAACTAGGTCCGTTAAAGCCATGGTCGTCTAACGGCCCACGCTATCCCTAGTCACTGTTGTTCTGCACTTCACCTCCGCAGGACATAGCATTGTCAAAGCTAGGGACCAGTAAGAGGCGTCCCTCACAACACAAGCCAAATTCCCGTTTAAATTTGCCGTAATTGTTGTAGTGGCCGGCGTGTTAATATTTTAAATAGTATTGGTTACAATAATACAAAAAAAAACTTAAGGAAGATATCCAAATAACGGATTATGAATATTAAATTAATAAATGATATCTGTTCACAGCTTATAAGAACTAAATAAAATAGCCAATTTAACAGACCCTTGACAATTAAAAACACAACGTTTCGTCCACCAATTATGAATATGTGATTTTTATGGTCATTTTTTAAAAAATTATGCTTTTTAAATGTCATTTCGGGAAATTATTAGAGTCGTTATTCATTAAACGCATAGTGAAATTTTAATATTTAAAATAAACTAAATATAGTGTCTACAATATTTTGCTTGTTATAAATTTTCTACTAACAGTTTTATAAAGTTATGAACTAGCCACGATATTATATGACCAATTTGGCGTAAATTGTTATGGAATCTTCTTTTGAGGACAGAGGGGTATAAAGTGTGATGGCCTACAAGGGGGAGTCAACACGCAATGTGAAGAACGTTTTGTGGCGCCGGAGGTTTTTATGATAAGAAAGGAATTGTGGAAATTATGAGACGCCCTTTTGTCTTGAGTGGGAAAAATATTCTTTCAACTGGCGAGAATTCTAGAACCCAAAATCTTATAAGTCGAATTAACCTTCGTGCTGTTTTAAAAGTTTCGGCAATTTATTTTATCAACTTCCGTATTTCTTATTATAATATACATTATACGTATGACATTGACAACACGAGACATACTAGTAAAGTTAAAATTATAAAATTTTGAAGAATCTCACATATAAAATACAGAACTTGTTAACAATAAAGTGAATATTAATCTTGGAATAATATAACTATTCCTTTAACCATTAATCAAATTATTTTGAGTTCATTCCAATTTAAATTGTGTAACATCAGGTTATAATTCACTTAAAATTTCATTAAAAATGGATTTTAAAATCTAAATATTAACTATTTGATGTACACGGGCGTTTAAAATATGAAAGGAACAATTTTAAATGCGAAAATTGTTATTTGTATTTAGTACATGTAACAATAAACGTTGTCGAATTTTCCAAAATTTTCCTGAAAATATTTCATGCATTCGACTGTATTTCTCTTCACTGATCTTTCATGTCTTATTCTGTTCACGTAATTTGATTATTCAATACAAATTTGTGAGCCACAAATATTATGTATATTTATCCAAATGTTGTAACCTAAATGTGCTCTCGTCACAGTTCTTCATAAAAAGCCGAATATTGTTCATGCTTGGTTATAGTTTAATGACGCGATAACTTGTGAAGTGTTCTTGGAAGATTGATCTTCCCTGTAACAGTTCTCGGCTGGAAGTTTGATTCTCTTCGCCTCATTGACCACTAACATTTTGTAACAAAACCGGATCTCATGAAACTTTGAAACACACACATTGTACAACGACCATATTTAGTGATTTCCAATAAATTCGGAGAAAGGGCTAGAACCGCGTGCTTAGTGCAGTAAAACTTTTTTCAACTTCTAATTATTGATAATTGGATATTATTAGTAAGTATCGAACGGAAGGAGGTGAAAAACTTTGTGTTTCATTAATCTGAATAAAAATAATTCCTTTAAATTTAAAAAATATTTGTCTTAAAATAACAGGGTTCTCTATTAACATATATATTGTTTTACGTTCCATGAAATATATTTTTATATCCAATATATACTTCTAAGAAATCAGCAACACCTTATCATTCTAGTTCTTGGCGATGGATACACCATTAGAGCCTCTCACTTGATAAATTTAAATTGAAAGAAGAATACAATTACAAACACACTTTGATTTATATAGGTTGCACTTTAGAATTAATATAAATAAACACTATAATGTTAATTGTCATTCCAAAATAAAATTATTCAAATACAAATTTGAAAAAAATTGTTACGAACAAGTATTAATTAAACTGAAAAAATGGCTAAAAATTATAAATTCATGAATTAATTTGTGTATTACTTCTTAACAGTAATACACGTGGGCTGATATGAAAACAAGAGCACGTCGTATCATAAAGTTGTCGTCTGCAACATCCGGCGCATGGAGGCAAGGCGGAAGCTGAGATAAGAGATTTCCAGACATTCTACTAAAATAGGCCGTTCAGGTGAAGCATATTGTATTTATCGACGTAAAATTTCCATGCGATTAGTTACAAAAACCTTAACCTTGCTCTAAATATCCTGAGTGGTTTTTAAGGATACAGATGGTGACCTATGTATTTAAAAATATTGATCCAGAAATTTAGTTTCCATGCATATACGGTGTCAGAGAGTATTATGAAGTTATAGTCCACGTCAAATATATAGGTGGTCTAGTTTAGTGTTATTCGTCGCAGGTGCTACCCCCTCACCGGGCACAGCCAATCAGCGTGTGACATACACTACGTTAGACCGTGTTGTGTGTGTGTTTATTCCGTGAAGCCTCCCTTCCCTCCTCTCACTCAAAGTGTGCCATTCGCCAACGTATGTGAATCATGCTATAGTTGTTAAGTAGATACGATGGGGATCAGAGGTTTAAAATCATTGTAAATAACTGTAAAACTTAGCATCATCCCCGACGGAAACAACCACAAACTTAGCAGTAATCTTCTCACATGAACTATAAATCGGATTGTCGTGAATGACGAGTTCTACTAACATGTGTAATGAAAGGTTTCCTTTTTTTATTTACCTCGTATTTCTAAATTGGTGATACCAATACCACTTCAATCCCGTAGTTAATGTAACAACATGTGAAATTAATTTCTCTTCAAAATTTATCTGATGATTCAGAAAAGTGTTACAGAAATTAAAATTTGTTTAGCAACAACTGTACTAATATTAAGTTGTTAAACAGAAATTTTACGTATCAAATAAAACATTTTAAGCATGTATTACTGTACATCCGAGTAAATACAAAAATAACATTTTTCGAAACGTATTTACTGATCACAAAATTGTAATTGCCCAGAATGACACCCAGTAATATATATATATATTATAAAAGCTTAATTTTCTCAATCACTCAATGTAATACACGTCTTAAAATTTGGGAGGCTAGAGGAAGTTAATATATTGACTTAAATATTTAATAAGTAACTGATAATTTATTGAAAACTAATTTATAGCATATTTAATGACATAAATTTTAGATTAATATTTTTGAAAATGGAGTAGTTGTAGCATATGGATACACTCCCTGGTTATCTCTGAGAGCTTGCAGGCTGTTTCACCAAGTTTGGCGTAGTAAAGCGGTTTTAATTGGGCGATGGAACAAAGCCGACGGAGCGCTCTTAGTGGCACCGTAAGACGATGTGGGTAACGCCCCAGGTCGTAAAGGCGTTGGATTTAAAAGGTTAAACTCCATTTACGGTAGTACCTACTACCTTCTTCTCTCTAAGAACTGTTCAAACCTGAAAAATTGACATTAAACACTGCTGTGTATGCGCAATCATCTAGTATGACGATTTTCAAATATTCATTACAAATGCTCAAATCTCCTAAATTTACAGAAGTAAATATGTAAAGGTGATTTGAAAACTCCCTGAAAAATCTGTTAGTGTGTATGAAGGCATTATTTATTTGATAGTATCTCATCATGGAATGTAAGTTTAGATTAGATTTGTTTTTCAATATTTCTCAATTGTGAAAGTAATGTATAAAGTAGAGGGAGAGAGAATGAAATCTTTTTTAGAGACGAGCGACATGAGGGATATCCCCTTTAATAGCATAGGAAGGTTTGGAAAGAGCGATACGGTAGTCAAGGGGTAACTATGTATTTGCTAAATGTGATGCAGGAAAATCCGTAGATAAACCGGCATCAGGTAAGTCGGACTCTTGATACTTGTCCCACGCCCTTTCGGTAACGGGAGATTAGAGTTGATTGTAGGAACGCAACTTACCCAACTCCATGCCTCGGCCAGATTTAGGGGGGCAGTTGTTCGGCCGTTCCAATGAAAACTGAGAACTGCCACAGTATTCCCAGTGTCTGTGAATCCTGTAGAGACAAAGGAGAAAGTTCAACCGATGCTTCAGTATTCTTCCTATTTATCTTCCCGGCCTATCACGGAGAAATCGGTGAATAATAAATAGATAAAAGGAATCATTTCGAAATTCGTCTGCTTTTCCCACAGAACACACTGAAGACAGTTTCCCAGCAATCATAATTTGCTGATCAAAGTAATAAACCCTTTTGAGTGAAATGGTTTTACAAGTTTCGTAAGTTTGTTGTAATTGATCACTTTTTTTCCAGCGGTGCTTTCACCAACAGAGACGCTGCGGGTATATTTAATTCATATTTTGTTCATGTGTCGGATCAATTTTCTAACAATAAGCCACCAGAAGGTCATGCTTTTTATAAACTGCTACAAAACGCCGTACCGAGTGTTCAGAATTCCATTTTCCTTCAACCGATTACCAATATCGAAATAACAAACGTAATAAGAACGTTAAAATGTACCCAACCTGCGAATATATATGGCATCTCAAGCAAAGTTGTGAACTACTGTGCCGACGTCATAGCTACTCCCCTTCAAATCATATTCAACGCATGTCTTTCTACCGGCATTTTTCCCGACTCTCTTAAAGCTGTAAAAGTTATTCCGATCTTCAAAAAGGGTTCGCCCACCGACGCATCAAATTACAGACCAATTTCTCTACTTCCGATATTTTCAAAAATACTAGAAAAAATTCTACACAAAAAGTTACTTGAATTCTTGACGAAGTATAAAGTAATTACTCCGGCTCAACACGGCTTCCTCAAACAAAAATCCACGAGCACTGCTATGTACGAGTTCATTCAAAGTATACAAAATTCCCTTGATGAAAAACTGAAAATAGCCGGAATTTTTGCTGATTTCTCGAAGGCATTTGATCTTGTAGATCACAGCATACTCCTCCAAAAATTATAATATTATTTGATCAGAGGCAACGCTTTGGCACTCTTTGAATCTTATCTCAACAATCGGAAACAGAAGGTAGCCTTAAAATACAAAGCTGGTGAAGTGCACTTGTCAGAATGGGAAGGCATTTCTTGTGGCATGCCTCAGGGCTCAATATTAGGTCCACTGCTTTTTCATTTGTATATTAACGATCTTCCAGAATATATGGAACCTATAAAATCTGTCTTATACGCAGATGACACTAATTTGTTAATTACGGATATTGATTTAAATCATCTCAATGCGAAGATTGAGACTGCATCTAGAAACCTAAATACTTGGTTCGCCGCCAATAAATTAACGCTCAATGTACAGAAAACTAAGTTAGTTCGTTTTACAACAGAAACCTACAACATCGTTTCCTCGGTTTGCAGGTCGACAGTAAATTAAAATGGAACTTGCACATTGATCGCCTCGGGCGCAAACTTAGTTCTGTTTGTTACTCATTGAGTCTATTGATGCAACAAGTTGCCTACTTTCATTCACATATGTGTTACGGTATTGCCAACTGGGGAAATTGTTCTCGTAGTGTGGATGTTTTTAAACTGCAATAACGAGCCATTAGAATTATATCAGGTTCAGATACTAGAGAAAGCTGCAGACCTCTGTTCAAAAGACTTCATATTCTGACTCTACCTGGCGCTTACATATTAGAAATACTAAAATTTGTTAAACGCAACATGAACCTTTTTGCATCATGGAGGAACCGTTCAGTTCTCAGGTCTGACAAGCACAGCCTCAGTCTCTACGAGTCTAGCGTTCATTATTCCGGTATCGGACTATTTAACAGCCTTCCTGAACATGTAAATAACACCAACAACTCATTCGTCAAGGAGTGAAAAACTTTCCTTGCAAATGAAACTTATTACTCCGTACACGAATTTTTGAATTGGTCTCACATTCGTTGAACTGCCTTGCCTACAAAATTGCCGAATATGCTATAAATATGTAAATAGTTTGTCCAGTTTTCCCCTTTTGGTTCTGTTTTCCAGCCTCTGCTTTCTGTTTTAGTAAATATCCAAGACGACATACGTCCGTACCTAGCGACAGGAGATGATTACCAGGAAGTGATTAGTGTCGTGTGCGTGTTTCCTAAAGATAGTGTGTATGATTGTAGTGACTAGACAAATGTAAACAGATATGAATTTTTGTGTGTGTTTCTGTGTATTATATGTTTATATGTAATTTATCCACTGTACATTTGTGAAGAATCCTATTTCCTCTTAAGAGGGCTAATGGTGAATAAATCAATCAATCAATCTACACTTAAATTCCGGAGTGAGGGATACAGTCTACAGAAACTTGAAAGCTTAATTGGTCACATTTAAGAAAAAAAAACATTTATTTCGCCTTTTTCATCTGATTTACTATTGACGGAAAATAGATTAATATTTTTTGCCTCAGATTTTTTTGTTTTCAAGGATCAAAAAGTAACAATTTATAATGTTTTAGAAAAAAATATTTACAGGGTTTTGGATGCGCTAAACTTGTTAATTTTAATTAAAGTTTTCGGTGTTGATTGTAATAGATTCGAGTGATCTGTGGAAAAATGATACGGTGATGAAACACTCTTTTATGACACGCATACGTCACCTCACGGAAGTTTTAAGGAAAGTTGATAAACACAATGATTTATTTCTGTTTGGAAAGTCAATTATTTATTTGCAGTCCCGACTTTTTTCCTTTTTTTTAATAATAAGTTTAAAATTAAGAAAAGGAAATGGATAGAATACCTACAGGTTGTGTTTGATTTAGTGAATCAGGCGAATTAAGATATTATCTTTCTTCTCGTAGACTGTATAAAAGTGTAACAATCTCACGCATATACGTGTTAGTTCTCTAAAAAAAAATCCGTTTCTGGGAGTCTTAAGCAGGATCTCGATAAGTTTCTTGACTGGTGATCAACCCGTACATGTTTGCCAAATATTTTATGCAACTAAACTACTCTCATCGTAACGTTTTTGTTCTAAAATAAAATAAAAATTCATTATTCTCTAGAAATCGTAATAGTTAGTCTTCTGCGAACATACTTTTAACTTGCATTTCTGCTAATATAATTCCACGTCAGTTTCTATATCATTCACGATAACGGACATACGATATATTTAATTAATTTCTGGGTCAAAACTCAGTTTCGATACTCACTAAATTTAATAACTCAGAAATTGAAACTTTTGCTAATGCAGGGTTGAACGACCTTTATTCTTTATTGTGACACTTTGAAAGAGCGTTATTCAAAAATTTCATATTATTTGATGTCTTACAACTCATAAATTAAATCCACTTGTCTGATAATATATCCAATTTAGTGACCCAAAATATTTCAGAATATTGTAAATATAGTAAAATTGTGGTATCACGTTCCAGCTCACTTACCAATTTCAATTAAATTACCTAACGCATGACTGAAATATCACAACTTATAGGCGATGAAGAGCTCGTGAGTTTTGATAACTATAAATTTTGCGCTTCAATTCAATTTGTTTCAGTTTGGAAAAAGCACCTTAATTGTACAATATACAGAAGGACGACGTTTTTACGGAAAGTTTTCTCAGAGGAAAGCCACATAAAAGTGGCTGGAAGGATCTGCGTTCTGTTAGGTCCGCAAAAGCTACGCTGACGGGAGCTTAAGGTCGTACTGGGACAACATGAGCCAGACAGCACAACAAAGACTAGTCTTCGAGCTTAGAAATCAAACTCTGAGGACGTAAAGACAACTTAAGTGACTGTAAAGTCATCTTTAATCACTGCTTCATCAATGTTACCAATATATTATAGTTTAACATAACAGAATAAAATATGTTATTGATATAGAGTAGAAAAATAAATGCCACACGAGAAACATATTGATCATTCTAATATTTTATATATGTATATATATATATATGATATTTCTTATTCATTATTTTCAATCAGACGTATATTTCATATAAATGATTGTTAAATTATATAAAAATAAATTTTATATTTACAAATAATATTTACTTTAATGAATGAAGAACTTTTTATTTATTTTTTTTAAGTGTAATCCACCGTTTATCTGAAACCACTCTATCTCAGTTTTTTTTTTAAAAAAAATCAATTTTAAAACAGCTGAAACAATCCATTGAATTCCATTTTTATAATAAATGTAATAAATAAATAACGTACATAATCTTCCACATTCAAGTGGAATATTTCCGGGTGATAGGCACTTTCAGGAAAGTAAAATTTAGCTTCCTCTGTTTTGGTGTTGTCCAGTGACTTAGTCAGTTTGCCTGGTTGCAACTATGGTATCTAAACTGTTTACACTGTTTCTCTCGATGTGTTACTATACGTGCAAAACAGATTCTAACATCATAACATATCTAGGATCAAGAAAAAGTCTCGCCTTTTATACCTCGTTCCACCATCTTGGAAATGTCACACCCTTTCTGTACGTGATCGAAACTATAAAGTTGATTTAACCAACTCTGGATTTCCCGACAGATCGGCATGGTCTTTATTATTTATTCATTTATTATTTTAAGGCTAAATTGGAATTTTCGTCGGCAAAATTATAAAGCAGTTACTCGATCGAAGAAGTAAGAAAACAAAATAAATCCAAGTATTGTTAAATAAATAAATATATATATATATATATATATATATATATATATATTAAGGAAACGTTGGTTGTATTTCTCGTCTATAAACATAAAATGTGTTTCTTTAATTAATTTGAAAAATTTATACTAATTTCAATTAATGAATATTTAAGAAAAAGAACTTCTTGATAACACTCATATTGTGTTGAAATTAAACGAGCTGCTGAATGAAAAAAAATGCAAATGAAACCATTTTACGCTGAGTAGCTGAAGCAGAAAACTGAAATTCTCAATTTGCATATTCTTAACAGGTTATCTCAAAAGTGTTGTAAGAGAAATATGTAAGCGCAATGAAATACCAAACTATTCTCAAATACAGAAAAAAAACTTACAGGAAACTACATAAAACGGTCAGTTTCAGTTTTCTCTTGATTAGTATGGAGCTGATAAAAGAAACTTTAAAAATTTGGTTCTCTAAAAATAATTATTTCTTCAATTAATATTGCCAAACTTCAAATATATCGTAAGTTATTTTATGAAACAAAAAAATGGGAGCAAACTGTGTTTTATATTTTGAATGATAGCATTAGGTGCCTGAGATTATGACGTTTCTGTTCAATAACGTATTCAGGGAGATTTTTTATGCAATCCCTATTCTAATTCTGAACATTCATTTTTCTCTACACGCGACCCGTCTATTAAATTTGTTTCCTGACAATAAATAATAGAATATATCTGGTTAAAACTCTTGACCTTGGTTTTAGCAAAATTTATGCAGGAAAATAAAAAACGTAATGAATCGCAAATATTGATTGACAAATCGAAGATTTGACTTCAGTTTAGCTCAGTACATTCGCGACACTGTTATTTTTTATATATATTTTCTGTTAGTTTTATCATAAATTTTCTTACTACATTTCAAACAAAATTTAAAATTAATTATTAATGTATGTGATATTATTGTCACAGTAATGAGCCTGGTCCTGTTATAAATATTCTCACTATGCCGACAAACGATTTTGGCCTAAAACACATTGATACTTGTATTAAAACAGTCTTCTCGTCCGCATTTAGGTTTATAGAAAAAGTAAATTTAAATTCAGTAAAATTGTAATAAATTATGGTCATGTAAACGTGTTTATGCATGATTATAAATTTAAGTAGTTAATAAAATGAGGTACCAAACGGGAAATTGTGACTCGTTTCAAAGCAAAATGTTTGTGGTTCACTGATTGTGTACAGCGGGAAAGTGACAAATTCGATCAGCTTATCAGGAAAGAAAACCGCAACATAAATAGACGGACCGCCAGCAGCTAATCGCGTCCAGCGATAATTGAATTTTGCGAGCGAAGTTTCGATATCCTCTTCCCTAAATGATTACACTGTGTCCCCAGAGTAGCGTGTGTTGACTGAGTTCTCCCCTAAATTCTTATTATTAATTTCAGACTTATATGAGTACAGCTTTAGGCCTAGTTGGAAAAATATCTTCTGTACCTTCACGAAAATATACACTTCGTAAAATCAAAATATTTGTATAGCATTCATGTTGTTCTATCTATTAAAAGTTTTTAATCAATACGTATTCTACATTTACTGCCACTAAGATTGAAATCATTCTACATTTATTATTCTGATATTATGCTTAACTTCCAATAGTAGCGACTCCATTTTGGACACGATTGTGATTCTTCAGCGCTACTCATGTGTTTTAATATATTTCAGTAGTCCTCGATGGTTCTATCTGAGCTCCACCTTATGCTTGGCTTGATATACATACAATTAGAGCTTCCAGGCAATTAGCAAGCGGACTCTGGGGACCGAAGCTTCACATAATCGAGGCTTAGGCTGCGTCTCTTAAGCAGCTTTGTCATAGTTATAGCACCTTGGTAATAAGGCTTTAGCCTCTTACAAAACACCGCGAAATACAATTCCTACCTCAGGATTAGATTTATTGCTTCAGGAATTCCAACTTTATTACCTGTATAACATGTGTTTAGTGAATCCGTGAATACAGTTGGAAGGAAATATTAAAATTTATGATTTAAAAACGCAAAATAAAATTAGATTACCTTGTAGTAGAAACATTTTTTAGGGTTCATCAACATCATTGTTCACAACTGGGCTCTCCACGACGTCTCATCTCTAAAGTTGTTTCTGAAATTATTTTGAGCTTAATACTATTTAAAAATAAAGCATTTCAAATTCATCCATGCTAAATAAAGTTTGGCTAAGTTTGTGGAAATTTTATCAGAACCAGCTCTGTTGTTTTCTCTTAAACATAGTTGATTTTTCGCATTTCGTTTTCTTTTTCTTTCGCTAATATATTTTTGTCTAATTCTGTGAATAATAAAATATAATTTCCCTTTATTGTTCTCTTTCTCCACGCCAAACTTTTCTTCTCAATTTCTTTGCCGTTCTCTGCTTAGGGCACGGAAAGGTACGTTTTCCACTTTACAATAGAAAATAAATTCAGAATGGTCTCTAATAATCTTCATTATAAATACGAAAAAATACTTCTTAACTAAAAATAACAGTTAACACAATTAACAAGAAAAAAAAGTACTTTCACAATTCAGGCTGAACCGACACCGAAATGGCGGGAGTTACACACACGACATTACAGAATTGTAGCATTACTTTATTGAAAATATAAAGAAAAAATTTTATCACGTATATTCGAAGAATATTAATATTAAAATAATTTATTAGTGTTTACACGTATATCGTGCCAAATATGATTAAATTAACCAGAAGTAGTAAGTTCATAACCTGACTAGTGGACACGTATTGCTACTATCATATATTTAATTACGGATGCGTTTCTGGAAACTAGTTCAATGCAGTAAAACTACTGCACAAATACCCTAGTGGTCACGAAATAATACAATTGAGTTTTGCGACTAGTAAAATGATTATATTTAAGTAAGTTTATAGATAAAAATAGATTATAATTTCTGAATTGGGTTAGAGAAATACTCAATTTTTAGAATATAACAATATGTTTTAGCTAAACTGAAGCGGGTAATTTCGCAGTAGTTCAGGTGAATTCTCAGTGACATTATCATTAGTTTTCTTTTCTTTGTGTTACTTACACGACACATTTGAGAGCATCAATTCTTTTGAAACGTGTTTAAGCAAAATACTATTCTCTGAGATTCGGAAAAATAACTACTATTTATTTCTAGTGACCAGTGTCCAGCTGGACTTTACTTTGTAACGTTAAAATTGTAAAAAAAATTATATCATTCATCCTATTTCACAGATTGTTTATCAATTCATTAATTGTAAACCAAATTTTGTACGCATAAATTATCACTTTCATATTAATGCGTCAATAAAAAAACTGCGTTATCTGATCCTCGTTTGAAATATTCTGAAGACCTTCATTTCAAGTGTTTCTTTTATTTCATTCAAATTTGAAACTTCGACTAAATCAGTTAATGGCTTAGTAGAACAGTAGGATATAAACGTATTAGTAATATCTACAGTAATAAACCATAATTATATACAGCTCTCATGGAGACAAAATTAATATAAATGTAAACAAAAGTTATAAAATCATATTATTTATATGACAATCATTGGAGATAATCATCACCTCACTTCAGAAGATCACGTTCGATAAATAAATAACTTTAACAAAGTAGAATTTTCTTATGTTAACTGTAGTAAATTATAATCAATAAAACCTAATACAGTTGGTGCCTTTTTAATGTGGCAAATCTTATTAATTTTATAGAATGCAGGTCAGCGCTATACTGGTTTGCGCCGCCTTGATGTCAACAAAGATGCAATCCCGCCATAAAGGTTAAAATTTACGAAATTACGTAAGCACTACAGTCGTCTAGCCGCCGCTATGAACACTATTTTAGGGGTAAAGAAGAAAATTATAGGAGATATTTGAATTCACGACACAAATTAACAGTCAAAGTTTTAATTTACAAAACAAATTTCAATTTGAAGTTACATTATTATCAAACAATGATTATAGCACGACGTTTATTCAACAGTGGGAGGGTCAATAATGCTGAAAACTATTAGTACTATTACAATTGCAACCAATAATTAAAGTGTCATTAACTGTATTACAAAGTAGATGCTTAATTAAAAATAAAACCTGATTAAATTTTCATGGGAAAATAGGTCCATTACATATCAGATTAGAATAACGTGCTTTTAAAAAAAAAAGTCTTTAACAGGTAAAATAAGAATGTTAAAGTTAAAATGGCAGCGGTATTTGAAAGAATTTATGAATTTATTGAAGCTTACAATTTTAAATATAAGGGAAATAACATTTTAGCAAGTCTTTAGCTTCAATTCTCTGAAAATTAAAATTTTCAATATGTCACTAGTATCAGAGAATAAATTTTAAGTTGATTCAAATTATTATTATTATTTATTGTTCTGTTTCTTTAATTTTCATATGAGTGGTCTATTTTATCAACATACTTGGAAGGCATTTAAGCTTCCGTAACTATATCACGACTCGTTGGTCAATCTACGTTGTAAAAAAACCGCAGATACTAGCCTTTCTCCTCTTTTTTCAATATTATTTCTATTTTTGAGGCTTATTTCAAAGTTTTACAAGTAACAAAGGCGACAGGTAAAATTATGTCATTTCTTTGTTATAGCTGCTAATTGCAGGGTCTGTACTTTTTGTGTTTCTATATCACAGTAGTAATAATATTATAATACTATATTTCCTTTTTACTGTCATTTACGTTAAGTTCAACATTAATTTATTTAAAATTACTTAATCACGGCTTGAAAGTTATTCCACGAGCACAAAAAATGCGATTGCAAAAAATAAGTTTATAATCACTTATAATTGTGTGTTGTTGCAAAAGTTAATTATATGCTGTTCACATAATTTTTAAATGATTAAATGGTATGTGGTCGCATTATATTGCATGTGGCCGAAATGGGGAAGAGGTAATTTTAACGTATTTGCCGCCCACGAACACAATTTCAATTTAAAGCAGGATCTGCTACAAGGCGTAATTTACATGAGAATATAACGGTGTGCTAGGGGAAAAAAATCATGAAATTCTGAGCGGGAAATTATGGAATCGCAATAACCGTACATCTTATATCTCAGGGCTGTTAAGCGGCTCGCTCCTCAGCTAGCAGATGTTCCATCACCAAAATTATTCTCATATTTCCTGCTACTTTACTGTTCGTTGCTATCAATGCTCTTAAAATACAACTGTTTGAAAGAGAACTTTGTTCAAATATATATCACCACTTTTTTATCGATGCACAAGGCTTATTATCACCATAAGATATGTTTTCGTTTACATTAAAGCTGCGACCAGTGAGGCTATTTAATGTCGGTGCCTAAAATCATATAGTGGCTGAAGTAAATATAATAATATGAGATAGAAAAATATTCAGAATAAAAATATGCCGGAAAAATTATTTATAAAGTGAATTCCCAATTACGTTACAGATACGTTGAATAATAATTTATTGAACAAGTAATATATGACAGAATACTGCAAATTTACTAAAACAGTCAGTTATTTGCTACACAATATAGCATTTTACCTAGAAAAAAACTGTCCTGTAGTTTATTCAACCATCGTGATTCAGTCACTCGTATTAATAAGAATTATTGAGCGTTATTAAATGATGAGGAATAAAGGGTGAGAAAATCAGGATGCAAACAAAATAAAATTACACGTAGCATAAAATTTAAAGGTAGAAAAAAATATACGGATACTTTGTATCATACACATTTTTATGCTAAGTTTAAGTTGTCGTGGAGTTTGACGGCCAAATAGTTTCAGTCAATGTAACCTATTAAAAAATAAAAATATTTGTTTACAAGATAATGAAATATGATCCAGTGATTACGATTAAAGGTCACCCATGATCAGTGTGTCGTAAATAAATAATAATTATTGTCTGTGTCAAGAATAGTATCAACTCCATTAATTAAAACAATAATTTCAATTTACAATATTTTGATATTTAATCTCGTCATCAGTTAATAACTATTCGAAAAATTTATCAGGCATTACAGTATAATGCATATTTAAGCTTTTATCTGTGTTCACAACGTTTAAAAAACAAACAGAATTCACCACTTATATTTTTTATACTTTTTAACGATACCCTGATATTATAGTACTCTTAGCTTCGAGGTTTATTTCAGTAGATCGATTGATAAACCCACAGACCATATTTATTTCTCCTTTAATTACAATATTCGGCGGTGACTATTCAATATATTCTGTTTCTAATATTCGTCTCAATACTTTAAAGACCTCTGTAAACTGTTCTCGATCGTTTATAATTATTATTTTTTTCTCTTAAAACAAACTCTTCCCTTAATATCTACGTACGACTTTTCTTTTTTCATTCCACCGTCTATATCTCTCACAATAAATATTTTCACCGCATATTATATTCCCTTATGGCCTCCACTCAGTATTATCGCAACCAACAAAAACTATTCTTCTAAACATCGACAAAGTACGTTATTATTATTAACGTAAATTATTATTTAAATAATTTTTATTCTATATAACAAATCGAAATATTTAAAATCCCGCGTCGCATACAAAGAAAATTTCACGATTCGAGATACTGCACTTATCAGACGTGATTGTCCTTGGTCTCTCAATTTTCCTTACGAAAAAGTTATTTTACAACTTAAACACACTTGTGACTTGTTCCAAATGCCGCGTCATAAGAGGGGCGAACTTTTTTTGTTGCCTAGACACTTGCATAACAATAAGGTGGTAGTAGAACTATAAATACATTAAAGGTTAAAAATTGCGGGGACATCGCTATACTTTCAGCATTTTGTTTAGAGGCAGAATGAACTAGTGGATTCCCACATGGCCTGATGCACGTAAGACCGCTACCGTATTGCGAGAAAGGCACACTATTATACTGCAAATAAAAACCGTTATAGGGAGAGACACGCTGCAGGCAAGTGTAAATAGTTAAGCGGACAGAGAGGTGAAGTAGTAAATTTACAAGCAAGAGAACTAAAAAAAAACAGGAGAGAATGAGGAGCAACAAACGATTCAGACAGCAGCAGAATTGCAGCAGTAAAAGCAGTAAAAGAATTTAAGTGCAAGCAGAAAACGCCTCATGACGAAAACTCCAGAAGTGAAAGTGTAAATTAATCTAATCCCATCAAGGTCTCCTTCGAACAGGTCGCTGTAAATCATGGGTTTTGAAATAGTCAGTAATATTTCGGCACAGAAGTTCCTATGAAAGAGAGATTTCAAAGTAACTCACTCAGCCGTAGGAACTGCATGTGTGATTTAGCCATCAATTACAATTATTTATTAATGGTGGAGGTCATTTTAATAAACAAGTTAGCTAAATTAAAAGAAGTAAACTTGACGCAGTGTTTGATTTTAATATTCGAAGCCTCATAAAAATAAATGAATAAATAAATGTTCAGTTAATTGCAATTTAATTTTGATAACTTGCCGTAATAACGGATGTTATTTGTTAAATAATTTTTGTTATATGTATATATATATATATATATATATATATATATATATGTAAATCTTTGTCAAATTACTAATTTCAACTGGATATTCTCGCAAAGAAGATATGTCGAAGTTTTACTTCCAATTAACTCGTAAATTAATTAAATTAATTTCAATTTGGATTTAGATATCAATGTTTACTTAGAGTATAATAATTTTAATTTTTCTTACTCTGATTGATAATATATGGTATGTATTTTAAAAGACTCTGTTTAAGAATCGTATGGATATGTTATTATACAGAATTGCATCCCAGCCTTTCAATACTGTCAAAAACACCTAAGTGAACGACTTGGTCAATCAAGTTAATTACGCTGTTATATTTTACATACCCATTTATTCCGAACTCACATTTTCGCAAACTGAATCATAACAGTGAGGTAGCAAGGAAAGACGGTATAGTAGCAGACACAGAAAACTAAGTCTCTAAACTACAGTACTAACATACACACTACAGACACAGTTTGGATACTATGAAAACTTCAGTGTTATATATATTATTTTAATTACTATTGAACTTTTCCAATAAAATTTTAGATACAGCACCGTCAACGAGCAAAGTTATTCTTCTCCTGGGGCATTCTCATTTGCGGCTTCGCTAAGAAACAATGGGAGAACCAAATGGAAAGGCATGTTTGAAAAAACCGACGTAAGCTGCCTCAAAGCATGTTTCTAGTAGCTATAAGAAAAGTAAAATCAAATATCAACTATGCATCAGAAGTATGGAAACTCCAAATTTGTGTGATAATTTGGTAGCATCGGTGATTTTTTGCGATTGGAAGACACGTTTCTAACGACAATAATTAAATACATTAATTTGGATTAGATGCGGGCATCTAGAGCATAATTGTTCACGATTTCAAATCTATAATACTGAAATCTGATTTTGAGACTAAATTTGCTTATTGTCTTAAGTGTTATTGTATGGAAGCGTTAAAACATTTTATTTTTTGAAATCTTTTATAATTATTACGATTTTATTTAATATCCCAAACTTCTAGTGAGCCAAATTGTGACGTAAAATTAATTAAAATTATTTAAAAATGTTTGATTATGGGAGGGGTTCGACTAAACAGACGTCTGTGAAGATTAATACACAATTAACATTTATTATGAAATTTACAACAAAATCTCCTGAACATAATACAATTTATATTCTCGTAATGATCAGCTGATTTTGCGAACCGTATAATTTTTTACTGCTTAACTTAGAACATAAGACCTTCTCAGTGTATCTTGAGGGCCACCAATAAGTTTATGTAAGAAAACACACAATTTTAAATTGTTTAAGAGAACACGAGATCTGTATAGGGTAATGGCGAAATCTTTTATCAATAATTGAAAAATTTCTGAAGCCTCTACATTGACTGCTACAGTGTCATGAACCGTCAACCAATATGTCCAGATACCATGTTTGCAGGACAACAGTACAGGCAGGATATCACCAAACACCAAGGTATGGTCTCTATCAAGCTAAACACTCTTTTCATCAGCCTCGCCTGGCCTACACCAGTTCTTTAATTATTTTCCACACCCGGACTGCATATACGAACTCATGATAGCCTCACACGCACTCGAATAACCACTCTTTTTAATCTTACTAACGACGAAATATAAGAATGGCCAATCACTAACTCTCTGATAGTCTCCGTTACACACTCCAATTAAGCGCTAACTTAACTACCCAGATGCCGCAAAATTAAGCGCCTATTTATAGGTTTTGCGCCACGTGGTTGCTGTATCTAGAACATTCTCGCGTCAAGCGTTCCCAACAATAGTCGCGTTGTTTTTCCGAGTCTTAAAAACTACACCCCAGTAATTTAAGTTCATTACAACTGATAAAACTTATGAATCAATTTTAATTACTCAAGTCTTGATAAAATACTATGAGTCAACTTATTTTGAAAATATGCAATATACAATCAACTTATTTTGAAAATATGCAATATACAATCTCATATGCTCAGAATACATTCCTAAAGAAAACGGGAAAAATACTGTATTTCTTACGTCCAATAGCCTGAAACGATATCAAGTACAAAACATAAAATATAAGACATTGTCACTCCTTGCTCTTGTGTTTTTAATCACCTGATAAAACAAATAAAGTTTCCAGAAACGTTGTGTGATATTTATATTACTTCATTTTGTTTCTCATTTGACTATATTATCTAATTTCAATACAGAATACTTCATATTCAACACACGTTTATGATACCAGTAAAAAACTTGTAACAGAATCCGTATTATCCACGGTGCAAATACAATAAATTTATTAATATGTATTTTCCGAAAAACTGGAAGTAAATTGCAAACCGTTTATCAAAAAGTACCCATCTACATTCATACACACACACACACACACACACACACACATATATATATATATATATATATATATATATATATATATAGTTATGATAAATTTTTATTTATTTTATATATACAAAAATATTATATACGAAATGTTGGTTTATAGATAAAGTCTACGTCACATCACCACAGAAAAAGAGACTGCGAAAAGAAAATTTTATAATACTAAAATGTACGATTTTATTTGATGATACAAAGCTTTGTATTGATAAAATGAATGCTACGAGAAAATTTTTTATTAACGTTTTCATTCAAACTGAAATCTGCCCAATAGATTCGATTCGGAGCACGACTTGACTCAGACTCAAGCCTCGAAAGGTGGGACTGAAAATAGTCACCTGCACTTGTGATTTATACCAAATAGATTATGTCATAAAATACAGAAAAACTAGAACTGTTCAGTATGGAAAAAATCAAAATATATTCCTTAAAAATATCACAACAGGCGTTATTTATAAATATAATAGGACAGAAATACCAAAATAATCGCAGTCTGTTGCATGTTGAGCAGCTTGGTGCAGCAACGCGATAAATTTCTCGGAAAAGTAATAAACCAGCCTTGTTTTCATTCGGTTAAATCTTGTGGAATATCAAACCGGCGTCGTTCCTGACACGCCTCAGAAATATTTCAACTGCAAAAACGAGCTGTGAGAATAAAGTTCAAAACCTTTGTTAGGAAAACTTGATAGAATACTCAATATTCAACGTAAATTAGCATTAATCGTTAAACAGGGCATAGGGGCGCGGCTTCCCTCTAACATCCAATCAGATCCGTTTTCGACGTGATAGGAACTGTGTCAGACGGGTTGCATTACAGGAAGAACGCTCAGTTTCTGTGCAGAGAAGTGAACAAATTGTAAAACTTCGTTATTTCTATCAGTCAATTAATAACTAGTAAAATATTAATAACAAAGGCACAATCCTAAAAATAAAATTATTTTGTTTCTTTTATTTTGGCATTTTATATCGTATACCACGTGATGTTTATATATTTCTTCCCAGGTAGACTTAAGAAAATAAATTGCTAATTCCTAGGGTCATAGGAATCTGTTTTTTATTTCTATTTACCACATGTGTTTTCCTATAAAAATGTAATATATAAGTATATATTTATGCGCCATGATGCAACAGACATGTTCTTTTATGATTGCAATCAGTAGCCACTGTTTAGGATTGGTACTGCACTGTAGTGGAGGGGAGGCCAGATGGCCGGACCCTATTGTTTTGGAGTCAGGTAGAAAAAGTACCGTAAGATTCGAGGAAGCGAGTAGTGGTCAGCTCGGCAGTGTAGTGTAAGTTTTCGGCAGAATAAATACGCACAATATTAAAACTCTATCTACAATTTCTATTATTTTTCCCTACCAATATTTCCGGCAGTTTTCTAGTTAAATATAACGTTAACAATTTATGGTCCTCCGGGGTCGGATTTAAAATATTGGTAGCAGTTCTATATTGTGCTTCGGCGCTTACAAAGTTATAACTTGTAAGTGTTACAACGATTTTCGAGGTTGTTCGTAAAGTACTTCACGACCCTCACATTATCTGCTAAGACTAGCAAAATGTCGAAAGTAGACAAGAAGCAAATGGAGCGATTAATACAGGAGCAATATTTATTGAAGCAGGAGATTCTGGACGTAAAAAATCAACTTTCTGCGAGATCTTCAATTTTGGTGCCTATGCTGAAAGCGTGCCTACAAAAACTTGAAGTGGACTGGGGCAAATATCGTACGCAGCATGCTGAAATTCAATCCCTGAAGACTTCCGAGGATGAACAGAAGATCTACTTCCAGGACGACCATTTCAACACTACCAGGGAGGCTTTTCAAGAAATATTCTATTTCATCTTGGAGAAAATTTCTGAAGAAACGTCTATCCAGAACTCAACACTGAACAACGCTGCGGCCTGCGCACCATCGTCACAAGTTAAGTTACCGCGTATTGTTCTTCCTTCTTTTAATGGAAAAGTTACAGACTGGATAAATTTTCGTGAACTATTTACATCCTTAGTTATTAATAATAATTCTTTATCAGATATTGACAGATTGCATTATTTAAAGTCATGTCTTGTCGGTGAAATCAGTAACCTGTTGTGTGGCATTTCCTTGTCAGATTCTAATTTTGTAGAAGCCTGGAATTTGTTAAAAAGCCGTTTAGATAATAATCGTTCCTTAATTAACGCATACCTGAAGCAATTTTGTGAATTTCCAGCAATTACCTCTGATTTCCTGCCAAATCTGAAAAAATTAAGAGATATCTCTAATTCAGTTAGGACGGCCTTTAATAGCTTAAAAATTAAGTCAGAAGACCATTTTTTAGTCTATTTGATTGTTTCAAAATTAGATATACAATCCCGCAAGGAATGGGAAATGCATGTAAGCGATACAACTGAATTTGTAAAATATTCATTTCATCTCGTATACGTGCATTAGAAGCTATTCCCGTATATAACTTTAGATATGTCAAAACACGTAATGCTCAACAATTTTCTAAGTATAATTCATTAAATTCTCATCAAACATCTGTGTATAAAAAATGTTGTTTTTGTAATGGCGATCACAAGATATATGCTTGTGATGCATTCAAGAATTTGTCAGTCTTCAATCGGCATTCTTATATTCGAAAGAATCAACGGTGTATTAATTGTTTAGCGAAAGGCCATAATCTCCAGGCCTGCCCTAGTAAGTTTTCGTGCAAACATTGCCATAAGAGACACCATTATCTGTTACATCAAGAAGCAAATATCAATTTGAGTTATTCTAATCTTGTTTCGTCAGATAACTTAAATTCAGAAAATTCGTCTCATGTAAGTCCATCAAACCCACCCGTTAGTAGTCATTTTAATTCTATTGAAAAAAGCAAGTTGCAACCAGTGTTACTTGCTACAGCTCGTGTTGTGTTACAAGCTGCTAACGGTAGACAAATTCAAGTTCGCGCCTTGTTAGATCAGGGTTCAGAAGCTTCCTTTATAAGCGAATCTATTGTTCAAATATTATGTTTACGTCGTTCCCGAATATCAACTTCTATTTCGTCAGTTGGTAGTACCACCGTAGCAAATATTTCTAGTTCCGTGAATGTTATCATTAAACCTATTGATAACCCGGAAATTTCATTATCTACCACTACTCTCGTTGTTCCAAAAATAACTAAATATGTACCTAGACAATTTACCATCTCGAGCGAACTGAGCCATTTGCAAGATCTTAAACTTGCAGATCCTTATCCTTCTTCCAATGATAAAATTGATTTCCTTATTGGTGCTGATTTATACAGTTCCGTACTTCGCGATGGATTACGTACAGGTCCTCCTAGTACACCGGTAGCGCAATTAACTATGTTTGGATGGATAATTTCAGGACCTCTACCACTCCACCCAATTAATTCTCACTCGGTCCATATCCATCATGCCTTTGAAACAACATTAAATAAATTATTACAAAGATTTTGGGAAATAGAAGATATCTCTGATTATGTTTCGCCTACTCAGGATGAAAAGGAACGTGAATCTCACTTTGTTAAAACACATTATCGTACTCACGAAGGGCGTTATGGCATTCATCTCCCGTTTCGTAAATTAACCATGGAATTAGGTCTATCATATAAAATAGCTCTCAATTCGTTTCTTAGGTTGGAAAAGAAATTACAAAGTGACCTAAATTTACAACAATTGTACTCTGATTTCATTACTGAATATTTGACATTGGGTCATATGCATCCTATTGAGGACGATGAGGTTGATAAAGTCAATCGAGTATTTATCCCACAATATCCTGTACTTCGAGAACACAGTTCTACCACTAAACTGCGCGTAGTTTTTAACGCATCTTGCCCCACCTCTAATGGCATATCTTTAAATGATATTCTTCACGTTGGACCAAAATTACAACCGGACTTGACAGCTATCATACTTCGATGGCGATTACATAAATATGTTATGTCATCAGATATTGCTAAAATGTTTCGACAAATTCTCGTTGCTCCCGAGGATAGGCATTTTCAATGTATCCTCTGGCGTCATTCTGCAAATGAACCAATGAAAGCCTTTGAATTAAATACTGTCACATATGGAACTGCATGTGCACCCTTTATTGCAAATAGAGTTTTATTACAGTTAGCGAATGACGAACGAGCTAAATATCCTTTAGCTGCAAAGATTATTCAATCGGATACTTATGTTGACGATATATTCTTTGGTGGTGACACTTTAGAGACTGTTCAGGAAATGCAAATTCAAATTTCCGCCTTAGCTAATTCTGCTGGGTTTCAACTTCGTAAGTGGTGTAGTAATTCACCTGCACTCCTTTCTAGTATTGATTCGTCTGATCATGGATTGTCAGTTGAATTTCCTTTTGAAGAAATTACGAGTTTGAAATTATTGGGTATTTTTTGGAATCCTAAAGAAGATGCTTATAAATTCAATGTTTCCCCATCAATAAATACCACTATTAATAAGCGAAACATTCTATCTTCTATAGCTAAATTGTTTGATCCTCTCGGCTGGGTCTCACCAGTTATTATTAATGCTAAAATACTTCTTCAATCATTGTGGCTGTTGAAAGTTTCCTGGGATGAAGAACTGCCAAAACAAATTGTTAAAAAGTGGATTGAAGTTAGAGACAATTTATCAGCTCTATCTTCTGTAACTATTCCTCGCTGGATCCATTATGATAAATATATTGATGTTATCGAACTTCATGGTTTTTCTGACGCTTCAATCTCGGCTTACTCTGCTGTTATATATATACGTATTGTAACCAGATCAGGTTCTATATTTGTTTCTTTATTGAATGCTAAAACAAAAGTCGCTCCTCTTAAAACTTTAAGTATACCTCGATTGGAGCTCTGTGCCGCTTCTATTCTTGCGAAACTGATTGTTACTGTACAAAAGACATTAGATATTTCAAAAATATCATTACATTGTTGGTCAGATACAACTATTGTTTTAAGTTGGCTGCAGAAACCTGCCGCTACATGGTCAGTGTTTGTTGCAAATCGAATTTCAAATATTCAGACAATTATTCCCGATGCTATTTGGAGACATGTTCCAACAAAGGATAATCCTGCAGACTGTGCTTGTCACCTGCTGAATTGCTAAATTATTCTTTATGGTGGAATGGGCCAAAATGGCTTTCTTACCTTCCAGAAATAAAGTTAGTATTGTAATTGTCTCAATAAAGTATATCTATAAATATGTATATAATTAATAAAATTCAATAACAAACCTTAATATAAAATTTTTAAAATGATAAATAATTTCACATAAACTGTATGTAATGTATCAAACCTATATGATTATTTGTTAAATAAAGTTCACCCTGCATACCATTCTGTAAATAAATAAGCCAATGATAATATTGTATGTAAATATTGAATGTAATTAGAAAATCCTTTACTTGAATATTTTTAATTTTCTGCAATTTGTATTACTCTTTGTAATGTAAATATTTTTTTTGTTGTACCTACAGCTTTCAATATTTTGTTTATTGTATATAATGCTTTGTAATTATGCATTTTGTTTGTGTTTGATAATTTACTTGATTTTGTAATATTGCGATACCTGTCTCGCAAGGCTGGCGGTATGTTTAGGATTGGTACTGCACTGTAGTGGAGGGGAGGCCAGATGGCCGGACCCTATTGTTTTGGAGTCAGGTAGAAAAAGTACCGTAAGATTCGAGGAAGCGAGTAGTGGTCAGCTCGGCAGTGTAGTGTAAGTTTTCGGCAGAATAAATACGCACAATATTAAAACTCTATCTACAATTTCTATTATTTTTCCCTACCAATATTTCCGGCAGTTTTCTAGTTAACTATAACGTTAACAGCCACCGAACACTTTTTTGTTATTTATATGCCCATTTTTGCATTCTTCGTCTTCTTAAATGTTTTATATCTGTATCCATTTATTTATTTCAGACATTTAGCTATGTACAATCTTAACTATACGTCACATTTGACGTGTTTGACCAGGAGGAAGTTCTACGAACTAATTGAGAAGGGAAATTTGATGTAAATTGATTATAGGTTTTTGGAAGTATTAATTAAATAATAAGGTAAACTTAACTAAACATCAGGCCTAAAACTAGGCCATGAAAGAAAATGTGACTTAAAACTGTATGTGAGCCGAATTGAGGTCTATGGAGGAAGTTCACACCGAATCTGGAGTCGAGAAAGATAGATTAGTGGTTAGAGCATTCACCCGGTTAGCGAAATGTTCTGTAATCGATTCCCGTCCGGTCTACATTTCCCTCAGTCTTAAAATAAATAACTTTACATGACTTTAGGAGTGATACTTACTTAAGCGTACCCTATTCTTGAATTAATACCGCTATATTCGAATATGGCCAACGGTTCAAATGAGTACCCTAATGATGTTGTTCTTCAGTCTGTGCATGGCTGTAAGGCCACCGCAGGCTTCGCTCTGGGTTCAGGATTAAACAATCCATTGTAATATAATTCACTCGTATAATTTACACACCACGTGGAACAAAAAAATTATAAACGTATTCTAAAGAGTGAGTCAGAAAGCAAAGTTTTGGACGAAGTATTTACAAATTCAAGAATATAATGATTTATGAAGGCTGCGTACACCAAAAGGAGCTTGATATTTCTGCTTATCTGATACAAAAATACACAATATTAGCCTCTTGAGAGTTTCCTTCTTAAAAACAACAGAATTTTAACAAAAACAAAAGTTTATTTCGATTAACATCAGCTTCTTCACCATAGGAAGTATATTTCTTATTATTTAAATTTAAATCTGCGTATACTGTACAGGCAGCTCCTCGTTTATGTCTTATGTTTTCTTTTCACAGCCGTTGAAAGCACAATTTTTTCTGTGGAATATGACCCTTAAATCACGTTTATAAAAATACAATCATACAACACTACTTTACTACTTATGACCACTTCATTAAACGAGACGTAACTATTAATTAAATAGGGATTTATTGTAACCCCGGAAGCTGTAACAAGTACATAATATCTTTAGTATTCGACGAAGTTTGCGGAAGCTGAAAGTTTGTAATTGGAGTGGGTAACATTAGGGATAACCGGGTCGCTTGGCAGTAAAATAAAATTATCCCGGTCCTCCGTATTTGTAATAGGTTTGCTGTAAAACTCAGTGAGACTGTTTCAAACTTAAAGTTATTAAGACGAAGACTTCAATGCCAATCCGACAGAATTGCATTCATTATAACAAGGGTATTTTACCAGCAAATACAGTGTAGGACAGATTTATTAATAGTAAAAATCGAAGCTAATTATCTTAAGATGCATATTAATTTTAAAATTTCATAAACATATTATCCCATTACACGCGAGATATACAAGCAAAAAATTAGTATTATGGAAAGAAATAGTTTGATATAAGATCATGTACGCAGCGATGTTAATGGGAAAAGTTACAATTAAAAAAATTTCAAGTCGGTTTAATGCAATAAACGGGCGTTTGTTAGATTAAAGATTCAATTCATTAGAAGTATTTAACAGGTTTACATAAAAACGAAGATCACAAAGATTTTTAATAATATTTTCTGAATAAAATTTTCTTGTGGTACAAAACAGGAATTATTATTTATGAATATATGTAATTTGAATGCGTATTTCTTTAATTGTCTCAGTTTTTTAAGAACTTGTAATATTCTGATTATGGACATAGAAATTAACGTCTAAATACGACTTTCATACAAACAAACTTTAAATATGGAAACTATAGCTAAGAAAATTTAAATATAAAAGTGGCGTACATTTCAACGCAGATTAGCGTCTTTTTCAAACAGCGAAAAAAACATCCGCGTAAAAAAGTCCGGAACTTTTAAATTTAAATTTTCTCAGTTATCGTTTTTGTATTTAAAGTTTGTCTGTATGAAGGTCATATTTATAGTATTCTTATTCTTATTATAATTAGCGTTTTCTCTTCCCAACAACAATTATTAATTATAATGTAGAATAAACTGATTATATATCTCACTTAATAAGAAAAATCAATTATATTTTTAAAGGAGTTGCTATTAAACTAACGTCAAATATTAAAATGCATTTCGACGTTCCCTTTAAACCTTTTTCTTGGCTCGACATTCGGCAAAGTACATAACCTATTATTTGTTTGAGAAATTATATATATATATATATATATATATATGTTGTAATAATTAAAGGGCAATTAATATTTAATAATTATAAACTGTTGAACTCAAATTGTTACCGGCAAAGAGACACAAAGCCATACAAGAATGGACGATAATTGAACACGTCGAAGCATTGTAGGACGGTTAGCGCGCTGAGAACGTATAGGGAGTTGGCAATCAGAAACGACAGAAAGTGGTCACATTAGAAATAGGCGAGACGATTTTAAATATTAAAAAGTAAAGTTAAGCAGAAGAGTTGGCAATCGGAAACGACATAAAGCGGTCGTAATAAAAATAGACGAGACGTTTTTCAAAAGTAAATTTGTACAGCATTAACCCAGATAATGCTGCAGAAAGATTGCCGAGTGTTCCAGATGACGCCAAATTATTTTAAAAGTCTACGAGGAGGAATTATCTGTATCACCGAAAAATTGGCATAATTGGCGGAATAAGTCGTCTAAAAGGTACCGCCAATCTCGTAAATCCAACAGTGAAGTGTATAAATTCAGTGAAAGAATGGCCTGTTTTTTTTAAAAAAAAATTGAGTGTGTGTGTTGCTGAAAGAATTAATTGCCCATGTACCTGAAAAAACTGTAAGTTATACCTCATTTAAATTATTAATGTGAACGTTAGAGTAAAAAAAATCGGCCGATTTCGATTTTTTTGTTGAATATTGTAAATATTAATTTGTAATTTATTTAATGGCCCAGTAAAAGACCCTGAGATTAAGAGTAAAATTTGTTTATTGAATGAAATAAAGGTTGTAAAAGTTCATGGAATAAATTTTTAATTTGAATTATTTTTTAATAATAAATTAATGAGTTTGTTAATTAAATAAAATTTTCTTATTATCATCCTTTCATGTAAAGCTATCTATTGTGTTTAATTGTAATTTCATTCATATACCACACTTATGGATTCACCAATGTAGGGCACCGTTTAATTGTTAAATTTTCAATTGCAAACATTACATTTGCCGTCATCAACGTGTGGCCCATTTTAACCTTGCTCAATTAATTATTCGTCTTTAAATCGATTATTACATTTTGGCTTCACCAACGTTTGGCTAATCATTTTTAAAATCGATTTAAAATAAGTATTACATATAGACGCATTCAACGTGAGGCTAACTTTCATATTAAATATTATTAATTCTTTCATTAAATAATTACTATAATATATATTTATATATATATATATATATATATATATATAGTAACAAGTTCGCATTTTACACTACAATTATTCAATTTACAAAGATCAGACATCCCATAAAGAATGCAAAATGACAATAAATTAACATTTACTAAGAAAGCCACACGTTGAAACGTCAATTTGTAGTAATTTAAACATTAAAAATGATAGGATTGTTTTAATAAGAATAAAGATTTTAAAATAGACAAATAAATTAATTTATTAACGCAAATCAATTAAATTTACACAAGTTATTAAGGCAAATAAAATTCATTTTACATTATCAATTAATATTTTACAATAAAAAATGTTTGTTTCTCAGGGTCGATTACTGGGCCTTAATAAATAAATACTCTTTAAACAATTAATTCATTCATTAGAGAGCTCTGGCGGGGGCTACCTTTGGGGATGCTCTCACATCTCTCTGGCTTTTTTGAACTAAGGTTCCCACATGCCGAGGCACCTTGGTCTGTTTTGAGAGGTGTATGTTCCGGGGTCGCAGACCTTGGGCATACGGCAAGAGTTGTCCACTATTCCTATTGGAATAGTCGGCCAGCTGCCTCCTAAACAGGCCAAGGCATGGCGAGGGGTAAGCTGCGTCCCCACAGCAAACTCCTTTCCCGCTATCGGAAGGGCGTGGGACAAGTACCCAATGCCCGACCTACCCGATGCAGGTTTTTCTAGGGTTTTCCCTGCATTTCTTTAGGCGAATGCCGGGTAGGATCCTTAAACCATAGCCCGGGGGCCCTAGTTAACCCTTGGCTACCTTCCTCTACCCTTCCGCATCCCCCCTTTCTAATCCCTTCCTATGCTATTAAAGGGGAGTTGCCCAATGTGGATCACCCTCATGTAGCCTGTTGCCCTAAAAAAAAAATTCATTCATTCATTCATTAATTCATCAACAGATTTTTACAATGCAAAACATAAAATATGATCAGGATAAAATCCAGAAATTGTCTAGATATATGTAACACAACAGCTAAAACATTTAGAACATTTTACATGTTGCAGTCTGTGAGCAGATAACTATGCAAATCCAACGCTAAATATTTGGAGTTCCGAGTCTCACTTATATTATCAAAGTTGGACCACTATCTTCAATGTTTTGGAGCCAAAAGAACTGCATCCAGCATTTAACAAAAAGAGTTAATAAGATTTGTTAAAACGAACAGTGAACCAAGCATAGCAAATCACTTTGGCAAACTAAAAGTGTTGATTAGATTCAGTCTATAAAACTAGCGTGTCTATAAAGTGTAATAAGTGTGTGTTTGTGCACGTACGAGCCAATTTCCTGGAATACCAGAAATATTAAGGTAAAATTTAACAAAATTACTATCTGTAAACTCGTAAGTAAATATATTATCGTCAGATTTCCGATTTCGTTCAGAATTTATATCTCGTCTCTCCACTGCTATATTCCCGAGAAGACTCGCCTACAATCCGCGTCTAGCGAACCAACATCTACAATACCAGCAAGCATTGCATTCTTGCCACATTCTTGTGTACGACTTGTGTGTTTTTATGCCGCCGACAATTCCAGTCCAAATTCTGTTCATTAATTAATTATTTCCTTTTAATTACCATAATATATATATATATATATATATATATTGTAGTAATTGGTAATTAAGACATTGTGCTAATTGGAAAGTTGGATTGTAGAGGATTCATTATTAGTGGATATAGAGTGGACGCCGCAACAAGGCGGCTCAGCAAAGAAAGTATTGTTGTCGATCGGCTGAGAATTTTACGCGCTCAAAATTTACGAGACGAGGAGTTCAGTCAGGCATAGAACAGCGAGTTGTAAAGACCAGAAAATTCATGTTATAAAAAGTTTTGCAGTCGGGAAGGAGAGAGTGAAACTAATGTTGTAATCGGTGGCCGAGCATAAATTCAACCTGCTGGCCATAGACAAACCAATGAAGTACATTTCCAACTAAAGTCACGAGATCTGCAAATTCAGGTTGCAGCAAAGCATCGAGAATCTACCAATTTGTGTTAGACCAACTAACAAAACTACGCCAATTAGAATTTGTTGACATTTAGAGTCTGTGAGTACTAGAATCAGTGATATCCCCAAATTTTGTGCACAAAAAACCTAAAATGAGACCTGGGCGGCCGTAAGTAGAAAAACTTTAAAATCATATTGTAAACCGTTTTTAAAAGTTAAAAGTCAGATCGTTCTTTAATTTTAATTATTTAAATATCGATAAAAAGAGATCGTTAATTCTTGATAAATTTAAAACTGTTTTAATTCAATGTGTAGTATTATTTCTTCTACAACAAATTTCGTCTATGTTTCAGACGCATTAACTTCCATAAAAGATAAATGTAATTTTGATTGTATAAATTCAGCCATTTATCAAACCCAGTTTAAGACCCTGCGATTCCAAATATTATTGTGTATTTAAAATTGTTAATAAATTTGTTTAATTGTTTTCCCTTAATAATCTTTTATTCTAAAGCACCCACACTTTATTAATTACTACAATATATATTCATGGACAACGGTAATCCAAGTAATCCAACGCTCACAGATGGAAATATTTAATCAATTTAGTCAGTGCAGTTCTTTTGGTTGAACACTGGATAAAACCTCTACTTATCTTTTGAACACAATTGTTAATGGAATTCAAAGTATCCCCAAAAATTAATGATTAACTACAAATACGTACAGAGTCGCATGAGAAGCCAAAAATACCAACACGGCTGGTTCTTGTTAAGTGGAATAGAAAATAATTAAGGGAAGTGGGGACTAACACTAAGATAACTAAATGCACAGGAACGGTGAGTATGGGAAACGTGGTGAAAATAAGAAGTAAAACTCGTTAATCTAATTAATAATATTTATGTCAGTCTTCATTTATTTACTATCTTACTACATTCATCGTTTACTTTTGGGGACATTTAAATAATTGATAATAATATTACTGGCTTCTCTATAATCACTATATTTTTGTGTGCAGTTTGGCAAGTGATGATAATGTCTTCGGCTTTATTATTTTCATTGACTGTATGCACATCAGCTAAATATTGGACAGTAATTTCGTCAGTCCTACTGTATACGTTGTTTCTTTGCGTCTGCAGTTTCGTAGTCCCCAATATTGAGGCTCCAACTTCATCCGATTCTGTATTCGTTGCTTAATTATTGATACCGAGCTCCCGAAGAAGGTAATTCCTCGCTCGACTCCTGACCTTCCCGACCGCCGTTCCAAAGTTGTAAACAACAGCGGAGCCCAAATCCATAGTTCGCGACCTTTCTGACACGTCAGCTTCAACGCCGCTGAATAATGCAACGGCGTCTGGTAGTGGTGTCCTGGATGCCGATTTTTTCGACGCCATTCAGCGAATGACCACAAGTCTGCTGCTTTCATTAGCAAAATATCGATTCTCGATTCGGTCTCACGCAAGTGTGTGTCGGCTCATTAGTTTGCGCAGTAGCAAGTGGCGAAGCCACGTCCGAGTCCATGCTCATTAATCTCGCAGACCAAAGATCCTGAAAGCCGCAGCATTGATCAAAGGGTAACTAAACAAAAATTGTTTGTCCCTACGAAATGATACACAAGTCACTTCACACAATAACTTTATGATAATTAAAAAGTTCGCCTTACTAGTACATTATTGATTTGAACGTTCCATTCCAATTATTGGCGCAAGCCTCAGTACACTTTCGCGTTCGGCAAATTCCTTGATCGATATGGTGTTCAATATTGATCGTTGGAATTCACATTATTTAACTCAAATCCTCCACTATAAAAATGTTCATTACTTGAAGGGCTTGAATCTCGTTGCCTAGCATTGTATAATAGAAAATAATTTTAATTTTATTTATAAATAAAAAAGACATGGTAATATTCATTAAAATTTGTATTAATTAAATTGTGGTATTAATTTAGTGCTTATTTTTGTCTATTTATTTATGTAATTAGTATTATTTTAACACAAAAGTTTTATATCTTATACTGTAATATGATTTATAGTTTATTTATGGACTTATTAATTAATCAAAAAAGGTTTCATAAATTTTTAGTAAACCTAACTAGTTCTGGAATGTCAGAGGAAACTTTGTTTTTTTAAAAATTGCTTTACCTAATTCTTTCTATATACGTTACTATCAATGTTACTTATCGATTAAACAGAAATAGGCTTGTATCTTTCAATCACTTTGGCATCTTTAGCAAGGGTGTTTTAAAAACATTTTTTGTGATGATACACCTATCATCACTAGAATTTGTAGTAATTTAAAGTGCAATTATGTTTCTCATGAGAGATTTTATTTACATTTCTATTAGTTTTTTGAACCATCCATATATTACAACTAACATTGACAATTACAGTTTTTACAATTCTACAAGCCTACGCAACATTTTTTAATTATAAACAGAAACTCTGTTTCACGTGATTTTTGACGGCTCATATCGGTTGTTATTTCTAATTAATATGTTTACTAATGTTTACGGTGTTACAACTCAGTCGAAAGTGAATTTGGTTACCTTTCCGTCTCTCCTTCGAATCTTCTGTAGCAACGAGTTGGCGATCCCAGTTGGATGTTGCAGGTAAAATTGGTGACCAAAGATTCTGTTCTTGTTCTCGAACCATTCACGTTACTGTCATCTGCTTATAATCCACTACTATAATTGGACTATTAAAATAACAAACTTTCCGCCTCTTATAATTCTTATTACTGATAACTTCTCCATAATTGTAACTATCTATAAAAAGTCTCTTCTTACTTATTCTAACAAACTTTACATACTATCTTCATCTCTTTCGGTCATTTCAGTAGGGTTTCAATAGATTTTCATTTCTTAGATCTAGGTATCTGCAGCGTTCATCACCGCCTTATCAAATAAACAGATCTCAACTCATTTTGCTAGGTCGGAAAATATTTTCGTACTACATAATCATGTAACATTCGTAATATGGGTTGTTGTGTTTTCGCCGTCTGTTGTGTTTTTCCAGGAAGAGATATGTTAGTAAAGTTATGCCTTTTTAACTTGTAAAATTACAGGAAATGACAAACCATTTTTGATTCTGCTTTGAGGCGATGCAAATCTATTTTCAAACGACAATAATAGATTCAATAATACATCGTGAATGAATTACGAGAATATTACTGAGCTAAATTACTATATTCCAATTTAAATTTCATAACTTCAAAATAATTCATGATAAAAAATTCCTGAACCTTTATTTCACAGTTATTCATATATTTGTTAAGTCGTTACTCAGAAATTAGAAACAAATTGTCCAATTATTTCTTGATTTACAAGTTTAGCAAGTAGATACATGTTTAAATACACTTTCACAACAAATGAACGCTATTCTCCCAAGTTAAAGTTCCTACTCCATAATATTACATTTTAGAATGAGATTCGGAACTTTGTGATTTCTGGTGTAATTATATTGTTCTGTCTTCAATTTATTAACAAACTAAACTTCACACTTTGGACATCAAAGTAATGAAAATTTCAATTACAAAATGGATGCGCATCAGAAATTGAGATGAAAGAAAACAAGCTCTTTATCATTGCATTTCCCTTCCTAATGGTTTTAATGGGACCTTATGTAGAAGTTGTGAAACCAAACAAGATTATAAATTGGAGGAGGAAGGTAAGGAATTTCAAAGAAAACGGAATTTATTTGCATTACGTTTTATCTAAAGTTTTATCTATAAGTGGCTATTAATGCAAGTATTCTTGAGGTACACTTGAGGAAATAAGTATTGTAATCATTTATAATCGGTAGTTTCGTATGATATATTACTGTTTTTATGGTGTTTTAATTTATAGGAATGATTTTTAAATAACTTATTTTTCGATAACCTACTTATTTAAATTACATAAACTGACATGCCCTGAGAAGTGTCGTATTTTTCGATATTTGGTATGTTTCCCAAAGCTGACCAATGTTTTTTGTTTCCTACATATAATCAAAGTTTATAAGTAGTACGTATTTGTATAAAATAAAACGGAGAGCCGAGGCAGCAATAATGAAAAATTATCTACCTACAGATAGTTCTGTTATGTACTTACAAAAAGGATAAAATCTCGTTTTGACCTAATAGAAATTATGTATTAGTGATCATGAAACACCTTAGCAACATTTTGTATCCGAATATTTCGTGTGTTTTTAACATATTTTTATTAAGTTGTATCTGACCCAATCCACCTACATGTTATACATATTCAGCAAATGAAATTAACCCCCACGTTAAATAATTAAAATATCCTAATTTGACATGCTGTTACTTCAGTAATTTCTGTTTTTATATTATTTTTATCATTTACTAGATACGAAAATATTTATTGCAGAAGGGAGAAATGTCCTGACCGGTGACAGCAACGGTGAAACAGCACGTATACAGATTACCTTACTAAATATACAAACCGGGCAATTAAGAAAGGTGAAAGTATCAATGATCGAAGGATTTACTGGTTAAGTTGCTGCAGAAATAATTATCTGGTTTACCAACAGCAACGTTTCCATGACCGCACTTTGCCTAGAAGATGACGAGAGAGCTTGCGGTCGTCGAAAAGTCGCGTTGCTACCCGTGTGAAATCAGAAAACTCTTTCTGCAACTTGAAAAAAAAAAAAAAGTGGTACGATCGAGTATCTACAATTTCGCCGACGAAAAGTACAAAATATATTTAAAAGCATATGCAAGGTGACCACCATCCAAAATCCTCCATTCATTTAAATTAATGGCTTGCGTAAGTAACATAAGTGGCAACCTAAAGGTTTGAGACTTCACAGCAATCAGGACAAAACATTACCGGTCAGACCCTTGAGTAAATGTGATGACGTTTCTCCGAGGCGGGGGAACGTCATATAAAAGTGAAATAAAAAGTTCTAATTTTAACATGTAACATGTTAGTCTACATGCATGTTTTTCTTACACGGATAAAAATAATGCCGCATCGTACCTACACGAAAGCAAAAGTTGAGAAATATTTCGGATAAAAAGTGCAGCAACGTAGGAAACGGACTTCGAGACAGGACGATCATCGAAGCAGAGGGCGCCGCTTGCTATTTGCTGAAGATACCGGTCATCGGTAAATACTCCGCAAGAATGTCGAGGTTATATAAGCAAACTCCGCTATTTATTCTTTCTGGAATTCAAATAAAGTTTTATTTTAAGTTGTTTCGAAGTCCACGAAATTTTCATTGAGGTAGAATTAAAATTTTGCATTTTCTAACGGTGTCTCGTATTTTTCAAATTAAAGAAACTTATAATAATTTGTGAATAAATAAATTCATTTTTATTTAACAATCATTTCACCATAATTAGCACAATACATTTAGCCCTATAGTTTGCCGTGGAAAAGGTCGGGTATTTAATTTTTTCTATTTCTACATGTTGTGAACAGTAGTGAAAGACCAAGTTTTCCAATTCGAAATGTCTCGGAAAAAGTTTCTGTGGCTCTAAAAATCCACGAAATTGCGCACCTATTTTGGCTCGACATGTGCAAAATTTCCTGTTCTTTTTTTTGGCCACAGAAACTTTTTCCGAGCCCTTTCCAATTGAAAACTTCGTTTTTCACTACTGGCTACAACATATAAAAATAGGAAAAAATTCAGATACCCAACCTTTTGCTCTGAGAGGCCATGTTTTTGGTTTTAGCTACTGGGCTAGTTGGCTCATGAGAGAATAAGATGGGAAACAGAATCAGATAGGCATTATGGTTGTTTATTCGAAAAAAGGCTTTGACGACCGTTCTTGTAATTATAAATATCAGAAAATTCCTGAGAAATCCAGCAATACTAAGGGACGCGCTGCGGCTAGGTTTGCTTAAGTGCCGTCTGAAGTGTCTTCCATTGTCGCGCTGTTTGCTTTTGATTTGCGCACGAGCGAGTGTTATTACAGGAGACGCATCTCCGGATGTTTACATTTCATACCGCTGAGCTGAGGTGTCCTGAAAACCCAAGCCGTGTCCGGCGGGCTCTTAATTTCCTACTGAGATTCTTGTAGTGCGGGTAGCAATATAGCATTCTGGAGAAGAATAACGTAGATGTATACTAAATTCAATCGGGTTGATGATTCGTATTTCATGAAGACGGAAATAGAGGAACGTACAGTGTCTTAAATCTATAATATATATGTATATATATATATATATATAATATAATATAAATTATAATTTATACCACGATTAATAAGGTCTGGAATGTTGTTACAACCAACATTTTCAGAGATTTTAAGCGTTCTTAAATCATAATTTTATCCCATAAATTTCAATCGTTTAAAATAAAGGCATTCTTTAGTTAGTTATTAATAATGTTCTAAACGCACAGAAGTTGCTGTTGACAGCGGATTATCTACGATAAGGTGCAGAAATTCTGTATGTAACCTACTAAGTGGTTTCCATAACGGAATCTTCAACTGGATATCCTTAATATCATACTCAAAGTGAAAATAGTTATGTATTTTAAAGATTTGTTAATTATTAACTTAATGTGTAGACGGGGACTAACACTTTATTGTGATATATAAATATGTATTCTGACTAATGAGCAAAATAATAAATGAACAAATAAACATCAGTCAATTTTAAGTCAGAAAAAAGTTTTGTCCAAACATATTTATTTAAATAATCAAAAATTATATTGCAGTAATGTATAAATTTGGGTCAAGGAAACGAATTACTTTTCGAGATTAATGAGTGAAATGCTATATATCAGATCGTATAAAAAATCTATTTATATAAAAAATTATACAAACAATTTGAATAAAAATTTTGACAGTTTGTTTCATAATGTTTACTTTATATATTGTTAAAATTTAAAATATTAAAATGTTTATATTTTTAACCGCACCCAACAATTTATATTAATTTTTACTGGTCGTTCTAGTTTTAAATTGTAGATTTCGGTCACAGCAGTCGTCATAAAATGACCTGTGCATCAAAATTTTGTAATTATAACACAATTTATATTTTTCGTTATCTGTCTTCTTCAAAATGTTATTCTAATCATTGTAATTGTTTTGTTCATAGTTTTAAACTGGTACCCGATGAGGTCAGAAATTATGTGATGAAACGTTGTTAATTTATTGAATTCTCCTTTTCTGACTTAAAATCGGCATTTGTTTATTTAAACACTTTCTTGGTTTATGTGCCATGAATGAAAACAAAAATTCTCGGGATTCATATTGTTGTAATAAAATTGTTAGAAAGAATAGACTGCATCTCAATGAATGAATAAAATATATGTACATAACATTTTCTCAACATCGGGAACTTCCCCTCCTCAAAAATAAATTTAAAGGTTCTGATTATCATGAATAAAACTCTACAAAACGCTGCAATAAACATAAATAATAATAAGTTTCGATTCGGTCTTGTTAAAATTATTTTTGTACATTCAGAAAAGTTTAATGAGATAAAAACATAAAATTCTTCCAATTTAAGCGTTAACAAAGCTATTAAAAATCCGAGAAGAACATTGTCGGTCGAAATGATGAAAAAGGAATGGAAATTTCCGCCTATAAATTGAGTATCACTTCTACTGGCCTGCTAAAAAAAAGTCGTAATTTGAAAATCATTATACTTGATTGTGCGTTTTCAAGTCTTCAAAACGGCCATCCTCTATTAAAATTAATAAAAGAAACTCAAATATTTATGGAATTTATTACGCATGAATACGATTCATGGTTCGAAAATTAACATAACAGTTTTAATATTAAACATTTAATGAACTTTCCACAAAATGCCGGAACTCTGAATAGAACATGAGAATGCAGAGCCACTGTTTTACATCCCCGTTGGAAATTTCATGCGTGTAGAGATAAGAGAAGAGGAATGAGGACGCCTCTCTATTCCGGCGAAATATCTACCTACGTTGTGCAGACAGTAAATTTACATACGGCAAAGTGAAACACTGTCTTCTTTTGCTCAGACACAAAAACTTACGTGCTTTGAAAGATGAGTGTACCCAAGGGTGGCGAACCTGAAAGTAAATAAAGTATAAACTGACGTAAAATTATACTCTGTCCCTCCAATGATTACGAGAATTGAGTTCGTTCAGATCTCAATAAATCGAAAAGATTTAGTACTATGTTCAATTTCAACTGAGTAATTAAAATACTTTGCAGGCTTTTTTCCCGTACAATTTTACGAAGGAAATTTTATCGCAAAAAAATATAACCTTAAAAATATTTTAAATAATAATTCTTAAACAATTTTTGAGGTCGTAATAAATTGTTTTTTATAGTAATTAGTGTTTTAAATAAAACACAGCCTTTTAAAGGCAGAAAAAGATTTATAATTGAAGAAATAGAACGTTTCGCCGCTATTTGCGACCACTTCAGGTTTATGAAGTTTTACACTACAAAACAAACGTAATAAATAATTAAAATAAAACTTGATGATAACATAATTATATAAATTTTGGTCGACTTACAAATTTTTGCAGTCAGGGACTTACTCCGTTGACGGCTCTATATAATATTGTATTATTATGTTATCAACAAAATCTTTCACCAAATTTTATTCTAATTATTGTATTATGTTTTTATGTCATGTAAAACTTCATATACCTAAAGAGGTCACAAATAGAAACGAAACGTTGTATTTATTCAATTATAAATATTTTACTGACAATAAAAGGTTGTTTTTTTATTTATTACTAGGTTCCCCTATTTTAAGGATCCTACCAGACATTCGCTAATAAGTGATTTGTTACGTAGTTCTGGCTCTTCCAACTCCTCCCACACTATGCCAATTACGGGATATCAGGGATCACTGTGAAATCGCAACTTCAAATAGCTCCCGACTTACATTCGGGAACCACTTATATAACTTCCATGTCTCGACCATGTTAGGAAGCAGCGCACAATTCTTGCCGTATGCCCAAAGACTGTGACCCCGGAACATACACCTCTCAAAACAGGCCGAGGTGCCTCGGCTTGTGGGAACCTTAGTTCGAAAACGGAGAGAGGATAAGGCATCCCCAAAGATAGCCCTCTCCAAAAAGGTTCTGCCTGTAAAAGAACAGCTCTCACAGGCTGTCTTTCTCTATCCCGGCACGGGCACGAATATTTGTGAAATCCGAGGTTAAGATTGAATGAGACTGGGCACACTGACCACTTGTCACTTCAAAATCCAGAATGTTTCAAGTAATATAACCTGACAGTCGGGGACATCCGGTCCCCTACGCTTAAATTGCGTCAATAAAATATATTTCAGAAGAAGGAAAATAACATTTTGTAATATTCAAATTAAAAACAATTAATTAATTTATTCGTGCCACTCGTTGTGGAAACATTTTGTAATAATCAAAGAGGTGGCTTAACAAATGAATGAAAGATATAACTTTAACAAACAAACAAATTTATTTATCATCAACTGAACAATTATACAAATTAAACATATCTCATTCTCTCTGGGTCTCAACTGGATTTGATAACGGCGAATCGTTCAAAATAATTAAAGAACACAAAATTAAATTAGAAAAAAGAAAATATTTACTCGTCAATTAACGAAGATTAAATTTAATTGTCGACGAAATTAACCTACAAAGATTGCTTCTAATTTACAATTTTTTATCAATAAGAAAGGAACGATATCTGACATCTATCTTTTAATTTGGTTTACATCATTAACTGTTTTCTATTGTTACTTACGGCTGTCCACTGCTTCTAGGATACTTCTGATTTACGAAGTACGGTGATGGGTTTTGCACAACTTCTACTTAGCTCACAGATTCTAATTTAAATATTTCTGGAGCAAAGTCAGGAACCAGGAACCTCTTCTTCGCCTCTCACTCCCTCGGTTGCCCCCTTCTCACGGCTGCCCAGCTTAGCAGGTTTTTGTAGTTCTGTCTTCGATTCTCGCTCTCGGTACGTGTTTAATCTCCAATAACCCCACTTTATTTGTTAAGGAGCCAAAATGCAGACTTCCAGCCAAACGTCCACTCAACTTAATGCTCTCGCCTCTGATTTCCAACTCAATTAATTTTCGTTCCATCCTTGACTGAATTCCATAGCTGACTGCCCTCGTCTCGTAATTTTGAGCGCGCATTCCTTCTTCTAACTAAGACAACAATACTCTGTTCCATTGTCGCTTGTAGAGTTCGGTACCGCCGTCAATAATGTTTCTCTAACAATTCAGATTATCAATCACCATTAATGCCTTAATTAATAGGAATTACAATATTTATTTGATAATTTTGTATAGTTTACTCTTTTTTGAAGTAAGTTGCTTCTTTTACAAACAAGTGCCTCATTCGATTTAATTAATCTGTCACCGCTGAAATTTCTAACCGCTATGTCTCAGTTTCCCTCTGACATCATTGCCTTAATATAATGGATTATCTCATAAATTGTCGCGAATTATCTCCAATCAGAGGTTTCTGCGGAGTTAGAATGCTTACTGCATTTAGCTCCCCAGGACAACGCCACTTTCCAAAGTTCATCTCCCGTTTGTTTAAGCAGCCATAATACAGCCCATTAAGCCTTAATAGCAATTACCCACATCCGTTCTTCAGCTGCTCTACTGCTGATTGTCTCTTTTTCATCGTCCGTACCGCTCTTCTGAAATTGAGATGGCTCACTCTTATAAGAAAGTACATAATTCTGTGCAAGTATTTTGTCTGTCCGCCAAAAACTAATGAAATACTTTCCAAACAATGTGAAGTTGTTTCCTATTCCCGATACGTTATTATACAATCCATAACTTTACAAGACTACTGGGAAATTAATTTAATTCCTCAATCCTGATCTATAAAACAATATTCTGGAGAACCGTTTACTGTAGACGATTCCTGGGTCATTCTCGCTTCCCATTATATTCTGGTTCACCGTAGACAAATGTAATTAATGATTAATTTTTACTTTACTGTGAAACATTCTTCTTTGGAATTAACTTTATCCAGTTACGGATAGATACAAACTGATATTAATCTGTATTTTATTGACTTAACAAAAATAATATTATTACTGTTCAATTTGACATAGGAGTTGAATTTATAGTCACGTGGCCCGGGTTGCCGTAATTGAACTCAACGACATCCATAACCTTGGATTTGACTTTAATCTCGGTCGTTTTTGCGTTATTTTCATGTAACGCCCCTCCACCTCCATACCTAAAGGTGGTCCCCTCCCATTCCGAAATGGGTTGAAATTATACAGAAAACTATCTAGAGAAACGCTATCTATCTCACTGACCCTGAAAAATATTTATCCTACGCAAATATCGGTCGTTTGAGCATGTCTAAATTTCGACCCCCGACCCTAGAAGGGTATTCGTGTTTTACATCCACAGAGCTTCCGGTTACAAAGGAACACGTGTACGACATTTGATTAAATTTTTTCCACGGGTGTATATTTGTATAATACACACACACAAACAAACCGTCTTTTTATATATATTAGATGTTTTCTATAGGTGAGTTCAAAATATGTTGGTTGAAGTAATGATACCTAATTCCAATCTTCTTAATGCGAGTTGGTCTAGAATTTCCAACGTGTAATTGTCAATTGCCAGTTCAACATATTATTGAGGTTCAGATTAAAATTTTACTGGACATTCACTGCACATTAGGTATCATTTTATACAAACTGATAGTTTATAATTTTCAGCTTTATGTTGATAAGTTATCCCATTCCTGATACCTTCCTTATAAATCTTTACAATCATATAATTACGTAAAAATAAGTGAACTTCAGTGATTGATTATTATCAATATTTTGTTGTCTCGCAATTAATATCAGTGTCACTTTTTCGTCTTAGAGAGTAAGAATAATTTTATTTCTAAACTATTGTGCCAAGTATAGAAAATATATGTTCACTTCTCTTTCGGTTACTGAAATATAAATTGTGGTGCCGCAAGATAATAGTATCGTTATTTACAACGGTGGCTAGAAAATTTCTTAATGTCAACTATCAACAGCATGTCCCGCAAAAACCATCGATTCTTTCATCTTATGCATGCATCTATCAATTCGTCTGTTTGTGTATGTACAACATCTGCCCTCCACTCTTCTCAGTTCCTTTCCTTTGCCCCAATCTCCTCCCTCCTCCCTTAATGATTGCATTTATTTGAATTATATTTAATCTTAATATAACAAGATTCGATTCAGTTAATGCCCAATGATAGAATATTTCCATTAGCCGAAGCACTTAGGTCAGTTTTGTGAAATGTTTGCTGTATGGTCGCAGGCGTAGGGCATAAGGTAAGAGTTGCCCCGTATTCCTATTGGAACAGTCGGCCAGCTGCCGTCTAAACTTGTCGATGCATGGAGAACTGAATTATGCTCCCTCACAGTAATTACCGCAACAGTCATATAGGGCATGGGGCAAGTACCAAGAGCCCGACCTTCTTAATATGGACTTTCTACGGTTTGTCCTGCATCACTTTTAGGTTAATGACAGTAGGATCCTTAAACTGTAGCTTAGTTAACACTTAGCTACTTTAATGTACCCTTCCGCATCTCCCCTTTCAATTCATTTCCTATGCTTTTAAAGATAAATTTCTACTGCTATGTTTACCCTCGTGTAGCTTGTCACTCTCATGAAAAAAAAGATCCATTGCGCATCAACGGCACTAGAAATAAGGAATAGTTTCTGATTTGTGAGTTTGATTAGTGGTACTCTAACTTCCACTTATAATATATTTCACTGTCCTCAAATATCTAAGTACATACTAAAACAGCTTCATTTCTTTGCATGTCTCGGTTTTCCGTTTCCCTCGTTGAAATTTTGTAAAACTTTAGCACTCTACAGTTTCTCTGTTAAAATTTAATCTTCATCGAGAAATTTCTTTAATGAATTTACAATGTACCGTTTGTTATTATACGCATATTTATTTTCCATTTAGGGCCAATGGCAATCATACAACTGTCATCCTGCATGACACTTCTGGATTTTTTGTAGCAGCAATTATATTCCGTTTAGAAAAACTTAGCCGCATTCCTGATTGTTCTAGAATTCGTTCCTTGATGATCACGTTTTCCTAATGTAGATCTCATATTCTTCCTCCACCAAAACTAAAAAAAAAGTTATTACTTAGATTTTCCATTTCTGAAAAGTATTCTACGTTCACTGGTCATGAAACACATTACTAATAACACACGTTTACGTCATTCATACCTACTGTCTCAACAAGTTAGAGAGGTGTAGTGTAGCATTTCCAAGATTAGACGATATGAGAAAATATAGGTATGAATTCTTTGGGATAAATAGATTCGGGTTGGAGCTACGTCCATCCACAAGATAGCGAGGTGTTCTGAGAATAAATCAAATAGATCTGACAGTCCAATAGCGTAAGAATATTTTTGTCGCTGTGAATGCAATCTACAAAATGCATTTAAGACATCCCTGAATTTTTTATTTAGATGTATTTATTCAATTGTTCCTCTACTGAATACATTACATTAGCGTAAATCATACTTTCATTCCTCAATCTGAAAACACATCTATATTACAAAAAAAAGATGTATGTTTGTATGTATATATTTACGTTTATTTCTATATAAATTTAAACGCGTGGACAGATCGCAACAAAAATTGGTGTACATATTATTTACAACTCGAGAAGTGGGGCTGAGAAACCCCTAGCATAAATGTGGAAAAAATTATAATTAAAAAACGTGATCATTTTGCGTTAAATTACTGCGCGCGCCAGAGACCGTGACGTCACAGCACACGCGAGAGAGACGTTACTACCCGACGAACATAGGAAATAATTCATTTTTCCGTAATGAAATAAAGCAGAAATATTTTCATTGACTAAAAAGTATAATTTTATCCAGTAATACTCCGTCAAATGATAATAAAAAAAACAATACGTAATACTTTACGATCCTTGCGGATAATGTAAGTTAATTTTAATGCCATATTATCCAATATGGCGACCATTTGTTTATATTGTGAATCTAGGTAAGAATTTCATCAATTTTATCTTTCGTAATGTCTGAAGACTCCTGCAATACTCGTAAAGAAAATCGGAGGAAGGTTTGTTGGGATTGATGGAATAAAATTCAATGTATTTTATAGCTGTTTAATTACTGCACTATTGGCCGAAAAATGTGCGGAAGTAGGAACATTTATATTTAGGTTAAATCACTACTTTACTGAACATTAATATAGAATTAAATACTTTTTTGGGTTGATATTAATTAGTGGACTGGCAACGCCGAGCACCCAGCTAGTAAGTGATAAAATACTTAAGTAGGATTATTATTATCTAAACGAGAAAATATAAAACTAACTTGATTAATTATTAAAAAATGAAAAAGTTAGTATATTTATTATAATAGTGTATGAAAATCCTCTCAAATGTCGGAAAGTCAAAGAGTTTATTGTGGTCTTTGTGTTTTCAGCAGCCCTGAAAATAAAAGTGAATGTGCCATTACTAGTAAGAAAGTCCGAATAGTGTCAGGCAGTGAAACACTGGCCGAACAACCAAGGTAATACATCAAATTTTTGTATTCATCTCAGTCAATCGTAACATTATTATCAAAACCTAAGAGATTCCGCTGCAGATTATAGGAGACGAGCTGTACAGGGAATCAACGCGAGAAAGTCGGAAGATAAGTGGCTATCGGAACTGTCACGATGTTCTAGCTCTCAAGGTTTTGTGGAGAAAGAAATGTTGCCGAGGATATCCAATAAGAGAAATATACAGGAAAGAATAGATTCGGATTAGAGCTATGTCCAACCACAATAGAGCGAAGTGTCATGATATTAAATACAGTCTTGAGAGTCCAACAGAATAGTCAACATGTATATTATTACTTGCGACAGTCAACTACAGCGAACAATGGAAGAAACAAATATTTCAGTATTATGTCTTAAAGATAACTACCAACTTCAAAATCGGCTACTGACTGCCTCATCATGCCTTGTTTCAAGATTTTACAGTATAAATCAATCATAAATCCTACAGAAGTATCTTCGATTGTGAAGTTAATTAAAACAGATTCTAATGTGGAAGACATTCTTGGAAAATCGTTTAGTCGAAAACTCTAGGATGTGTTGGGGTAACCTCAGTAAAATATATATCTAAACGTACTGCTTTAGTCAGGCTGGAAAGGTTGATAAATTATCTCAGCTTGTCTTGAGATAAGAGACACCTAATATAATTTAAACATATTAATTCTATACAAACCATCTGGACTTACATGTGTATCCGATCTTTGAGCTGAATCTGTTTCCAATCTAAAATCCTGTCCCAGTAATTCCTCATAGCGAGTTTAGGCTGAGATTTGAGTGAGAAACTATGAGGAATGAAATGGTTGTCGTTGGTAATTCCACCAACAGCGAAATATGGTTTTATGATTCTTGCACCAGACTGTCGAGGGCTTCTAACCGGACCGGACCTGTATGAAAAGGCGAGGGTTTTTCCGTACCAACAGACTTCCACCTGGAAGAGGGCGGAAACCAATGGCGTAGACGTCACAAATGTACTAGGCTATAAGGATGACGTCATATCGTCTTACACTCTAGAGGAATAAGAATAGAAAATCAACTGAACTCAAGCCGCCGCAGAACCAGCCATTTTTATAAGATTGCAGAGTACAGTCGTTCTTTAAAGTGTTTATCGGTCCATTACTGAACATAGATCTGAAACTTAAAAAACAACGGTGACCATGTATAAGGAACGCCGCTTCGGAGATGCAAATAAACTCCATTCAATCTCAGCACATATAACGGTTGCGTAGACAATTTTAGATCCGTTTTCCTGACCAGAGTTAATCCTAGGTGAGATTTTTATTTCTGGGTTGTTGGTAACATGATAGATAAAGTGTTGAAAAAAAATTATTTATATATTTTCATCTAAAATGTAAAAATTAAAACAATAACATTTAATTAGTTAATTTACAATAATATACACACAAATGTAATTAAATTTTGAAACAAAAATTAAAATAAATTATTTAGTGCGACTCCTTCTCTTTACACTTTATGATAATCATATTCAGCTCAGTCACATGGACAAGTCAACAATGGGTGTTGAAATGCATGCAACAATTAAAGTTCGTCGAATATTACCATCTCGTAGCACAGGATGGGCTGTGTAAATACGATGTCCACCGAACTCGACAGCGAATTGTGCGTTCACAGCTCAGAGCAGTTCGAGGTTAAATCTCTAATATTTTCCACAAAAATCACGGATCTCTTATTGCTACAGAATCAGTGCAATTAAATACCCTCAAATTCCCTCCAGATATCCTCCACGAAATTTTTGCTTAAAAATCCTCTTTGATTTTCTTTCTTAGGGTAACAGGCTACATGAGGGTAATCCACATGGTGGCAACTCTGCTTTAATAGCATAGGAAGGGATTTGAAAGAGGGGATGCCCCCGGGCTATAGTTTAAGGATCCTACCCGGCATTCGCCTAAAAGTAATGCAGGGAAAACCCTACAAAAACCTGCATCAGGTAGGTTGAGCATTGGGTACTTGTCCCACGCCCTTCCCATAGCGGGAGAAGAGTTTTCTGTGGGGACGCAGTATTCCCTCCTCGTACCTCGACCAGTTTAGGATGCAGCTGCCCGACTTTTCCAATGGGAACAGCGAACAACTCTTACCGTGTGCCCAAGGTATGTGACCCCGGAACATACACCTCTCAGAACAGGCCGAGGATGCCTCGTCTTGTGGGAACCTTCGTTCAAAAACGGAGAGAGGAAAAGGCATCCCCAAAGGTAGCCCTCCCTGTCTCTCCTACAAGGTTCTGCCTGCGAGAGAACATCCCTCGCAGGTATTGCTTGCGAGAGAATAGCCCTCGCAGGCAATCTTCCTTTGTTTTTATTTTTATGGCAACAGGCTACATGAGGGTAATCCACGTTGGGCAACTCCCCTTTAATAGCATAGGAAGGGATTTGAAAGGGGGGATGCGGAAGGGTAGAGGATTTTTATCGCAGTTGCTGCCAATTAACGGCAGACCACGAAAATTAACTATGAGTGGAAAAAGTAATGAGATAATATTTGTAAGTGTGCGTTGACACGCGTCACAGTGTATAATTATATTGAGTCAGGGATCAGTTCAAGATTCATTCTCATTTAATAAATTAGTTTAAATAATAAGAATGGAACATTATTTCAACCGATAAAGCCCACCTAAGTAACACCCTACTACATCAAGTAAAATTTCTATGAGCTTGGGCCGATCGAAGATACGCTCTAGCGCCCAATGCAAAACCATGCCACGTCCCGAGATCTGTTTTACATGCAAGTTCTATGAGCCATAACTACAACTGAATTTGCAATGTTCTGCTTACCTCATTTTGAATTCCTGTGTTCGTGTCTACCCATACTTTGCCTCTCAAACTTCCTAGTTTCAACACTTCATCATTATACACCTGATAAAAATTGCGATATTAAAAAAGTGATTCACATTATTCACAATATGTAAAATCGGTACACGTTAAAAGAATTTTTCGATATTATATTACAGCTGTTATCAATGTTTTTTTATTATCTTTTGTATTAGACATTTGATCCGCGGATGATATAAGATGAGTTCTAACTGGTAAGGAGGGAATCACACCATAATTATTTTTAATATATATGAATTTCCAGTTTTTCTAATGTTATATTTATCACATAAAAACGGCTGCGGTAGTCACATATTTAAATCATGAAGGAATTTGGCAGTAGAGAATATTAAAGTTTCCACCTGGCGGGTGTCGCCCCCTGGAAATAGACCCGCTGCGGGTGGCGCCGGAACTGGATGGCGGCCATGTTTTATTCAGCTTCCTCCCGCTGTTAAAACTGCCGAGGGATACTTTGTGCTCCTCGGCTCATTTACTCAAGTGTGAGTTGCAGGTACGCTATTGTTGCAGGTAATGGTTCACGAGTCCTACAAATTTCCACAAACGCCAATTTTCGTATCCTCTGGTTAACAAAGCTCGTTGGGCTTCCACACTTAACGACGACTCTTTCATCGAAAATACCAGTGCTTAATGGGAACAATTCGACCGATTGCAATTCTCTCAGATCACGATTAGATCAAGGTGTGTGCTTGAAGATGTGCGAAGCATTAAATGAATGAATATATTAAAAAACGTTGGTTGAAATTTTCAAGATTCTTTCTAGAATTATTGTTAGATACTCATCTCAGATCGGTTGACGTTATGACGCGGATAAAATTAAAATACAATTTTTCTGAAAGGCTGCGTATTTAAAAAATATATTCCTTGAAATAATTTGTAGTCCTATTTTAATGTTCATTGTAAACATGAGTTTTATAAGTAGCTATTTATAAATTTCTAAAATCATAAAAAATCTGGCTTCAAGTATTAAAACAAAACTTTCGTGTTAGTAAGCCAAGGTTTCTTCCGCTATTAGGATCGTGTACTGGTTGTGTCTTGATTATTTGGAGTAGTCAAAAGAGTATTACATTAGTCATTACAGACTAAAATATATTGATAATTTTTTTGATACCTAAAGATGAGTTACGTTTAGATCTGTCTGTAGGTCTTTGCAAACTAAAGCTACAGATCAAATATGAGAAACAAAGACGACACGTGTCAAGTTCGACGTTTCTACACTTTAAAGTCATATGTCAGATATATAAAAATAACCAAAATAGGTTACGACTAATAGTCTATCGTCAAGCACAAAACCTACACGTTATGAAACTCTCTCTTGAGGAGAAACATAATACATTATAGTTTTCTTATCATTTATTCTATTTAATTTTGATTAAATAAAGTTTCGTAAAAACTTTTCGTTATATGAATTTCGACTGTAATTATTGGTAAATTTAATAATTAAAAAATGTGTTAGTATAATTTCCAATTTAAGTCTCACGAGCTCGCATAGAGGCCAAAGTGTGTTCTGCTATTAGGCCTAACTTCTTTGAGCGTTTTAGCCCGCATCATTCTTTGCTGCAATTTCAATGCCTTTTTATTTTACCCATTAGCAAATGTGCGTTGTCTGTCGGTTAAAAGGATCAAAGCAAGAGGCGTGAAACTCGCTGACAATGGACACAATATCACTGTAATTATCTCTTTGTTTGGAAGTAAAATTTTATGGCGTTAGAATACGAACCGAATATCAAGTGATAAAATTATTAGACTGCTGCTACTTAATAATTCATGAATATATTGTCATGTGAGGCATTGGAAGTCAACCTGTTTTCTTTACTTCATATTTTATTTATGAAAATAAGAATACAACTGACATGTCTCAACATTAAACACAAATTTCTATTATAAATACGATGAAGAAGAGAAGAAGAAAGTGTAGACAGGCTATATACATTGTAATACACATAGTGACCACTCCCTCTTATAGCATAGGATAGGGACTGAAAGGGGGGATGCGGAAAGGTAGAGCAAGGTAGCCAAGGGTTAACTAGGGCTCCCGGGCTATAGTTTAAGGGCCCTATCTGGCAATTGGCCTAAAAGTGATGCAGGGAAAACCCTAGAAAAACCTGCATCAGGTAGGTTGAGTGGGCATTTGGTTCTTGTCCCACGCCCTTCCGATGGCTTTTCTGTGGGGTCTCCCCTCGCCGTGCCTTGACCAGTTTAGGAGGCAACTGGCCGACTATTCCAATAGGAATAGCGGCCAACTCTTACCGTATTGCCAAGGTCTGAGACCCCGGAACATACACCTCACAAAACAGGCTGAGGTGCCTCGCCTTGTGGGAACCTTAGTTCAAAAAACCACAGAGAGGATAAGACATCCCCAAACGTAGCCTCCTCCAGAGCGCTCTGGGAAGGTTGCAAATCATCAATATTTATGCTACACTTAAACTACTTTAGGTAAGGTTAAAATAAGAAAAAGCTGTTGCAGATTGATACGAAGAAGTTGCTAATAATGGTGGTGATTTAGATAAAGTAGAATCTATTTCCAATGATAATTTGGAAGAGAAAGGATCTGTTTAGTAATGTAAAAAAATGGATGCTGGTTTTTACATTCCACTGAGTATATTTCATTATAAAGATTATAACTCTGATATTTGCTCTCACAGGCTTCCTTGAACATCTTAGATTTTTTATTTTTAGGGTAACAGGCTACATGAGGGTAATCCACATGGTGGAAACTCCCCTTTATAACATAGGAAGGGATTTGAAAGGGGGGATGCGGAAGGGTAGAGGAAGGTAGCCAAGAGTTAATTAGGACCCCCGGGCTGTGGTTTAAGGATCCTACCTGGCATTCGCCTGAAAATAATGCAGGGAAAACCCTAGAAAAACCTGCGTCAGGTAGGTCGGGCATTGGGTACTTGCGCCACGCCCTTCCGAAAGCGGGAGAAGAGTTTTCTGTGGGGACGCAGAATTCCCTTCTCCGTGCCTCGACCAGTTTAGGAGGCAGCTGGCCGACTGTTCCAATGGGAACAGCGAACAACTCGTACCGTATGCCCAAGGTCTGTGACCCCGGAACATGCACCTCTCAAAACAGGCCGAGGTGCCTCGGCTGTGGTAACCTTAGTTCAAAATCGGAGAGAGTAAAAGGCATCCCCAAAGGAAGCCCCATCCGTCTCTCCTACAAGGTTCTGCCTGCGAGAGAACATCTCTCGCAGGTACTACCTGCGAGAGAAAAGCCCTCGCAGACAGACTTGAATATCTTCGACTATTACCTAAAAATTATTAATTTTGTTTTTCCAATTTAAGATGCGAGTTTTTCAATATATTATTTTACTACATGAAAAAATCTAGAATTGATTACACTCATCCGTTTTTACTTTAGAACTCGGTTATAAATTTTTATTTATAAATTAATATTTTACACAATTCGGTGAACTCGTGGTTTTCCTTCTCTTTGTGTGCAGTATTTACTTTGAAAAAGGTCTGAAGGAAGGCAGTAATTCAATAAAGCCTGTGTGGGGATGGAGTTGTAACTGACAGGAGGGCTGCACCCTGAAATTAACTCGAAGTACGTGGGAGCATGAAGTAACAGAACAATTCTAAAAAAACTTACATATCCGCATTATAAGATGGCAGTTTAAAATCAACGTTATTGTTCTGATATACCTGATAATATGCATGTTTCAAGCTGGAGATAATTCTATATTCTTTGGATAACGTTCTCCTACTTACAGACATAATTTCTAGATATAACTTTAAAATAATCTAATCTCTAACTGTTAAAAAAACGTACTAAATAATATTCATCATAAATGTGGAATTCAGGTACCCTCAAAATATTAACAATCAACTAAGTTCATATTTACTACACAATAATTCTTATAATTACTGAGAACTGTAGGAAAAAAGTCCCCTGCCTTTTACAAACTCAAGACGGGAATAATTCTGAAAATGATTGACCTACTTTTTCGCGAATCTAAACTTCAGATTCGTCAATTTAATTATAAATCTTCGAAATTTAGCGTAGAAAAAAAATATATCAGATATTATTTGAGAAGGTTCAATTATTGAATTAATGTTTATTTTGTAAGATGGTCATTTTTCCACTGAATGTCAAAATAAGCTCATTTCCCGGTGTAGTTGTTCAATATATTGTTCTCGGATTTCAATCGGGTTTTGCATAATTTTATTAGAACACAACGTTTCGACGACTAAAATCTCTGTCGTCATGTTCTAGCCGAAGTGCCGGAACCATTCCATATTATATATATTATATATAGATATAAGAGAAATATGTAATTGTTCCTATATTTACTATAATGCGTCCCCACAGCAAACTCCTCTCCCGCTATAGGAAGGGCGTGGGACAAGTACCCAATGCCCAACCTACCTGATGCAGGTTTTTCTAGGGTTTGTCGTGCATTACGTTTAGGAGAATGTCGGGTAGGATCCTTTAAATATATTCCGGGGGCCCTAGTTAACCCTTGGCTATCTTCCTCTACCCTTCCGCATCTCCCCTTTCAAATCCATTCCTATGCTATTAAAGGGGAGTTGCCCAACGTGGATTACCCTCATGTAGCCTGTTACCCTAAACAAAAAAAATAGTTCCGGCACTTCGCATAGAAGATGACGACAGAGCTTTTAGTCGTGGAAACGTTGTGTTCTAATATAATTATGCAAAACCCGGTTGAACTCCGAGAACAATATATTAAGCTCATAATGTTGACTTTTATACCAAAGTCTTATGTATACCATTCCAATATTAAACAATATTTTTTATCTTTTTAATTTATCCCTTACAGATTTCTTAAATCCATTTGAATCATTTCAAAATTGTAAAATTTTTATCCGGTCTTATCTCGGTTAAAACTCATCATTATTTGTGAACATATTATCGTATCCTAACTGGAGTTTATCGCCGCAGACCTATATTCATTGGAATTAATCATTTACAATAACATTAAATATTACGAATTTATCATTTAATTCAAATTTACGCCTGATGATGTCTGAAGAAATAGTGTTGAAACGCCATGTATATTTGATCATAATATTTAAAATTTTATGCGATAATTTCTGCCTAACTGTTGTTTTTTCATTTATTTTAAGATATAAGATAAATATGTAATTGCTCCTATATTTACTATAACTAATATAACGTCTTAATAATGTTAATCTACGTACAATATAGTAAATAAATTTGTGAATAATATGAATATTAAATTAAATAAGTCTATTACGAATTTCTATTTTCTTATGAGTGCTACGGCTACATAATTCATATATGAACGGTGTTGTTGTTCGGGTTGTTTAAAAGGAAGAAGGAAAAGTTGACGTTTCGAAAAGTCCAAAACTCTGTTCGTCTTCAGAGAAGAATATAAATCGGAGCTGGGAAACGAGTCCTATCTCTCGTTAAAGGAATAAACCCACTAAATTCTGTCTGCTGAAGAGAGACGGCTATCGAAGCTTTCGCGTGTGTCTGAAGAAGTTTCGAGGCTTGCTGAAAATTTATAGTTTGAGGTGAAAGTGACAACAGGCTGTTTTGTTTAAGTTTGCGAGTGGAGTTTCAGCATTTTGTCCGGAAAGAATTATGGGGCCTGACAGCCGTCTGGGCGTTTGTGAGATGGGCTTGTTTTTGCAGAGTTGAAGGGGGTTTGTGATAGTTCAAATACCCAGGAATTCCATATTTATGTAATATTTTTTCTAGGTTGAGAAACGGCGCCGCACGATTTTATGAATATTGTTTTCTTTCATATTACATTTTGGAGAGAATAATTTTGAGTAGAGTATAGAAATATTGACACAAGGAAAACAGTGGACGAGATCTCAGGAATTTTCTGCTAATTTAAATTTGGTTGTTTCCCCTAATTTTACAAGATTCTGGTATTCTTTGACTTCTCTTTCATGTTACACCGACTGCACGAAACTACAGACTCTTTCTTTCCCTTAGGCAATTGAAAACCCGACCAACAATACTATTAATATTAAGACACCTTTGCCAAAACTAATATCTATGAAATTTCAGATGAAAATTAATTTCCTCGTCGATAAAGTGTTGTGAAGTAAAATATGAAAAACATAAAGCTTCTTAATAAATCAGCAGGAAAAGAACCAATTTGTCACAAAACGATGAATTATTTAACAAAAACAAAAAATAATTATTAGCTAAATAAGTAGCCAAAATCATACAAAAATAAGTGCTAACTTAATGCCACACAACGTTTCTGCAACCCTTGTTTCTTTCGTCATTTGTTTCAAGTAAAGGATGAGCCGTAAGAAAACCACACCACACAAATCAGTTGACGAACTCAAAATGTCCGCCACTTGAATCACCTAGCGACAACAACGATTGCAAAAACGTTTCCGTATTTATTTATCACTCATTTTTGTCGGGTATTTGGCTACGTTTTTTATCTAATTATTTTACTTTTAACACAAACGTTTTATATTTTAATTTTTAAAATACATGACTTTTCGCTCTCAATTTTGGGGCTTCATCACATAATAATTTTTGACTACAACCGTCGTAGGACACAGTCCAAGACTCGTAATTTATATTGTAATATTTAATTTTAACATATATGTATATATATATATATATATATTGTACTGCCAATTAATTGAGACATTAATTGTTTGGACATAAAATTTAATTGTAGCGGCAGAAGCTTCCAAAGCGACAATGGAGGCGAGTTCTGTTCCTTTGTCGGAAGGTCAAAAATGGCCTATGCGCGCTAAAACTCGAAACTACGATAGTTCAATTGGTGACGGGACGTTTCGGAGGACGGAACAAATGATACTTAAGCAGAGACTAGCCGTCGTTTAATGTATTATTAAACAAAGTTGTGAGTTGAAGGCAAAGTAAAAACATTCACGTGAGCATTACATCGTAAATATTGCTAAGTAAAAGCAGTGTACGTCTGTAGCCAACCAGTAATAGTAAAGTTGCAGTTTAAGTCCAAAGCGGTAAAAAGACTAGCACAGGATTCATATAAGGCAAGCAGTTATCAGATAGCTGACAAAAAGGAGGATCATCCGAGTTCCTGGGAGCCTATCAAGGTTGACTTCAAGAGTGTAAAATCTGTGAGCCGATATTAGAACCAGTGTAAAAATTTTTGCAATAGTGTACTCCCGAAAACAAAAAGGAATGCTGGAACCAGCTGGAAAGATGTGAGTAACAAAATACAAAATAATGATTTATGTAAACGTAATTAAACGATAGAAGTCAGATTTCGTTCTATTTTAATTGTCAATCAGAGTTAATTTCTTTTCTTTAATTTCTTCCTATCGACATATTGTCTAGGTGAATTATAAACTGTGTGTTAATTAGTTTTTTAAAACAACTTGTTGTGTCCATTATCAAACCCAGTAGTAGAGACCCTGAGACCTAAATTTTAAATTGTAATTGTTTGTGAGTTAAAGCAAGAAAGTGGAAATAAATAATTATATGTTTTAAATTCGTGTCGATTATTTCATTTAAATAACGCCTCAGTGTTGATTATATGTATATGTACATGCATACATTGAAAACAGTCTATTAGCATATAAAATATGAACATTGTCGACGAAACGTCGTATATGGTAATTATTTTTGTTTTAATTAAATAATACAATATATTCTGACCAATTTACCGTTTTTCAGTTTATTTATTGTCATAATTGTCAGATTCTATTAAATAATGCAGCATCTTACAATGTCCAAGCGAAACCGAAACTAAGCATTGGTATTATTCATCTTAAAGCAGTCGCCCGTCTGTGGTGTAGGGGTCAGCGTAGCTGCCTCACATCACAGAAGTCCCGGGTTCGAATCCCGGCGAGGGATGGATGTTTGTGTCTCAGTCTCTCGACTAATAAAATGATTCGCTAATAACCAGGGATGTTGATGGACTATAAATAAAGCTATATAAAAAGAACTTTAAATACATTTAAAAACCAATATTTTTCTGTTGTATCTCTACTTCCAGTGTTACGATTGTCACAATATCAAATTTCTGGATGAAGATAAAAATTATTTCTTAATATGGATAAGCGAAATTTTATATATCAGAGTAAACAATACGCAATTAATATTAAAAACGACATCAATAATTTGATCAATATTTATGACTTTATTATTATAATTTAATGGGTCCATTGTATATGAATAATTGCTGCTAGTATTGTTTTTAACTTTTACCAAAGTATTTGGTTTGTTTTATCCGCTAAATTCATAGTAATCTGCTCATTTCTACTCCACGGACTATGAAAAAATTGTTTTATAATTGAAACACTCTACAGAAACTAATTATATTATAATATTGTATCATAGCTTGTATGTTAATATTTCTTAAAAATGCTAAATTTTATTTTTTATTCTTTTACGGATTAAAAAAAATATACTAAATATAAACATATTAATAAGTCCGAAAATAAGGGTTGAAACTTATTGAATAAGAATAATGAATTAAGTCTATTTGACTGACGTATTGGCTGTTCCATTCATTTTATAATTATTTCAAATATATTTCAGTCTGGAGTGTTTTGATGCTGAATGGTAGTGATTAAACCTTAATCAAGAAACAAATATCTTATTTTTTGAGTGTTTTATCATTCAAAACACTGAAGTCATAGAAAAGTACAGCAGCTTTCGACATAAATATCGTCATAATCATCAATGCATCATTGCATCCGTCCTAATTCAGCAGCAAAACAATCCAGTGTGACACATATTAGTATTATTGGGGCGAGTCACACCCAGAATTCAGATGGATGCAATGATGATTATGACGATCCTTACATCGAAAGCTGCCATACTGGTCTAAGACTTTTCAGTTTTAAATAATAAAACACTCAAAAAATAAGAGGATGGTTCCTTGGTTTTGTTTTAATTATGAAAATTAAAGTTTGGAATTGTACCTTTGCTGATAGTGTCAGAAATAATTCGCTTTTAAAAATATTCATTTAGATGAAAAGTACTTTTCCACTGCAATACTTGCACCACGTGGCACTGGGCATCAGGTTTCTACATTGATTTCTCTCTGGAACAATGTGCCTTCACGCGGAAGATTGTGTTGCACCTAGTGAAACGTTTGCGGTCGGGAGATTAGGCTTCTATAAAACAGTGAACGCCCACGGCGGATTCAGAGTTGTGGCAACATTTCCTAGCAAGGTAAATTATGGTAAGCTTGCGGCTCCCCGCATCTCCCCAATTAACGCTGCTAGAGCTGTGCAGATTGTGTTTGGTTCCCCTCTTGTTTGCTACTTTATATGTATGGAATTTTAGATGTCATAATTTACAGGAGGCTTGGCTAAATCCTAACACTCATACAACTGTGCGATCGTGAGGTATGTAACTGATCGCCTCTTACTGCATGTCACGAAGATACCTTAAAGATTCGCAAATGGTTGGTTTAGAAACGTCAGTCAGAGGAATACTTTCTTCACATAGGGAAAAAGTGAGTTCTGTTTGAACATACACAATTGTATTCGTAATTCGTAAATCGTAATAAAAATCTGAACTACTGACCGTAAAAAAAGATAAAGTCGCGAATATCAACAACAAAAATAATAGGTTCTAATATAACGAGTCGTTTAGAGCCCCACGTTGGGCGCCAATTGTAATATAACTATTACCTCTTTTATTCAATACCTTTGGCGCAACGATTTTAATATAACAATAATTTTAAACACAATCTTGTGTCAGCTGATGCTCAATAGCTCTAGAAACCGATACTGACGTAACACAAAGACAAACGGAGATTTTAAGTATAACATTTAGGATTTGCATTTAAGTGTATTTAAACTCAACAATTATATTGGGCGTCAGTAAATTTAATCTTCAAATGAAGACGACGAATTTTTTTTAGCTCCGGAATCAATTTAATACGAAATAATGGGACCAATTTTTTTGCAGGATATTGTTGGCTAATATCACTATTTTGAAATCAGACCTTTTTAGATTCTACTGTGCAATAAGAGGTTGAGTGATTTAACAGCATGAAATAATAAATTTGGTTTGAACTTACGTACTCTTTCTAAGCACTTCTCGGCATATATTTTGGCGCATAGCTCACTCCCGGAAAGATTGAAGTAAGCTCTCAGTGATCCGATGCTGCACGACTGTACTAGATCTCAGAAAATCTCATAGCATGAAAGTACCAGCAAAGCAAAGCTGAGTCTCCAAACACCAACCGTTCAATATCCGAGCTGGGTCAAGCTAAAACCTACGCCACGGCTCACACCTCCTTTGGCGTACTCGATCGCTCCAAACAGCCTTCATTTCCTTCTGTACTCGTATAATAGATTCTTCCGCCTACAACCTGCGACGTAAAATTTCTATTTAAAACTATTATTCATATATCAAAAATTAAGAGCTGTTTATGATTCTATAACTGATATTTTGACTGATGAGATCGGCCGTGACACGTCTTTGTTCAATCCTACTAGCCGACTGATCTAAGTTCCATGTTTCGTTCGCTCTTTCTCAGAGCCTATGAAAATTCAACCATACACAAAGTCTCCTAATGCTGCTGCACATAAAATTAGTCCTTTCAAAATTCCCGACTCAAAAAATGCGGGGATGAGCCGTTCAATCTCTCAACGAGAAACAGTATTATCAAACGTTTCTCTTAACTGACGCCCAACAGTACTTGAATTCACATTACTACAATATAAATCTTACCACTCAATTTAAATAATTATGCAATTATTTGTGAACATTTATAAGGTTACATTTTAAAAAGAAAATAGTAACCTTATTATACGTTTAAATAAAATAAATACTTTCAGAATTTAGTTTAAAAATAGAAAATATTTTTATCGCATTATAAATAAAGTTTTTAATGCTATTGCAAAATGATTGGTCATTTAACAAACGTACAATCGAATTCTCACAGCGTCATATACAGAAACTTGTTTTTCCGTAATTCATGAAAATGAATAGCGTTGGTAATCCAATGAATGTCATCAAAATTTATAGCGATGCATTGTTATAACTTTAATTAATGAATATCACGGTGAGATTGCTCACGTCAAATTAAAATTCGGGAGTAATTAAATCCATTTCATCACAAGATCCACCTGTTGCACCTTGAAGGCCGATGTAAAGTGCAACTAAGCCTGACACCTATTCATAATTCAATATTTAAATATTTTGGTTAATTAGTTTTTAAGTACATCGGGTATTGATAATCACATATCAAAATATGAAGTAATATACGTAATGTTGGATGATAGACACACCTGATGTTGCCATGCAGTTACATACGGAATCGAAATCCATTTTAGCATGAATCCACTAACAAAAAATTGCATTCCCGTCGGAAATTTAAGTTTTTATATTCAACAGAAATCGTAAACAATAAATTGATATTGTGTAAACAGATTTTCGTACTGGAGGTTATTAGTGGTGACCGGTGTCTAAATCTAACTAGGTATATGTTGCGATATGTAGCATGTTGTGTTAAGGTATGATGAGCAGTAGCACACTGCCCTGGTATTGTAGTGGGGGTAGCCCGGAGCTCAGTTTTACATGAAAATTTAACACGGCAACTTGTAAGTGTAAAACTTATACTGAAATCATCAACGCATATAACTATACTGTGTTATACACCCAAGTACTCATCCTTAAAAGTTAATAGATGATAAATACATAGTGTGAGAAAAGACCTTGCTACTATACCGTACGTAAGAATATAATTAATTTTTTTGATGAATGGTAGTGGCGTAGTTCCAGTTTCTCCGCTAGAGGCGTTGAGAACAGACTCCGCCACCTACTACCATCTTCTACGCTCATCTTACCGGAATTCCTATACCTCACGATCTATGTTTGGTTAAATTAATTTTATAATTACGTACTATCATAGTAGTAGCGCCTGCATGAAAAGAAGTGAGAGCGAAATCATTGAACACGACGCTAATAATGGTTAAATTTACAGCAATTGAAAAATATGCGAGAGTTTCATTGCAATAAAAATCAGTCCTTAATTAAGTTAAAATGAGTGAGATAGAAAGCAAACGACCTGAAGTACACTTGTATTAAATCATTTCTAGCAGAGAAAACAATTCTAAAATTAGTTGTAGACCGTGAAGAATGTGACGTAGTGAATTATAGGTGAGCCGGGCTCTGGCTTATACAAGAGAATGGAGAAGTTTCATACCTGGCCTGACATCGATGGATGGCTCAGTAGCGTAAGCAACCGATACCAAGTGAGGGGTCTCTGATTCGATTCCCGGTCCGGGCGAGATTTTTCCATCCTGATGCTTTAATTGTAAATTAATTATATTATTTTATGTACTTTGTATTCAAATTTCTATATTAAGGATTTTAGATTTCCTTTGTTTTTTTCTTATAGATAATCTACATTAGGGTAATCCACATTGCGCATCTCCACTCCAATAGCATAGGATTTGAAAGGGGGGATGCGGAAGGGTAGAAAAAGGTATCCAAGGGTTAACTAAAGCCTAAAAGTGTAGCAGGGCAAATCCTATAAAACCTGCATGGGGTCGGTCGGGTTCTTGTTCCACGCCCTTCCGATGACGGGAGAGGGGTTTGCTGTAGGGACGCAGCATTCCCTTCTCCATGCCTCAACAAATTTAGGAGATACCTGACCGATTGTTTCAGTGGGAATAGCGGACAACTCTTACCGTATACCCAAGGTTTGCGACCATGGAAAATACAACTCTCAAAACTGGCTCAGATGCCCGGCTTGTGGAAACTTTTAGTTCAAAACCAGAAAGAGAAGAAAGAATCCGCGAAGGTGGCCGCCTCCATCTCTCCAGGAAGGTTTTACTTGCGAGAGCTGAGACCATCTCCCACAGGCTTCTTTGATGAATCAGATTTGCTTTGTTAAAAAAATAAATATTATATTTCATTTTTTACGTATCTTAACACAAATAATTTATGTTGCTCCCCAGAATAAATGCCATTATCTGTTCTTCATAACGCGCTCTACATTAAGAGTTCCATACGCCTGCTGTTATCAATTTAATTAAAGACAGTTACAAGAACTAAACTACTATTCGCTATGTCCAAGCAGCACAAGGGAAATATCACACATACTATTCTGTACCAGTGTACCGTGTGAATAGATAATAAAATAAAATTGAATAAATACGACAAATGAAATTGACATATAATGCAGAATCTAATTGTTAACAGAGATATCAATCAGTACCTAATTGTTCCCGCTTCGCACTGAATGAATTAATATTTCCATTTCATGAATTTCCACAAATAAGTTATCCATGCAAACAGTTACTGTCGTCTAAATAGTCCACGGTTACAATGATTATTCATTAACATTCTAACGAATGACTATTAGCGAAATATTAATTTAAAAAATATTTTTATTTGCCATTATTGCGTAAATAAGTCAAGAAAATTATTACACTTAATCACACAATCAAGAAAGATTTTTTAACTTTATCGCTTCTGGTGTACTTTCATAACATATTTTGTGAGAAAATGTACAAAATTAAACGAAACGTACGATCACAATGCTTAATTTACTATCACCTGAACTTTACCCGTTCCTCATTATCTCATTATCAAGAACGGTACATATGTTCATATCAAGTTTTTGGTTCGGCATTTACCATTTCTCTTGACTCACCCTGTACGTCGTCAAACCGTGAAAAATAAATGTCAACAAGTATTAAACATTTATTTGAAATAAACGAAACAATGAGGTAATTAATTGTTTAGTAACTAAGAAAACTCTAATGCAGTACAAAAGTGCGACTTTAAAAACGGATATAAATTTTTGTTGCTTGAAGAATTATATTTGTGAGGTAAAGGGAAGATTATATATTGAATAAAATAAAGATTGAATTCAACCTTCCAATTCAGTTTTGTAATTAACAGAAAGCGGCTTAACTAATCTCGTTAAATTCGTTTATCAAAACATTCGGGACTTTCAGTATGGATTTGAAATGTCAATATAACTAAAAATATTACTGGGAAAAACTTTTTTACAATTAAAATGTTAATTAAAACTTCATTGAGTACAAACTAATTAGAATGATTGAATAAAATGTATTTTGGTAAGATAAAAAATTAATTAAGACAAGGAAATATCAGATTTTTTACAGATTCGAAAAATGAAGGCATGGTTTTTGTGTCATAAACGTGAAGATTGTTTCTAACTAATTACATAAAGTCAAAAATCCCGATAAGAAAAATGTAAAACATTAATTTTCTATTTCTTTTATGAGTTCCATTTGATATTTGATCGGGTCTTCAGTAGTATAGAACATAAGTCTTGAAATAACTGATAGTACATTATAATTTTAACACACTAGTTTACTATATTTTATAATAAAGTACAATACAAAATAATTACATCTTTTCAACACGGTTTATCTAAAAAGAAAAACGCTCACGGTGTTGCATGAATTTTTCAAGTTAACCTAAATCCTCTTGATGGAAATCTAAAAGTAATTGGAATATTCAAAGACCATTCTAAATGGCCCCATATATACTTCAACCATGCCTCTCAACCTGGTTGATGACAACAAAAACAAGTTTAAAACCACAGTTTACCGATATCAGTAGTAAGTGAACGAGAAATTGACAACACCAACGACGTCTGAAACTCAATAAATCGCTATATACGTAGTAATACTAATAGCGGCCACAGGTGATAAGAGGAATAGGTAAGAAAATAAATATATGAGCAAAACTGTGGCTGAGGCACCTCGGTCAGTTTTCAGGGGTGTATTTTCAGAAGTGGCAGACTTTTTCTCTATTCCTGTTGGAATAGTCGGCCAGCTGCCTCCTAAATTTGTCAAGGCACGGAGAAGGGAATGCTGCAATCCCACAGAAAACCCCTCTCCCGCTATCGGAAGGACGTGGGAAAAATACCAAATGCCCGACCTACTTGATGCAGGTTTTTCTAGGGTTTCCCTGCATCACTTTTAGGTAAATTTCTCGGTAGGATCCTTAAAACTACAGGCCGGGGGCCATACTTAACTCTTTGCTACCTTACTCTACCTTTCCGCATCCCCCTTTCTGTCCCTTTCGTATGCTATAAGAAGTGAGTTGCCGCCTTCTTCTTCATCTCCAAAAATACCTCAAATTTTCACAAACAAATTTGCTATCGAAACTTTTTTAGGTTGAATAATATTAATTTCAGGAAATTATTACGCGTGCAATTAGAAAAGAAGACACCAGAATGAGAGAGTGAATATCGGTATATGAAAGCCTATCCATTAAATTGAGGTTTCTAGCAGCATTCAATTCTTCAAGCTGCTGACAGTCATGCAGCTCAAACAATTGAGATTATTCTATAAATCTCTGAATCATTAATTTTTGTGATGTAAGGAAAAAGTATCAGAAAGTTTTTTAAAAACATCAACAATGTGATTCCATGTAGACATACTCACGGTTTTCACTAATTAATGATATTAAATAACTTACATTGTGGTATTCAAATTAAAGATCTTAACAAAAAACACGGTGTGATGCAAATTAATGTAATAAATTAATAATGACTTATAATTTAAACAATTAAATTTTAGATACAAAACATTTATTACAAATCTTTTACGTAAATGCCACAGGTTTATTGAAACCCTTAAATATTCAGGTTTGCTTATCAGGCCTCTAACGGTTATAGACAACCGCAATGATAACCGAATTGTTACAAAATATTGAATTAAATTTACTAGAGAAATGTTAACGTTGAAAATATCTATAAAAAAAATTAAAAATCTAAAGAAATCAGACGGTATGCAAATTTATACTAGGTTTACAATGAAAATTTCTTACTTACCAAAACATCGGAGCAGCACTCATAGCACTATTTATTCACTTCACCAATAATTTAAAAGTATTTTACTTTTTCTTACAACCTACGTCAGCGCAGTTCAGTCAGCACAACAAACAAGACTTCCACGTAAACAGTCAATGAAGTCTTTTACTCTGCCATATTTCCGGTCAAACAAACTACCGACACGTCTTCAATATTCCTTGTACAACCTTTTCGTCCAAGATCTACCAGCCAAGTCTCGAACCAACCGACCTCGGCCATCTCCCTTTGGAGAGACTGAACAGAACTTTATTGTTTCATTTTGTATCGCCGACTGCAGACTGGCATGACCACTACTGTCCGACTTTCATTGCAGACTGACGACTGTACTAAATCCTCGTCAAATCTTTTTCACTTCACACATTACCGCGACACCAATACTCTCAATCCCTCAACATTCTCACACTGACTGTTGTCTACAATACCTGGGACAAATATTACAATTATTAAATAAATCACAAAAAAAATAATTTCATTGATCACATTGGTGGTCACCACAATATATATATATATATATATATATATTGTGGTAATTAAAAGGAAATCATTAATTAATAAACAAAAATTTGGACTCGCATTGTTAGCGGCAGAAAACACACAAGTTGTACACAAGAATGTGGCAATAATGCCATTTTTGTGATTATTGTAGGTTAAGGCTCGCTAGAAGCGTTGTGTGCCTCAGTCGTCGTGGAAGTATAGCTGTGAACAGACCAAAAGTAAAATATCCAGAAAATATCTGGACACATGCAGTACAACAGCTAAAACAGTTAGTTCCAGTCTGCGAGACAAATACGTAAATATTCAACGCTAAACATTTTTGCTCAAACTATTACATTCGTGATTTGGACCATTGTCTTCAATTGTGGGAGCCAGGCAACTGCATCCAGCAGTTAATAAAATTCGTAACGAGAGAATAATATTTCCTAAGCGAACAATGAACCATTTCGTCAAACTAAAACTGCTATTAGAATCAGTGTTATAAAAATGCCCTGTCTATAAGTGTAATACATGTGTGTTTGTACGAACGAGCAAAATTTACCTGAGTACCAAAGACAGTAAGTTACAATTACACAGAACTATATTTGTCAACTCATATGTATTATCGTCAGATTTCGAATTTCGTTGAAAATTTAAAGTCATATTTTATGTTTTTCTTTTACATAGTAACAATACATTGACGTCCATGATAGCAAGATAAAATTTGATTATTAACAAGTATTTTTTTTATTAAAAGCCCAGTAAACGACCCTGAGAAAGAGTAAAATTTTATTGTAAAATATTAATTAATAATATAAATTGAAGTTAATTTCTTAATAACTTTTGTAAATTCATTTGATAACTTATGTAAATTTAATTGTTTGTGCGTTAATAAATTAAATTTATTATCTATTTTAAAATCTTGTTTAATATTATAACATCCTATCATTTTAATATTTAAATTACTAAAAATTGACGCATTAACGTGGCGTATGTAATCACAACAAATTGGCGTCTTCAACGTGTGGATTTCATTATAAATTCTAATTGTTTTCATAATATTTTATTTAATGGACGCCTGATTGCCACAATATATATATATATATATATATATATATATATATATATAAATGAATTTATCCTTTTTGTTGTTTGTTCCGAATGCGTTTCTATACCAGTCATCCTAGTTCGATGAAACTTTGGCGCGTTATTGTACGCATCCTTGTGAAAGTTTCTCTCGAAACGTTAGGAAACTCCCTTCCCAGTGGTAAACTGTATTGAATTTTTAAAACTGGCGAAAAAGGCCAACACTTACGCCAAATTATTGTTTCTCCCGATGTATTTTGAGTATAATTTCAACCCCTTTCAGCATAGGAGGGGAGCAGTCTGACGTGTGTGCATTGAGGGGCTTTACATAAAATAAACGAGATTTGTGTCAAATTCGGAGCTTGTAAAAAGGTCCGACTACAATCTTAAACGCGTGGAGCAATTTCTACCAAACTTTGTACATAATTTATTTACGGTCCAGGAACAATCACTGTTTGAGTAAAAGAAATCGATCACCTGTATGGGTGTTGGTGGAAGCGACGGCCATTTTAAAACATTCTAAATCGATAATTAGTAGCGTCGAATTAAACGTTTTCGGGGTCGCAGAGTTTTCACTGAGCCGTCAAAGCCTAATGACAATGAAGGGGAGCATCCGTAGAGTGGGTGAGGCAGGGCTTTAAATAAAAATAATGGAAAAACTATGGTGTCTATTACTGGTTATAGAAATATTTAAGTTTAATTCTGTTATTGAAAATAAGGGTTAAATTGTAGTTCAGCCCTTAGGTGATGGTGTAGGCGATATACGGTGTTAACGGACGTTACATAGTTATACTACGAAAACAGTTAGTGTCTAAAAGCAGTTATAGAAGTCACTGCGTTTCATTATGACATTCAGTATGCAGGCTAAGTTGTTGGTCTACCCCCTAGGTGTGGGGGTGAAACGAATTGAAGCACATTTTCACGTATAATCTTGAAGAAATTTCTACTAACTTCTGTCCACGTGTTACTTACGATCGAGAAACAAACAAGGAATGGGTTGAATTTGCCTATCACATTTAAGGGCAGAAATTTTTTTCACTCTTAGGGTACTCGAACTATGTTTGACTCTCTTAAGATAAGTGTCGAATTAAATACTCTTCCGAGCTAATATAAATTAATACCCGGGCAACGCCAGCTAATAATATTATATTTTTTGAAGTTCCATAAGTCGAGAAAAGTTTTGAAAGAAAGTAAAATTTCCCATTTTGCGTTGGGGCCTATAAATTGGAAACATATTTTTATACGAAACCCAGATACTTCAGGTTCTCATTATATTATCTACAAAAAATTAGCAGCATTGTTCTTCACGTAATGGAAAATGCAAATTATGAATTTATAATGGAAAAGGTTTGAACGAATGTAAGAGTATGCGATGGTTGAGTTTTGTCTAACAGCAATTGTTTTCCAAAGTCGTATATGTTTACCTGATCCAGAACATCACTCTTGGAAACAATACTGAAATGCCTTTTCTGTTTATACGTGACGTTACTTTGGCTCTTTCCGAAAATGCAATGAAACCTTTCAGCGGTTCAGTGAATAATGAGCAAGAAATTTTTAATTACAGACAATCGCGTAAACGTGCATTACATAAAATAGCGTTAGAGTTTAGGCGAGTAGATTTCCTGTTTCACTGATAACTATAAATTTGGCACCTGAATAAGTTTGAAAAATTGTTCTAACATGTTGTTTGTTGCATTATTCTCTTGCATAAGAAACCAAACCGGCTTCTCTCTCTGTATGTATATAAAGAAAACATCAGGACGGGGCCGCTATAAATGATGAAATATTGATCCCATTTCTGCTTGACTTCAGTTGCGGACGTTTCAGATTGTTTCCATTTGCAATAGCTACTCTAACTACACCATATACAAAAAATAATTGCGTTACCCCTTAGACTCCGTGTTCGAATTAGAAAATTAATGCAATTCGCTTCTGATATCGGAGTAGCTAAATCTATGTAAATTTAATAGCTTTGAAGCAAGCATAGAATGTAAAAAAAAAGTTTTAAACGTTTCATTTGTTTTGGCTTCTACTAATCCACATAAATAAAATAGAAATTTTCTTTGTACATTGCCTTTAATCGAATGGTTTTCATGCACAAGGTGATCCGAAACCTATGTCAAATAAATTTCTGTCACTCTTACTTTGTTCGCTCTTCACAATAAAATGGTAAAATCTTTATTAGTGAAATTTTAAAATTGTTATTCAAACTTGTAGCAAGATTTTAAACATTATCAAACTGCCCTGTTACATCTTGACACTAAACGTTACAAAACATTATTTCACCTGTCTGGCGAAGGATTTTGTTCATTTCACACACAAACGGATGAGTTGTTTTTACTTTGAAGTGCTAAATAATTTTGAAACCACCTTAAATTGTCATCCACCAATGAAAAAATGTAAAAAAAAGTTAAGGAACATGGATTCGTATTTAAATATAATATTGAGTATCAACTGTAGACGAAAATATATCAGTACAATAAATATGTAATTAATAAACATGTGATATCAAAATATTTCGATTTTGGAACAGTGAGTTATAAGTAACACGTGAAAGAAAAATTATAAACTCAAGCGTTATCCAGTAAATATAATACATAAAAATTTCAGTTTCTGCTACACGAGAGCCAGGTGCAACGCAACCGCACAATTACAAACTCAAAAGCTTTTGAAAGTAATTGTAATTGTGCGGTTGTGTTGATCCTGGCTCTCGTTTTTTTTTTCCAATCACCTGACGGAAGGAACAAGAATCCCAGAAATGTTGTCTGTATTTGGCTAATACATCTAATTATTATATTTTATACAGATGTATTATTTTCTCAATACAATTTTATTGGACATGACCCACGCCTTTCAGAGAAAAGAAAATCGTTAATTAAGTATGAAATTAATTGATAAAATTGACACTATACCATTTTCCCTTTGACTAAATATATAATAACGTATGTTACAACAGAAAATAGTTTCAAATACTCTTAATGCTCGAATATATACGTGATACATTTGCCACAGCAAAACTGTATTTCAGCGGAGCAGATCCAAACACACACAAAATTAACTGAAACTATTCGACCAAATTTTCTTCCGTCTATAAAATAATTCCCTATCACTCTGAATTACAGACCCAACTAAACTTTTAAATTTTTACCAAATTTTACGAACCTTGAGATGTACGATCTTTCTTGTCTTGAAGATCATGTCAATATTTAAAATTTATCAGTCGTCTGATACATGTGCATACTTAAATTTAATATTATTTTACTTGTTGTAAAATAATATTATAGAGGACTACTAAGAGAGAAAATAATTTCTAACTTGACTCATTAAATTGGTTACAACGATCGCGTTATAGTGAATCAGCAGCAATGTGCATCTCAGCCGTGTTAATTACACACGGTGAAATTGCTCCAACTCTAACGAGAACGATCACCGCTTCCAATGCGATTTGTATTTCAAATAGTGCGTTAAGTGTTCAGGGCGAGGTACCGAATGTGAATTCTGTGACGAGTCTTTAATTAGATAACTAATTTATTTGTATGTGAATGCACTCTAGAGACTGCAGAAACATTGAAAATGTACCAATTAAAAGTATTTAACTCAAGCTGCTCTTGTGTTTGAATATTTTGTAAATTTAGTACACTTGAATATATTTTAATGTAGACTACAAATTCGTGAGTTTCAGGTACATATACTCGTAGGACTTGAACAACTAAACTCAAAAAATTAGGTAACCAATTTTTGATTCTATTGTATGTATGCATTTAAACTAAAAAAAGACTGTTTGTTCTGTGTCATTGGAAACCTTTGTAAAGAAACATTATTTCTTGCTCTGTAATACCATTTAAACGTTTCATAGTTATCATTGTCTTAAGAAAATGAAATCCATGGAGGTGAGACTTTTATTAACCTTTGATAAATACGTAGCATGTATAAGGGTTTCTGGTTAATTGATAAATTTTTAATTGTTTATCAAGCCACAGAAAACCAATAATCGCACTATCTAATCTTTATTAATATTGCGTAAAATTAAATAAAAATCACAAATTAAACCAGTGATGATAACACTAAAATTCATTATGTTTAGTAATAAAATCGTTAAAAATGTACAGATATTTAATAAAACGCCATATTTTCGATCTTTTGAAAGTAGCTTCGCCGCTTTCAGTCACGATAATGTTATTTAATTCTATGGATGATTTTTTGCTTGCCTGTTACCCATTAACTTCATCTCAGACGTAGCTATAGTTCTTTCAGCATCACAAGAAATTGTTTTAATAACATCAATTCCATTTATGTAAGCGTTTTAATATAATTTCATGTTATCTTTTTTTTCTCGCAAAAGTATCATGTCATTTGCTTCACTTTAACTTACTAACCTAGAATACAATAAATGTTGTCATATCATGCAGTTGTGTTATCTGCGCTTCGTCTGTAAAATAAAATACTTTTCAGTCAGTTAAAAGTGCAGTAATTTCAACTTCTTTGACCTATCATGAAGAAAAATTAATTCAATAAATTTATTGATGGAACTAAACTTGAGAAAAAAGCTTCGGCAAGTCCATAATAATAAAATACTTTTGATATATTTCCAAATGTCGACATCATTGCTAATTCTTTGATGAAGTTGAGGTTGACAAAGATTCTTATAGTTGGTACTTTTTTTTTCCTTCATCACTTTTAGACGAATACCGGGTAGGATCCTTAAACTACAGCGTGGAGGCCGTAGTTAACCCTTTCCTTACTCTACAGCTTCCGCATCCCCCTTTCAAATCCCATCCTATACTATCAAAGGGGTGTTGCCACCACGTGGATTACGCTCATATAGACTGTCACTCTAATATATATATATATATATATATTGTAGCAATAGTTAATTAGGCCATTAATTGTTTGGTTATAATTTCTATTGTAGTGAATAATTTGAATTATAGCGGTATGAGCAACCAAAGCGACAATAGCGCTGAGCTCTGTTGCTTTGTTGATGAGCCGAAATGGCTATGGCGCGCGTAAAAGTAAAGTTAGTCTTCAGTTTACGGTCAGCTACGAGAGGAGAGACATTGAAACAAATCTTCACCGAGATACATAGCAGTTCGATCCAAATACATAAATAAAACAGTAAAAGTCTAAAATCTGCAAATCGTGAGTTCCTGTACGGAAGCAGATAGTTGGACAGAGAGATTTTCTAACAACTAGCCAACGGTGAAGCAAAGGTTGCTTCATTATAAAAATTGAACAATTTTGCATTTAGGGAAACCGACATCCGATAGCTGACCAATTAGGAGAGGATCATTCAAGGTTCCTGAGAACTGAGTACGTGCATTTCGACTGCGTATGTGTAAAATCTGTGAGGAAATTAGAATCAGTGTAAAAAAAATTGCATTAATGAAGTAGTGTTGAAGCTACAAAAGAATGCTGGTACCAGTCGGACATTATGTGAGTAACCAAAACTTTGATAATAATATTTGTAAACGATAACTAAAAGGGTAGAGTCAGATTTCGTTCACTTTTCATTTCGTTCAAGTTTTATTTCTTTACATTTAGCTTTCTTTCATTTATCAACATGTTTCTTTTACGTAAATTTTATGCTTGATTTGTTAATCAGTTTATTAAATCACTTTTCTGTTAATTATCAAACCGAGTTACGACCCTGAGAGAAGAGATCTTAATTTTATTGTATTTGTTTTAATTTTAGAAGCCACAAGTGAATAAATAATAAATTATTTTGTTTGTTAATTTTTCATAATCTTTTAATTTAATTAACCTTTTCATTTTGATTTTACATAAATTAATTTTATATATATATATATATATATATATATATTGTAGTAATTAAAAGGAAATATAATTAAATAATGAACAAGATTTTGAACTTGTATTGTTGGCGGCGTAAAAGCATACGAGTAATGTACAAGAATATGGAGCGATAATGATGCATGCTTGCTGGGTATTGTCAAAATAAATTTTGTGAGACGCGCAGAGCTCCAGTGTGTTTTTGGGAGGCAGCGGAAAAAGGACAGAAATTCAGAAAGTGTGTCTTTGGGAGGCAAGGCTGTATATAGTCTAACAGCTATAATATATAGAACGATCTACGGTTTCTAGTCTATGAATAACGATACTACTCCGACTGTTATTCGGAGTCTAACCTACATTCACGAGTTAGACATTTCTTCAGTTATTCGGATCCAGATTATTGCACCCAACAAATAACCAAACTTTGAGAATGGTAGTATGATATTGATGGAGTGAACAGCGAAGCAAGTGTAGTGAGTAAAATTTAGCAAGCAGAAAGTGTTGGCTATTAAATTCTGTGTATAATGGCCTGTCTTTAAAGTGCTAATAATAACCGTGTGTGTGTGTGTACAAGCCCATTTCTTGGTACAAAAAAACTGTAAGGTAAAACAGCACAACGTATTATCTGTAAACTCCACAGTAAATGATATCTTATCGTCAGATTTCCGAGTTCAATTTTCATGTTTCATATTTCATATTGAATATTTTTATATTGTACTTATTGTTTAAATTAATGCTTTAATAACTTTGTAAATTTAATAGTTTAGCATAAATATTCTTTATTGAAGGTCCGGTGGTCGGCCCTGAGATCTAGCCGTGGTAAATTGTCAAGCTTTAATATGTAAATATAAATTCAATAATTTGTTTTAATAAATTAATCTATTTGTATGCTCAAACTATTGATTTTAATTAAAATCCGATCATTTAAATTTTAATTTGCTGATCATTTAAAAATAATTACTACAAATTGACGCTCCAATGTGGCGATTTAAATTGTTTATTTATATTGAATATTACAATATATATTGACAACTATTGATAGTACAGTTCCATGTGGTTCGTAACTTCAACAAGAGGGAGAGGGAAAGATTTATATCCTTTGCGAAAAGCATATTCGGTTTCAATTTACAAACATAATGGCATGATAAAAGTCGAGGTAATTAATTATCTATAACTTCGTAACTTTTCGCAGTTTAACGACAAGAGTTTTCCGTTACGTGATAAAAATATTCTTTCACTAAACAGGGTACACACAAAAGTAGAAGTTTTTGTTTTATTTTAAAACACCCGTTCATATTTGCTCCGTTCCCTTTAATTAATAAACTAATCAAGATAATTTACGTCTTTGTGTAATGAAATAGGAGTGATAAATTCAGTGATGACTATCTCATGTGCCCTTTTACTGAGAATTTTTATAACGTCGTTAAGGTTATCGCCTGCATTTAATATGGTGTGAGTATTAACTGTGTTCTGTAATACTTAATGGATGTTTGGTCATGTGTCCAGAAAATAACGCTTACTTCCTCACTATTACAATTTACAAGGCGCAACTGGAAGGTCATTTTCGTTAGTCTCTAAGTCAAAACCAAGCCACTGATTTCTAAAAACAGTTTTATTTACATATTATATCTGTTAGAGTTGTTTGTGTTTCGCTTTGTTCAAGGACGTGTTGAAAAGTGATTTGAAAATGGTAAAAGAAGGCAAATGAGCACCATTGTAGTCTATGAATAAGTTCCCCGGACTCGTCCAAGCGTTTCAGGTTCGCTACAAACATGACGCTAGTTGTGAGAACATAATAAATATGCCATCATTATGGGAGAGGGGCGTAAATGCTTAACAATCCAACGACTACTTAGTTCACGTAACGAGACATTTATTTGATAGCCAAGCAGTAAGCAGTAATGGGCTAATGTGGTAGTCTCTCCTAACAGATCTGATCCCCCATATTGGTAGAAGTGGGCCTTGAAGTTATTTTTATATATTACGTCATCCAATTGATGTCATAGTAAATCTCAAAAATTGCATTTGTTATCAGAATTATTTTTTTAACTATGTTTTGTTTCTGTTACACTTTAATTAGAATTCAGTTGTTTACTACTTCATTGTCGTAACATTTATCCGATTTTAAACGCTCACTTGTTCCTGCATGTATCACAATTAATATATATGAGTGTTTCAGATGTTTTAGGACCGCTGATAATTAACTTGACTTGTGCCGTCTCATAATTGTAATCGATTTTCAACCAACTTTTCACGAACCGATTTATTCTAATTTTGCATGCAGATATGCTTCCGATTAGAATACAATAATCTCTTAAAAGTACTGATTTCTTACTAAATTTAACATAATTAAGCAATTAAAATTTATTTATAAGATTCATTTTAACTACTCCTGTGATTCGTAATTCTTATGGAAACTCCTATTTCTTGTTCTTGTATTGTCTTACAATTAATAATTCAGCTATAAATATGTAAAATGACTACATTATTCCTTTAAAAAATTCAGTCTCCGAAAAAATTTACCATCCACTTAAAATTATTCCTAAATTAACTACAGCATCCTTGTATTTATGACTTTGGCTCGCAAAGCCACAGTGAAGGAATAATGTAGCTTTTTAAGTTACTTTAAATGCTTCAGAAATGACAATAACGTTAAAATTTACCTCGTCGTCACATCTAAATATTCTGATAAATCAAGTATTATTTTCCAATTCTAAAAATAAATTTGCGTGTCTTATACGGGAGGTATAAGGCAAACCTTACATTTAACATGGAATAAGAATTAAAGCTCAAAAGTCCTTTCTATGTTATCCATATTATATCGATTCAAAGCAAGTATTTTACGCAACGAAAAGTAGATGGTATAAATATTTCTGATTGTTGAAAACGGACAAGGCCACCCAGTGTTTTTTTATACTAAAACAAGTTTTATTAAAAAAATAAATTTGCTACTTGAGGATAATCCCCATTTAGGATAATATAATAGTCCCTATATAGACAGAAGGCCTACAGTTCCTTATCCTACCAGGTATTCGAATAAATGTGATTATGCATAGAAAACACTAAAGAAACCTATATCAGGGAGGTCGGGCTCTTTGTACTTATCTTACTCCCTGCCAATGACTGGAGTAAGGTTTGCTGAGGTGGGTGCAGCATTCCTGTCTCCATGCCTCGACCGGGTTTGGAGGAATCTGGCCGACTGTTCCGATTGAAAAATGGGCAACTCTTACCGTATGACCGAGGTCTCTCAGCGTATGGAACCTTGAATTAATTAAAAAGCAGAGAAGGAAGAAGGCATCCCCATGGGTAGCCAACAAATAGCCTCCTTGTACTCTAATGTAAGAGAGCAGATCACTCAGAGACTCATACTTTTGATAGTGAACGGGAAACAATCATCTTGTGGTCTCTACCCTAAATAGCACAGCAAGGGATTTAAAAGGGACATTTCTTACGCATTGTAAAAGGAATATTACCAGGAAGTTAACGTTATAATGTAAAATAAATAATAAAATGGACAAAAATACAAACCAGAAATGATATGAGTATTAGGAAGCTTTAACGTTGTTTTCAGTTGTGGACAAAGAAAATTAATAAAGGTCATTAAAATAAGAACGCGTATCTAATGATAAGTTCCCCAATAATAAACCTTCCTAACGTCGCCAAACACATTTTGAATCCAAATGTTCTTTTTTTTTGGAATAATTGAAACGTAATAGATATTGACACCAGTCTAAAATTATTTCTTAAATGTTTTATATTAAATCTAACATCACTGGAATTAATTTACAGACTGAAACTAGACAATAGATGTCATCTTTTACTTTTAAGCTAACTGCTTTATTTTTTCTTATATCTAAGTTTCTGTTAAGTCGTTTAATCGCGCCAATACTAATTTTCCTCGCCTGAAGAATTCAACAAAATTTGTAGAAAAATTATGTAGTTACTTTTTTCACATTATTTTTCTTCTGATTTTTTTATATTATAATTATCAATTTAGACAAACTTTTTATTTTGTCCATTAAGTCGATTTATAAACCCTATTTTGCACCCACAATGAATGCTGAATAAATTGCTCAGCATTGTTGCAACAGATTATTGTATGATTCAAGGGGGAAAGATTCACGTCAGAACGTAATCTGCGGGTTGGCATTGTGCGAAGAAATAGGGGCGTCGCTGTTCCACAACATTGAGATGCATTGGGCTGTGCACGCATAACGAGCGACGCAATGCAAAACCAGAACGAGACAACAACAAACACCAGCTGCCTCTACAATAGATTAAAGGTTGTCATCAGCGAATTCAACGCTGCTACAAAAGTCAGATGTTCGTTGTATTATAGAGTAATTGTAAAGACCTTACATGAATATATCTTGTGAATGCATTATTTTCACGTTAAAGTCTAAAATCTCAAGATATTGCAAAGCCAAAACTAATAACCAGGTATTCTTACACCAAGAAATGAATTAACTATAAGAAAAATAGACAAATACAGACAAAAGAAATAACGATATAAATACCACACAACGTTTCGGGAAACCTTGTTTCTTTTCTTCAGGCGCTAAGAAAACTAAAAAATGTAAGAGCCTAGATTTTGAGTTTTGTCAACTGAATTGTCGGTTGTGTCGCTCTTGGGTCTTGCGTTTTTTAGTTTTCTTAGCACCTGAAGAAAGGAACAAGGTTTCCAGAAACGTTATGTGGCATTTATACCATCATTTCTTTTATATAAATTTGGCTATTTTTCTTATTATTAATTTTCAAAACAGACGTAATTTTTTCATTTTAATAAAATGAATTATTTGTGAACCTGAATTTGTCGACCATTTTTAACAACATTGAAAACTGAGGGCATCCCAAGCGTCAAATTGGAAGCTGATAATGTGCCATATCCTACAATTTGCGACGACACTGACAGCTTAAAAGCAATTTCCTTGATTGAGAAAATTACGAGGCGCAGAAGTGTTCCTGACAAGTAATTGGTGCGGAGTGGTGCAGGTGGACAAAAATACAAGAAACAGAAAAGGCACTTTAGGGCAACCGAAAAGAGTAATCTTTTATCTAGTGAAATCTCTTACTGACATAAATTTCGAGTTACTTGTTGACAAATGTATCGAACTGTGTACAGGAATTAAAACTACTGTTTACGTGTGATAAAATAAATTATCAAATTAACCTCATGCTATAATTATAAATTTTCTCAGCCAAACTTATCCGTGATAAGAGAAAATACATAAGAAATTATATACTTATAATCAAAATGGTTATTCTTATATATTCGAACCACCCTAAACATATTCTTATATTAGTATTATATTTATTGAGCTTATTTAGTATTAATGAAGTTGACAAAACATGTGCTCTGTATGTATTTCATTAATAATTAAAACCCGTAATTTAATAAACATGATTGTTTTGCTTTACATTTTACAAAATTACAATAGGCAAAAAATATTTTGTTACGAATAATAAAAGAAATTGAATTGATTTTTATTAAACGAATTTTCTGGTTGTAATTTTTAATGTTTTCGAATTGTTTCTAATAAATAACAAACGTCTGGAATTACGAATCGGAGAAAACATTGAATTGTTCTGTGTCATTTGCTAATATTACTCTAGTATAATTAAATTGCTTATTAACAATTTATTTATATATAGTGTATGTATTAATAAAATATAAAATTATTTGAGTAAATCTCAGCTATAAAGCTTATGGAATTATGAAATAGATACAATAGATACAAAAATTTTACAGAACCCAGAATCGAACGCTACGTCAAGCGTTTGATTCCCGGTTCCACAAAATATTTTACATATTTATCAATAATTATTTAGTTATTATACGTTTAATATCATTCCATGAGAATTTAGAAAGCGATTATAGTAGGTTTTTTAATTAAAAACCATATGAATTACAAACTATGAATGTGGAAATGACCATTCCAAAACTTTTGTTGTCTAAACAACGTAACAGATAAGGGTAACATTTAAAAGTTTTTTTTAGGCCTTTCTGACGATTTCTGCCATGCAAACGAACCTTAATCAATATAGAGTAAAAGCAGTGTAACATTATATTGTTATCTCTGAATTAATACAATGGAAGCAACTTTTTACCACTCTGAGATTTAAAATAGCTGCATAATGTTAGAACGTCGTGGTAATGTTTCAGAAGATACCATCAGATTATAAGCGCGGAATACACAGCAACTGTTCTCAAAAGCAGGGTAATTAGCGGTTGTGTGTAAGATTAATTTTCAAGCTGCGAAAACCTTATTAAAAAAATACTGTTGCGTGTGCACAAGAAACCTCTATGAATACTACATGTACACAGGTTCTTTGTTTTATCATTCAGGATATATTTCAACCAAATACGAGGAAAGGATCGTATCATGAGAGTTGCCACTATTTTTAGGGTATACAATCACAAAAATATTTTCATATTTACGTTATGTAATAATTTATTGAGACAATTAGATTATTGTGCATATGACTTAAGGAACAACATTACCATAAAAGTTTAAACCTATGAATATCTGTAACGGAGGCCTATCTTGACTAGAATTTTCAGAAACATTTCACTTTGATTCAGAATTTGTATACATTCTATTTCACATTATCCTACTGTAAAACCAGTCACTTGTTTCATACTAAGTCTCTGAAGCGGTCTGCGTTCCTTGTTCTTCTCTTCATTTCGTTCATTACTACGTTCAAATTCTGCTAAGTTGCGTCTTCTTTCTTAATACTTTAACAAAATTGCGTCTACACACAGTAACAGAAATACGTGACCACGAAAGAAATCTAAAGTACTAACCTTGTAAAGCGTACCGCATTTGCTTACAATGGATCAAAAACCGCGTCGTGAGGATGTTTTGGCGATGTTTCACAGCAATAAAACAGGGTTTTTGCGTCGATTAATAATCGATTAATGAAACATGAATCCATCACGAAAGAAGAGTCAATTCATTGAAAGGACAGGATTGGCACCAAAGAAGACGAAGGTAGTTCCTTCTGCTGGCAAGGTCATGGCGTTATTTTTTTTGGGATGCGCAAGGAATAATTTTCATTGATTAACTTCAAAATGGAAAAAATAACAACGGTGTCTATTATGCGTGCTTATTGCAGCGTTTTAGTGATGAAATCAAGAATAAACGTCCCAATTTTTTGGGAAAAGAAAGAGTTGTTTCATCAAAACAATACGCCAGTTCACACATTCATTATCGAGATGGCCAAAATCAATCAGTTAAAGTTCTAATTGCTTCCTCGCGCACCCTATTCGCCATATTTAGCTCCCTCAGATTATTTTCTTTTCCTGAACTTAAAAAAATGGCTCCGTGATTTGCCAACATTGAAGGAATTACTATTTTAAGGATCTCTATGGTTCTCCATAGGTTACGCAAGTTATTGAATATCGCTGTGAAAAGTGTATCGAGTTGAAAGGAGACTGAGAAATTATATTTTTGCTCTGTATTTTATGTATTCTTCATTAGGTCGGGTAATTCTGGCAATACTCTTGTACCTTAGAGCTCATTCTTCATATCCTTTATTCTAATTGGGAAATTGTCACAGAAATTACGGATAATCTCCTATATCGAAAGCATATACGGATTTTTGCTTTAAAATTTCATCTCTAAAAGAATATAAATTGAAATAAAGTTGTTACTGATTCCTATATTTGTTTATAAATGCAGTAATTTATTTCACGAAAAACTTCCGTTGAGAAATTTCCTATTAAAATACTAGTGAATCTACAGTCTACTTTTAAATATAGAAACACATAAAACGCTCTATAGCCATAATTTATTCAAGTCAGAATTTCCCAGTTTCTAATATAAAAATTTTGCTAGTATATTTGTAGGTAATAAATAGTATATTGTAATAAACAGATTAAAAAGGCGTCTAAATAAAAATATTTATTTTAACAATTAAACAAAATTTATTAACGTTTTAAATACAATATAAAAATTACACAATAATATTTAGAATCTCAGGGTCTTTACTGGGTTTGATAAATGGGTGACTTGAACTTAAATTTACTAACAAAACAATTAAAGAAATGAATAATCAAAGAAAAGAAAATAATTGAAGAACGATCTGACGTATCTTAAAGAAATGGTTTACAAATAAATTTTAGAGTTTTTTTTACTTACGGCCGACCAGGTCTCAATTTTGGGGTTTTCTGTGCACACGTTTTTGGGGATATCACTGAATTTAAATTGGTTACAAAACACTGTCGAAACTTTAGGTTCTCGCAGCTGGAAACGGCTACTCCTTCCGAATTAATGGTCAGTCAGATTATTACCAACTTCCTCTCGATGACATTGGTGACGGTCTCTTTACTTATTGAGTTTTTTACTGCGGCAGGACTTATTAGGTTACTGCTTGTGGCTTTACTTATCGAGAAACTTTCCTGCGACCTTTACTTGATCGAATTATATGTCCAAACTTTACTCGATGAAATTCTGTGTGCCACACCACTCTTAATAAGGTTTTGGCTGCCACTCTTTACTCGATGAACATCTGCCCGCGTCCGACTTCCAACTACATTCGTCTCTCCTCGTTGACTGTTGTGTCCACCGTCCAACCAACAAAACTGTTTCGCTTCTCCCCGTTGACTGTCTTCGTCCCGTAGAATTTTGAACGCGTACGTCTTAACAATGGTTCTTTTGTCTCGCCGCCCGCTTTGTCGCGGTGTATGCTTTATATACTCTAATAATGAGTCCTTTACTTTGCAATTATAACAATGGAGTAATTACTAATCACTACAATATATTGTGGTGTACTATATTAAAATAAATAAACAACAAAGGAAGTTGAATATAAACCAAAACCTTTAAAAGATACCAATATTATTTATTTGAAAAATTTGATTTTAGTTGAATTTACATTTTATATTTCTAAGTAAATGCCTCAGCTTTTATGAGAATCTAAATTTCAGGGCCGCTTATAAGGCCTCTAATAAAGACAGTGATTAGCAAATTTCACCAAGTTACAAAAGCAAAAAACTGAATTTAAATTTACATTAACAAAATTTTATACCGACAACAAAAACTATAGAAATCTGAAAAATTATATAAATCTGGCAAAGTTATAGAAATGTGTCAGTAAACGATATCTACGTGAAGGTTTACAGAAGAAAGTTTTTGGTTTTTACATACCATTTATTTAGAGCTGCTCTGGTTTGTGCACACGTGATTATTTTATTTTGTATAGAACACTAATTTCATTAATAGGCCATTATCGTCTCACTTTCCAACTTCTTGGGAGCCTTTCTACTTTATTTTCGTACGTATGGTCATATTCAGTTTTGCTGTAGAAAACCTTTAATAGAAAAAATGATGATATTCAGCCCATACTTTGCTGAATTCGACCACAACAGACTCTCGCCCTCCAAAACACACACACTCCTGACTGTTTGAGTGACTTCTCCGCTAAAGTTCTGAGCGTCTTGTATACCTTTTCGACAATACACCGTAGCAAACATTATAGTCTACAGCATTCTCGCGCCAAGGAATGCTGTTCTTTACCATGCTCTGGCCCCAAAGTTACACCGCCAATAATTAAATAAATAATTTATATAAAACATTACATTACACATTTGTAATCTCTAAAATATATATGTATGTATATTGTAATAAACACCAGATTAACGATTAATTTGCCCCACGTTACATAAATGTAATAAACACCTTGTTAGGGTTAATTAATGAATCAATTAACGAAAAATTATTTATATTTAAAAATTTATTGTTGATAAATTTACATTGTATAAGATCTATTTTGCACGCCGAATTTCATCCAGTTAACAAAAAATACTTTAATTTTTCATTTATTAATTCGTGGCATTTATGAAAATACAATTCTTATATCATTACAATCAAGTACGTCGGATCTCTATATTTCAGGGTCACTACTGGGTTTGATAATTAGAACAAAAGCAATGTATAAACTGACAATTAACAATTCAAATATAAAAAGTTAACCTAAAACAATATGAAGATAAGTGAAAATAAAACTGAATGAAACGAAAACTGAACAAAATCTGACTATACCTTTTTAATTATCGTTTACAAATTTGTATAAAAGTATTGTTACTCACGGAATGTCTGTCTGGTACCAGATCTCTCTCTGGTATCTTGAAAACTATCACACTAAAAAGCCATTTTTACTCAGACTCTACATTTCATTGAAATTTTTAATACACACGATTGAAATACTAGTCCTCTACTATATGGAACCTCGGATGAGCTAGTGGATGCCGGTCTCCTCTATGCGAAAATTGTTCAATCAGCGTGAAGCAACCATTTGCTTCCCCGTGTGCAAATTATTATGTAAATCTCTCCGTAAAAATATTTGCTTGCTTTCATGTACAAATACAGGATCTCGCCATTTGTACTTTAAATTTGCAGACTTTACCGTTTGTTGCTCTAGGTGAACTTAACTGTATTATATCTCCCCGTCGACTTTTAACTGTTTCATCTCTCGTACGCAGATTTTAGACTCCTTCGCCTTTCATCGCCGATTCCAGACTGCCGTTCTCCAAGCGCGCGGTTTTTCAGTTTCCATTGTTAAACAAAGGAAAAACCCGCCTTGATTGTCGCCTTTACGCATTTGTACCGCTAACAATTTAATTATTAAAATAATTAATGGCTTGTTTAATTGGTATTACAATATATATACAAATACAATTTACTGATTTGAGGGCTAAATAAGTCTATTCACTCTTCATTTCTATTGATCTTAAACTTAGTGTGTCAAACCCATAACTGTTTTTGCTCGGTATTGTAATAATAATTTACAATTTTTATTTATAAATGTGAAATTAAAGGAAAACCTAATCTTACTATTAGCAAACATTATTTTATTGAAAACAGTACTTTGCTTAATTAAAATAGTATAATAATAAAAATATAAGATAAACATACATCTTATTGTTCTATGTGGCTTACTGAATTGGAATAGTTTGAGGCAATTAAATTAACTAGAAAGAAGTGTTAGACCACTTCTTATCGGAACGCATTCACTTCGTGACTCGGGCGAGATAATTCCTTCAATATATCTGCGGTTGTTGGCATGGTTTCCAGATCCTTTCTTTTTAGTGTCACTGAAGGGAAATATTCAGAGTGATGATGACGTCCTTCCAGAACCCAATTCTGTACATTCATGATTTTTTATCACCGCTTTTAAATAATTCATTGTCATTCAAGCGCTTATTTTGGAAGTATCATTTCCAGATAATTGCACAATCATTTTAGCCTACCTTTACCCTATTCCTGACTATTAACAACTGTCAAGATGACCGTGGAAGATTTTTTCTTTGAAAATCCTTGCCTTCAATACAGTTTAAATCCTATTACAATCACGTAGTCACGATATGAGGTTTTTTTTATTTAAAATTAGAATCATATAAAAATTAGATTCCGGCTCATTACTGACGAATGGATGAATTTTAGACTGCCAACAAAACTCATTTTCGTTTGTCTAGACATCCTCGCACACAGCAATCTTGTAAAGAAATGGAGACAGAATTTGAGTATAAAAGTCAAGGTCTACCGAAAAGTGTTAATGACGCAGTGAAATTACTTATTGAAGGGCCCTTTTCGATATACATGTGACCTTAGTGATTGTTCCCAAAGTATTTCAACTGTTATTTACTAATATTTATTGAAAGTAATGTACTTTGCGTGTTTTAGAACATGAATTCTGCATTTCAATCAGCCTACCAATTATTTGTTTATACTTCTTGAAAATTGTTACTTTTCCCTCTTATTGTATGTACTCACAGAACTTTAGAAATGCTAGAAAATTTTTAAATCGATCACAATTGTTTCCTTTCATATTCTCCAACAGTTGTATTTGATTTTGAGTTGTGTAGGTTTTTTATTCCAAGAAAATCTACAAACTCAAACACATTTCATCATTATAATCTACCATTTCTTTCATTAAAATTATTATATGATTGAAAATCCTCTATTGAATTAAAAGCTATTTGACGGATGTCCTTGTCATCATTGTCCATTAACTCAGTTAAATGCGAATGTCGTAAGTGTAATGGCTTCCGTTAGGAGTCTGCGTTGCTGCAATTTGGTATTATTAAGCGGTCCTCTTTGGCTGAGACGACATCCACGACGAATTCAAAATTAAAGTCAGTTGTAAAACCGTGAAGTGGAATGTATAAATTAATTCTTAACATTGTCTGGAAAAGAGTTTAATCTCCAGGACACCAAAATTAAAAAAAATATGTAAAACATTTGAAACATTATAAATATATTTTCTTCTTATTTGTATAAAAAAAATATATTATGACAGTATAGTCATTTATTTACCAAATATTTATTTAATTCTACTTCAAACCGTTTACCATCTAGTTTCTTTATAAGTTCTGGGAGATTATTGAACAATATAGTTGCCCTCACACATACACCTTTCTTAATAATCCGAATCGTATTGTAGTTAAGATTGCCCCTAATACAGATGTGCTCCATTTTCAATTCTGAGATCACTTAAGTAAATATATGTAAATATACAGACCGTTGTAGTAATTCGTCATTATTAATCGCGGGCACAATCAAATCAACTTGTCAGCTGTTCTGTGCTTACTTAACACAGCCATAAGATTATCAGCAATTGTCTCTCTTAATTAACAGCAAATTTTTATTATTTTACACAACAAACATTCATTAAATAAATACACAGAAAATTTTAGCATACACAAGTAAAGGAATTATTGTACATTTGGCGCCAGCAATTAGAAATTGCAAATAAAAGTTAATGAATTCTAATAAATCCAGCGGAGTTCTATATTTTATTATGAACAAAATAAGAGTCTCCTTTTAACGAGGTGTTTATGTGGATTTAAACCTTTAACGAAAAACAGAGCTTTGCCCGACTCACTGTTCATCTGTCTAAGAAAATAAAAATTTTATTTACGGCTTGACGCCCACTTGCGATTTTTTGTCGCTGCGACTAAAAAATCGCTGTCTTAAAGATTTTATGTTGTGCGCCCACTGAGACTAAAAAGTCTCTGACTTTATTATTGATTTCGTTGAAACCTTAATCGTGGTCGGTCTTTTGCTACGCGCAAAAGCAAAGTGAGGCAACGATGGTACCGAGTTCTTCCCCTTTCAAACCAAAGACTAAAGAAATGCCATCTACAAGTTATATGATGAACTCCGAGCAAATTATTATCCACAAAGCCCTCAAACGAAGCCAGAATTTTCTCCATTCCGAAACTAAACAATACCATTCAGGCGCCGTACCCCCACCCACTATATATCTGATCTAAAATCGGAGACTGTGAGAAAACCGTTTGTTTGCTACAATTTAAAATTAAAAACATTATAAGATAACAAAAAAAACAATAAACAGTCCACCGTATTAAATAAACAATTTATTCCTTATTTCTTCATCATCAAAAAATTAAATAAATCAGAAGCTTTTGATCAACTGACCATATTCATCTGGAAAAGGTTTAGAAAGAACAATAACAATTTGGGAGTTACATTAGCTACACTAATAATATTATTCCTGTATTTAAAATAACAGTTCATGGATCAGTCATTAGGTAAAAAAATTCCCACCGTACTGTTTATGTTTATCTACGGAAAAGAAGAACAGAGTTACGTTAAATAAGGAGAAATTACTAAATCCAAATTAGCTGAGTTTTCCTGATATTTCGGCCACCGGTTTTCTTAAATAACATCTACATACTGTACACAGAATGACTCCTTGCAAAACGGAAAGTTTAGAAACATTTTATTTAAACTCTTTCAAAGCTATTTCTCAACGTAGCCCAAACTTTCCAGAAATTTGGTATTCTATATCAACTGAAAACTGGTGGTATGAATACCACGAAAACTCTGTTGATTTGCCCTCATAAAACGTGATTCAGGTCTTCTCTTACGCAGTTCGACACTTTGCAGTGTGTCTCAGCCACGAAAGAATGGAATAGACGTCAGATTTGCCTGATTTATTGTTGCTCTTCTGGCGTATCTGCTGCGAATATTCTGAAAATAGTTTTAATTTTGAATTTGTCAGCTATTTCTCGTGCTACCCTCTACACAGAATTTTGCTATAACTAAATAACAGAACTTTCACAGTTCCTCTTAACGACTTTCCGCCCACCAACTCTTAGCAGCTCATCTCCAAACCGCTGTCCAGTCCAAGTGTCTCATCGCCAAGTTAACTCCTTGCGAATTGCCGGGAAAACATTCGTGATTCAATTAAAAGCGCATCACCTCGGCTCGTACTCGTGAATTGGACGTTCACTGGCTCAACTGTCCATTCTTGCTGTACGCCTAACAATACGATGCAAATATAACTGCCTATAGCAAGCTATAAGAATTTTAAACAATAGTAATAATTAAAAAACATAATTTCATATTCATAAGAATTTTGTTATATTTTTTGGCACCCTCCGGATTAATTTCCCTTTGTTTGTTTTATAATGTATTATTACTACCTATTGCTCTGATTTACATTTTTTTTGTTATATTTTTGTTAAAGTAGTAGATGTTTTTGTTGAATATTTTCTGGACTGTTGATTTATAGAATGGTTGACAGCCTTTTATATTTTATTTTATTTTTATACACTCTTGTGTTAGTAATTTACATGCCTTTTTTGCTGAATTATTAACACATTTCTGCCATAATGGGAATGATTCAGCAATTGTTCTTGTTATATGAAAGGTTTCCTGTGTTCGTATATTTTGTTATTTATACCAGTCAAAGTAAGTGTTGGTGAAAATGTTAATGTTTCTTGGTAAAATTTGGCTTTTAAATGCTACAGTATGGAAAAACAACCTTCACTGCAATTTTTTTTATGTATTTCTTGACCAAAATGGTCATAAATATGGTATACTAAATTACAGACAAGGTTTGGATCCTTGCTAATGATTTAATCAATAAGTGATTATGAGTAATTTGTAACTGATGTGAAATACTGAATGATTTTGTGTAGTTAGAAGGACTTTATTATATCATTAAATTATGTTGTTCATGTGTTTTTATCATTCCATTGTAATGGTCTCCCGAGATCACAAGGATATGTTAATTAACTTACTTGTAAAGTCTTCTAATTTACACAGGAATTCTTTTACATTTCCAATAGGTGATCCATATATACCTAGTAGTAGGAAATCTGATCCTCTGCTAATTATGGCAAAAAGTAGTTTTATATTTTATTCCTACCTTGCCATAAATACCCAAACTTCCACTTTTGTCTCATAACCTACAGCATCTTTATCATAAAATAACAATTTCCTGAATTTAGTGACTCAAGTTCATCATCAACACAAGAAGAAAATGTTTTTTATTATTAGCTTTTGTTTTTATTTTGTCTACTTTATTACATATAAATATTGTTGTAAAATACTTAAACCCTCTCTGACAATATTAGCTGGCTGGGTTCTCTTAGGAACCAGACAGAATATGAAATTTCCTTGGATATCACTCCACTTTCCAACTATTTAATTGGCTACTATCACTTTAGATTCATAATCTTAGCTAATTCATCTACAGAATATTGTTTAGTGGCCCTATTCATATGTAATCAATGTCTCATATGCATGTATCTGTTCAAGTTACAGAAGCTTAGCAATTTAGTAATCTTAGGATGATATTATCAATGACTTTCTTAATTTCTACATTAACACACGACTTGTACTAAAATCATGCCTGCGGGGTATGTTAGTAATTATTACATTATACTGTTAATGTAATAGTTAACTTGAAACTGCCGGAAATATTGTAAAGAAAATAATAGAATTGTAGATTTAGTTTTAATATTGTGCGTATTTATTTAGCTAGATTCCTCAAAGCTTACTGTAATTTTTCTACCTGACCCTCGGACCAGGGTTTTCTCCAAAACAATAGGGTCCGGCCATCTGGCCTCCCCTCCACTACATTACCAATCCTGAACATATACAACTATTGCCATATGGCTTGAGGCTTTTATAAGATTTCTCTCTATATTACATTTTTGTGTAGCTTGCTTACAATTCTTCTTACCACAGATGACATTTCTTGCTTTACTTTTTGAGACAGCATTAGCTCCAGTAAAAAATATGACATGATCTTCTTCACCAAAACTTTTAACATAAGTTATCTGCTTTGCTTATACGCAAAATGTTCTTGTCTTTACATTATCTCTTAGGTTTTCTATATTGTGAAAGTAATTAATGATTTATACATACTAATCTAAGAAGAGCCTAGATTGACACAACTGCACTCGTCAGTTGACAAATCTTATTTCAAAAATATATAACCAACAATAGTTGCTTATATTGGGCTCCGATACTCATAGAGGTCCATCATAAGTACTAAGAGAAATTCTGTAACATTTAAATTTAATTGTAATCCACATTATTTTATCCTTTTTTTAAGATATTGTAAAGTATTTTTAAATTTTTATATCACATTAATTAATATACTTTCCATTCTTTTAAATTTCATCTCTTTCGTGTATTCTTCATTACATTCTTATCAGTGAGTATGATTTTGATAACAGATAAGTAGTTGAGTGCAACACCATGATTTCTGCAAATTATTATGATTAGAATGAGAAAAATAGTTTTTCTCATATCAAAAACTATCAGTGCCAATTAAGTAATTCTGTCTTAAAATCATATATAGCACAGAAATTTAACTTAAGATATGAAATAATTTCTGTTTCCAGTCAGCAGTTTGTAGTCTACAAATTTCAGAAACAAAAAGTTAATTACCAAAGCCAACAACAGCTAACACAAAATATTGCAAAATAAAAATATATATTTGTTTTTCAATTTTAACATTGAATAAATAAAGTTTTGTGAAAAAGAAACAGAAAGTTGGTTCACTTAATATTGTTGTTTGTCTTCAAAAACCTGAAATAATTTCTATAATGGTGAATATAATATTTATAGTTATTATTATTATTATATTTTATAACAAAAATACTAACATATTGTATGCTTTTATACATTTGCTCAGTTTTATAAATGGCATATACAGAACAAACCCCATTGCAAAGAGTGAGAACAGGTCTGAAGTTTATATACTCTAATCACATATAGCCAAACATACATTGACAAAAAGAGGATTGTGAGAAATAAATTGCATAATAATATTAAGTTAGCAATACATTTACTGATATAATAACACCTTGAAGTAGAAAAGATTATGTAACACTTCCTGCAATTACATTATAACAATGTATTTCACTTAAACTTTTAACAATTCTTAACTCATAGATAATGTTTAAATAAGTAATACATCTGTCATGAAATGAATACCATTTGTAAAGAACAATTAAGTTAACTGTGTGAAAGTAGTGACACAGGACATCAGATTTGTCATTTTGGATATTATATGAAAATTGTGTTAATTTTGAAGGATAATAGATGTGCAATTGAATAGTATTATTGATTTCATGTAATATATTTTTAATTTTAATTATTATTACAGTATCAGGTTTTAGGGAGATTGGTTAGCATGCCCAGTCAATGTGCCAGTATGATGGGGCAAATAACCTATGATGTCATTGTGATAGGACACAGATGTATATCAATAAAAACAGCGTCATAAGCAATGATGGTGATACTGAATGGTAGATCTCAGTTGAGGTCAGAGCACTTATCAAATTTTTCCAGTTCTGTGCAGTAATGAAGTCACATGATTTTAATTATTAGTAATGAAAACTGTTCTTGAGGTTGAGGGCAAGAAGACATCCACAAGATACTCGAAATTTGTAGGAGAGAGAGAGACAATTAGAATTACTATATAAACTTCTGAAGAAACTATTAAGGGAGTCAGCACAACAGTGGTTTAACCCTTCCCAACACCAAATTGAGATATTGACACCATGTTATATTTCAATGTTTTTAACAGTGATGAGTGATGCTTTGTTGATTAATAAGCTGGAAAAGAATCATGAACAATCAGTGTGAATTAAGCATGTTTTTCTTTATTCCAAGAAAATCCAAGAGAGTTTGACTTCAACTCAAATGTTCTCTATTTTAAGAAAATGTGTGTTAGGCCACTGTTGTTCTGATCCCCACAATTGTGCTTTGGCAGGTGAGATGCAAGAGGTAAGGTTAATAACATAGAAACAACAATAGAACCACCCCATAGCTTAGAAGATTTTCAGGTTTGTGGTTTAACCTGAGACTCAAGGTCAGATTTTCTTCACAAAACAAGGGAGGTATCTCAGATTGATCATTGCTGATGAACATTTTATTGTAATATAACAGACTTAATTTTATTAAGTGTTATTTAAATTCATCATAGGTTAAAACTTATATTCCTGACTTGTTTACATTGCTATATTAAGTTGCATTAGCAAAAGCAACTGGAGGTAACAATTTCAAGAAGTATTAAGCCCACAATTTTTATTGCAGGAGCAGAATAATTTATAAAGTGGAGATGAGAAATTTCACAAAATAGGCTGGGATCTTTTGGAAGAATTAGTGCCATAATGATTTTTTTGGAGCACTTTCCAAAACATTGATTATTAGATCAATTAAATTAAGGTTAGAGCAAGAACTGATAACAGCAGAAGGTTAAAGTTGATAAATACATTGAAAAAGAAACAACATAAAACTAATTTGAAGATATTTTTATTCCTATCTGATTATGACTAGATTAGATCATCTTATCTGAATTTGTTAACATTTTCTCTCAAGGATCAGATATTCAAGAAAAAATAAGTGACAGCACATGTTAGTGAAACTGTGTGTGGTGAATTATTTTAATAAGTCAAATGTTATTGACTTTTCAACAAACTTCATTCAAATATTTTCACTTTGGTTAAATTAACTAATTAATATACTTTGGTAAAATTAAGTTTATGCCTTCAGTATTAAGCACCAAGTATAGCTTAACAACTACAAATATATAATCATTTATTGCAATCCTTATAACCAAGGGTATGCTATAAATAAGTAGATCAATAGATAAATATTAATCAGTACACATCAATTGGTGTGTATCATTTGCTATGAGAGTAAGTAAACAGAGTTAAATTTACCAAAGCTACAAAATAATGGCATTTATTGGATGCAGAAAAATCATATCTAAATTCAGGTAACCATAAATATAGAAACTTGATTATTATATAATGAAAATATATTTAACTTGATGTTTGTTATTTACAAATGAAAGCAATTTGTTGCAAGTTACATTGGCACACAGTATTGCATTAATCTGGAAAAGCTAATTTTTCACTTCATTGAAGCTAAAAGTGGTTGTTATATCATAATGCTAGTTGCAAAGAAATTTACACAAACATTCATTATATAACCCAATTTTAACACACTTTTACTCTTTCATTGACTAAACATATCATACATTAAATATAGTACATCAGGCTTCTAAACATCAAATACATCAAATAACTAAAATAATGTATTATATCAATTGTATAAATTATTAAAACAAATTTAACTAAAAATAAAGTAGAAAAATTGTTGCAATCATAAAGTCAAGTTATTAACCATACAAACTAATACTTTATCAAATAATGCCAGCAAACACAGCCTTTATTTACATAACATTATCAAAATAAAGTTTGTTATTTATTTTTAAAGTAAGGATGAAACGGATCTTCTCTTCTGACCTGCAACACTCCAAAATCACAATAGACAGCTATCTTGAAAGATATTGATATTTATAATTTGTATGCAAGTATTGAACATACATATGGATGGTTACGGTATTTTATGTTTCACTTCAAATGACCTCATGTCACAACCATTGATATTTTTCCTAAATTATCAACAACATTAAGCAACGAATTTAATGCACTGAGTTGTTTATCTTTGGTCTACTACTTGTTTGATATACTAGTTTTCCTCTTTCCCTGTGCCAAAATATATTACTTTCGACATTTGTTTGCATTAGTTTAGGACGGAGTGACTGATCACTGACTGTTTCTTTGACTTCATCTTCCTGTAATTGTTTAAATTAATTTAATTGTTGAGTCAGTAAATTTGGAGATAAACTTTGTTGTTTCACTCCTGAATCTTAAGCCACTGAAGCAATAAATATCACATTCTAAAACCCTTCAAAGACCATTTGAAATAATACAACACATTGTGCATGTATTGTACAGCATTTGGTCCTTATATTAAAAGCAGAACAGTAATGTTTAAGCTACAATATTCCAAGTTAAAGATAAGGTGTCTTACTAATAGTTTTTCTATAGAAATTAATGTCATTAAGCATAATTAACAATAATAAATTTTTAAGTTGTAAAACATAGAATATTTATACCATGGCAAATAAGTATTCTATTTTGTATATTACATAATATAAATAGACAATTGCAAGACATAAACTCTCCTGATTTTTAAAGGGTAAAATAAGTCATTTCCTGCTCTTAAAGCATAATTATAAGTCAAACACTAAATGCTGTCTTGTTCACCAGTTCACGATGATAATGACTTGGTAATTGTAGGCTGAACATCTGTAACTTCTACCACTGGTGAAGGGGTGAGGGCACCTTCTTCTTCTGCTGCTGCCATCCGCAAACCAATGGTTGCTCCAAGTTTTGCACTAGCCTGTCGAAAGCTGTCTGAAAGCTTAATCTGAAAAACAACATCAACAATCTCAGTTAAAAAACAATGTCAAATTTATGTCAAATCATATATTTTTATACAATCTTTACAATATTTTAAGTCTGGATACAATTCAGGCAGCATTATCTGCTATAATATTCATACACACCCTTGCCATAAAAGTGTTTTCTTTTGAACAGTCAGGTACTACATACAAAAATCTTTTGAGTCTGACTGAGTGGTTGGCTGGCACAATGTTCAAACCTATGGTCCTGAAGAAGGGGTTTAATGCCATCAAAAATTTGACATATTAATTCTTCCTAGCTAGCAATGTCAGCTGTTGATTTAAGGCAACTCAGCTGCTCTTTGCCCCTCTTGTCTACCCAAATTAGTTAATTAATTAATGCCTTTTTTTACTTACTTGCTTTACATACACACACACACACATTTATTTATGTTTTAAATATATGTAATTTAGTACTAATTGTTATTGAAGTGAGAGGTCATAATAAATATATTAATAATGATAAATCTTTTCTAACTGAACTGCAGTTTTAAACAACAATCTCACAGCAGAGAAACATATAAACTATTTTTCATCTAAATACAAATCAATAGTCACCTGGACAACATTGATGCACATTGAAGTAAGAGCCAGACCAAAGACAAGATACACAATGGAAGCCATCATGTACATTGGGTGCTGAAACATATGAAAAGTTCACAGAGTTCATAAAAATTAGATCTGACAATTTATTTCTGTTTACTTCATGCCATATTAAGCTATATATCAAAGATTATTTGAAATTATATTTTTCAGTGGATTATATTCTATCTCTATCTCTCTTCCTATATCATATATATATATATATATATATATATATATATATATATATATATATATATTTGGATATGAAAGAGTACAGTTGGCATAACCAATCTGGGAATAAATAACATATCAAATTTTCAATGTGCTAAACCCCTCTATGAGGATAGAAGAATTAAACTTTGTGGTGCTCAGCCACACAGGACAAAATACAGTCCTGTTCTATCCTGTGGAGGGGAGCTGAAAATTTGATGCTCATTTCTACCTAGCCTTGCAACTCCAACTATCCATGTAAGGTAAATCAGCCACTCCTTGCCCCTTTTTCCTATCTAAATGAGTTAAATAATTTGACAATGTCACATTATCTTTACTTGTTATGTATGTATTAGGGAGATAGTGGGTTAATGGTTTACCTGACTTTTTTAGGGTTCATGTCACCAAGCTGGCAGGAAATGTAACAAATTGTGAGAAATATGGTAAGTATACAAACCTACAAACATGGCACCACATGCACTCAATGTCAGGTAGGCCATTAATTCACTACTCTTTTTCCAACTATATCAACAATATATATGTAAATTCTGAATAAAAGTCTACTTTCAACTTTAAATTTGATAAAATTCAGGCACAGAAAATTGCTGAGCATGCTAAGTTGTTTAATAAACAAGAAAGCTCATTCTGTTAATCAATTATTTTTATTAGAAAATATTGTAAGCATATTAAGATGTTATATGCAGCAATAATTTTATAGCAGGGTTAAAATGTACTTAAGATTTTCAAAACCCTTTCCAGCTTTGAAGCATCACTAAATATTATGAATTAGTCACAATCATTTGATTATGAGTCATGAAAAATTGATGAATAATTACAAATTTAAACTTCAGTACAGTGATAAATGTGTAAAAAAATCTACAAACATTCAAATATGTGATTTTTCACAAGCCTAATAAAAATGGTAAAATAAAGGAAGTATAGTGTGTGCATTTATGGATAATAGTATATGATGATGCACTCAAAACTAACATTAACATGCATTTTTAATACTTGGTTAATATTTTCAAAAAGGATTTTTAAAAAAAACAATGGCATGGAAAATCACACTTACTACAAAGAAGTTACAATCATCATTGATGTGAAATTATATCTGTATTACTTTACAACTATACATTTTCATCAAGTATTATTATGAACATAAATTATTGAGACTTTTTAAAAAATTGTAATAGCTAATCAATTTATTATTTTAAATACAATGTATGTATTCCGTAACTTCTATTTTTATGTCAAATTATAGTTCAAAGGATTATTGTAAAATTTGGAGGTACTTATATTGAAAAATATTTATTATATTAGTATTTTTAATTATGTGCAACTGTGACATTGAGTGTGACACAGGTATTATATACTCAAGTGTAGTGTGCCATTGTGATTGATTGTTTACCAATTTGAGACAATCTTTTCACAAGCTACTTACACTGTCAGACTTTCAGTACATAGGAGCATGAAAAATGAGCACAAATCAGTTAAAATAAAATAATGAAAATTAAAAAACTTAATATCATAAAATATTCATGAGCAGGTACCCAGTTTTAAACTTAGAAATATATTATTTTTATGTTTCTGAAAATAAAATGATTCTAAATAACATTAAATCTCTGTCATATATTTAATTGAAATCTGAGAATCTTACACATATACTTTGCTAACAGGTGACAAGTGGTAATTAAGAGTTGAAAACTCTTTAACTCATACAGCCTAAAATAATATCCTGCCCATTCCTTTCTGAATGGTAGATGGTGGCTACATTGATTATAGAAGGCTAATAAATCATGTAAGCTCATTTATCAGAAGTTGGTGAACCTATACAAGTCATACTGTGTGATTATTTGTTGTAACTTGAAGTTTGTGAACTATGAATTATCAAATGGCTTACATATTGTTATACAGTGTTCAGGAACTGCAATGAGCTGTATTCAATTCTATGAACATCTGATTGACTTTGAACACATTGCTAAGTTATGAGATACGGGTTCACATCTATTAACTGAAGAGGAAGAAGCAGAGCTGTGAGTGGAAATATCTGTCGCCTCCCAAGAAAATTTTCAAAATAATTATCCTTCATAAATAAATATTCCTACTCTAATTGCAAAATAGTGAACTGTGTAATGTATATTTCCTTACTGGCATAGCAATTAAAGAATTAAATTTAACACAATGGATTCAAATAATAAATTATAAAGTACAGCTGCATATAGCAACACCAACAAGAAAATAATGTGTAATAGCATTCTTTTGTATCCTCCTTGCAGGCTACATCAAAATCATCTCATTACACTACATCTTAAACTCTTTGAGACAGACACAATGCAGTCAAAACTAATATCAGATGACAATATTCTGCAAAATACTGTTTAAGTTGTTTCAAGAGAGTCAAAATATTCTTACTGGAACATAATAAATATCACTATATAAACTATAAATGTATGGGGATACTTTAAGAACAAAAGAAAAAGGTTATCATGTATAAGCTGACCTACAAACCCATTATAATCACTCCAAATGATAACTATATATGAGAAATGAATCAAAAATTTTCTCATAACTTTGTTTTAGATCTTTTAAAATAAAGTTGCCATGTAAATTACATTCAAATCTGCTAAGGCTTGAACTGAATAAGTGTTTCTGTCCAAATCAATGAAATTATAGTCTCCATTATTGTAAGATACATGCTATAACACTTCAGAGTCTGTCTCAATCACAGATTAAGAATTTGAACAACCATCTCAATTTGAAGGATGTAGACTCTTATGAATGAGAGAACTGTAATTTGAAGAATGCCCTTTTGTAATTTTATGTATTTGATATGTTCATTGTTGATTTCTCAATGTGTATATCCTTGCCTCTTAACATATAAAATATTGTGTAATTATATTTTGAATGATACCACCCACTAAAACCTTTTGTTCGCTCATATTTAACATTCTACAATTTGTAATAAAAATTTTATTTTCCCAATGATAGATACTTTGATCCTATTATACAGTTCCAGGTTTTAGTGACGGTAATGTTTGTATTTTCTATTTACATCAAAGTGGTTAATGAATTATTGTGATAACTAAACTATCATCTAAAAATCAATATATCCTCAAGAAATTTCTAAACTTATAACAATGTTATTAGGATAATTACATTGGCTCATTGGAGTCATGCAAACAGGCTGTGATGTAGATGAATATACTTGTTACATGTAAATTGTGAAATATTGCTTATGTTTGTACTGTCAATAATGTGCTTAATCTAAGGATAAAAAAACTTGCATGATAAAACTTTTGACCATAATAAACAGATAAATTTAAAATCCTGAAACCCAAATAATCTAATATAACATACCTCAATTTGGTTTTTACTTGTTTACATCACAGCATTGGTTGATTATTAACAGTAATTTGGCAATGAATTGTGATAAAACATATTCATAAACTAAACTGGAGTTACCTATCAAGAAGACTTAAAAGTGTGATTAAAAATCTGTCTTAAATACTTATAAAGTATAATATTGAATGGTTTTATAGTAAAAATAGAATGATCAGTTTACATAATTGAAACATTATCATTGATGTATTTTGTTACTAATGACACAAGTATAAACTGTATCAATTTTTTAAATTCATTTCAGACAACACTGTTTCCGTTCAGCATCATTCAAGAATAATACAAATAGTCCCATTTATTTAATTATCACAAAATTCCCATCAACATAGCATAAATCAATCATTTTCTTTTCAGTTCTTTGGTTTTTTTGTCATCTCTTCACACTACACCATTCAACATTCAAATACTGAGACACAGTAAGTAATAAGGTAGCACATAATAAGTGTTAGAACTATTCTTTTCAAAGTTTACATAGACTATATATCAAAGAAAGAGTACAAAATGACAAATTAGTGTGAATAATAATGATAATCAAAAAAAAAATTATTTAAAATCTTGTTGAAGAGTTATTCTAGGATATAAGAAATGCATGTCATAACTGAAAATGTCTGGTAAAAGATTTATAAAAATTTTCATAAAAACTGAATTTGGAGTATTTATTGGATATTTGAAACCAAGGGACATGTGTTTACTTTGGAAAGTTAGTTACAAATGAGGATTGTTACTTTTTAAAAAAATGTGTATGTTTTATATTTTTCAAAGACTTGACATAGAATAGTGGAAAAAGAAACAAATATAGTTTCATAATCAAAGGATAGCATTTCATTTCAATTATAGCCTTTCATTATACAATATTTGTCCCACCTTCCATCAATTCTCTTCTTCACCCTTTCCAAACTTATTGAGAAACTAGGAAAGAAAACACCATCAATCTTATTCATGTATATAAATATGACAGAAAAATAATAACAGAAGCTGTATACATATGTAGTCTATTATTTTTATGAATGTTAACAATATAGAAACAAAAATTAGAGAACTGAAAAGAAATAAGGCAAATTATGGCAAAGTTAATGAGCCGATTTAATGTATAAATAAACATTTTTTGTTCACTCAATTTACTAAAAAACATCTTTAATATAGATAGTAGTTTTATAACCATTATACAGTGCCAAAAAATTAATTTGAAAATTTGTGTTACAACAGAATGTTTGTGTATGATTCAAGACAAAGTAAGCCTATACATTTTTCACTGATTTTAAGTGTCACATGTTCAATGTTCTGAAAGATGATCACTCCCTTTAATTGTTTATAATACCTACCTTCATCCACTAACCGTTACTTCAATCAGATTTTAATAAACCATGTTGTTTAACACATAGTAATTACCATTTACCTTTGTAGGATTTAAATTTTATTTTATTTTTTAAGTTTTGATATATATAGTAAATGATTAAGTTAATATTTTGATAAATTTGCAGTTTCAAACCAATGAGCAATACTACTGTCTTAAATTTGATAATTATCAACTGAATAAAAATATTATAGCTTGCATTAGATTAAAAAGATGGAAATATAACTACATTTATTTTTAATGTGTATAAAAATGTATTAAAAGAAACAGAGGAAATATTTGCAAACTAATTAATAATAAACAAAATATATAGAATACGTACTACTACTTCTATGTTTGTGATATTCAGTACAAGTAATTTAACCTAGATACTGGTGTAATAGCATTTAATTTAATTTGAAGATTTCTAGTGAAATTTGAACTCTTTAATGTTATATTCTTAACATATCCATAGTGTGATGAAATAATTAATATTACCTGAGGTACAAAGTCCCCGAATCCTATCGTGGACATTGAAATAAAAACAAAGTAAAATGACTCGAAGAATCCCCATTCTTCCCAGACAAAGTATACAGAAGCTCCAACAAATATGTAGGCCAACAAGATGAAGATTGCGATAGATATCGGTAGGTTGAACTCGTCATCAACCTCAAATGCAGAAGGAGCAGGTGTTCCAGGTTCGAGGCCATCTATAGGCAGAACAGTCTGTAGATTGTCGTGTTGCTGCTGCTGCTGGATTTGCTGTTGAGGTTGAGGTTGTTGCTGTTGAGGCTGAGGTTGTTGCAGAGGAACAGAGGCCTCTTCATCCTCTTCAGTCGTGGCACCCTCACCAGGCGGTATTTGGCTCGGTCGTCGGAAAGTGGCGAAGTCGTACACCAGCTGGACACCTTTCCACACCTCCTACGACAAAGAAATCTTAGGTAAATAATTATCGATATCGTGTTAAAGAACTGAACAATTTTATGGACAGGAAATTATATATTAGTGCCTTTAAAGAGCATCGAGTTCATGCATCATGACACAACTTACAGTGTCGATTTACTTCTGCATTTTTAGTTTAACTCGCGATATAATTTTAAGGTTTATAGAAACGTATTATAATAAGGCGAAATTACAAGTAAATGACGAGTGTCTACTGTGCTCATACAACAACGTGCATATCCCTTAATCGAAATGGTAGATAACGGTGTTAGTGCGTGGGTGAAATATGTGATAAGGCTCTCTTGAAAAAATGATATACAAATATCGGATATCTGCCGAATGGCAGATGGAGCATGACATTTGGTATGTATTATGATATAGTGCACGTCAGTCGGTAACAATATCGGAGCACCAAACGCTTATCGTGTCGTAAAATCGTGAAACATACATTTATTTTGGTGTGCACAGTAAATCAGTCCTTCTGGAACATAGTCCCATAAACTTATCAAATCTAGACCGGTTCAAGAACTTTTCAACTTATAGTGTTCTCAAAAGAGTTTTGCTTAAAGCAACATTCGGTAGTAGGTGATATTCTAGTGGGCATTTTTCAATTTATATTATAAATAAAATTGGCTATGTGTGTATAATTCCTAAATATTTTAAATCACTATATTCAAATTTTAATTTACAATCTATAAATATTTGTTACCATTTTTCAGTTAATATGTATTAAAATGTTATTTAAATTAAAATGTGAAATCAAGTTACTTTTTTATACAATAGTCATAATATGTTTGTAGAGTAATAAATTATTGAAATCGTTGAAAGATTTGAACGAGGCATTTTAAATTGGAATTTTATTTTCCAATTCTATGCGTTAATTATTCTTTCTTTTTTAACACATTGGCTTTTATCAAGAGATGTAAACATATAAAGGATATGATTACATAGTTTACGTTAATTTTTATCATGCTTATATGATTATGAGAACTATTCTACGTTTACTGAAAAGTGCGCACAAATTTGTACCCAAAATATAACAAAATTTTAAAAATTTTCTTGATCTTTGGTCCTTTTAGATCGTCACTAAAATAATCCAGTTTCATGGAAAGTTCATAAAAGTTGCTCTTTGAAATTCTATTGTAACAGTGGTTACAGAAATTAAGTATTGAAGAGGAATACGTGTAATGTGGAGGGGAGGGGGAGATAAACTTCAAACAGGGAACATTTAACGCTAATCAACTAGAGAATAAAATTTAATTGAAACTCTCAATGATACTTCTCAGTTGGATACTTAATTGTTGCATTTTGCAGAAGTTTCACGTGTGAGACATAGTGTACGATTTTTGAAAGAAAAATTTATTCATCATTACTTGTATAACCACGGTGTAAAAGTCAGAAATAAGTGTAAGTTTGTGCTTCCATTTGAAATGTATTCTTTAAAGATTAAATTCCTTCTATCAAAGCTCTATTTCACAGTCTCAGGTTAATATATTTCCTATTTCTAATATGCTTTATGTATATTTAAGTGGCTTCTCAATTTTGGTGATGAAGGAAGAGCAAAAAACAGCGCAAGATGGAGAAGGTAATTTACAGACAAATTTCACAGACGTACCAGTAGGCCAAACACTTAAAAATAATGTTCATTTTATTTGAATTAATATACCAAAAATATTCACCAATATAGAAGAAACTGCTTCAAAAATGCAGTATAAGAACATATTTATTTTGCAACTCCGATAAAACAGTAGTGCAATTGAGACACTGAGTGCATGGCAACAATTTGTAATACAAGTCTAATGTGCTCGTTCGTTGCTTTTAAGACAATTAATACACCTTTTTACTTACACTATCAGACTTTCAATAAATAGTGGCATGTAACACGAGGAAATTATAATTGATCACAAAGAATAAAAATATATTATTTAAAAATAGCATATTTAATGACAATAGAGTATAAATTCTGTAATTGCTACTATACTGCGCGGCATCTTCGATGGTGGCCAAATTTAGTGTCCTGAGCAACCAATCAGCTTCAGTAAGCGCCTAGATCTTGAACTCGTCATCGTTGTTATGTGTGTTTATTCCGCGCGCATCGTGACAACGCCGGACGTATCCCTGCCTCGATCTGCGTCAACCGCCTTCCTTGCTGACGCCTGCTATAGTGTTTACATCGAGATAAGCGACAAAACCACACAATAGTTTCAAGAGTTGAGTGAAAAAATTAGTACTCCATATAATTTTACTTGCTTGAACGTTATCTCGTAATTGAAAAAGGTTTTCTTCTTATGTTTTTACAGAGAAATTGGATCTCTTATTAATGCGTAGGAAGCTGTAGCAGGTGTCCGTTCCCAAATTGAAACATTCTGTACATCAATAATAATTGACAAGAGTTTTTATTAAGGAACTTGAAAATCTATATTATAATAAATGGTTTCCTTTCACTTTGTTTTATTATTAAGTGAAACTCCTCAGTTACTGTAGGTTATCTCAGTAAATTGACAACGTTTAACGTAATAAATGAACTTGAGAGTTGGTGCAGAATCCAGTCAAACTTCCTTCAGGTCAGTTCATAATCGCGGTATATTTATATTTGATGTGCTGAGCGATTCGAGCGTAACGAAGCGGAAGAAACGTTACGTCATTGTCTACCTCGTCAATAGCCTAGCACCAAACAGAAACAGCCACGTCAAACATGTGTAGATTTGAACACACATTATGTATTAATATCTCGCCTAATTTTTCCTCCTTAAATATTACCAATTTGTATATTTTTATAAATAGGGCACGATATTAACAAACCATCCAATATTTTTAACCCTTAATATCTTAATGTTTCAATATTTGAACTACAAATTTCCCACTTATCTTTCTTTGAAGTTTCTCATTTAATGAGCATCGTGACTGCGCACCATTTTTTATTTCTTGGAAATATTAAGTTACATTATGCATATATTTGGATATATCTACACATAACCACGATCTAAAGAGGTCATACTTTAACAAACTTTGTAATATAATAATTAAAAGACGCTGTAGCATAAAAACACCTATGGTAATGTTAATTTCTGACCAAATGATACACAAAAATCTCATTGAACTGCTGCTTTTTGTTGTATCCGGATGTTGTGTATGTCATCGGCTTACATATTATCCAAGAAAAATACCATTCAACAATCATAATGTTATTGGTCAGGGGTCCAATGGCTCGATTTTCGTTGGGGAAACAAATTTAGTCTTGTTGTGACAATTCCCTTGGCCTTAAAATGAAAAATTTAAATAGTTTTATTAATTGGTATATATCTGGAAGATGTAAAAGAAATCTCTAAGTCATAGATTGAAAACTGGAGGAGTTATTACCACGTGAGATGAAAGGACAGGACTTATCGTAAGCAAACATGTTTGCATTTTGAACGAACAACCCTGTATGCTGACCAACGCGGTCACCTGTTCGAGTGCTGATGAGAAGAAACAGCTCTACGTTGCTGAATTTATATCGAGACCTGTCGTAGAGAGGCCGTTCCAGATCCATCTACGCGCATACTCGTCACAAAAAAAAACATGCTGAAACTTTCGTGGTTCTCAGTACATTGAACAAGCTGTAAGTCCTTTTTTTTCTTTTCTTTTTGTACTTTAATTCAACTAAATTATACACGGTGATATTAAAATCTCTCTTTTAGCGAATCTTGGACCACACACCTGTCGAAAAAATTGTTTTATAAGTTTCATGATAAATTTGAATACAGTGTAATTATTTTTCTGTCAATTTTGGCAAAATTTGTAAACAATCTTCTAATGCCCACTACTTTAAACGAAATTCTATTTAATATTATCAAAGCCAATATAAATTCTGTTAATTGTGCTATTAAAACTTTTATGATTAATTTTTTGAGTGTTAAAATAGTAATTTTCTTCGTTTATCATCTATCGAGAATTCAGGCTTAGACTACGTGTTCGGCGGGCGAGTGTAACAAGGATTGATAAGGCGCAACAGCTTACGGCAAAAGTTATTTTAATTTTATTTATTACTGACAATTGTTATTATCAATATGTATTTAATATGATTAATAAGAAAGATAGACAAATCAGACAAAAAAGTGATAATATAAATACCATACAACGTTTCTGGAATCCTTGTCCCTATCTTTCTTATTAATTATTTTCAATCAGACGTAATTTTTTTCATTTGTATTTAATTTGCCAGGACTCCTTTTATAATATAAGTAGTTATAAATAAAATTAGAGTTTAAAATATATTCTGCCAGTTTTTATTTCTAACTACTTTTTAACGTAAATATAAAATAAATCCAGGCATATGAAATACAGATTGATAATGACAATTGTGGAAAGCACTTATTAAAATAAATAAAACTGTTTGGAGGCTATCTAATGGTTTGTTTAATTATCAATCATTCAAGGATAATTTGTATGTGAGAAAAAATGTAAGTACATAAAAATTAATACATAAGCATAGTTACATAAATATAAGAAACTGGTATTTAAAAATTTACATCCACGATAGAGGAAAAATACCAAAGAAATTTTATATCACTCAATTTTATAGCACTTATAAAATGCTCATTATAGTAATAGAAAGAAATAGTTTTTTTAAAAAATTAAATATATATTACAATTCAAATTATACAGTATGATATTTTGAATTTGAGAAGTTTTGCACTTACTTGTACGGGCGCAGTTCGGCGAACTCGTCGGCAGCTGCCAGTGTAGTAGAGCCTCCTCACGAAGGCCCACAGGAACTTAATGCCTCTAGTGAACAGCTTACCGAAGTCGGCCAACAGGATGAGGAAAAGAGGAATACCAAAAATGGCGTAGATGATGGTGATGGCCCTGCCGGTAGTCGTGGACGGTGAGATATGCCCATATCCTGACAACACATAACACATCAAACAGTTAACTTCAGTACTAAGTGATTACAAACAACATAATTCACAGTAACAGTATCTTAAGATATAGTTTGGTGTGGTATCAATGTCACAAATTCAAATAAACTGTGCGACAAAGAAAAATTTATCAATAGAAAACCGTTCGTGAAGCGTACTTTATAACGAGAAATCTACCATCAAATACAATCATTTTTCATTATAATTGCATCAAATATTCATCTTGCTTACTTCGAATGTTTGACTCATCAGACTACTGTATACTTGTTTCACGGGATGAAAAACTGATGACCTGTATATATCCATTTAAAAATAGCAACTAAATAATATCAGAGCTTTTTCAAATACAAGAAATTCTTTCTCTATAATATAATATGAGTAATATATAGTGTCATAATTTTACGTTATATTATCGGGTCATGCAATAATCAGGACATATTTTATCACCTGTATTTATGTGATTGACATATTAAAAGAATTTATTGAACAAGATTGACACATTCAAATTCCCATTCAAAATGCTTAATCACACTTCAATTAATGCTGACCAAACCATATCACTTCCACCAAAACTGGCCAGCCTTTAGACAAGATGCCAATAAATAGCATCCTGACCAATGGGCGAGCTTCTAACGAACAACTGGGGGTGAAAACACTCCTGAGTCTTGGGCTCGAATCCCTCCAAGTGAAATTGCGAGTGAAAAAGGGAAGCAATTAACCAGGATTTAAATGGATGTTATAGTAACCTGTCAATTTGTGTTACCAATTAAAACAAAGGCCATTATTATTATATGATTTCATTGTATCAGATCAGTTAACATTAATAAATTTTTCTTTCTCTGTATAACATTTTCTGATAGTTCGAGTTTCCTTTTTCTTAATTCAACTACTGACCTATACAATTGTTTCTAAAATATCTGGACATTAATCACTGTAAAGAAAACTTCTTTAGGATGTCGGAAGACATGTGATCGTATTCATTTATTGTCTCATGTATTTTTTCATCATATGATTAACAATTACCCTACGGAACCTCTGAAACGTAAAGCAATCGAATAAGGAGTAATAACTGGTGCGAAATGATTCTGAAGATAAAACATCGATGAACGTGTTGAATTAAACGCATGCCTAATAGAACAAATAGATGTGTGTGAGACTATTATGGAAAAGAGAAGAGATATGAAAAAATATAAAGTAGTCAAATTACAATTACACGTACTCAGCGTGAAACCGAGATTTTTAAATCTTACAGAATCAGCAAAGCATGTATTTATTTATGAGAATGAGAACACACAACGCATATATATATATATATATATATATATATATATATAAGTATTTAAAATAAATATGAAAAATAAAACTGTTGCCCAAACCTAGAACCCCTACGTTCACTCTACAAATCAATATAGAAGCAAACTGAAAATAAATTTTAAAATGAGCTAAAGTATTTGTAACGACTACGCTTTGTTATTTTTTAAGTAAAATGAAAATAATTGGAAGATTAAGTCTGGTTGCTCATAAATATTAAAATATCACACAAAAATGCTAGATAAGCACTGAAAATTATATTTACTACTAACCCATTTAATGCAAGATAATAAATATTTCATTAAAAAATTATGTTACCATCCAATCACAGTAAGATTTTATTGATGTATTAGAAAATGGATTTTGTGTACGACAATTCTTCTTCTTCCTTGACTGTAAGGTCCTTTGAGATTATCGACCTCCGAGACGACAGCCAGAATGTCATCTTACGTGACACATTCTGAATTGTTTGAAGTGGCGCATGGCCAGTGTGCCGATTCTCCGGTTTTGTTTACACAAACATCCTTGTTTGTTCCGGGTTTGAACCAGGAACCATTGTGATTACGAGGCCACGACGCTGACCACTACACCACATCAGGTCTCCGTGAACGCGAGTTTCGATTAATAAACTTTTCTAAGTTGTTTCTTTGCAATATAAATTACAATTTTACTTCATTATCTTTGTATATAAAACTGATTTATTCTCCCTTGTTTCACATTAGTGTATATATGGCTCCATGAAATGACAAATAGGAATCAAATGAGAGAAAAATTGCAACGAGATGGGGACAGCGGCCAGAATTAACTTTTATATTGACTCCAGCGCCGACTGACAAATTGGCAACTAAACGGACCAAGGGGGGAAAGCTTTTTAGTAGTGGCAAAAATCAAGTGAATTTATAGAGAAATTTCTCATAAATAAACGCATTTCAGTAAAGCTCCTGGTTGCTAATTATACGTTATAGGAACTTTATCCAAAGTTCAACGCAACATGTTCGTAAAATCTATGTATGTTGTAATAAACATGTACAGCATTAACCAATAATTTGTTTATTTATAATATTTATTAAAATTGTAATATTGACAATAATAAAGTTTAACAGCACCATTTAAAAGTATCCAGCAAGGTAGCAAGTACGGTAGCGGGATTGGATGTTGGAGATAGATGGGGCAGGCTGGTTGACTGTAAAGATACAAGATGATATAATAAAATTTAATTATATAAATAAAATCAACGTGTGAACAACATTTCTGTTAAAAATGATTAATTTTTATAGAAGATATATTTTGAGAAACAAAAAAAATATAAATATAAGAGTAATATTCTTCTGGAATTGAAAAAAATGAGTTTATACCTGAAAATAGAGATCAATAAGACGGTTTTAATAAAAACTAAACAGGTCCACATTTAACATAAATTTAAAACATGGTGTAGATAAACTGAGAATCTCTCAAGTAAAAATATCATGGACCATCCAGATTTTTGTTTGTTTCAGTCAATTGAACAACGAGTATTTTTCGACGTAAGTTAAACATATTTCACCATCTACATTTTATTATGTTTGGAATTGAGAACGTGCTTAAATAAACAACTCTCTATTGTCGGTCCACTAGAACATAAAAGAACACAATTAACGTCTGTCTGTGAGACAAATTAACACAGGTCATTAACGACCCGTAAAACAGACAAAACATACATTAATTTTGAACAATACATAATTTAAAAGTGAGTATATGTTTCGATCAACAGTTAATATTAGAGAAACATAACGCTAGTCTTAATATTTTGGATTTCAATAATGTTTTTTTTAGTTGTAGTAATTGCTGATTTTGTTATATCGGTCAGACTAAACGATCTTTGTTAACTAGAATTAAGGAACATAAAACTTATGTAAAATTTCCTCCTTATTAACATTCATCTTTTACTAAACTTTCTTTAGATTTTTATCATTCTTTTAATTTGGGCAGAACTGTTATTCTAGATAAGGAAGTTTTTTTAATGAAAGGTTAATTTCAGAAATTCTTCATATTAAGAACAACAAATTTTCTTTAAATGTAAAACAAGACACATCTCTTTTAAATGCTATGATGGATTATTAAATAATCTTTGTTAGCTTATATCTTGTCTTAATAGTCTGTAACGTTCATATTATTTCAGTCTGGCTATAATCCCGACAAAGATCACAACAGTTTATCGAAACGTCTACTCACTTTTAAATTATGTATTGTTCTAAATTAATATCAGTTATTTTCTGTTATTTACTAGAAGGGGATATGCGAGTGCTATTCTCACGCAGGCAGAACCTTGTAGTAGAGATACAAAGGGGCTACCTTTGGGGATGTCTTTTCCTCTCCATTTTTGAACTAAGGTTCCCACAAGCCGAGACACCTCGGCCTGTTCTGAGAGGTGTATGTTCAGGGGTCACAGACCTTGGGCATGCGGTAAGAGTTGTCCGCTTTTCCCATTGGAATAGTCGGCCAGCTGCCTCCTAAACTGGTCGAGGCACGGAGAAGGGAATTCTGCGTCCCCACAGCAAACTCCTCTCCCGCTATCGGAAGGGCGTGGGACAAGTACCCAATGCCCGACCTACCTGATGCAGGTTTTTCTAGGGTTTTCCCTGCATTTCTTTAGGCGAATGCCGGGTAGGATCCTTAAAATATAGGCCGGGGGCCCTAGTTAACCCTTGGCTACCTTCCTCTACCCTTCCGCATCCCCCTTTCAAATCCCTTCCTATGCTATTAAAGGTGAGTTGCCGACCGTTGATTACCCTCATGTAGCCTGTTGCCCTCAAAAAAAAAAGTTATTTACTTGTGTTAATGCTCCATTTAATTGGTCATCCATATTCCATGCGTTGATTTACTTTTTTTTTCTTTATGGTAGACATCTTGTAGTATTTTGAGGCGAGATTCCGAAGATAAAGACATTTTTTATGTTTCAAAAGATTGAAAACGGTAATTTCTAAATAATAAAAATTCTGGTTCTTTATAAACCTGAACAATTTTTCTATTTTTTCTCTCATATTGGAACAACACCATACGAACTTTAAAGAAAGCATTTGTTGTCCATAATTTTATGGATTCCATAAATCCTTAAAAATTATGCCTACCTTTGTAATTAAAAAAATAGTGTTTCGAAATATCACTGCGTTATTTCAGATAAAAGACGTAAGTTAAGGGTGAAGGAAGGTGGGAGTGTTTGCTACTCAGCAGGGATTGATGGCTTTCGGAGAGTCATAGGCAGTGGGGCTTCGACCGTAGGTACACTTATCAAAATGAGATGAGTTTTTGCTCGTCTTCATTTATTTCTGTTTTGATAAGAGTTACGTCATATATGTATGCATTCATTATATAAATTACAAATAGATAATGTTGAAGCAAATAAACAAACAAAAAATTATACATATATATTAATACCCGAGCTTTCCTTAATGCCAAACACATCAATCACGCATACTAATTGTGATACATTAAACTTTCAACTCAGCATTTTCCGCACTGAAAGGCGTCACAGATCATCAGAAAGCACTGATTCAGCCAGATCAACATTCACCGTCGTCCTCTGCCAGAGACCATTAATTTTTCAGAGAGAACATGTGCAAAAAATATTGCAAATCTTTAAGACAATTTTGCCAATTCATTTCTTTATTTTCCTCAATTTTCATTGTTTTGTGTTATACATAATTGTCACTAAAGGAAAAAAAACACCAAAATAGAGAGAAAAATAACTCAATTTTTTAACAATTATAATAATGATACATTTAAATAATTTTATCATATGTATATTTTAAATACTTAATACGCCCTGTTTAAGTTATCATTACTGCATCTTAAACGTCAAACATCAGGCCTCATGCAAGGTAATACTTTCAATTTATATTTAGTAGTATGTAAATCTAAAAATAAATGTGTTTTTTAATAATGGTGAATTCCTTTAGTCTTTTCTTCATTCGAACGAACAATTTGCATTTTTTATAAGTGTCAGTAGTGCTTCTAAAATGTATTGAACATGAGTGCATATCCTTGATGATTGCTAGTTGCGTTATTGTAGATAAATTTTTAGATGATGTTAACAGGCAAATGGCTGCGCTCGTGACCGACCTTGCTATTGATTGTAGCACGCCCTGTCACGATTTAAACCAATTTCGAACAGTAGATAATATTCTTCTGTCGTTTCAACACACAAACATATTCATGAATCATTTTCTATAAAAAATACTTTAGAACTGTGAGAGAGTGTAAACATAAATGGGGTTGAACGTCCATCTGAAAGAATTAGTGCGCCGCCCTTGGCTGCCACGGCGCGGCGCGGCTAAATTTAACCTCAGCTATTTACGTCTGGTGCTCGGCAGCTCTTCGGAGTTCTCGTGGTAACGAGACTTACCCCTCGGGCCAAGGACTTCACACGTCAGCGAACAAGTACTACTTTCATTTCAGACACTAAACATGCATTAAGTTATTTCTGATACGGAGGCCATGTCAATAACAATACTTTTATTGTTTTCTATTCGTTTATAATACGCCATTAAAACTGATGAAATTCATAAATATTTAATTTTATAAGGACCGTGAAAATAAAATTCAAGATTATCATTCCGCAGTCTCTTATAGTAAAATTTCTCATTTAACAAATATATAATGTAGCAAATGTCTGATCTACGTGATGCAGGTTTTTCTATGGTTTCCCCTGCGTCACTTTTAGTCTAATTGCCGGGTAGGATCCTTAAAGTACGGCCCGGGGGTCGTAGCTAACCATTGGCTAACTTCCTCTACCCATCCGTATCCCCCCTTTCAGTCCTTTTCCTATTCTATAAGAGGGGAAATGGTCACTATTTGGATTAACCTATATATAGCCTATCTGCACTTTCTTCTTCTTAGTAGAAAATAAACCGACAACAAATAAAACAACACGTATTTCTGCAATCCTTGTTTCTTTCGTCAGGTGATGAAAAATCGTAAGAGCTTTAAAATCGACACGCTGGCTACTTCATTACATATTTTTTAAATTTTCATCTAATACAGACGTTTGAGTATTGTCTACAATTGACGGCGGTCCATATTATTACCGTCTTCAGTTATTATAATATTTTTAATGTTTCGATTTTTCTAAAGTTCATTTTGCCCCATTTGGGCTTTCATTCTCATTCAAGTTTCAAAACTTGGTTGAAACTTTCCAGCAAATTAGTTGAGAGGGTCCAGTGAGAGCTTTTCATTAATTGTAGAAACTGTGATGTACTTCCGGCACATTTACAACATTTCAATATTAAGTTGTAATGAACTAAACATGTAAATTACAAAGCACAGTGTAACAACGCCACTATTGTTGGCATGACACACAAAGTGAAAGCGCGAGAATGTTCTAAATGCAGCAGCCACGTGGCGTGAAACGTACACGTAAAATTTTGTAGTGAGCGATTATGTGTGCAAAGTGGAACTTAATAATATCGTCGATAGTTAGAATAGTAAGAGTAGTTAGTGAGTATGTGAGGTGTTCAGCCTGTGAAAGACAAATTTTTGGTGATATCCTGTTTCTGTCGTGTTGTCCGTCCACATGGCATACAGTCATCCTGAACGTTGGTCTTGGAAATTGTAGCAGTCAAGCCGACATACAGTTTGGTAAAGACTTCGTGAAATTTTAATTATTGTACAAAAAAAATTGCATCAGTTTCACCACCGTTACTGCCCGATCTTGTGTTCTCTTTGCAATTTAAAATTGTATGTTTTCTTACTAAAACTTTAAAGTTCTGTTTATTGGTTGCCCACAATATACCCTAAGAAAGTATCATTTTCTATGCTAAATACTAGGACATTTTATATTGTTCGCTTCAAATCAGGTGATCATCTCAAGCATATGTATAGAATCGTATTTTGGTGATTTTGGTGCGAATTCTATAAATGTTAATTGTGTATTAATATTAAAATACCTTTGTTTACCCGAATCCTCCCATAATCAAACAAAATTAAATAAGTCTAAATAATTTACGTTACTATTTGACTCACCACAACGTGAGGGAATTTAATGTGTTACTAATACTTTTTTTAATTTTAAAAAGTGTTCTTTACAATTTCTACGATATTTATTTCTTTAATTCGAAACTTTCATTAACAACATCAAATTGATACAGTTATTTATTTTACATTTTGAAAATAAAGACATTCATAGATACATTAATTCATTAATATAAACGAATTGTTTTCCTGAGAAAGCTATAACTCCAACGGTACTTGCCAACATTAATCATAAATTTTTCTGTCACCAATATTCTCGTTTAATCAGATACTATTTTGACTTCAGGGCGTCTCAAATTAAAATGTTTGATTTCCTATTCATCAGTATGTTTCAAATTACACCTCGCACAACAATGGTAAGCCAATTGGCACTTCTTTCGTCCGTATTTAATTATTTTTAATTTACAAGCACGTACTTTTTTCATGAGTTATGGAAACAAATTAAGTTTATCTCTCTTATAAACTAATCGAAATTAATATATCTTTATTCCCGATTAACCACACAATAAACCTTCTTATATGCTTGTATATTATCCCCTTAATTTTCGACACCGGTGCCGTTAACTTCAGTTCCGTCAAAGATCTTAACACTGCAGGTAGTGTCTCAATTTTTAACAATAGTTTGAAGAACGACGTAAGGTGAATAGAACTGACATCATATTCTAGGCATAGCGTAAAAATGTTCAACAAAATGCTACTCCGAAAATTAACGATGTAACGACGAATGTAAGCGGCACAATTGCAAATTTATATTTATATTTATATAAACAGTAATCGTTAGATATAATACATAAATTAAAATTCAACGTAATGTTTCTCCCCTTCGACAGACGTCATCTAAAATTATTTGAGAAATGTTAAAAAAACAATATAAAGATTGAATCCCAAACAAGGAAATAAATAAAGTATCATATAATTACTTAAATTATTAAAGAAACAATTTATATATACTGTAAGCGTTTAAATTTGAATAAGGATGAGCCTCTTCAGTCGCGTATAATTAACAAAATATGTAAAGATATAATCCGTTTAACAGAAAATTTTTGACTTCTTCCAACAATATATAGGGCCCTTTTAATTAAAAAAATAGAGGATACTGTGACATTTAACGCAGAATTAACACTTTTATAAATTATAATGACTGAAAACGCCATTGTTTTTCGGTGTCATAATAGTTCTGTTGTTCTACTTTTTCACCGTTCTCAAATAACGATCCTAAGGACGTGACTTAATTCATAACAATATCACCCGTCGTCTTTTATTTCCAACTAGCGGGTTGCCGGCGTTGCCCGAGATGTCATTTATCCATAACACCCGATACACTCCAATTTCGGTTGCTTTTGCTCTATTTTTATGTAACGCTCCTCGATCCTCTACCCCCACCCCTAGGCGTCCTCCCCTCTCATACTGAAAGGAGTTGAAATTATACACAATCTTCACCAGTAGAAATACTATCAATTCCATTAACGCCTGCCGAATATTATTTCCACACGATCATCAACCGGTTAACATGTTTGAAAATTTACAACCCCTCCAACCCCTCGTTGGGAATGTTAAACGGTAATTCTAATGTCATAATTAAACTCATTGACATCCATAATACTTTGAATTGAATCTAATCTCGGTTGTATTCGCGTTATTTTCTTGTAACGCCCGTCCACCCTTACCCTTAAAAGTGCATCCCTCCCAAGCCCGAAATGGGTTGAAATTAAACACGGAGAACGGGTAGGGAAATTTTATGAATATCATTGTTCCAGAAATATATTTATTCGATGCAAAATTCGGACGGCTAACTTATTTTACCCGCCGCCCAACCCCTCCTACACCATCCTACAACTGCGCGTAGCTCATATTGTCATAAATGAACTCAGAGACATCCATTACCTTTGAGTTGACTCGAATCTCGGTATTTTTAGCGTTATTTACTTGTAACCCCCCTCCACCGCCACCCCTTAATGTGCTCAACCCTCGTGCCACAATGGGTTAAAATTAATAAAAATCACATGAGTAGAAATACTATAAATCTAATTAACGCTGAAAAATATTTATGCAACGCAAATATCGGACATTTTAGCATGTTTAAAGATTTCCACCACCGTCCACTCTTGCTCCTGGGGGTGGTAGGCGTATTACACCCACACAGTGTTTGTTTCCCTGTCGCAAAGAACACGTGTACGAAATTTGGTGAAATTGCTTCGAGATTGTAGATTTGTAAGCGAAACATACCCATCCATATACATACCTATGTATATACATACATTTATACACACATACATACCCGCATAAGGCAATTTTATATAATAGAAGCTATATATATATACACTATTTAAAACAATTACTAAATTTGTAGATATATAATGTTTCCATCTGAAAATAAACTATTTGGTGGTTTTAGCAATCTGCAGTTGGCAGCATTGTATAAAATTAATGCAAAACATTACGAAATACGCTGTCTTCAATAGAAAAATATCAATTTTTAACATTTAAGTATTGTTTTTATCATAATTCTATGTATCTTCCAGTGCGTTTTGCAAGATTTAATTAGGCAACATGTTGGTCCCTGATCCCGTTAAATACGTCAAAAGTTTGCATGTAAATGTTCCGTGTTCGATAGTGCATTAATTTAATAGCTATAAGATACATAGAATTTTATTGCAAATGTCAACAAACATACCATCGTTATTCTTTACAAATAGAATTCTCCGTGAATATTGCAACATATAATTGTCAGTCAGTCGTACCTTAGACAAATCTTATTATCTTCTGAAATATTATACAGGATACAACAGTACGTTGAATAATGAAATTTTAAAATCTCGGCCGACACATATTTGAATGTACTATAAGGCGCCATATTGGCTTTATTAAATATAGCGGCGATAATCAACTTTTCCAAATTAACTTTCCGCAAGGATGGTAAAGTTTTTTTATTACTATTCGATGGAGTTTTACTGGAAAAAATGTTACTTTTTATTCAATCAAAATATTTCTGCTTTATTTCATTACGAAATACAGAACTATATTTTTATGATGCGTCAATGTCTTGAAAACTTATGACGTCATCGCCTCGCGCAGTAATTTAACACTAATTCGTAACTTATTTCAATTATAATTATTTCCACGTTTATTCTAGGGGTTTCTCACCCCCACAGTACCGGTTCTCGATTTTGGCAGAATATATATACCAATTTTTGTTGAATTCTGTCCACGCGATAAAATTTGTATAAAGAACAACGTAAATACATACATACATACATACATACATACAAATATACATCCTTTTTTATTATATAGAAGATGCATTTTCACCTTTCAATCAATTTCAGTAAGAAATTTCGCTAAAAATAACAGAAAGCCGTCTAAGCCAAAACCATATATTGTACAGATAATTTTGAATTTATCCGACCAGGTTTTTTTGAACTAAAAGTTTCACTATAAACAATCTATTATCAACTTATGTAATATTTTTTTATTAGCTTCCTTATAGCTTTCTTTATGTAAGCGTTTCGTCATCATTTTCAAAGAGACATGAAGATCGTAAATGTTTATTAAAAGGTTGGCAGCCAAATGCAAAAAATTATTACAATAAATACAAATCATCACTCTAAACTGTTCAAATATGATATAGTATCCATAATCAAAGTTGTTCGTTATTATTTCACTTAACAATACATTCGAATGGAAAAGGATCCTTAAATATTCATATCTCTAAATGAAAATGTTTGCAATAATGTCTAAGTCTCCCAAAACGATTATTTATTCTTTGTAGGAATTACAATTTGCAACATACGCAGTCAGAATTACAAAAGATGGGGAAAAAATCAAAATGTTTGTAGTAATACTAGTGGATAGATTTTAAGTAATAAACGAAGAACAAATGAAGTCCTCAGATTTAACAAGAAATTTATACTCGTACGGCACAACATTATATAAAGAAGATTTCGGCCGGTGTAGACATAGTCACCCGTAAAACAAATTTTAAAAACATAAGACAATATATACGCTTATAACACTAGCTGTAATCATTACATAAGTTCTGAACGTAACTATGACTTACTTTCTTATGGAAAATTAACGATTATGTAATAAATAAAATGTATATGGCATTAGGATATTGAGACAGTGTGTTTAGAAATAAATGTAAAGTTTTTAATGTAATATGGACACGTAAGAATGTAAATATTCAATATGATTTGCTGAGATAATCAAAATGATCAGTATTACAATAAATTTTGACTGCAGCACCTCACGTAAACTGTATTTAGTGACGATAGTCTATTGGCTACAACAGGCTGAAAGATCCTTTATTTAATAATTACCTGAGTACTTCGTTTGGTCATGGTTTATTATTTAAACTTATAGAATTCGAAATACAAGTCTTGTTTAATAAATTATTATATAACAAGTGGACTTATTTGCAAGTGTAAGGTTAAAACAGACTTCAATAATCTAATTTAAAGGGTATTGAACCAGTAATTGAAAATAATACGCAGAATGTGTGTTTTTTTTATATTTTCCGTGGCATTTCAACTTCAATTCTTAGCTTTACTTCAATATTTAAACCACTATTTTGTTAATATAATTTCGAGTCCGTTACAGATGTAGATATATAGTATGGAAATTGAAAGTTTTAATTTAACATCTGTTTTTGAATTAATAAAACAATTTATGGCCTTATACAGACAGTTTTTATTTATATTATAACGCCGTTTTGACACCTTTTTGTATCTTCTTCGGGTATTTTCCTATTTTCCTAAAATAGCAAAATACCGTAAGAAGATACAAATATGTATATAATTTTATTATAATATAATAGGAAAATTAATTTCCCTATATTCCTAGAATAGGAAAATACCCGAAGAAGATACAAATATGTATCGAAACGTCGATATAATACAAGTAAACAGTGGCCGTATAAAGTCATCAATTGTTTTATTAGTATGAAAAATAACTTCTGCGGAACATAATTGAAAATCAAATACAGAAAAGATACAAATAAAATAGAAAAACATGAACATTTTTTTTAAATCATTAAATTATAAACATACCGTTCAATAATGATGTATTTATAAATCGGGTTTTAGAAAGAGAATTATTTTAATCGCCAAAGCACCTAAAAACAGACATATTAAATAATATGTAATCCAATTATAAATTCTAATATGCATTTGATACCAAAAAATAAACTGTTAATTACGGTAAAATTTGTGTTTAAGAATCCCGGAAAATGGCGTGTCTCGGTCAGTTCATAATTCATAAATATTCAGTTATCAAATTCCGTTCTATTAAATTACCCCTTTTTATTCGGATGATTTAATTATTTTAAGTCTTGCGTGATTATGGTGAAAACAAATATTTGAGAGTCCTGTTGCTCCCCGTCACCAGAAAGATGTTTTCACCGTTTTTTCTAAGTGTCTACGTAGCCTTAATTTTATTATAGTGTCACTGTAAACTATTAAAGAATACAATAAAAATTTATATTGATTACAAGGATCCTCATATCGTTAAGTTAGACGAAAAAAATAAGGACTGAGGTTAATTACTATTTCTCTACTATAAGAGTGCAGTGGAAGGGACGTAAGTGAATTGTTAAAATATTCTTGCTTTCAGATCTCGAAATTTGTTTGAAATGTCATGACATTTGATCAAAGTTGTAAAGGTTGGACTAGGAAACGCGCAATTTTTAGGAGATGAAATTGAAATGGAAATAGTCTGGCGTAAAATAACTTCGAATTGTGTTGAAACCCTGTCACATCAACAATATGAGAATAAGTGATTTGCTATTATAGACCCGCAGTGCAGATGGCGTCGCGAGCGCGCTATCGACCGTCGCAGTGCGCCAGCCCGACGTCACCACCTGTTGCTCCTCGCTGGATCTCTGTCATCGGACCAACGTGTTGCATAGAACATAGGGAAATATCTGCCTTAACTCGGTTTTCTAAGGTTATCTTACTTCTAATACCAAATTTTAAATATTAAAGTGTAAGGAAGAGTCTCCTTATACCAAATACTAATTAGCCATATGGAAATGTTCTAATAACAGAGAATAATGTTTATTAACCAAAATTAATTATACGAATTTTGGTCCTTTCTTATGGACCACTGCTGGTTGGAAAGATTTAATCTACAATTTAGAAATTAATAACATGTTATTATAATTTTTTAAAGTATAATTACAAATTATTATTAATAATTTAATTTTACTTACAATTTTGTATATAAATCATGCATAAAATTTAGGAGATCACTATAACACCGGATTAAAGAACACACACAAAAATAATTTTACATTAATCAAAATTTATCAGTTCTGTCCAAACACATGTACCTCCACAATAACGTATTTTATTGGGAAAAAGTAATAATTTTAGATGAAGAATTAAGATATTTTCCGTTATTGATGAGTGAAATGTTAGACATCCGTTCCACTCCAACGATGTAAAATTTATGATACAATCATCTGACGAGAGGGACAAGGACTTGTGTGATATTTATATTATCACCTCATTTGGTCTATTTTATCTAATTAGTATAAAATTAAATTAATTATAATAATTTGTAAATGTTCTTAAAAAAGGACTAAACGTCGTGTAATTATTTTTGTTAATAAGCATAGCTCAAGACCGCATATTTATTTATATTATTATAAATGTCAGATATTTCTTGATCATTATTATAATAACCGAGAGTTGAGAAAGATAAATAGTATGTTCTCAACTTCTAAACTATTCAAGACTGACAATCGGATCTCTTTTGATTTTTTAAACATACTCAAATCAAACCCTTTTCTTGAGTTTTCAGAGTTATGGTTTTGGTCCTCTCATAAACACACGTCTAAAAATCTGACCTTTGGTGGCTATAAATAAAAGAACAAGGTACAATCTGATTTTAACTGCTTAAATAAGCATTTTTTCTCTAACAATAATAAGAAATCTTTTTTCTGTATTTGGCTATTTTTCATATTATTAAATTTCTAAATAGACGTAAATTTTCGTTTTCATATTTTATTCTCTGTAGGAATAAACGGCTGAACGGTTAAATCTAAAAATTCAGCCTTAATTCACTATTATTTTTAAATGGAATTGTAAATAAAATCTTGAATGTCAAGAGTAGTCGAGAAAATAGCCGTAGAATTATTTCATAGAACCAACAAGTAGCAAGTGTCTAAAAAAACAACGTGATATTAGAAGGAGCTAAAACTAAAAATTCAGTCTTCTTATTTTACTATTATTTTTAAATTGCATTGTAAATAAAATCTTGAATGTCAAGAGTAGGCGAGAAAATAGCCGTACAATTGTTTCATAGAGCCAACAAGTAGCAAGTATCTATTAAAAAAACAGCGTTATGTTAGAAGGAGTTTAAACTAAAAATTCAGTCTTCTTATTTTACTATTATTTTTAAATTGCATTGTAAATAAAATCTTGAATGTCAAGAGTAGGCGAGAAAATAGCCGTACAATTGTTTCATAGAGCCAACAAGTAGCAAGTATCTATTAAAAAAACAGCGTTATGTTAGAAGGAGTTTAAACTAAAAATTCAGTCTTCTTATTTTACTATTATTTTTAAATTGCATTGTAAATAAAATCTTGAATGTCAAGAGTAGGCGAGAAAATAGCCGTACAATTGTTTCATAGAGCCAACAAGTAGCAAGTATCTATTAAAAAAAACAGCGTGATGTTAGAAGGAGTTAAAACTAAAAATGCAGTCTTCTTAATTTACTATTATTTTTAAATGGAAATGGAAATAAAATCCTGAATGTCAAGAGTAGGCGAGAAAATAGCCGTACAATTGTTTCATAGAGTCAACAAGTAGCAAGTATCTATTTAAAAAACAGCGTGATGTTAGAATGAGTTAAAAGTATCGTGTAAAATAAATAAAATATACGCATGTCCTATCTTATCACAAATCTACACTGTAGATAATTCTTTGCACCAAAAGCTAACCCTAACTATGATAACCGTACACATTGCTTTCATTCCCATAAAGACGTGTGCGCAGCTAGGAAATTACTTTGAGTAGTTAAGTTTAATTTCATTCACAGTAGTAATATTTTATTAGAATTATAGAGTTGGTAAAAACTAAGAATCCCAAATTATTGTGTCTAACTTGCTTAATGAAGCATCTCTTCGGAGTTGAAATATGACGTACTAATGACATCAACCAATATAGTTGATAATTAATTCAGTACAGCAGCGAGTTAATTGGGCGTCGAATAGTTTATAGCTCCATACCGAAACAAAAGCAGTTGTTTCATGTTACACTGGATATTAAAAAATCAACTCTTCATATTGAACAGTTTTCTCAATTTTATCCCTACAACGATTAATATTCAAGTCCCACGGCGTTCGTGGAATAAAGTGAAACTTAAAATAAACTGTCGATCCTTTTCTTCGTCGTACTTGTAATTCGTTATCTCGGTAAATGAAAAGGAGGCGATTGTCCCCTCGACGTTAAGCTCATAACTGGCAGGATATTACGCCATGTTGCCCACACACGATATAGTATTCTCCAGTTTTCACAATATTTTTCAAATATATTTGTTATTGCACAACATGCTATACAAGCCTTCAACATATACAAGGTCAATATAATTGTGCAACATTCGACATTGTGCAATAAAATTAACTATGAATTCCCCCCCTCCCAATTGTAACTTATTATAATAATAATTAAACACATTCTCAGTTCCTTTAGTAGTTTAGATGTTGAGAAATATTCGTATCTAGAACGATTTGTGCTTATGGGACCAGAACTAACACTTGCTAATTTCATTCATGGCCAGTGTCGAGTCCGTGACCTCACGTTTCGAAAACAATTCAACAGACCGCCAGCAGTTGAACATTACTATTTAATGAAAGTGCTGTGTAATCATTTTATGAACATGAACATTTATGTATTGATTATAAGTAGGTCGTAATGAGTGTAATAACAAAGAAACCTACATAAAAACTTTACATATGAATGGAAAATGCTATAATGGTCGTTTAAAATTTTACGTGCATTTGCACTATTACAGAACGTTTTTTAAATCGCAGGCAGAGATGTTAAACCATATGGACGTAATTTTAATAATGCCATTACCCATAAACTAACCTTTTTCATTCACATTACCAATGAGATTTGTTGTTACGTATGAGCCCTTCTGTCAAATATAAATCAAGTATGATTCACGTTATTTTCAATTTTAGTTTCAACTAAAACATTCATTATGATTTTTAGTGCCAAATTAAATAGCCTCTATCGAGAACCTATGTACTTTAAGCAGTAATACCAAGCGTTCGCTTTACTTGTGTGTCTTCTTTGATGTATAATAACCGTCCATAAGTCATTGTCCAAATTTAGGACCCATCACTAAGTATTATTTTAATCGAGCAGCATCATAACTATCTTATATTGTCTTCGCTTTACGGAAAAATAAAATTATACTTCTACCACTTATTGTTCACTAGTTATAGCGTATTTTAGAAAAAGGAAAATTGGAATTGCTAAAAAACAGACGACAATTACTTTTGACATGCGACCTACCAAAGGTATTCTCCGAATACAAGACAATTAATTAATGATCTTGTTGACTCTAGTGGTTCGATTTCTAGAGGTGACTGTATATGTAATGAGTCGTAGTAATAATTAGTAAAATTGTGAAAATGTCACAAAGCACCTAAAAATTTATTTACAAGTGTGTATTTGGCCTATAAACTACCTTAAGGAATATTATCCCATAGTTAAAATTAAATATTTCACATTACGTCCAATTATATACCAAGTATTGATTTCATAAATATTCTAAACTAATAGTTTACATTCCACCGCCGTATTATAAACTTAAAACTGGTATAACATAAATGTATTTAACATTTCATCATTTACATTTTGCTTCTAAAGTTCTGCAATAACAGATATTTTGGCGACCAATTAGTAATTCATTAAAAGTATAATTAGCGAATTTAAAACTGATTATGATGTTTGTGGTACGACAAGCCTGCGGATATATAATTATTTGACATATTATATTTTCTTCTGATTCTGTTCAGGTATGTTTCATCAAAAATAAAATTAAAATAGATACATTTTCAGTTATTTTCTAACATTATTAAAAATTTAATAGGAGCAGCCAACATAAAGTGTTACAATTTATAAAAACTTGAAATTTTTCCTATATACAAGAAGAAGTCTATCGTTTGTCTGCTCACATATTTTTTTTAGTTACAGGCTACATGAGGGTAATCCGCGTGGTGGCAACTCCCCTTTAATAGTAAAGGAATGGAGGATGCGCATAGGTAGAGGAAGGTAGCCCAGTTTTAACTAGGGCCCCCGGGCTGTATTTTAAAGATCCTATCCGGCATTCGCCTAAAAGTGATTGAGGACAAACCCTAGAAAACCTGCATCAGGTAGGTCGGGTGCTTGGTACTTGTCCCACGCCCTTCCGATGGCGGGAGAGGGTATTTCTGTGGGGAAGTAGTATTCCCTTCACCGTGTCTGGTACAGTTTAGGAGGCAGCTGGCTGACTGTTTCAATGGGAACAGCGAACAATTCTTACCGTATGCCAAAGGTCTGCGATCCCGGAACATACACCTCTCGAAACAGGCCGAGGTGCCGCGGCTTGTGGGAACCTTAGTTCAAAAGCAATTACTCAAATACATGATCAAATCTGTAGTATAGTGTACTCAGCTACACATCAAATTTATTTAACAGTGTGAAAATAAATTATTTTTTCCAATAAAGTTTATGCCAACCTAAACGTTAAATTTTTTACCAAATATAAGAGTACTACGAACTGGATTAACCTCAATTCATGAGAAGTTCGATACATTATTCGGCGCTTAATTTACAATGGTCAAATTTGGCATAATATTCATGTAAAAAATGTCTACATTTCGAGAAATACGTCTTTAAAAGACATTAAAAAGTAAAAAACTTAGTCTGAAATCAATCGAGAGAAAAATTTATTCAATTTTGTTTCGAAAAAGGATAAAAGTAGTAAACAAATACATTATATGTAAGCAAATAAATATGTCATAATTGGTGTAATGAATATATTGTTCTCGTGAAGTAAAGTTGGACTAAAAATTTAATGATTTCGAATGTTAAAAATTCTGACATGAAAAATTGACAGAAAAACCCATATGTTGAAAATATGTTACAAAGAATATAAAAATTTAAAATTTCAGTATTATTAAATTTTCTTATTATAATTATTTATATAACTTATATAGTAATTATGTTATACTTACTAAAGTATTAAAATTACAATGTTTTCTAAATTTTTAAGTAAATTACATTTATATTATAAGATTATATTATCGTATGAAAATACTTAACTATTTTTATCAACATTAAGTTACATATTTTCATTCAATTTACAAATAATAATTTCATCGGGTAACGCAATATATATTCTATAAGAATAAATACGGCACGTTTCAAGCACGTGCGCCCCGTAGTAAATCCCTTTACTGACAGACATACAACATTCTCTTTCAGAATATAACATCTAAAAATTTGGATCGAAGCCATTTGCCGTGAAAGACTGTGCAAACGGCCATTGAATGACCTGGTAATTACAATCGTCAGAGAATAATTTTGGACCTGTGGAAATGGCAGAGAGCCAAAGCTGAGGTTCTCGAATTCCCCATAAATAGAGCTTCTTTCACAAGTGGGAGAATAAATTAAAATTTAGTTTGAGTATTTAATGAAATTATGCAAGCATGAAATAAAATATTTTAATTTTTAATATTAGCTCAGTTACTTTGCCTCCGACGTCTATGGATTTATTTTTCAAAATATTTGTTGGAATGAGAAAAATAATAATATTGTAGAATTTATATGCAACTGCAATATTATTAATGGAAAAATGAGTGACAGTAATTGAAATTAAAGTATGGTAATTGAAAATATATATTATGACATATTAAGCGTACAAAATATAATTAACTAAATAGTGGACAGCTAATTCCTAAGAGAACTAGAGCATGAATAAGGAAGATAGCCGATTCAGACAAAAAGGGTAATATAAATACCACAGAACGTTTCTGGGACCCTTGTCCCTTTCTCAGGTCCTAAGAAGAGCCGAGAGCAACAAATTTGAGTTTTGTCAATCGACAAGTGCAGTTGTGTTGCTCTCGGCTTTTCTAGTACCTAACAAAAGGTACAAGGATCCCAGAAACGTTGTGTGGTATTTATATTACCCTTTTTGTCTGAATTGGCTATCTTCCTTATTCATTATTATCTATCAGACGTAATTTTTTTTAATTTTAGAACTTGAGCATGTTAAAAAAATAACATATCAATAATACAATTATGCATTCGAGTTGGTAGGAGAGTAAACTTTGGCTACTACTGAATGCATACCCCAGTTTCGGTTGTTTGTTTATAATAAATATCTGTTTCATTTACTCAAATGTAGGCCTGTACAAAGGGAAAATATATATACTTACAAAGTTAAGAAATAACGTGATAGAAGCTCAAGTATGTGACATGAGATATTGCAAGTCGCGACAGGTGGGCAGTAGAAGATGGAGCATTGGGAAGCATCTTGGGTAGAAACGTGATCTACGTCAAAACCATTAGTTAGCTACGATATCCTATTGTTAAACTAACTTCTTTACGTTTATATTAATGTCTTTGCTTTTTAGTTCATAACCTCATTTGTACTACGTGTCGTTCTCACAGCTCTTACGATTTTTCTGAACCTAACTAAAGAAACAAGGATTGAAGAAATTTTGAGTTTTATTTAATTTTTCACTTAATTTTCTTTCATTTCCGCCCTGAAAGTTGGAAGAACATTTTTCGGTTAAATTTTTTGTATAAATTCGATCATATTTTGTTAATTATTTAAGTAATCATGTTATATTAAATTTAATTATTCGTTTGGAAATCATTGACTTTTTCATTATAATTATTATTAATTTTTACAAGTCTATGCACATAGCAAGGGGATTGTTTTGTATCTAAATGTAAATTTTAATAAATTATGACTTAAACCATTAGGCCATACACTAATAGCAGATTGCTTGTATTATGAACTATTAGGGTGTTCAAATTGGACGTAATATGTAATTAATTCCAAAATGGGTAACGTTTCATATACCTAATTTTTTTTAATCTTTTCATTAAAAAACTGCCTGCATCGGTAGATTATTATCTGAAGCCAGAGCGAACCGCAGGACTCTTATAACTTCGCTTCCATACGGCCTCCAGTGCCTCTAGTGCCATTAAACTAATTAATTGGCTGTTTGAAGTAGATAGCAAATAGCAACGCACAGTATATATGCCATGAAGGAGAGTAATTAGATCTGACTTTCAAACGTAACGTAATGTGTTGCTCTGGTAATAAATAAAACTTCCATAAAATTTTCGAAATTTATTTTACATCGAGCAATACAAAGGCATATCAAACTTGCAGTAGTTTACTTATTATTATACCTGTACAACTGCATAAACATACGAACGAGAAAACATTTTTTATTGTTCCTTACTATAGAAGTAAAAACAAAATTGTAGAAAAAGAGTACATGACAGTTGTATTAGTGGATTATTTCCTTACGCTGCACATCATTACATCACAAGATTTTTTGTTATATGTTATAGCGAAATTTTACCGTAATTTTCTAAATATAAATGACTGAATTTGCTTTATAAATGTATATTAATTTTCCGAGTTAATGCACTATTGAGTGTAAACTACACAGGTAATGTAAGGATCATAGAAGTATTTCACTATTATTTGGCAGAAGATGAAAACTACACTCTAAGGACGTTGATCTCAAATTGAAAACTATAAATTTGAGTGAACAGGGATTGATAGAATGAATGGAATAATTCTCTTATGGAATACTAAATAATACAGGGCCTAACATTAAGTATTGGGAGAAGATGTAAAGAAACTGTAACCGGAGGCTTGTTTAATATAATGAAGAACATAATTAATCTGTGGCAAAGTGTAAATTATAAACTTATTTTTTTATAATTCCAGGCTAGATAAACTCATTTATTATTTAAATTATTAATATTGATACATCCTCACATTATATTTAATTAATATGACATATTATTGGCAATAAGTCAATCTAATGTTATTTATTTGCGTTATTAAAACCCGGAAATATAATAATAATTTTGATTGTCAGTATTACCTATTCATTCAAGTTTCAGACACTGTCATGTATATTATTAACTAATTTATTGATGTGATTGCACTCATGAGCACACACACACACACACACACCCACACCCACCCACACACACACACACACACAAATATATATATATATATATATATATATATATATATATATATTGTAATACCAATTAATTATGACATTAATTGTTTCAACATAAAAATTTAAATTGTTTGAGAAATCTATTATTGCGGCAGGAGCTTCCATAGCGTTAATGTAGGCGAGCTTTGTCGGAAGGTCAAAATTGCGTATGCACGCTAAAACTGGAGTGAACTATAAGTCAGTTCGCGGAAAGACATCGTCGATGTATAACTGTTAGTTGGTGATCAAAATTTAACAGAGTTGGTTGGTGCCTGGACATTTCGGAGGATGGAACAAGTGATACTTGAGCAGAGACTAGCCGTCGTTTATTGTATTGTGAGATGAGGACAAAGTAAAACATTCACGAAAGCATTACATCAAAAATTGCTAAGTAAAAGCAGTTTTACATCCATAGCCAGCCAGAAATAGTAAAATTGCAGTTTAAGTCCAAAGCAGTAAAGACTAGCAAATCTACAAACCACAGAATTCACCTAAGGCAAGCAGAATTCACCTAAGGCAAGCCGACAAAAAAAGGAGAATCATCCGAGTTCCTGACATCCTATCAATTTTGACTAGAATCAGTGTAAAATCTCGCAATAGTATATTACGAAAACGAAAGGTATGTTGGAACCAACTGGACAGATGTTAGTAACAAAATACCAAATAATGATTTATGTAAACGTAATTAAACGATAGAAGTCAGATTTCGTTCTCATCTTAACTTGTTAATCAGAGTTAATCTCTTTACTTTTAATTTCGTTCTATTTTAATTGTCAAGTTAATTTATTTTCTTTTAATCGACGTATTGTTTAGGTAAATGTGATTTGTTTGTTAATAAGATTTTAAACATAATTGATGTGTCTATTATCAAACACAGTGAAGACCCTGAGATTTAATATTTTAAATTTGTAATTGTTTTTAAATTATTGCCACAATAAAATATTGTTTGTAAATTTTATTAATTATTTTATTTAATTAACGACCTCTAATTGAATATTACAATATACATATATATATATATATATATATATATATATATAATTCGTATATTTCTTGTTTAGATGTCATTTACAAGTTCATTTATGTTATACAGCGATCTTTGGCACTTACACGCCTTCAGCTTATAATTGAAACTCTTTTCATAACATATTTTCAGGTCCTAGTACATATGTGTTCTTAATACACATATGGAAATTAGTCTTGTTACTGGTGTCATAATAGTGTACATTTTCATTGGTTGAATGAGTTTCTTTTTTATTTAACCAGTAAAATAAATTTGTATACTTATAATGAGAATATTGTTAATATTTTTTCTGTTTATAAGATATTTCTACAAATTTCCTTAATTAGAACATTATCCTTAGGATTATTTAGGTGTGTTTTAGATCAGAAGCCCCTAATCTCTATACCAAAAAGAAAGTGGGGATATATTACACAATAATACATAGTTTTTAATACTAATATACAGATCATTGCAATGAAAATCGTGACGGTAGATTATAGATTGATTGTGTATTACTGCGCTAAATGTGGTTAGAATAGAACCAGACAATACAAATTTAGAGACTTGCAATCTTTATCAACTTTTCACAATTTTTCTTGTTGTTACCGCGGCTGATTATGAACACTCTGAACCATTGGACACAGTAGGCTTAAATTATATTTCTAAATACAGACAAAATTAAGTGATGATACAAATACCACACAACGTTTCTGGGATCGTTGTGCCTTTCGTCATGTTTTTTCGTCCTGGTTTGCCTTTTGCCGGTCTCTTTACAATAGTTATTGCGGTTTATTTGCAATGATAAGTGTTCATTCTTTGTAAATACGAGACAAAATAAAGTGGTTACTTATAGAATTTTTATACGTACGATTTTTTTGTATTTAGGACCCAAATTTGGTCCCTACCTCTTGCGTTGTTATAATACGTCAGAGAAAACACACGAATAACGCCAAACCTTATGAGTTAAAGTGCAAAGCTTATAATAGGAAGCTTGGCTTCGCTCACCGATAATGACTTATTTTGACATTTAATAATAAATTCAGACTTTTATTGCCATTAACAAAGAATATTGTTGAAAAACATTTTTTAATATTTCAACTGCTACAATGAAATGTGTTAAAATGGCACTAGTTCAGTAAGAAGCTGCAGAAGTTGAACAGATTGATATTTAAAATGAAAAAATTTACGTCTGATTGAAAAAAATTAATAAGAAATTCAGACAAAATAAGTGAAAATAATCAAATTTTAAAATATTGGTCTCGAGCTTATTCTACTATTTCAACACTAGTGATACTTACTAGTGACAATAACAACTCCATCGAAGTTAATCACCGAATAAACGAAAGCAATTAAAGCTATAATAGCTTAAAAAATTAATTATGTCCAAAAAGATAAAAAGACAGACTAAAATAAAAATATACACAATCCTAATAAAACCTGTAGTCCTGTATGGGTGTGAGAGTTGGACACTAACTAAGGCCGACGAAGAAAAATTGAAAATATTTGAAAGGACGATCCGGAGGAAATTTTTTTGTCCTAGCTGTGTTGATGGAATATGGAGAATAAAATACAACGACGAGTTATACAGACTATACAAAAATACTAACATAGTACACACCTCAAAAGTATGTAGGCTGAAATGATAGAACACGTGAAAAGGATGGAGAATATTAACCCTTGTAAGAAGCTACAAATGTAGAAGGTAATAGAAGAAAAGGAAGGCCCAAGTTAACATGGCTATACGGAGCCTTGAAGGACATACAAACATTAAAAGTTAAAGCATGGTGGATAGACGTGCAAGATAGGATTAGATGGAGGCTAAGGCTCTGAAAGGGCTGTAACGCTGGTTAAGAAGAAGAAGGTGATTAGAATATTTCATTTTTACATCTGCTTCTTGGTCAAATAAAATGTTGACAGATTATTTGGGCATGTGCTCCTTTTACATCTGTCATATATAAAAGTGTTCCTAAAATTGAACATTTAGTAGCAAGTTTGTAGTCATATCATCTATTAATTCATAGTACAACTTTTTAGGACTAATGTTTTTGAAAGATCTGAAGAAGAAAACACAAAGATGAATCATGGCACTCCAACAGTGTATATTATATAATAGCTTAAAGATAAGTGGAAATAATTTGGGAAATGGTATACTAAGATATCGTGCCATGAACTCTGATTTGTGATCCCTTATGATTTGTAACATCCACTATCATTTTATCGGCTATTGCATTATCTGTGAAAGAAGCAAGTATGATTAACTCCAACGTTTTGACCATACGAATATTTTACTCAAAGTACTTGACTTAATTTATCAGAAAATGTCAAAGAGATGTCATGGGAGTCAGCGCACTCGTAGAAGTACAGACCTACTTTTAAATTCAGTCTATCCAAGAGAGTCACCTTCATGAATGAGATTAATTGGGAAGGCCTATACTTATATATAAAAGACTGGACTCTCGATAGGTCTGATTCATATATTTTAAAGCTAAACAGAATTCTTTGACAGATAACGAAATGCCCGATAAAATCACTGCGAATTGACTTGAAGATGAGAGTACCTATAGTGGTGACGACGGTGAGGCAGTATATCACGGCGTTGAGGAAGCTCCAGGAGCGCTGTCCACTGTAGGAGTGGACCCCCGCCTCGTGGGCGGCGTGGAGTTGGTTTTCAAACTCCATGAGGCGGCGCCGCGCGTTGGACTTCCAGTCCTCCTCGCGCTGGCTGTGGCTGCTGAGCCACAGGTCATCGATGAAGTTCCTCTTGACGCGTTTCACGCCGCACTTGTAAAACGATTCGAACGCCCCTTCGGTGAATCGGAACACGAGTCCGCCGAGACCGCAGTAAATTATCATCACGACTAGTTCCGCAATGCACTGGTTCCGTTTGGACACTATTTTGTCGTACTCGTTTTTGTGTTCCCGTTTGAAAGTCAACCATTCGGACCATACGTCGCGGATGAAGGGTCTCCACACGCGCTCTTTCACTTTTGGTACCGCCCCAGATTCGGCCTTTTCCGTCTTTGAAGTCTTTTTCGTTTCTTTAATTTCCTCGTCTGACTTTTCTGGCGGTTCCTGCACTTTCTCTACTACCGCCTTAGTCTCTACAATATTATCAGGGAGAGCAGGAGTGACATCTCTTTTGGTATCCTCCAATGCAGACGTCAACAAAGAAGCGGGGTCTATTTTTTCGACTTTAAATACTCTCTTGCTTTCCGTAATTATGGTTTCCGTGGCCGAGACCTTTCCGTCGGCTATTGCTATTTTGGCAACCACGGCGTCACCGTCTTCTCCGGACGAGGCTTGTACAATCTGGTCTTCGCCCGGATGCGACAAGCTTTTCCGGCTCCTCGACTCTGACTTGTCCCTCGACTTCTTCTTGGTCCTGACAGGAGGCGCCACTTCCTCCTCGTCGTCGAGTGGGACGTCCTTGGGCGGTTCCGGCGTGGGCGCCCTGCGTCTCGCTCCAGAAGACGGACTGCGACGCTTGCCGCTGGCGGAAGTGCCCCTGCGACGCCGAGAAACGCCCCCCGCCGCCAGGACTTGCTCAGGCGTCGCCATGGAGTCCGCTTGGTCCGCCATGCCCACGTCCTGCCGCGGCTCAGACCTGCCTCAGACTCCGCATCTCCGCCGCGGCGACGCCAGAAGTTCGGAGTATCGCCGCCGTCGGCGTCGGGGTACCGTGTAGCTACCTCGCTCGCTCACAGGTAGCGCCTCAGGGTGCTAAAAACCCATCAACTTGTCGTTTCAAGTCAGAGGTTGATACTGATCAGCAGAGTCAATGACAGTAAATCGTCCGACGACTTTTAAACAAAATGCTCAGATATTTTCCTCTCGCGATGCAATTTTGCCATCTCTTTCACATTTGTTGAAAGTGGAAATAAAACCTAAATTGACGGACACTTGTTTAAATTCAATGTATTTGTTGATAGTTTTTGGCAAATAACGTGCGATAATCATCCTAAGATATTTAAAATAGAACAACTAAAAACAATTTTAAAATAATCCGTACAGTGTACTTCGTAGTAACAAAAATTTTCACGTGCTTTACAGCAAGTCGTCTATTAAAATATTTAAAATTGACCATATGACGTGTTGTAAACCACGTGAATATTTTTGCTGCTACGAAGTACACTACGGAGTATTTTAAAATTGTTTTTAGTTGTTCTATTTTAAATATCTTAGGATGATTATGGCACGTTAGTTTTCGAAAGCTACCAAAAAATATATTGATTTTAAACATGTGACCGTCAAAATAGGTTTTATTTCCACATTAAACTGACAACGGTCAATCAAACCAAATCATCTCTTTCACGGAAAACATGACTTCTTCAAATCTCATGCTGGTTATTATGTCAATTTTTCGATCTGTTAGCAAGTACATCGTTCTTCTTTCCATGTGTTCTATGGGCTACGTATTTGATATCATTCTCAGTTATTTTAATGCGATTTTTAGAATATTGTTTTCATTTATCACATTTTTACTTCCTTCTTGTTTTACTTCAATCAACTATATATTACTTTAATCTATTTATCACAAATTATCGTTTTGCCATATCCTAGTTTCAAATATTGTCTGTCCGTTTTTACCTCCAAGTTTCCTGCAGTGAGTTGTCATTTTCGAATGTCTTTGTACTTTAAAGACAATGTACTCTGTCAGTTACCATTTATGTTCCGTTACATCCGAAGGTTTTTAATAGTATATCTCATGAAGCATTAGTTTGTAGTTTTCCGCTAACAAAACTCACTTTATGGACATTTGATCCACTTACTTTTTACGATCACCAAAGTTCCAGTAAGGATCGTGAAGCCAACCTTGTACGACAAAACATCACCAGATAATACCCCATAAATCCTTGTGTTAAAGGAATTTTTACACTGTTGTGAGTTGCTGACATGCAAAATTTATGCTGGTGAGTATCAGAGAACAACTTGCCAGTGTAGTTTTCGTTTGAAATCAAGTACAAACGCCGTAGAAGCACATAAAATATTCAAGTAATCATTTTGATACTATGATTTAGGTCACAACTAGTTAAATGTTTAAAATATTATTGTATAACGGCTCTCTTCCGTATCCCTCCTTTCGATACCTTTCTATGCTATTAAAGGGGAGATGCCAGTATGTGGATGACTCTCATGTAGCCTGTTACACGAAACAATGAAAGACCGTTGCTTGGTGATGATCCCCGCTCAGGGTAGCCGACAAAAAATTCAGTGTTCGTATGTAATTCTAGAATATCGTTCTGTACAACATTGTGGGGATATCGTATTGGCGTGGCAGAGAATTTTGTCCGTCGATGCAGTTTTCTGTTAAGTTTATACCGCTACTGCTTTCATCACCTAAAAGTTTCGGAGGAAAACTAATTTACAGTTATCTTTCACCCGCCACGTTCAACCTACATAACCCAGCACCTAGTTTCCTATTCCTCAAGTCGAAAATCAATTTAAAGAAACTAATATTTGATACAGTTAAGGACATTCAAAATCACTTGTGATACTAAACAAACTCCCAGAGAACTTCAGTTAACGGAAAAACCTCTATGAGTGCATACTCGAAAGAAGACTATTTCGAAGGTAATGGAGGTGAATATATCTATTGTTTGCGCAACTTTTGTTTTGAGTGTATTACTCTGTCTTGAAGCTTCTATACATTATTGCAATGTATTTTGCAAGTATATGACCCACCGCATTAGTTTTATATGCACACGTAATTCCAATAATATTGAGATTTTTTTGCTTATCTTACCTTCACCAGCATTTGATCTGATATTAGATCAACAAGGTCTTAATGCTTTGGATTGATGAAATGTTTATTACCGAATTTTTTTTCCATTTCACAATTTTTGTATTTTCCAGTATAAGCTATAGTTAGGGAACAGTAGGAGATACAGGGATAAATACTTTTACCGCAAAGAAGATAAATAATACGATACTTGTGATAAACGAAATAAAACGAATTACGAAGAGATATAATAAATCACAGAAGAAACACGAGTAAAGACAAAATATATTTTTACTGGACAAGGTGGAAATCTTGGATTATATTAAACTTAGCTTCTAGAGAGTGACTATTTTATTTTGGCAGTAAAATTCATAATTATTCTTTTAATAATATTTAAATTTAAAACAATCCAGAATACACTTCAATCATATTTGAATGAAGACTCAGAGATCAAAACTTTTTATTTGCTAATTTAGGGGTAATGCCCTTATTATTAAAATCCAAAACTGAGGAGCATGTAGAATTAAATTCGAAACGCTGAATTTCCAGATAATTTAAATTGTGTATTAAGTTAAAATTGTTCGTATTTTATAATATAATATTATTATCTAATCACCATGAAATTATATTTATATATGTATTTATTAAATAAATAATACACTTATTCTCTTCCATGCTGTAAGTTCTGTCATGAATCAAACCACATACGGTTTTATTAACTTACTAGCTGGGTGCCCAGCGTTGAACAGGTTGTCGTATATCTATAACCCTTGATTTGGCTTCAATTTCAGTTGCTTTTGCGTTATTTTTATGTAACGTCATTCCACCTCCACCCCTAATCGTATTCCTTTCTCATACCATAAGGGGTTGAATTATGCGAGCATAACATCGATTGAAACACTATCAATCTCTTTGACCCCGAAAAATATTTATCCGACTCAAATATCGGCCATTTTATAAAGTTTGAAAATTTCCACCCCCGCTCCTGGAGGCGGTAGCGTGTCTCACCCCCTCAGTACCGTTTCTCGTGTGTTTAAGGATATATGTACCCATTTTTATTGCAATCTGTCCACGCGTTTAAATTTGTATATACATGAACGTAAATACATACATCCTTTTTTATTATATAAAAGATGTATCAACTCTTGGAACTAAGCCACGACATAAGATACAAATTGCTTTCCAAAATTTCTGGAGAAACCAGCTTGATAATCCGTTTAGTCGAGGCAGAAACTTCGACAAACAGTTTGGAGACATTATTAAAAATAGCTACCTACATTGCTTTCACATTCATGATTTTTATTTATATGTAAACCTTACTTCGTATTTATTTACTTTACTTACCTAAAGAATAAATTTTCTAATTAAAGCAAAATCATTTTACTTTTATCGATTAAATAAATTTTAGGTCTATGACTTTCCTCAATTTGTTGCTCGTATAACGTGAACAATCAACTTGTAAGCATTATTATTACAACAAAATACCTGCCAATTTTAAGGACGCAATTTTAAATAATGTTGTCTTTTAGTTATTATGTAGTTTGATAGAGCAAATAATTGGTCATAAATCGTGTTAACGGCTCAATTGTTGTAGAAAATTAATACATAGGAATTAGCTTGTTGGAATTGGCGACGCCACTAGTGGACACTGCAATGCTCGCTGCAAGGAAATCAATAAGAACACGTCGTTCTTTCACCACTATCGTATAGGTTTACAGTGCAGAATTATTGATAGAAAATAGGGAAGTTATTAACTCAACTATGATTTCCGGCTTCGGTCTTATAAATTGCACGATTCTTTAAAAATCCGTAGCCCCTATTACATGGTACCCAAACATCACGAAGATGCCAAATATCTGCAATTTATTTTTTAATTAGGATATTGGCTAATAATTTTCACCTCTAAATAACAAAAATAGTAATTTAAGTTTTCGCTCTTTTAGAATTTGGTCATTCAGAATTTTGGGTTGTTCACTTCCAGGTCAAATAAAATAACTCGAAATGGAATATCTAAAGACAATGAAAATGAGACAATGAACTTAATTTTTTGTTAAGGTTTCAGTAGCACTTCTGAATTTAATTCTTTTTGTAATGGTTCAAATGTAAATTACATAAACGTACCAATTAATTCAGTATATACAATATTTACTAATACACAAAAACTTTGAAGGCTACGAGCCAACCTTCCTTAGCATGACTGTCTTGTACTACTCAGTCCATCTAACGATGTTTTGAACCTGTTGATTCCTCTTCAATTCTTGTTGTGTCCTACTAATTTTTCTTCCGTGCATCAAACTAATATTGTTATCCCAAATAAATACAAAAAAAATCTTTCGCTTCTTCTATAGCAACGGAACTATTTGCAATATTTAACTAGTTGACAATGTCTTAATTCTTAATGACGAAAGAACAAAATTTTTGTACATGAATGTACGCGGGTAGCCTACTTGTATTACAAACGTACGATAATTTGGCCGTTGAAGCACGATGGCCAGAACGCATGGCATAAACCAATATACATCACAAATATTTCCTTTTTATATTATTCCTTATTATTACAACACTCTTCCGATATATTTCAATGGAAGAAACATATTTACGTTGAGAGTTTTTATCATGCGAAAATTTACGTGCTCCGTTGGTTTCCTTGCATTTAATTGAAGTTTAAGTTTTATCACTTAAAATTTTGAATAACTAGGTTCTCACAAACTGACTCTTCACTCTTTTGGAAGTTAAATTTAAAATGTTCCCAGCATTTTTTGCATATCTCAAAAATATGAACAAGGTAATATTCTAATTAAGACGCTACGGAATATACTTGCAATAAAATGAGCTATATTGAACCATATGGATTCGTATTTGTATAAACAAACAGGATTAATGTGTTTCGTAATTCAGTCAGGAATCGGTGTTTATTTTTTTTATGTCGAGTATTTTTCCTGTAATAAATCCATATATAAATGTGTATACTTTATTAATTAATGTAATATACAAATAACTATTAATTAATGTTACATACAAATAATATGATACTTCACAGACGATTAATGTACGCATTGTACGAGTGAAAATATCAGCCTTTAAATTCTTGACCAGTTGAGATTTAGATTTAGATGCAGCAACGGTAAAGATATTATAAATAACAGTAAACTAAAGAAATGATAACTACATCAATCTTCAATTTTCATTCACCGGAGTTTCCAACAGCAAATCTCACATCGATGCTCGTCGATCATGTAAAAGAAAATAAGTCGGCAGTTCAATTCTACAAGATCATAATCGTAAAAGAATAGCATTATTTGATAGGATACCAGTAAACTATTTTATTAAAGAGTATCTAATTTGTCCTTCCTATATACGAACTCTTTTAGCCATTAATATGCTCCATTAATTAACAAAGATTTACAACTCTTTATAAATAAATTTTGTGTAGTTAAAGTTTTTATTTCGTCCGGAAGATTTATCCCGGAATAACGAAAGCTTGATTCAAAAAGGGTCAGCGATGTTTTTCAACGCGGTGTTTAGAGCGATTTCTAGTGCTGTATAAAATATTTGCTCCGTTTAGGGCATATAAATTGATATTTCTTCAGACAAACTTTAAAATTCCTAAAACGTACGTAGAAGGAAAAGTTAAAATCCCAAGTTTACGAAAAAAGGCTTGCAAGTGGCATTAAATCCGCAACAAATAATATATCAATCGAAAATCCATTTTTGACTCAAGCCTTTCCTTAATCACCACGTCGAGACGCCACAAAATGTATGAAGAAGGAAAGGTCATAGTTGAGATGACAAAGTGGAATGCGCACGATAATAACCAATTGGTATACAGTTTTATATAAAAAAAATCTCTCTAAAACGATAAAATATTCCCCGGAGAAAAATTTATAAATTATAAAACACGTTAATATTGTAGAATCACATTTTCTCGAAATTGAACCTTAGATATTATGTGAACGTCAATCAAGTTGATTCCCAGTACCGGAAATCTGCTCTAGCTGACAGGGCCTTACCTGATTTCCCATAAATAGTTACGTAAAATATAATTCGTCTGTCAGCGGAAGCTTTATCCTGTATTGAATATAAATAATTAAACATCTATTTCACTAATACATATTTGAACATCAAATTTCGTTTCAGATGGAACGAAAACGAACATTAAACTGCTGAAACTTTCATGATAAATGCCATACTATTGGCAATTCTTCAAAACTTTTGAAAGAATAATGACAGATTTACCCGAGAAGGATAAAAAAAAAAATTTTTTTTGGTAAATAAAGGAGAAAGAACGGAAGAATGTTAAAATTTTATAAAATTCTGACTTTCCTTTGTCGCGATATTTTCGCAAATACCCGATGTATGTTTCAGCTTCTATTCAGTGGCAACATATTTATGGAAAGTCCTACGTACTGTATCTTTCGTATTTCTCAATTTTGTAATATTGTTAAGAAAACAACCATCGGTCATTGTAAAATTTAAGAGCAGAATAATAAGTATATCAAAAATATAATAATTCATTTCCTTACATTTTCTACATGGATAATCCTTATCCTTGTACCAATCAGCCATCAATGTCGATTACACACGACCCACAAATCTTCAGTTATCTCCGTAAAGGCTATTTTTGTAACAATTTATTAAATAGGTAACAAGTAATCAGTTAAATTATCACCAATGATTATATAAAGCACTGTGCTGTATTATGAAATTGTTTCACATCTGCCCGCTAATAGTTCGAAAATTGATGACTTAGATGAATTTATTATCTTATTTTTAGTTAATTCATAAAGTTTTTTTTATAGATATAGATATAGATAAGTCCTGAAATTAATACTTTTTTCACCCTCATATTAAGCGGGACTATAATCACAATTCTTTTATTTTTACAAGTTAGTACGGAATGGCCAATAATTAGGCTTTATGTTTCATAGACTATTTTTGTACAGACTAATATAAACGACAAAGTATGCTTTAATAAATTCAATTTGTCTAAGTGTTTTATATTGAAAGCTGTCAAGCATTTATTCAACGCTGGTTACCTGGAACAAGGTACTGAGACCAAATGAAAATTGTGGCAAAGACTCTTCTAGATATAAAAGAGATTTTCATTTTTTTCACAAGCCAATGAATGACGGAAAACTGGCACTTCTGTCTCTTGAACTGAGAACGTGACTGTTATAATACATCGCTGGCCGATTTTCAAAATATAACGAAGTTGGTGGTCTGGCAGTCGTGTTGTAAACACAGAACCACTTCTAATGTAAAACCCAACTCATCAACGTATAATGGTAATAGATAGCCACATAAAGGAAAATCCAATACAACCAATGTACAAAATTATTAGTAGTTGAACTGAAACATAAAATGGTCTGTATAAAATATAAAAAACTTGTTTATTTACGACCGAACTAGTTGGATATGTGGCTAAACAAAATGAAATTTACTGATAACCTTTTTATCGCTTTTTATACGCATACTTTATTAAAAAAATATGAAGTAAAAATGTCGCACCTTCCGTCCAAATATTATATAAAATATTTCCTGCAATCACTCTAAAATCTCATTTTAAATTTTCTTATAAATGAACGGAACAGTTACTGCTAGAGAATGATTCTACAACTGCAGGAAGGTTAGAGATTCGAGTAATTGAGAAGTTATTATTAACATTATTTTCATGTCATTTTATTTAAACATAATAATAATTTTGTAGTAGCTATTTTAAATGAAGTTTCACTTCTACTACACGTGACGACGTTTTTTGTAGTTTAATTGTCTTGGTTTGTAGTATTTGAGTATCGTATTGTGGATAATATGTATAAAACTACCCACGAGAACTAATATCATTATTACGGAAGTCTCGTAAAATGTATAACATGCGCAATATGTCCAAAATCACACTTTTCTCGTTCAAAAGTGCATAAAGAACTGTAATATTTAGATGAATGTATATTATATTTTGCTCAGTGTGGTAGTTTTGGAGAAAAACTTTCCAACTGAAATTTGAAAATATAGTACTTAAATGACTATTAAAAAAAGAGATAAATTCAAATGAAATAAAATTCGTAACCTGATTTCAACTTAAATACAATTTTTACCTTTTACTTACTACTTATAATGACCACAATATAGTATTAATTCATTGTTTTAAATCATTTAAAACATACAACCTATTTCTGATTTTTAATTGGTAATTATAAATAACTAATTAAATTTTCATTAATTCATGATATTACAAACGAAAGAACATTATAATGAACATTTTTCCAAAATATGTATGTAGTTCATATTTATGCCGATCTTCTGTATTGTATAAATGAATACCTCGCATTCAAGAGGCCCCCGGTTCGAATCCCACGCCGGCTGGCATGTGCGTAATTTGTCGTTCTCTCTCATAAACATCTTCAACTGCCAGTTGCTACTGAGCTCCCTCTGTCACGACGCACGATCCAGTGTTTCGTGTGCTCCAGTTCTCTTCAAACCGCCCGAAGATACCGGGAATCCATCGCTGTACTAATTCCATAGAAATCTTAAAGTATTATAACTTTGAGTAATTACCGTACTCATGCGTGTCAGGTAAGAACTCGAATCCGCGTTCCAAGCGACAGCTTCAAAGTACATTGCGTAAAGGACGACAGAATTTCTATTTTTGTCTCCCTTTACATTAGAAATAGTAAGATTAGAATAGTTAAAAATATATGCATTCAAGACATGAATAAACGAGGTGTCGGTCAGTCAGAGAAGTGCCTAGTCACAATTTTAGATAAATGATCTGGGCTGTGTGTTTAATGACGTTAATTAATTAAAACTTTTATTCATCTTACGAATTTCTAAATTTTACTTCATACCGCTATGAAGTATATAAGTCTATTTACTAAATTAAATTAAAACTATTTTCTTTTTACTTCAGTTCCAAAAGAATGAATAAATTAAATATATTAAAAAAATTGAATTTAAAGAATCCATTACGAATCATATTTTACAAAAATTCATTAAATTCTCGTTACAGTTGTGTTTATATATAATTGTAATATTTTCTTTGTAGATGATGTGAACTTTTCTACTGTTTTAAATTTCTTCCGTGGAATTACAATATTAATAATTAATTAAAAAATATAAATGTAGGTTAACCTGGCGGCAATTGTAACAATTAAAATACTGTCCCTACATTTACATATATATAATTTTCGAGACCGTAAGTGGACAATAGAAGGAATTTTGGGACAAGGCAGTGGCGGCGGCGACGGCGAGTCACGTCCGCCGACAAATGAAGAGCCGCAAAAAGGATTAGGCAATATGCCTGAGTGCTAAAAGCAATAATCGGCAATTTTATTCTAATATACTAGAGGAATGTCGCTATCAAGTCTGAGAAAATAATAAAAAGATTGGTCGAAGTGTTCCCCACTGGAGAAAGAGTGTCGAGGGGTAGAATAAGGTCGGTCAAGATTTTTAATAACCCATATAAAACTTAAAAAAGGTGTGTAAGTTGTAGTAGCAGTCTTAAGTCTCAGAAAAGACTTGTAAAGTTGCAGTTGTAAATTGAGTCGAAAATATCTGGAGTCAGAGGGAGAAGTTTGGAGAGTCGGTCCGAGTTAGTCAGCCAGATTCGATTAGCCTTACTTAGTTTTCAGGCTAGGATCTGATTTCCGGCCGTGGACTCGGAATTACACCTGAGATGCTGACAGCAGTAACGATGAGACTAATTAGACTGTTACATCTTACGCGCGACGTTTAGATGCTTTAACGCTGCTAATTCTGTGTAGATTATCAATCTTAATAAATTTCAGAACCTCAGGTTAAGATCATATATCTGTTTTATTATGCTGTCCTATTAAAAGCCCGTAAAATTTATATTTATTGTTCCGAGTTAGACAGTAATAGAAATAAATAATATTATTGTTATTTATTCTTATTTCTTGTATTTTCAATATATCATTTTAATTGCTTTTTAAATAAAATAAAAATTTAATGTGGACGCGACCGGTCTAACAAAAGGAAATTTTAGTAATAATGTTGTTAGTAAGATTTAAAGATAATTTATTATTCACATAAACTTTCCACCCACTCAGATAAAAGATAACGTTGTAATATAGATTAAGACAACAATTTTGCTTATAACTGTGACGCAAAAAATTATTATTAAACCTGAGCAAAAAATTTATTCCTCTTACGAATCTACTAACTTTACTTCATACCGATATGACGTACAAGCGTAGACTTCAGTTCCAAGAGAATGAAAAAATTAAATGTATCAAAGAAAAATTTGAATTTAGTAAATCAAATCACTATTAAGTCTGCAACAAAATTTATTTGCAATTAGTAGCTTTCGACTTTCGTCATCCTCATCAGAAATTTCCAACTTCATCTACAGATTGCAAAGAAATTTTTATTGTTTAATTACTAGAATCCAATACGAATCATTGTCTGGAAAATTCATTAAATTCTTGACGCAGTTGTGCGTATATATATATATATATATATATATATATATATATATATATATATTGTAATAAACATAATTTTTAATTAATTATTCAGTTTAAATAAGACCCACGTTGAGGCGCTAAAATGTAATAATCACAATTAAATGAAGATAAACCCCACGTTGGAGCACAAAATTTAATAATAAAAATTATTTAATTAGATTTTAAATTTAAGATAAATCTTACTTTTTAACAAATTAAAAAATAAAATGAAAATATTTTAAATAAAAAACAAGAATACAAAATATAACAAAATTAATTTAATAAAAACAAATTCTTATCTCAATTAAAATTTTACAAGTTGTTAATGTGCCACGGCTTAATTCTCAGGGCCGCCTATCGGGCCTCCATTAAAGAATGTTACAAAATGACAATTAAAAACTTACAATGCGAAAAATTCCTGACTTAAATAATTATTGAAATACGAAATCTGTCGATAATTATATTTACAAATTAGGTTTACAATTAATAAAATTTCTTTTTTGTTTACTTTACCCTTATCTGTTCGTCTGTGCTCGACCTCACTCGATTTTTGTTAAACACATCACAGAAGGGCCATTTTTCATTGAATTTAATGGATGTTGTAGTTTTTAAACACAAAGCACTTCCTGCTCTTAATTGTTGACAATGTTTTTTTTAAAAAACTTTGATAAATGCATGAATATTCCAATGGACGACTTGTAATTTCATAACCTGGGACTTAAATATAATATGTCTCTGCTGTCTAATTGCACTTGCTCAAATATGGTACCATGAACTTTGAATCAGGGACTCCACCAAACACACCTTTCGCCTTCCTGGTCCAAGCAACTCTGAATATCTCAAGTTCTGTACGTCTTAGTGCTGCCTGAGGTAACAAAGCAACTTTTAGCAAGCAAGCATTATGGGCTCCATATGTAGACAATCCTTAAACTACAATGAAATGCCCTCATATTCACGCCGCCGATAATGAAAATCGTAAAATTTTGTTTATTAAATAATTACATATTCGTAATTACTATTTTATATATATATATACATAATTTTCTTTTAAGATGGTTCTGAATTTTAATTACTGTCTATTTCTTTGATTGAATTGCAAATTGTTTAAATAAATTTAAATTTATACAAAAAATTGTGAAAAATATCTTATACTCAGACGAAAGTTTAATATTTGATAAAGGTCAATAGAAAATAACAATCTATATAAGAAATGAAAGGATGCGATAAAATAAAATATTAATGAGAAAATTATAATATGTGAAACAATTATCATTGCTAAGAAACAGAACATACTATTCTATTAACGTGAACCCTCTTTTGATTGTGTGAAGACAGTCTTAAGACCCAACAAAACCCACACTTAACTGTCTGCAAGCGTAGTTCGCGTAAAATAGCCAGTGCAAAATGTGTTGACTGATACTGTAAAAGCAACTGCTTTAATACTGCCCTCTTACATTTCCAGAACAAATAATGAAACCGTCAAAGTCAACAACTGCTCTCTAACTATGAATCAAGCAATTACGCAACTCTAAGACACTACAAAGGCGAAGAATACAGATAATTTATAGCTTGAGGGATATTAGAATAAGAAATATATTTGTAGACGAAATGCTGCCAACATAAGACAATAAATTGAGCATAAGAAACACACGAAAAACAATGTGACACATATTGTAGAAAATTTTATATACCGTTTAAATGTAAGGTACAGTGATCAGATAATTCAATGTTCAGAAATTCTGATTTCAACGCACTTATGCTTCATGCTATTATGAGCACTATAATTGACTCCTTTCGGTTTTATATTGTGTACACCTGAATTGGCTGAATATAAATTACAGCCAAATATATTATTTAGCGGAAATAACTTGTATTAATACGAATATCACATTTTTTAGATAATACCTCTGCTCTGAAATTCCAACAAAAATTATCTTTAGTTTAATTATTTTTATAAAGAATAATACCGAATGACAATAAGGAGTAATAGTGGAACCTTTCAATCAAAGTGTAAAAATCTATAAAATATTACTTACGTAATATGGAATAGTAAATTTTAATAAATCAATAACACATCAAAGTTTTTAAGTATATTATGAAGCCAACAGAATCAAATACATTGGAAAGTACGCACAAAATTTCCAATAGATATTGTTTTTGGTTTAATAATTCTGTTATAGTAGTTCAATAAATACTTACAAAACAATAAATAAATATTACTTTTGATTTATTCCTCTTTTCATCTCAACACACCTTTCCCAACGTTACCCCACTTTTTGAAGTTGCCAAAAACAATACGGTTTCGGAAGCTCCTCAAAATAGACTTTTCTTTATCGGGTTCTGAAATAGAACATATATCTAGGGAGGAAAAATCTGGTGAATATAGTTAGAAGCGGTAACGAACTTCATTTCTTGGTTAAAACGGTTCATTTGTCGTTCGTCCTTTTTCTAAACATTTGATGAGGATAATACGTACGAGGATAATGTGTACGACGCAAACTTCCTGACCAACTGCACCGTTTTGTCCGTAATTCAGAGGCTGTTACTACGATAATATACTGTTTAGGCTTTCATGGTGTAGTGGTGGATCCATTTTTCATCAAAAGTTTAGTATCGAAACTGTAATTGAAAAAAAAAGTGTCTAACCAGGCATTGAATCGACTACACGATTGTTATTATTTTTCACACGCAATTTTCTCGGCAAATTTGAAACTACTGAGCTTTGAGATATGTATGTGTCAATTTGTATTTGTCTTAACCCCATATGGACGATTTTTTGGCTTAGGGGAGTCCCGAACGATATCCATCACAAGTTAATGTCCGACGTCGTTTTAACACATTTTTCTCAATTACAAACGGTTTTAAAGATCGGAGCAGATGTACGAAGATATCCTTACAACTATGAAATTACTCAATTGATACTGCAAAATACTTTACTTCTAATTTGGAAGATGGTACTTCTCGGAAACAAATTAGTTTCGATACTACCAGTGTCGTCTGTTAGATTTCGTACGTACGTATTGACCTAATAAAATCAGAGACTGAGAAAGAAAGATATAAAGCGACCTTTTGTGTTGAATAATATATTCCGAAACGAGTTCGAGAGTTACTTAGTAAATTACGCTTAAGGTATTGATACCCAGTTGTAGAAAACTTTATCAAGAATTTGAAAGAACACTCGTAACAGTGAAACTGGAGAAATTGGCAGGTAGCGGATACATGATTCTGTTCACAAGAAGATTGATTACGAAGCTAAATTAACACAGGAGTTGTTTGTATCACAAATAATTTTCAAGACATTTCTCAAACCGTGTAACCACCGGAATTTTTACTTTTTAATTATATTTAATGAGTTTATTAATTTTTAAATGAGAATTCAGTGTTCAATTAATTTCACTATTCGTCCAAATTTTTTATGAGACATATAGGAAGCAGTTATTGGCTTATTAGACATGCTTCAATCATTTTTACCATTATGGATCGAACCTTAGTCCTATTAGTAACCAGTTCTGCGTCCTACCGAGGGAGAATAATAATAGAGGTAACCCTTAAGCAGACCGAAAGTTTGTAGTATTTGCGATACTTATGAAGGGGAACTACATTGACATAATTGATATACGTATATTTATTTAATTGATTTAAAAAATTAATTCTCAGGTTTTGAGAAACTTTCAACTAAAACCTAAGTTAGAATTTATAGTTCCGAATAATGAGGTATTTTCATAAAACTTACATAATGTTTGTAATTTTCAGAATTAATCTCTAACGAATTATTCTCAATATTGAGTATGTTTAAAGTTAACAAAGTGTTCTCGGGAATCGAACCTGGTTAAAAATTATAGTTCCTCGATGATAGATGTCACTTCCATCATTTTCAAGTGAAGTTGAAAGTTTCTGTTACAATCCTATAAAATGTCTTGCATTTCATTTATCTATCAGTAAATTACGGGAACCAACAATGCTTTTGAAGCCGTTTGCCGAAAAACCGACACTCAATGTAGTAATAGGGTATTGGGAACTCTTACTGTTTTCTATATCTCTGAATAATAACATAGGTTTTATTGTACGAAACGTTTGGTTAAACCTTTTTCCAGCTTAATATTGTAGGCCCACAAAACACTTAGCCCTCATCAAATTCTCTTTTATTTCATATGTTTCAAAATCATCTTTCTCAATATATATCTTGAAAAAAGAAACATTGATTACTCACAGAGCCAAATATAAATTTTCGCATATATACCTTCTAGTTTTCCCTGCTACTCTGTTGTCACAATTCCAGACATAAAATCTTTACTACAGCGCATCACTCAACAATTGCCTGAGGCTTAGTAAGCCACTCAGAAAGCAGTTGAAGAAGTTGCCAGTTTCTGAGTACAGTGGCTCGCACTGTGCATCCTGGATTTCTCTCTACAAATAAGGTTAATCAGTAAATAAATGACATGACTGCCATTACAGATGAATTATGTAGCAGAAGTTTCTTTCAAGCAACAGGAAGTCCCTTTTGGCAGAGATCAGCCTATTTGATTTCTTCCGGTACACTGATCAAAACAAAAAAATATAGAACGAGATTGATGTTGTAACTTAGGAACTATTATTCCGCGTTTACTGAGTTCGATCTTTCTCTGTACTTTTTCAACTCGATTGATGGACTAAGTCGCAGTGCCTGAGCACTTGAATTATATCGTTACGTCTGATTATATCCTATACGAAAAGTGAGACGCAAACCAACATCAGATTTCTCCTGAAAAGAATTGATTGCGACCCCAGTTTTTAAATAGTGTCATTACATCTGATGAGACGTTGATATTTACGTTCAATTCATATACCAAGCGGCAATCCATACAGTAGATAAAACCGTCTTCCAAGAGAGAAAAAGAAAGCACTCATGAGTCGTTCAAGATTCAAGACAAAGCTTATCGTTTTCTTCGAAATCCCATCGTTACGGCTTAATAAGTACTCAGTGGTCCAGAAGTTAAATGATATTACAAACAGATTTTTTGAAAAAATGGGTGAACGTGTTGGAAATTGAGTTATAGGAGAACGATCGGATCTTTTACCAAGACGGCTTGTTATCAAACAAGCAATAGTTGACAAATACAAACATCACAGTCTTTGATCATTTTTATAATTTATCAACGCACCATTTCTTCCTATTCCTCAAAATCAAATTGTCGATAACTGGCATCGATTTTCAACACTTTAAGAGAAAAATCAGAAAACGGTGGTCCTAGTTATCCTACTTAGAAGGTCACAGCCAGTAATTGTTGACTAAATATCAGGTGAATAAACAAATTTACAGCATTACTATTTTTTCAACTTTATATATTTTGTCAACTTTATATATTTAGTAATTTAACTTATTTCCTTGCCCATTTGGCGGAGATTGCCCGATTTATCTGCGATTTATGAAAAATTTGGTCAGGTACGAAGGGACTCAGCTCAGCTTACCCTAAATCTCTCTGACAGTTCTCCGCCATTTATTGACATTTGATCTGCCTAAATAACCAAGTTTACGTAAGTTGATTTTCTTCTTAAATTATCAATATTTTAATTCGTAACATAATTATTGGATATTTAGGATCCTGATATGTACGTCACATTTTATTCCTCAACTGCGAAAAGTGTAATTTCGAATCAGGCTACGGTTACAGTACTTGTATCTGTAATCCCAATGTTAGGAAATAATATAAACAAAACACTACAGGCGATGTCTAAGTTCCAATTAGTTCGAATATATCTGTGAATAATATTTTTACTGAGATTTGTAGAATAATAACACATTATTACCTCGAGAGAAATTCTAATGGTATTCAAAACCTTTGTCGAAAAGGATTTCTCTGGAATACATCTAATAGGTCATCCCGGTTACTCAACACTGCTTTATCCAACTCTTTCAGACTCTTTCCGTCTATCTGATGGACAATAGCATCAGTATGAATCAAATTATCATGAAGAGGATGTTATCTTTGAAAACTACGTATTATTGACGCTTTCGCTGCAATAAATCTATAAAAAATATTTATGTAATTATATTGGCTAGTTAGATTCACTGTCTATTGTTCATATAAAATATAAAGCCCATAGCAATAGACACTGTAAATCCGTTAGTTAACTGTTATTTGCTCAGTGAGAAAACTGAGTGGTCTATCACTGACTCACTGTTATGAATTCTGCTTTCGCCCACTCCACTCCACGGTCCTGTCCAAATTCATGGTAAATGGAACTAAGAAATCACACACTACTTCTGACCCTTTCCTAATCTCGCGGATCCGATGAAAACACCTTTACTAAACCATTCTCCCTTTTATTCTATCAGTTTATTTGAATTTTTGTTCTTGACTTGGCTAACTTATGATAAATTTTCTTAAATCATGTTCCTAAAGAATGTGCATTATGTTTAAATGGAAATTTTAAAATAGTTTGTTACTCACCATATATTTTTGTTTTAAATAAAATTGTGATTTGATTAACATTTCGTAGAATTTTGATTTAATATTTTTAATTACGGAATATTAAAATTGTCTGTGAACGATTTTAGCGGAATATTCTTTCATCTATTTTCAATTTGCTAGCAGGTATGAAATATTTGTTTGTTACTTCTGTACAAGTCCAATGATTAGAATCAGAAATACATGAACGCTTCCCGCCCGAAACTAATGTTTATTTACATTTAATGTATTTCTTAAAAATAAGCAAATAGTGTCTACTTTTTCGTTTAAAACATTATAAAGCAGAATTGGCTGTAATAATGAGTTTAAATTAAATACAAATATACTAGAAGGATCTGTTTGTATCAGGCGTATTCAAGAAATTTAGTTTGCAAGAACGATTACGCGTCAGTATGCATAACATAAATGAATACGAAGGTTTGCCCGCGAATGTTAATTAGTTGAATGGCCAATACGTAGACTTTTTAATTATGTATTTTAACAGTTCTTGGCGTAACTGTTCTTTTCAGATGAATTATTTGCGTAAGTAATGTGGTCCACAAATGCAGGATGGACGATCCTTTGTATCCTGCAGTCCAGATGCACAAAACGGAATTCCGTTCGTTGCAAACGGAATGCGCAGATGTCGGGGTCTGAAATAGTGTGTCTAATATAAATAAACCAGTGTCTAGGACGTATTTCTCCATCGTGGATGATGTTTTGTGCGTCTGTCGCTGGCAAACAGCCTGCGGCTTCTGGCGCTGCCCAGTTTTGGGGCCAACGACTCACCGAATAGTGATACACTCATAAATTACTGCAACACGGGGACTGCACCTCATTTCAAAATTTCACATAAACACTGCGGTATCATTTCGACATGGCCAAATGGAGTGTTTCACAAATCAATATATCCTCCTGAAATTATTTTAAGCAGCGGCTAATTGGTCAATTAAATATTTAGAAATCCATCAGTTATGCCAATTTGATTATAAATTAATATCTTCAGAAATTGTATATAGTTTCTTAATATATTCTAAATTTTTTATTGTTTTTTGCTCTCAATTAGGGAAATCGTAAAATTAACTGAAATGGATCATAGTTCATTTTCTTAATTTTCCATTTCTGCAATTAAAGAAATCGTTTAGAAATTCATAATTTCTTTCTGTCTCTGGTGTTCTAGAAAATTAAATCAGTACGTCTCAATAAGACAGGGGGGTGGCGCACAATCACAGAAACTGTCTGAACTCTAAAATAATACTACAAATTATTTTAAATGATGGTAAATTTCTTATTTATAAAGAGCGGCATAAAAAAAATTATTTTTGTACTTTTATAAAGTAGGAATTCCGCTTTACTACCGTACTATTGCATTTACCTTCAATGGTTGAATCTCCACTTTTATTTGTGATCCAGAGGCTCTGGCTATAGATACAAGTGATGGAGGAAACTAGTCCGTGGCCTCGAATCGACTCGGGTGGCTCAGCGGTTAGAGAACCTTTGTAATAAGCGTGATACCCTGGTTCGTTCCCTGTTCGGTCCAGATTTTTCCATCCTAACCTTCAATTCATTAATTTCATTTTTTATAAGGGAGATCTTCGTCGAAAGCTTGCCTTCTCTTCTCCATTTTTATTTGCCGAATGGTTCCCTAATTGATCCAAAAAAAAATTGTGAGTCTCTATGAGTAAAGATTTAATTCCGTAAAATTCTTGAAAGACTATTTGATGCGGTGTATTTTAATTCATTTTGCAAAGAAAATGGTAATTTGATAAACATTAAATCTATTTAAGAGCGGCATTAATATTTTCCGAGTTAAATAAATTTCCTTCATCGTAAGACAACGACGAACTGTAATGAATTTGGGGAACTTGTTAGACTTAAATAAAAAACATTTTTCAAAGGAATCTATGCTAATCGTTAATTATAGCCTGTTCAATAATTCAAAGAAAACCTTGACAGTGTATGTCAAATCTTGTAATGCAAATAGATATGGGAATATGTGTATGAAAATTTTATATTTTGGTTTCATATCCTCCTTCCACCCTCTCAATGGAACACCCGACAAATTCTGCACTAATTTTTATATGTCATATACAAAGGTTCAGGAACGAAACCTGCAGTTATTATTGAATGTTTTTCAAAATTACAATTATGTTGATTTGGCAGATCGTCTTAACAAACTTCCGTATGAAGCATATGTATTTATAACTATTTGAATGATTTAACGAAACTTATGTTTTTTCGACTTCAATTCTGCTTCCCAATTATTCATTTAAATAATAAACCGCCTAGTCTTATAGAATTTTATATGTGGGCAATGTCGATTATTTGCTACACTTTATCTTTTACTTCTCTGCAATTAAAATGTATATCCAATCCGTAAGTATCACTATATTATTATATTTATTAAAAAAATAATAATTTTAAATTGTATCCGTTGCGTTTCAATTTCCACACCACAAATACTCTCTCTTTTTATTAAATCTACATATTTTCAAATTACACTTTTAACCTGCATTATTAAGTCAACGAGGAGCAACAATTAGTTATTCTGAATTAATTGGCTTACAAAGTTGTTTCACATTATATGTAGACCAGTTTCTTAGAAGTCTTCAAGTAAGTGAAACGCCTTTCGGAAAGCGGAACTAATTTGGCACCACTAAGTGGGAATTTCTGTAGAAACACTGGCAAGAGGCTCCCGACGATCCAGCAAGCTTTTGCACAGGTTATCTACCATGATTAAACGATTCCGGCAGACTGGAAAACTGGCCACGAATGTTCTAATTCCATCCGACACTTCTAGGATCCGTTTGTAGGTCATTCTTCTAGTTATCTTGGCGCGCTTCATAATATATATGTATATAATCTGGGTGTGTGTTTATAAAATTAACAACTACTTTTCACAATGTAATATGCATTTATTTCGTTATTACCATATAGGTTCATTTTATTAATTGTTCCAATTCAACGTTAGCGTCTTCTTAATGTCCATTTTTTTTACATTATATGATCTCTTGCACATTAATTTTCTTACCTAAATGCACCTTATTCTTCGTACCAAAACATTTACAGCTTCCATTGTTCTCCATTCTATCGATCACAGTTTTCCTTGTAATTTTCTAATTTATTCAGTCAATTATTTATATTTTTACTGATTTATATAACTCACAATAAAAACCTTTATAATTTTTTATATAAGACTGGAAATGTTTGGAATTTTCACAGTAGCTGTTTTATTTTCAACTTTGAGTTAGTTACTATCCAAGTTGCACAAGTAGCTATCTGCCTATGGTGAATTAATTTTAATTACCAGGAAATCTGTAATTATGTGTTTCCTATTATTATATATATTATATTTGTGACACTGATTATGCTTATCTAAATAAATTTCTATTTAGTATTTTTCTTACGTACTATGCATTATCATAATGGGGAATTGAGCCATTCTTTCCCCGTACTCATATCGCCATTTCTCATTTCCTTTTACTTCCACTTTAAATTTTCTTGTGATATATTTGAAGTATCACATATATTTTTCCAGTAATTCAGCGATTATTATATAATCTATTCGTCTCGTCAGACTATTCAGACGGATTCTCAATTATTTATTTATTTACTGTGAATTGGGCGTGGAACACGATAGGCGAGGATTCAGTTTCATATCTCTATCGGTTTTCGAGATTTTCGCGAAATTTTGCAGTCGTATCCGGATGTAAACGTGGGCGTGGAACACGATAGTCGAGATTTCAATTTGAACTCTTCGAGACATTGTGAATTTATTAAATAAAACTTATCCACATGGAAACGTGGGCGTGGAACACGATGGGCGAGGTTTAAATACGAAGGGACAATTTTAAACATATCCGACCGGGTTTCATTTACACACAACTCACACTAGTAAAGACCTATTCGATTTTGTTTAACTTCTAGTGAAGATCCTTTATAAGAGTTTCATCAAGTAAGGTCAGAATTGTTCAGTTCTCTCGGTCAATGACATCGTATCGAGAACCTGACCAACACGAATAACATTCAAACGCATAAATGATGAGAACTTGCTTATTCTAGTAATTTCCACACTGTATACAATTTTCTTACTGTGATATGATTGTTCAAACACATATGACTATGCAAACGCAACTAACGTTTACTTAGACGGCTTGTAACTGTTCATAGCACCTCAGTTAAGAGAAATTCAACCATGACTAACTTATCAACACACTGAGTTTCCGTAGTTCGTCAATTCCTGAATGCAACGTTTCCAGGCAGTTGGATTTAAAGGGATGAACCCACTCCGTGGCCTCCTCACGCTTTCAATATCCCTCAGCTTGTTTTTTTTAATTTTTGAGGTTATATCAAGGACACAGTCTTTGCCACAATATTTCATGAGTAAGAATCACTGAAGAATTCATTTAAATAAAAGATTTTGTATATAATGCTACAGAAACGGTTTTGGATATCAGTTGGCGATAACTAGAATACCGTTTTGACGCCGAAAGGGGAGCTCAAGAAGAAATTGATTGGCGTAAATGTTATTATACATTAACCTCAGTATTAGCAATGTATCAAAACAATTAAGTCTAATTAAAGTTTTTTATTCTAATTATCTTTATAGAAAAATGCGTAATTTTCTAACTTAATATAACTAAAATGGAGCTTGAGGCTAAAGTTTTATTCATCACTGCCCTTATAATTCTGATTAATAAGTCTATGTAAAATGTCATTAACATATATGTTTAGTCTCACACTGTTCTGCTTTGGCACAATCACTTGACTAACTCAAATGACTTGGCCAGCGTGAGACTCCCCTTGTGAATTATAGATGATATGGAAGCCCTCTGTACGCACATAATGAAGAACGCTTTATTCTAAACAACTTCAGAAAGACGAAACGGGTTTTAGTTCTTTTTTATAAAGGAGAAGATTATTAGGAATGGACAACTTTCAGTTTCGTCTAATTAGTCAATACATTTATTTATATCTCATACCGAGTTCTTCCCTTTTCTTTCTGATATGGGCCTTCCAGCGTACCCTCGTATCGAGTATCATACCCAAGTATTTAGCCGTATTAGCATGTGAGATCTAAGTCTCATTACGTATATCAAGTAAAAGTTGACGCTCTTTATTGGTGGAGTTGATAAGGTTGGATTTGCTTCCATTCAATTTGATTCGCCTTCTAATAGTCCAGATATTTAATACGCATGAAATTATTGTTGAATTCAATTAACTTCAAGTAGGCAAAAACGTTTAAACAAAAGGGATGTAAATAAATGAAATATGGCACATCATCTTGACAAGAGTTCAAACTGAATATATTGTAAAAAAACAAGATTCATGAATTGTATGCGCAAAAATTAAACAAAGGAAAGTTTATAGAAAATATCAAAGAATGTGAGCAAGTGTCGGTAACTTCTCACGAAAATACTGAAAATTATTTATGAATAATAAAATTACGTATTTCAAAAAATAAATAACTGTGCCTGTAATTAATACAGCCAATGCAACTTGCGTGTATCTATAGTTACAGAATGAATTGATTTAGTAAACTATTGAGATAAAGTCTAGTTGTTAAAACAGTATCAAACGTCTCTATCCTAGTATTCATTGACTTTAAAAGATAAGTATCCTGTAGTTAAATTAATATTATAACGCCAGTAGTCAATTTTAAAACGTTTATAATTGGAAAGCGTGACTCAATTGTTTGAAAAATAGCATCGATGAATAAAAGTTTGATGAAACGAAATCGCCCATTTTTGTTAAACGTGAGTTTCATACGCGATCCTCCAGAAGTGAAGACAAGTGAGCAATGCTGTGATGAGTCAAAAGAAGTGTTCCCAGTAGTGGTATGCTTATTGTGAGTGAAGTAAATGTGGACCTCTTTCAAATTTTATATTAACGTAGTCCTACAAAATTAATACGCTGTACATCACCGTAGCAACTGTGACTAACATACTTCATAAAAGATTTACTAGCACGCCTATAATGTACAATTTTTTCTCGCAAATCTACCGATTGTCCAAGCCGAGCTAATAAATAGTGTCCTCAGAAATTTTATTTAAGTTTGCAAAGTGTGTGTATCTGGAATTTGGAGGATCTTAATGTTTCTTCACAGCTAGAGAGGAAGGTGCAGTCTTATGTATAACAATGTTTGTTTTTAACTAGAAAACCAACACAACTAACGTTTATTTAGACGGCTTGGAACTGTTCATAGCACTTCAGTTAAGAGAAATTCAACCATGAATAACTTATCAACACAGTGTTTTGGTAGTTCGTCTGTTCCTGAATGAAACGTTTCCAGGCAGTTGGATTGAAAGAGTTGAACCAACTCCATGTCCTCCTCACGCTTTCAATATCCCTCAGCTTAGTTTTTTTTAATTTTTGGGGTTATGTCAAGGACATAGTCTTTGCTACAACGTTTCATGAGAAATAATTACTGAAGAATTCATAAATTTAAATAAAATATTCTGTATGTAATGCTACAGAAAAGTTGTTGGATATCATTTGGCGGTAACTAGAATACCGCTTTGACGCCGAAAAAGGAATCACAAGAAGAAATTGACCGGCGTAAAATTGTATTAAAAACTAACATCAGTATTAGAAATGTATCAAAACAATTATAGTAGTTTTTGGACAATATATGTTTTAGTCATGGAAGGGAAACACGTTGTGTTCACCATGAATTTTTAAAGTACAAATATATAACGATTATATTCGTATATACACATTTGTATCCAACGCGTCAATCTAAATATCAGTTTGAAATCCGGGTTTAAGTGATTATGTATGCATGTAAGGATTTTATGTCAATAGTATAAACGAAAATTATAGAAATCCATAATTATGTAAATGCCTACCTATCTTTTGAACATTTAACTACCTGCGTAGACTTTTTCTTTATGCGTGAATTTATATTCTAATACAAATAATTCATGGGATCTATTTCATGTAGTAGTAATTCCACACGCCATCAGAGAGAAGGCTGCTTGTAGACAGATACTTATAAAGTTATCGATCATGAATTGTATTGAACATTGTTGCTTGGCGACGGTAATTGGGACCTAAAGGAGTACATCATTGTCAAAATTTTATCCAGACTTCATAATGTCGCTTCTTCCAATTAGTACATCTCTGCAAACATTGAAACCACGTATCTCTAGCATGTATTAAACTGAATAATTCTGTTATTTATGTTTAAAGTCAATCATTTATACGGTTTTGTGTTTGCTTTCTATAAATATTATTTAACGTATAAAAGGTAGTCGGTTCTTTACATAATAAACCAACAGAAATTTTTATCATGTCAAAATGTAATCTAAATTGAATTATGTTCATACCCGTTTCTTATTATGACCAAAAAATAGTTGAAGTAGTTTGAAGAATGGCACAATATTGGTATCCTTGTGTCCTAATTTGTTTTTAAACAACACAATATGCTATAAATTCATTACGCGACATACGATTTACGTTTTCAAACTGCGTAGTTAAATTTAAACCCAATTTTTTTTCGTTAACTGCGGCCCCTTTATTTCTTCAACGAAAATGTAAATATTAATTTTATATGTATGTTGTGCGTGACCCAGAAAATAAAATGAAATTATATAGCGTGTGGATACGTATTGGCTTATTATGCTCTTTGATATGTCCACAATTGCTTCTACGTTTGACAGTAGTGGTAGGAAAATATATTCTCTGAAGTATAATAACAATAATCCCTCTACAAAGTTTTCCCTCATGCCATACAATGGAAATTATAATAAGAATTTACCACACGGATTTGACTTTTGGGCCTTTTTAATATCATCTGCATACTCTAGCCATAGGGCAGCAAATAAACGACGTAAATGTCAGACATTCAAGGTTATTCTAATAACATCCATTTATCATGTCAGACACTTACTGATGCAAATCTTGAGAGACGTAAAAATAAACTTCACATTTAGTACGTTTTCACGTTAACTTTTGAATTTTGTCAACTGAATTGCGCCGTTGTGTCGCTCTATGCTCTTGTGTGTTTTTTTTTAGTTTTCTGAGAACCTGAAGGAAGGAACAAGGTTTCCAGAAACGTTCTGTGGTATTTATATCATCACTTCTTTTGTCTGTATTTGACTATTTTTCTCATTATTAACTTAACGTTTTGTTGCCTCCGCTAATAAAAGTAGCACTTTATCTTTATTAAAATTAAAACATATTTTAAAACATAATGCATAAAATTTAGAGTTGAGATTTTATGCTTGAAAGTGTTTAACTTTCTGAACTTAAATCAGACAGAGGATTTGTGCTCACACTGATTTTAAGGATCCAAGCCTGCCTGAAGGTGCCAAATGAACCTATTTCTATGCAGTTTGTATTAATTTATTGACATTTGAAAAATATTCAGCTTCTTCAAATGTACGAGTGTGAGCAGTTTAAAAATTATTTCAGTGAACAAAATATCTTGCCAATGAGAGAAAAAAATATGGCTAATATTATTATTTATCATTTACCCAGACACAGATAAATTTCAAACTTTATACAAAAAGTAACGGTGGAATAGAGTCGCAAGCAGGACATCACACGCACGTAAATACTGTAATATAACCATCTGAGTCAAAAATTCTGACGGACTTCTAGCTGATAACTGTTTTAATGTTACAAAACATTTATGTTCCGCTAAATTTTCCATATCGCAGTACTTCCAAATTGACGGGGATTACCGAGCAGTGTTCAGGATCAAACATTATGTTGATTTTTAAGTCATAGGCTCACTTTCCATTGTTTTCGTAATAAAATATTTTTTGTAACTTAACAACCCGAAAATGCTGAGTTTTCAACGTAAAATAACATTAAGCCTTAAATTATAATCCGACTAGACACGTTGACATTTAAAGAGGTTCCTTTAACGGCCAAGAGATTTCTTATATCCACCTGTTTCAAGAGGAGCATATAGCTGCATCACAGGTTGCATCATGTCGGAACGTTCGTTTTTAACCACAGTGTAAATTTAAATTTTTTTAAATTCCCTCATAACTAAATTATATGTTTCATAATTTTCACAATTCTTTATAACAAATGTTAAAGATTTATTACAATTTCCTCATGATGCGAATATGTAACCATCAAACACATGTTATTTTATTTGCAGGCAAAATATACCGTAGACAAATATAATAAATTTATTGTATGTATACAAAAATGAAAATTATTGAATCTCAATTACTGTAATCGTATATTTGTCATACAAGAACTTGATAACAGCTCTTGCATTTTGTCTAAAAAATTATGTTGAGACGATTCATTGGAACAGCATCCGATTCAAGGATGTTATATTTGAGACAGTCTCGATTAGTTTCCACATTTACTATTATATACACATTTACAATAGCGTAGTTCTTTTAATCTGCGGAGACTGCATTTTGTTATCCACATACTTTTTTAAGAATTAATACAAACGTAAATGTACAGTATGAATATTAATCAGTGCACAATATTATATTTTACGAAGTTGATAATATAAATAGCCCAAAAAAATTAATTGATAAAAGAAATACCACCCAACGTTTCTCAAATAATTTTTTCTTTCGTCCGGTGATTTAAAAACGTAAGAGCCGAAAAATAATGCGCATCAACAAGGACCCCAGAAACGTTATGTTATTTATTTTATTATTTAATATTGTCTATATTTTACTATTTATGTATAAAATTATTATACTTTCAACACAGACGATTCTTATTTTATTGTTATGAGTTTTATATATAACTAGTTGACATATTCAGTTTAATTTGAATATATATCACTGGTGCATTGTTCTGTTTCATCCTTAATCCGGGAAATTTTGTCCTATTTTGGTAAAGATATAACATGTAACCATTTTTTTCTGCAATATTTCAATACTTTTAAATCCAGTGTTTTTTTCTGTGATACATCGAAGATGCAAGTTCTAGCAGAACTGGTAAAAACAATGTTATATTTTTATTAAGATGAAAGGTTTTTCGGAACTCTCCAGCATTTGAGCTATTATTACTTGTACGCTACGCACTATATTTTGATCAACGTTCAGGAAAAATATCTGAGAAGAACAAACAATTCATAGTCCTCATAGGAAAAGGGTCATTAGATTTAGAATTGCGATTCAAGGTTTTAATATAACTTCAATTCATCTATTAGCGGAAATTTGTGAGTCATAACAGGTAACTATACCAGACACACCAAAATGATTTTCGTGAGTCAGCATGGGGCCTCGTTCGGATTCGTGTTGTACCTATTCTTATAGACTGAACACCTTTCTGCTATTTCTGACTTCAGGATACGTTCTTGTTCCTCCCGTCTTTAATAAAGAATCCCAATTTACAAGTTCTATTTCGGAACCAAGATGACGTTCAGCCTCTAAAGATTCACAACATTATAACCTGAATAAGCACATGTGTTTTATCAGGCTGCGAATCGAATTTTTAATTATTTATGACTTTCATTACATTTTATGCGTTGATAAATGTGTGAATAAATAAAAATGTGAGTAACTGGTTCCTATTAGATAAATGGCTAGGTACGTTTTACTCAAGACGTAATCTGTTTATTTAATTATTAAATAATTAAAAATACATCAAGGGTTTCAAAATTATAATGTGAAATATGAATATATCACTACACTTAATTTTTCGAAATTTTTTCATACCATGATTCTGCTTAAATTGAATTTTATGTTTTATGTATTTATACATGAGTTATTTCTCAAATAAATTTGAATTTACTTAAAAAATATTGTCTTTAAATTCTTCTGATAGTTTTTATTTCGATTGAAAAATATTTTCTGAAAGATTTTGTAGAATAATATGTTCTATTAACGTATATGCCGCATAAATTTAATCTGGCAAAATAATTCTTTCCTGAACACATTTTAGAATGGCAAATACTATTTTATTATCTTCCCATAACACCGATACACATTATCGTTGATATATGCATATATATATATATATATATTGTAATCATTGCAATTAAACTGATTTGAGGTGCCAAAATGTAATACATTTAAATGATTAAAATAAGCATCATGTTGGAGCACAAAATGTAGTAATACATTTCACAAAAGCGGGCCTTATTGGAGTTAATTTTAAATTTAAATGAAGACGACGTTAAAGCACAAAATGTAATATTCAAAATTAAATGAGATTTTATATAAGCAAATTGAAAGTTAAAATGATTGGATTTTAAATGAAAAACAGAATTTAAAGAATAAAACAAAGTTAATTTATTAAAACAAATTCTTATCACCATTGAAAGCTATGGTACAAGTTGGTAAAATGCCACGGCTTAATTATCATGGCCGACTATCGGACCTCCAATAAAGAATGTTACGACAAGACAATTAAAACTTACAAAATGAAAAATTCTTAACTTAAACAATTAATGAAATATGAAATCTGACGATAAATATTATTTACATTAGGTTTACAGATAATTAATTTTCTTTTTGCTTACATTAACATTTTGCTGTTCGAAGGGGCTCGTACTCACTCGATTATTGTTAAAACACATCACAGACAGCTCATATTTCACTGAATTTAATTCGTCAATGTGGTTGTAATCTTTAAACACAACACTCCCTGCTCTTAACAGTTAATATCGTATTTTCAAATCTTTGGTGCATGCATAAATTTGCAAATGATGCTTGCATGGCCAAATACTTCCAATTATCGACTCGTAATTTTAAAACTCAGGAGTTTATAATATTATATCTATGCTGCCTTCCAGAACAAACTCTGCATTTTAAGTTCTCTCTCCGGCGACTCCCAACACACACTCAAGCTTTTCAGAACATATTCTGCTATATTCTCCGCCGACTCCCAACACACACTCTTTCTGGTCTCTCACTATCCTGTACGTCTCCCAAAAACACACTCGTTCTGAATATCTGAGTTTTCTGACTACCTACTGCTTTGCCTCCCAAAAAAACACTAAAGTTCCGCGCGTCCAGCCATTCCTTCGCGACAATGCTCATAGCAAGCAAGCATTGAAGGCCCCATATTATTGTACACAATTATTATATTTACGCCACCGACAAAGAAAATCGTAAAATTTTGTTCCGTAAATAATTAAGTTTTTTTAATTACCACAATATATAGGCATAATTCTGCTTTTTTTTTGATTCTAGAAGATTTTAATTACAAAAGATGATTATTTTTAACATGACATTTTGTTGATAGGAAAAAATTAGCGTCTGTTTAAAAATCAATAATGAAAAAGATAGCCAAATACAGACAACGGTTTGGCTTTTGAGTTTTGTCAACAGACGTGTGCAGTTGTATCACTCTAGGCTCTTCTTAGAATCTGAAGAAAGTGGCAAGGATCCCAGAAACGTTGTGTGGTTTTATATTATCACTTAATTTGTCTGTATTTGGCTATCTTTTTCATTAATAACATATTGTTCTCGCTAAACAATTAGTCTTTGTTGTATTTTTTCCACTGAATGTAGTTTTCATTACTGGCATTACAGTGTTCGTTTTACTTTAATAAACAGTATTTTAAATACTTATTAATGGCTGATACAAACAGCAATGTCCCAAATATTCTATACTGTCTTGATTTTGTGGGGGCTCAAAATTTTAAAAATACAGTGTGTTAAATTAATGAAATTTGTCTCGGAAAGTAATTATCAGAGTAAAAGTAGCTAATCTGGTTATTTTCGTACATATTTGCTTCTTTACTTGACTTGCTTTAAAAACCGCAGCACTAGTGTCGTAAAAAATTTAACTGAAGCAAATATTTGGTACCTATAAGCAATAAATGCATAGGTATTTTCACCTCCTCTAGTACTAATTCATAATTACTGAGATATATTAATAAATAATTACAATTCGCTTATGTCTTAGCAGAGCAGTCTAAAAGTATGATAACACTGGTTTATCGACAGCAAATGATAATAGAGACTTTCACTACTGGGCATTTTGACCATGTAAACGTTTCATCCTAACATTTTTCAGAAAATGGCATCTTACATTACATGAGGCCACCGACTGAAGATTTTACCAGCTAGAATTTTTTTCAATGATTCACCAAATATTACGAGATCCGATAGAAGTGTAACCTCGAAGCTAGACAGAAATCCTAATGACTACAGAAGTAGGTCACTATACACTTTCTAGGAAATTGTTAATAAATTTTTAATTTGCACAGATCCACTTTTTAAGTAGATAGGTAAGGTGTATAAATGTAAAGTAAGACTGCGAATCTTCTGTTTGTCACAATTCGTATTTACTTCATTTTTCCCTACCTTACTTTTCTCTTAACCACAGGCAAGTAAATATTATAAAATCGTCAATTTATTTTAAAACCAAAATAAGAAGTATCATGAAGCGTTGTATTGCTCGTGATAGAAGTACTTAAATTATTTTATAACTGATCACTTTAATTTTCTATGTTAATATATCACATACTGGAAATTATCTTACAGTCTTATGCAAAGAACATGTGAATGTGTTTATTAATATTTTTAGTTAACTGAAAAATAATAAACTGAGTGATGTAATTTATGACGATCCTCAACCGGACTTCTGGTAATTAACGAAAATGTATAATATAAAGTTTATAACTACTATACACTACTTGGAACAAGTATGGTTCTTAGACGTCGTTACGTTGGTCGTAAGCTGTGTCTATAATGAGGTTTATATACTAGTAGTAGGAAGCGCGTAGAATGTGTCGCCAAGATCAACAAGTGACAGCAGTTCGAGGCTATTCCTAGAAGCGCTGATACGCGCCGCTGCAATCCTCACGACGGGGGCGTCGGATATAAACACGACGTCCCAGCGTCTGTGGAAACAGCGTAAATCAAGGTAGCGTTATTGCCAGCGCCACCTACAGTGGTAAAGTTGTCATGAACACTGACATTTGTTTCCAGTTTTAACTTTTGACAAAATATTACTACGTTGATATTTTTTCTGATTATTCACACCGTATTTGGAGACATCAAGCACATTCTAAGTTATCTCAGGTCAATTTAAACAAATCTTACACGTCAAAGTTTATTCCACTAGTTTAATAGATGTCAGTGGTACCAGGTATAATTATCAGACTAACGATTCGTGTTACAGCGTACTTTCAAAAGGCCATTCAAAAAATATACTGTATTGCAGAAATTACAACAGACCGAGAAAAAATCCTTAGAGTAACTGGTTACATGAGGGTAATTCACGTGGTAGCAACTCCCCTTTAATAGCATAGGAAGGGATTTGAAAGGGAGGGGGCATGCGGAAGGGTAGAGGAAGATAGCCAAGGGTTAAATAGGGCCCCAGGGCTATGGTATAAGGATCCTGGAATTCACCTTAAAGTGATACAGGACAAATCCTAGAAACCCTGCATCAGGTTGGTCGGTCGCTTGGTACTTGTCCCACGCCCTTCCGATGACGGGAGAGAAGTTTGCTGTGGAGAGACAGCATTCCTTTCTCCGTGACTCGACGAGTTTAGGAGGCAACTAGCCGACTGTTCCAATGGAAGGAGTTAAACTCTTACCGTATGCCCAATGTCTGTGACCAGCGGAAAAATTTAATAGTTTGAAAAATTTATTTAGTTAAAAACTCTGGCATTCGACACCTTTCTCGGTAGTTATCGCAATCTTTTGTCTCCACCTTTCACACCACCTCATACCTGTCCTCTTGCCTTTAGGGGATTAAAATCGACACTAAAATTATCTGGAGTGGTGTTATGAATCTGAGCGACAATTTATTTGGCGCCAATATAGTCAGTTATCGCATATTTTGTATTTTGAAAATGCCACCCCTTTCTATCACCCATGCTTGAGCTAACTAAATTCCGCAGGGTTTGTTCTGGATCTTAAGTGATACGTGTACCAAGTTTGGTTGAAATTGTTCCACGCATTAATGAATAAGTTAATTTAAAAGTTTTCTACAATATTAATATTATGCTTTGTTTAGTACAAACTCACCTTTCGGGAAAATGACCATCGGGAAAATGACCTGTCGGGAAAACTTCAATCGGGATGTTGTTGTCTCGAAAACGTTCATCGGGCAAATGTGTGTCGGGCAAATGTCTGGATCCCAGCTGTGATTGGGATCGTTCCCGGTGGCAGTTTATTCACTAAATTATAACAAATAAATGAATAAAACAATTTTGAAGGAAGAAAAAAATAATAATAAAATAAGTCTTAAAAATTTGTCCTGAAAATTTGTTCACTTTTTCCACCCTTCACTTCAATTCACTAGAGCAAAAGAAAAACATAAATTTATTTATATTATATAATAAAAAAATACACTTCACTTCACTAATTTATTCTCAAACGTTCTTATTGGAAGATTCTCCTCAATCAATACTGCAGTTAAATTGTATCATCAGTAAAACGCTCAACAACTTCCTCCGGCTTCGAGTTAGGTAGGCCGATTACAGATAATGTAAAAACAGACGAGTCCTGGGACTTGAATCTTCCTCCACCAGCTATGGTTAAGTGAAATTTGAAGATCTGGACCGTGCTTAGAGGCGACGCCTTCATCACAGCTTGTATTACAGAATGTTAAAAATCATAAAAAATAACTCGTAGACATAAATGTACATTTCTTTTCTCACACTTTTTACGTAACATGTTGAAAATTTCTATATGACTAAACTTTTTTAACCAGGTGATTCTTAGTGCTAAGGTTATGGAGGCAAGGAGGTCTAACAAATACGACGGGAAAGAATGCAGGTTCCTCTGAGGTTTCAGGCTGCAATGAATAAGGCTGAGTCGTTTACATACCTGAAAGTGACCGGAATAAATCGGGAAGGAATCGGGTCTCGCACGAAAATATAACAACTTTGAGGGATTGACTCGCTCTTGGGAAAAGACAGGTCAACTGGATATTAATTCAAAGTAACTCCGAAACGAAACGAATATAAACTCACTTCCAACATCAAAACCAGGATGTGAGAAACATGGCACGAATTTCAACTCAGGGGAGGGGAAGAAGTTTGTCTGAGAAAAAGATTTTCAAGAGACTTTATAGAAAGCAGTCCATAACAGTCTTTAATCATACTTCGGAGATAGAGGAAAGTAGTTTTTGCGCAAACTTTGAACAAAATCAGTTTTCAACGAGAAACTATAGAGTTCCAGTCAAGCTGCAGAACATCTAAATCGACGGTCAGATGTAAAAGAAACTTTCCTGGAAAGAGACCGTTATGTATACTATAACTCGAACAAAAGACTTTCGCAAACGACAACGCTCGCAATCAAGGCATATTCTACGATTAAAATTCCTTTAAATATAATTGCCCAATAACACTAAAAAACACGTATTTTCTTAGAATACTTTACAGGAAGGAGTATAATGTATTGCAAACTTTGTTAAATACAGATGAACTTATTGATCACAAATCTCTTGAATTCTGTTCCATGTAGATTTACTTAATGTTCGTGGATGAAATAAATTCATTTCCACAGTTTTTCGAGATACAATTTATCAATGCATGAAATTTGGTTTAATGAGAATACAGAGAGAAACATAATTAAAACATATATTCGTTAATTACTCCGGTCGTCGTTTGGGATTAATGTGTTCAACCCGTAAATAATTTTCGGGGTGATACGGAAGTATCCAAATTACACGTCAGCAGCGGTCAGAAAAATATTATTATATAACGCTACGTCATTCACAGAATTCGTTGTAACAAGCGCGAAAAACCACACTGTCACACAGCTTTCCAAATACTTTCAATAGTGAAATTGTGAACTTTAAACGTAATAATCACCTGTGTATATGCTTTAACATTATAAAAATGTTTGAGTAACGTAAGTCTGTGTCAAATAATTTTTGTATCATACTGAAGTTAATCAATTCTAGTGACACGCAATGGGCAAAGTTAAAGTTATGTAAAATATCGAGTTATAACTGTGTAGGTATTACAAATATTGCACTGAAATTCAGTAACGAAGGCTTCCAGAAACGTTGTGTTGTATTTATATTATCACTTCTTTTGTCAGTATTTGGCTATCTTTCGTATTATTAATTTTCAATCAGACGTGAATGTTTCATTTTAACGGAAACGAAGTTAGTGGTTTGGAAAGTTTTTCAACGTTTTCACCGGTCATTCTCGATATTACCACAAACTGAACCACTGAGCCTAAAGACTCAAGAAAACCTTAAATCAAACGTCTTGGTTCCAGGTAGGGCCTTTTGACGATTTCCTGCCAATAGTTACTTCCGTGGGTCCAATTGTAAATTTACGTATTTTTAAAAACACGATATAAGAGATACGAGGTTCATTACTTTTTACCGCAAATAAGATATAAAATGAGATAGTTCTGAGCATGTTCGCCGATAAACGTAGGATTGCTTTGTAATTATGTCCAAAATTTGGACCTTATAATATATATAACACATCAGACTAATAACAACAGTAAAATCTAACTAAATACATAACTGTTTAAGGTGTAAATCTTGTGAAACAGTAAACTTGTGCTCACTTCCCATAAAATGTTAATTTTTTGTGGCAGTTAAAGTCATAATAATTACTTTATTAAGTAAAAAAATGAAAATAATGTGGATGCAAGTATTTTTCACAAATTTCTCAAATTACACTGAAAAAACTACGAAAGATTGTGCACGGACATTATAAATCGTTAATAGATACACGGATTAAAATACCAACATATGACATTAAATTTGAAAAGCCCAAGTTTCTATAACTTTATATTATAACAAGTTAAAAATAATTTTGTTTAACCATCTTGATTATCTGTTGTCCATAAATTTGAGATTTTCAATTTTCATTGTTAACTCTGCTGCTTTGGTGGTTTTATAATAAGGCCGTTTCCCATAAATTCTGCATTTATTCTCATTAGCAATATGCTAATGCAAGTGTTAATTTATAACGCGGCATCATTTTCGTCACGAAATATTCTTAACGTATCTAATAAATTTAACAAACCTCCATAAAAATTACTCAATATATGCAAAATTGTAGAATCATGTGCTCTACGTTAATGGTTCGAAAGTTTCAGTCAGGGACTCTCAGGTTTATCGATAAAGTTATGAAAGGATTCCAACCGAACGTTAGTATTAGATAAATCACTGAAGTTAAGATCCCGGCTAAGTGATTAAGTGAAGCCACTCAGTTATACGTAAAATGAGATGATTGATGCCAGGAATGTATGACTGAATAATAAAATTAAAATAGTAATGAATATGTGAATTCAATCTTAGAATATTGTAACAACAAATTTTATGCATACAGATCATCTACTAGCGTAAATGAATTATCATAATACATATGTATAGTTCGAGTATTAAGTTTAACAAAATTTAAATATATACATATATTAGCTTTAGCTTTTGGTTCACCGAGCTTACGAACATGTTCAAGTTTGTTAGATAGTACATAGATCTATTCTTTTCTTTAACACATTTATTTTAGGTTAGTATTCCGGCATCAAATTTATTTGATTCCAGAACGTTTGTTACTTTTGTACACTGCCTTTAAGATTATTCAACTCATATATTTTCTAGACATCCACGATTTTGTTTAATTACAAATACATGCCTTAATAATCATGAAAAAAAAAACTTTCAGCCGTTTTTCTGTAAAACAAACAAACTTCCTGCCGAAGCAATTAAAATATTGTTTTAGAATTTATGCCATTTAGTCTCAACATTGCGATACATAATTAAACTCTAAATAACAATATAAAACGATATATAGGTACGAAGTGTGAAAAGGAAATAGGCAATAAGTCATGCATTGGGCTTAAGATCCCCAGATTCAAGAAACGTAAAGATTTGCAAAAATCACACGGTTCGAAGCAATGAAAAGACAAATTACTATTTTATATAAAGAGAAAAACAGAAGTTTGCGATTTTACCATATAATCTATTTTAACTTTGAAAATAGTCCTTTTTCAGTGTTACAGGCTACATGAGGGTGATAATACACGTGATGGAAACCCCTCTTTTATAAAACATGGTATATGAATGCATGAATGACGTAGACTGCTTTTTGTATGAAAGAGACTCCTTTTTTCACATTATGGACAATAAACATAACGTTTCTGAAACAATAGCACATAAATATATTTCAAGCACAAAACAAGGGTAAAGGTCGTTCGGTCAGAGGTTTCAGAAACAATAAATATTACAAAATGTCCTTTATTTTCATTGTATATTACAGCAATAATTGCGTAATACTAAAATTATTTAAACATATTATCATTATTATCGAATTTTAAGGATACGAGAAAATAACGACAGAGAAAGTAATCCATAGGAAGTATCTTCTTGGTGCAGAAAATTTATTCCATCGCTTCAATTTGGCTGTCATTTGGCTGTTTTATCTAATTATTAACCCAAAAGTAATGTTTTTTTACCTGTAGGAAGAAACGAAGCTTGCAGAAACGTTACTTAATATTCCTGTTTATTGCTACTTCATTATCTATTGGTAATTATCAACTATTACAGACGGTTTTTATTTTAAAAAAGATAAATGTTTTAAGATTTTTTTTGAGTGACAGACTACATGAGGGTAATCCACGAGGTGGCAACACAACACCCCTTTAATAGCATAGGAAGGGAATTGAAAGAAATTATACGGAAGCGTAGACCATGGTAGCCAAAGATTAACTAGTGTCCCTGGGATTTAGTTTCAGGATCCTACCCAGCCTGCGCCTAAAAGTGATGCAGGAAAAATCCTAGAAAACCAGCGTCAGGTTGGTCGAGCTCTTGGTATTTGTCCCACGCTCTTCCGATGGCGGGATTTGCTTGACGCCTCGGCCCGTTTAGGAGGCAGCTGGCTGACTAATCCAATAGGAACAGCGATCAACTCTTACCGTATGCCCAAGGTCTGCGACCCCATTACATACACCTCTTATTGAATGATTGAAATTTCTGTAAAGTTTAACTTACTTCAGTATTGTTCTGCGCAATCGTTTATGCCTGAAATGACTTACTGATAAAAATTTTACATGGCTTTTTCAGAAGACTGAATATTGGAATAATTACACTCAAATGCCAACGGATAGAGGTCTGAACGAATGGTCATAAATAATACTCGGAACTTTCCCACGGAAATATGTCAGCAGTCAAGTGGAAGGCCATCAGAAAACACTGCGCTATGGTTATAAAAAGCTACGCAAAGTTGAAAATGAGAATAGTCCATAATAAGAGGAAGATACTACAAAGACCGCTTCCTACGAAGTAATGCTTAATTGCAGTTCTGTAGGAAGCAATAATTGGTCATCGATGGAAAGAGAGGTATTTTTTTATGGGTAAGAATCCCACACTACCGTCTATTGTGGACTTCTACCGGAAGATTTTTCACCTACTGTTGTTAATAAGCCTCGCGGTTTATTCGCTATTTGTATCCATGTGAAACCCGAGAACTCTTTCTGAGATAAAAGATGCTATTTTGTTAGTAATACTAATATCTGGTAAAATAAATGGAAACCGTACGTATAACAAATTTATTTCAAAGTTCGTTTATTCGTAATGGAGTTCATCATTTGTTGCCACTATACTTCAGTCTCTGTTTTATTACAATAGAAAATATTTTATTAATAATAATTATACAATTAATATTAATAATATTATATTTACCACCATTCTACGTTATAAAGTAAAGGCGGTATTTATTTTTAGTTTTGTGTATTTGTTTGTGTATGTTAACAAACTTATGATCAAATTGATTTTATGTATACTCCTAAGGTACAATCTTAAATATGTGCAGAACAGATATTTAGGACATTGCCTCAGATCTCGACATTATAATTGATGATACCAGAAAAATTATTCATTCTTAAATATCGCTAAAATTACTGTGAAGTATACACGCATCTTTAGAGTTCAGTATAGTATATAACATTTAACAGACAGGGTAATTAAAAATCTCCTGCGTGACGGAGAAAACAATGCACCTGAAAATACAAATACTATTTTTGTTTGAGTTCTAACGAGTTGTCTTGTGACATTTGCGACGCGTAAAGAATGCGTGTCAGGTATCCTTAGCCCAAACAGACATTCCTTCTTGGAAAGCATACAGCCAAGGTCCTCTGTCGCTCACCAGGAATACATCAGCCTAAAATATAAGATTCATGTAATCTATAAAAATAAAATGATGAAGTGTCTGCCGGCCAGTTTGAACGGTATAAATTCGAAAATTGTTGAATAGATTTCATTAGGCTTTTGTAAATCAACTTTCATATGGTCTGTCAACTTCTGTTATATAACGAGCTCAGTTATAACAAGAACCCGGATATAACGAGCATATTTTACATTCACAATTAAATACTTGACTCGGATATAATGAGGAAAAAACCAACTATAACCAGAAAATCTCTCGAGCTTCAGAAATTTCCTTCGATCGTAAATATATGCAAATAAATACAATATATCAGCTCTCTCGCTACCTGTGTGACGTGAAAAAAAATTTACGAACAATTCAGACTGCACCTGTTGAGATTGAAAATAATGTTTAAACATTTTATAATGGGAAATTTTATCGAGTCACATTTCGCCCTGACCTTAACAAATTTTAAAAAAAATAAGTTTACATTCGATGGGCAAGGAATCCAGAGAAAGCAACTGGGGTCGTTCACATGACGCTTTTCAAATTTTTATACTTCAAAAGAGGGTCGTACGAACCGTATCGCGTGCGGATTAGAATGCCAGGTGCAAACATTTGTTTCGGAATCTTGGGATTTTAACATTGCCTTGTACGTAGATTCTACAAATTTTAAAGGTTGTCTGGAGAAACATCAATTTATACACCCTAAACGAAGCAAATCATATATACAACTCTAGAAATCGCTCTCAACTCCATATAGAGCAACATCGCCTAAGCCTTTTTGAATCAAGCATTCGTTATTCCGGGATAAATCTGTACAATAGTATACACAATTTATTTATATAGAGCTGTAAATCTCTGTTAATTAATGGAGAATATTACTCGCTGAAAGAATTCGTATAAAGGAAGGACAGATTAGATCCGCTTTACTAAAATAGTTTACTGGTATTCTAACAAGTTCTGTTATTATTTTATGATTATAATATTCAAGAATTTGCTGACGGATTTTCTTTTTCATGTTCGGCGGGAATCGATTTAAGATTTTCTGCGGGAAAGTCCGTCGAATGAAAATTGAAGATTAATTAATACCATTATGAATTATTTAATTACTAATTACTGTTACATTAATATCTTTAACGTAGTTTGCAGTTACATAATTTATTTTTTTGGAAAGTTCAATGTTTGTTTTTGAAACTTTGTAATTGTAATAATTATTATTTTCATGTAATCTTATGTTATGACGTATCCTATTTCCTCGACCGAGGACTAATGGAATGAATAATAAATCTAAATCTAAGCGTCTCTTGATCAGTGGAAAAGTTAAAATCGAGAAGGAAAATCGACTGCGCATCTAAAAACGACGTGCGCAAACATTTGAATTGTCATCAAGTGTGACGAATATACAGTTTTACATTTCGTCCTTCGAAAACAACTTAATAAATGCAAAGAAAAGTTATAAGTTGTTCATTTAAGCAAATTAATTATCAATTGACGACCTTATCTTGAAAATGCAGAACTTCGGTTCATTTTAGTAATGAAATTTAATTTACATTCTTTATAATAACGAAAAGCGTTCTTTTTTTTGTAATTTCTGAAAATATAAGCAAAACCCGGATTACGAGAAAAATCAAACAGTACCGTAACTCTCCTTTCAAATAAGTTCTATTGTATTTATAAAGTGTACCGAATGCCAAGACAAGAGTAGGAAATTCAAACTAAACTTCAATTATTCTCTACGGATCACTGCATTATCACTGAATCTTGAGCACGTTTTTAGGAATGCCTTTGATAAATCTCCCTGTATTTCCACGTAGTTAAAACGGGTACGCGCAGATAGTTCAATCAATAAATTGCAACTTTGAGTTCAATTAACTAAGCGGACAGATGTTTCGAAATTATTACAAAGACAACATTAATCAATAAAAAAGAAATACTCCATTCTCCCGTATTTTATGAGCACAGCAGCATGATTATTATTCGATGAAACTTTAACATCAGAAGAAACTAAACTGAAATAATTTCATAATCTAATTTAAAACATGCGGAACAGCCAACAAAATGGCAACTGATTTAAATCGTAAATATGTGAAGACGAATCTTTTCTTTAAATTGCTGTCATTTATTTCAGATCAACTCCCAAAACATCGAAATTATACAACGGTAAGAGACAATTCTGTGGCTTGTGTGGCATAAGGGTACACTAACTTTCCAAAAACAACGTAAATTTAAAACCAATAACAGTTAAGCAATTCTTTCAAAAATATAAACAGGATTAAATTTGAAACTAAAGTAAGTTTGTTCCACTGAGTCTCAAAAGAGTGTGAGCCTAATTATTATTATGAGACACTAATAACTTTTTTACTTAATAATTAAATTTCCCTTTGATTTGTTATTTTTATACAAAATTTCCTTGTTAATAAGGCCAAATATTAAATTTGATAAACAGTTATTTATTTATATTATATTCATTCATCAATTTTTAACGAAAGTTTCGTTTATACCTGTTTCCTGCTGATAAAGCGAATTAACTCGTTCACTGGATGGATTAGCTAATTACCACTAGTCAATAAGCACTGCTATAGATAAACGCTTGTGTACTAACGCAAGTGACTGCAATATTATCGATTTTAAATTTTTTTTAGAGTGACTGGCTCCAAGAAGAGTGATGCAGAAGGGGGTGAATAAGGTAGTCAAGGGTTAACTAACGCCCCCTATCGGACATTCGTCTAAAAGTGATGCAGGACAAACCCTAAAAAACCAGCATCAGGTAGGTACTTCTCAACGCCCTTCTGATGGCTGGGGAGAACTTTGCTGTGGGGACGCAGAATTCCCGACTCCGTGCCTCAACAATTTAGAAATAAGCTGGCTGACTGTTCCAATAGGATCTGGCCGTATGCCCAACGTTTGTGCCTTCGTAATATACATCTCTCAATGGACCAAAGTGCCTGGGCTTATGGGAACCTTACTTCCAAAGTACAGAGAGAAGACATCTCTTACTGTACAGGAAGCTTCAGCCGTAAATCTAAGACGAGCTTTTACAGGCGTTACCCTCTATTGTATTGATAATTTAATCATACGCGACATATACTTATCAATAGTTTATTTACATACACGGCATGCAAAGTAAGGATCCAAAAGTTATAGTGTCAACTGGGTGGGTTCCCGTCCTTCATTCGAAAATAGAAACATTGTTACCGTTAGGATTGTCTTTCGAACACGGATTTGTCTAAAACACCTAGTACTGATAGGATGGAGTCTTACTTGATAACGTGTTAGTAGAACATAAAGTTCCAGTATACTTTATTTATTTAATTGTTTTCGAAATTGTCACGGAGCAACGTTCTTGTCCGTCAATACTTCATATATTCAGGAACTTTCGACAGAGACATATTCATCCCGAAGGTCTAAGGAAAGAATCGTCAATAAATGATTAATTCACCTGTTTAACTTCGGATCAATAATCTTTTTTGTTACTTATTGGCTCTATCTATAAGATTATCTTCTCGAATACTCTTATACGATAAATAATTTCTTTACCTACTTTTGCATGATCCTTAAAAAATTAATGGTAATTAGGCAAACTGAAATGTAAATTTTAACTTTTTGGAATGGTGGTTGATAATTTGAGATAACTTAAAAGTTCTTGATCGCATAATAGAATGTCCGTTCAATCCGTTGACTGTGAAAAAATTAACTGCCAAAATATTTAGTAACTATTTAGATGGCGGGTATATATTAGATATTGCAAAAAACTATCATACGGCTCCTAATAACAAAGATAATAAATTACATAAAAATCGATCCTTGTTCGAATTGAGATGTTTCTATATATATTGTAATACTAATTAAAGAGGCCATTAATTGTTTGAATAATTGGATTGTTTAGCCGTACAAATTCTTAAAGACGACAATGACGGCAGACTCTTTGTCGACAGTCTTTGTTGCGAGCTGCTAGGACTGGCTGAATTCAGTGTGGCGGATATTATGGTCGAGAGAGGGAGCAAAATTTAAGAGTACGAACAGCGTGGCCCAAGCTTAAAAATTCAACTGAGAGACTTATATGTTTTAAAAATCCAAGTAAAAAGGTCTGGACGGAGAGACCGCAAAGCTGAACCAAAAATTTAGCGCCACGTTCAGATACACACGAGTACCAAAATAACATTTTTCCGCATAAAGGCATTGAGAAATAATACGTCCGACTGTTGACCGGAGGTGCGGCTGATCGAGTTCCCTTAGGAATAATACAAGAACTACAACCGTGTGTTTTGACCATGATGTGCATAATCAATTATTCATGGCCTTTTTAATGAATTGCGTCCCGAAGCTCCGAAAACTAAGTCTGGTACCAGGAGGACATTTGTAAGTACAAACCAAACTAATTAAATTCTGTAAACGGTAATTAAGGGTATTAGTCAAAATTTCGTTCTTTTAATTTTTAGTTAGATTTCGTATTCCGTTCGTTTCCATTTGGTTGAATTGTTAATTATTTAATTTATAATTTTTGATTGTTCTTACTTATCAAACCCAGTTAAAGACCCTGAGAAGAAGAGTTATTAATTTGATTGTCTGTGAAATATAAAAGATTATATTTTACTTTGAATGCCACCAATTATAAATAAAAAATATTTGTTTGCTAATTTTGAAATTATTGAATTCGGCGTGTCAAGCTAGGGCAAATCATTTGTAAAAAAACTAAATGAACACCTTTTAAATTAATCTTTGGTAAATTAAAAGCTTTCTTTTAATCTTAATCATTGTTAATTATTTTTTTGTTAATTAGCTAGTTTTAATCATTACAATATATACATATTATTGACGAAACCAAGCAATATATATATATATATATTATTGACGAAACCAAGCAATATATATATATATATATATATATATATATATGTATGTATGTATTATTGACGAAACCAAGCAGCTCACGATCAATTTAGAGATTTCAAAAAAACATTTAGAGGTAAAGTTCGAGAAATTATTAATTGTTTATATATATATATATATATATATATATATATGCCCGAGTCCTGCAGAAGAAGAACAAATGAAAACGAATAATCGACTACTAAACACACACGAAAAAATTGTTTGAAACATTCAAACACAATCAAAGGTTTTAAACGGCCTCCACATTTCTGTGGAGATGTCGGCTGTCAAATTAATATTGATAAGAACCGTCGAACCACTCTGTATAGCAACGCCGAAAATTTTCTTTGCAATGGGTCCGATCATCTCTTATTAAAAACTAACCAAATCAGTCAAAGTGAGAGCTGCAGGCAAACCTGAAATAGGATTTTCAAAGCGATGATCGTTTGAGAAATTCATGCAACGTAAATATATACTCAAATCACTCGAGTCTAGGTATGTACGGATAAAAGTACTGTAATGTTATTTACATCAATTAATTAGATGATATTTCCATAGTTACTTGTTCTTTTACTTGTACATGCAAGACAAATTTTATTGACCTTCTGTGATGTTGGGATCAACGTCACTGCCACGCGTCATATAGGTCCAGGGATCGAATCCCAGCGAGGCCGTGGATGTTGTGTGCGTGTTTACGTACCTACACTCCTTAGTTCCCCAACAAATAAATGCAACATAGTACAAATTGGCTATTGACCTTAGCATTTGAAGCGACTATAAATATTTTTTTTAAAAAAATTTTAAGCTAATAAAAAATATAGTATTTCTTACATTTATATAAATACGGTTGATCATCGAAGAAGAAATTATAATGTGTGTTTTTATCTTGTACTCACATCTCTCCAATATGGCCCACATATAGATACCACTGTCGCGAAATAACGGTGTAATTGTAAATGTTATGATTCCTTCAGTAATTTTCAGTACACTTCCTTTGTAAACCTTTTCCAGAGATCTTAAAAGTAGTTCCAAGTCGGTACTGTAACGTTAAATATCAGCTTTATATTGAAATTTTACCTTATCAAACGTTTCTTCAATCGCGTTGGTACTTAAACTTAACACAGTTTCTATTTCAAAATAAAACATTTGGAAAAATGCTTCAAAGATTTCTTTTCATATGACGTTGGCACAGTGCTTATTATTGTGAAACTCTAATACAATCGCAAAGGTCCTATCAATTTACGTAAGCAGAAACAGGAAACGTGGGACGTACATTGGAATAAATCTGGCACAGATTTTCGTGACGAAGCAGATATTCTAAGAATGTCGTTCGTTCTGATTCATATGAAATGCTGCCCATCCTCGTGTCCCACTGATGAGTGGTTGGCGCGTAAATACAGCACAGTGTTTAACAGAATGACACCATAAAATTTCACGCTAAAGTTATTCGACGTCGCTAAAACATATTTCTTTTACTTCGAAGCCCTTTCATGTGAATTTTAGTCGTAAAATTTATATTTACCGTCTTTAAAGAATGTGATTCTCTTTTCGTAGCGATGCGTAAAAGGTTTTCCTATTGTGAGTCACAGACTCTGAGTTTTACATCAAAGGTTTCTATCAAAAATATGATTTTTAAACTTAATTGGAAAAATATGTTTCATGTTGAATATTTTGTAGCAAACCGTCGATCTTTTTGACTGAAATTTCAATGTGTATAAAACATAAAATAAGACGACACGTTTCTGAAACATTACTTTTAATACACAATGCAATTTTCAATCAAATAAAATGAAATTTTTAAAAAGTGATAGTGCATTGAAATATAAAAAGAACAGACCCTCGAATTTTGTCATTTCCAGTATAAATAAATTGTGACGGAAGGTTTATTATCATTTTTCAAATCTACAAATATTAGCATGTACGAGTTTATTCGTAATTAAGTTAAGTGTTTAGAATTGGACATGGTAGGTCATCGAAATTTTCTAAAAACGTTACAATATTATGGTAAACGGGCAAGAGACTTACTTCTAGAGATATTAAAATCGAAATCAAAATGTTCGGTCCAAACTAAAGAAGGTCATATCCATTTATCTGAATTGTAATTAATTACACGCGAAGTTCCTCAGGAATCGGCTTGGGCTTTTATTTTTTGTTTCTCACTGATTGGTTTATTAGCCTATAGAAAATTATTTAAGAATACCAATTGTAAAAACATTCTAAATATTATACTATACTATACTATATATAGTAATGTTAAATCAACTTTTCCGTCGTAATTAGTTGTTTAATTGAATTTTTCTTAAGACTATCAATTAATTTTAAATGTATTATACAGTATTCTTAGATGTATTGCACAGGGAAACTGTTGTGCGAACTTAGTTGCTAGTACCTATTTGAAATTTCATGTAATAACGTATCCAATTAACTCAACCACGGACTAATAGAATTGATAATTTTTAAATAATTCTAATATAATTTTTATAAATACTTATACTATAGATTGATGATATCTTTTGCATGAATTAATTCAGTTGTTTGCATCTATTTTTTTTCAGAATCAGAAGTTTGTTTTTAAAGATGTAAAGCAATCGGACAATTTAAAAATTAATTCACTTAATGTAAAGTGTATAAGAATTTATATTTGCTTCATAAGTTTTGATATCTTAGAAATAGAATAATAGTACGTCTATTAGTCACAAAATAGACAGTATTGATAGCAAAGTTCAGATTAGTATATCGATTTACATTATAACCATTATCAAAATAAAACTTGTTGAAACTCAAATGCTAAATTGACAATTACGAGAGAACAGATTAATTTAGGACAAGTTGTAGGTTGGTGTACTGATGATTTTTGATCATTTAGAAAAATGAAATGAAATATTTCGAAAATGGAGAATTAGTTTGTCAATTAAAATTATTATGATGATTTAAAAGATATTAAAATTAACAACGGAGAGGAAAAGACATCCCCAAAGGTAGCCCCTTCGTTTCTCTCCTACTAGGTTTTGCCTGCAAGAGAACATCCCTCGCAGGTTACCTGCGAGAGAATTCTCTCGCAGGCCCAGTTTTGAGAAAATATATAAATTTATATTCTTGAAGAGAGAAAGTATTATAAATATGATTCCATCATTTTTATAGTATTGAATTATGATTCCAAAAGAAATTATTCGAATTGCAACTATTATTCAATGTAAATAAATGATTAGTAATTTTAAATTCATAATTGAATTAAAATTTATTAACTATTTTGGAAACATTAAAATCAAAATTCAAATCAATATAAAATTTAAAAAACAAAACTTATTTAATTAATAAATCAGCAAGTAAATATAATTGAAAACTTGTTATAAATAAAGAATGTTCCATGTTTTTATTTATCCTGGTTCGTGATCAAATATGAAATATATATATATATATATACATTAAAACGAGTAACACTCTTTATCTTCTTATAAGTAATTCCTTACTATCTTACTATGAAGAACATATGGAACACTTACCAGGGTGCATGATGCAACAACCGTGGTTTTAGGGTGAAATAAATGCGCATTCCTAGTATGTTGATCAATATTGACCATAATATTCATTGTTGGTCGACGTACACTCAATATTGCATTTTATACCAACCTAAAATGTCTGCGAATTCACGAGATCAACCACTAAATGAAATTCCAACAACGGTAATATCGTATTAATTATCTTTCTCTCTCTCTCTCTCTCTCTCTCTCTATATATATATATATATATATATATATATATATGTATATATATATAATATTACCAAGTAACATTCTACCAGAAGTTCATTATTAAGTACGACGGTACTCAATTAACTTATTTCGTGTGTTTCTAAGAAACATTATTTCACAACATAATGAGACAAAATTAAACTTGTATTATAAGGAATGTATCCCAAAACATATCTCTGCGGTTATTAATATACGAAACATTAAACGGCCAATAAGAGCGAAAAGAAAGCTCTAGACCTAAATATAGTCCAGATATTACTTCCAGAGAAAATATATTTGGAACGATGATTGCACTGTTCTGTCGCAGACTCGTGTGACTAGTTAAGATTATCTTCCTGGCGATCTTCCGAGGACTACGGCATTAGTAGACGTTCATTTCCACTGATTCACCAGTCATTTAATACACGCAAAATGTTGTTTGAAATGTTGGACGAAGAATGGTGCGGATCAATAGTTATTCATTAGCACGCAAACAATGACTGTTTTCCTCTGAGGTAGATGCACGAAACAGTTCGTGATGGTCAGGTAGCTCATGAGTTATTAATACCTTTGCAAATATTTCTGAATCATGGTTTCCTTATTGCATTCACTTCCATTACAACGCTTTTACTGTCTGATCTCTACTATGAACTATGAACAAATCCATAAATGGCCGATTACATTATGGTTGCTATTGACGGAAACAATGTTAAAAAATCCGGCAGGATCATGCAGAAGGCTCTAAATAATGTATAAGCTTGGTTCGGTTACATCGGTTTCAGAATAGTCACAGATAAAACCAAACTGACATTATTTACTAACAAAAGAAAAATTCCCCCGTCCACCGCGGCTGGTTATATATAAAAATCCCATTAAGTACTATAAGTCGCAGGAAATCCTATGCTTCATATGGGATAATAAATTATCTTTCAAAGATCACATAGTCCTGCCTTTGTGATAAAGCTCAGGTTGTTCATCCTCATCTCTATTCCTGCAAAAAGTTGGGAAGTTAAGATTACCTATACTTCTTTAATCAGATCTAAATTTGATTATGCCGCGATTATACTGAACTCTGCTTCGAAAATAGTATTGAATAAACTTTCCATCCTGTAAATTCAGCGTTAAGGATTAATGCAGGATGCCTCAGATCTACACCTGCGATTCGAGTCAGGATCGATGCTAATTAAATGTCACTCGAAACCAGAAAAGAAATTCAACTGATAAAATTTGCACTAAAAACCAGAGCGAATGAACAGCCGTCGATAAAATCCACAACTAGAATTTCAACTGAACGGAACTATCACACCTCCCAGTTACGAACAACTATCCCAACAAATTCAAAAAGATACACCATGATCAATCTATTGCATTCACAAATCGTCCCCACTGAATGTCCCCGGAGCTCAATATTAATACCAGAAAGAAAATATTGAGAAATAAACCACTCTCGATTAATGATTGGAACATGAAAATTCACAAGTTACTATCCTCGAAAAATGCACACAAAGTAACCTCAACTTCAGTATGAAATAACAAGAATCAAGCCTCTGAATATAATAATACAGCTTATATTTTAACAGCGGAATTATACGTCATCGGTTTGGTCACAGAGATGTGTTTCCAACCTGGATAATGGCAACTTCCCAATACTTACAGAAGACTCCCTAAAGGCTTTTGATGTTGTATTCACACCGCCCACCCCCCTTCCTCACTCAAGACGCCCTTACAATAATATTTACATAAACATCTCGGCAGCCAATCTCAGAAACACAACCGTTCATCTTATATGGATCCCGGACCGTAACGGAATCCGGTAGACCGAATTGGCTGACAAACTTGGCCAACAAACTTCCAGACTGAATGACAACTGTGTAGTCGACCATATTCCAGCATAGTAAGACTTATTCTCAGCCAACAACTAGTTACTTAGTATTCATATCACGGACATGATGAACGATCCAGCAGCGAAGAATTACAGGAATCTGCCAGTAGGAGAGAAACTAAGCTCACTTAAGACGGTTTAGAGAAGAACACAAGTGGTTACTTCTAGAATAAGACTCAAACCTGTTTAACTCATAACTATCTATTCAGCACCCCGAAACCAAAATGTCTACTCTGCAGAGCTCACCTCACGACGAACCACATCCTTCAGCATTGCCCTTCATACACAGTCTCACGCAACAAATTCCTCATCTACGGCGAGTTACTTACCTCCTACCAGAAATTGAACACTTTTATCAAGTTCCTGTCAGACACAAATCTACTGAACCTAGTTTAATTACTTCTTAACCTATTGTACAGTCGCTAATGAGTATTATGTCAAAGAGACTATAAACATAAATAAAAAATTCACACACCTCGAAACGGGGAATTAATTATGATGATCATTAATTTTTTAACTCATTTGTTGACCAATTAAACGGAATTTATATATCACCTGCAGATTGCATATGAACCATTTTAATTGCGAACACGTGCTAAAAATAGATTCTGTTTAATTTTAATGCTGATCGTATAAATGTATATTCAAAAATCCATTTTTATTTATGAGAAATCAAATGAATGAAAAAGGCTTTCAAAAAATAATATTCCTAAAAAATCAGGTTAACTTACTTCAAAGTTCATTGTTAATTTTTTTTATTAAGTGTCCGTAATATATATTAAGAATCAAATTTTGTTTTCGTGACTGCTATAGGCAAATAATTTAGATTTTATTCTCTTTGATTCATCTTGAGGAGTAAAAGAGAAATCAACATTTTTTAAAAATTACCCTGCCATATGTAAACAATTGTACGAAGTTAGGATATATACTATACACGCGTAGACAATGGTTCAAGGTCTCCGATCGATAGGCAAACAGACGTCTATGTCTCTCAGCATCGCTCATACCAGATAAAAATCGAATAATAACTACGTAAAATACAGTTTTAGTAATTACTTTAGTCCATACAATCGATCATGTTATATTAATACTCATCTATCGTTGATGGATTTAGTTATAAACCGTCCATTATGTCTTTAAACGTGATTGAAAGTTTTGTGAGTACACAATTCCCAGTGCGCCTAATTTAATTGTGAGAGGAATATATATCTAATGTATCGTACTAAATTTAATTTAATTTAATTTATATAATTGTCTAAAAGAAAATACTTCATTTGTAAGTTATCTCCTCACATAATTTGCAATCTCGACGGTAGTAAGAGGATCAAATTTTGAAACAAGACATTCGTCTATTGTTAGATAAAAAAAATTGAGATTAGTAAACTTCCATGCATTTTACTGAAGGTAGAACTCAAATTTCCGTTAATTTATTTGGAATGGATATCAATTTTTGCAATAGATACAAGAAAAAAGGAATTTAAATAACATGTGTTCCATATTACACAATAATAGCATCATTTGTCTTTATTACAAAATATATTGATGCAACATTATTCATTACTTAATAAAAATTCTTCTTTTATTTTCGAAATAATGCCGCTAATATAAAGAACAATCCATTACATTCGGTTAAATTCTTTATTCTTGTCTGAGTTATTGAACGTGGAAACTGCAAGATTCCTTTACAATGTTGCATAATATCATACTTTAAGTTTTGTAATTTAGTTCCGATCAGCCTTCACAGCTTTATTTTCTGATATTTTGCGATGTATGGTGATCAAAGATCTGAAGATATGTCTCTTATTATATATATAATAAGATACATATACTTATTGGTAAAATAGGAAAATATGTTCCTTCAGATCTTTGATATATATATATATTGTAGTAATTAGTAATTAATCCATTGTTATAATTGCAAAGTAAAGAACTCATTATTAGACTATATAAAGCATATACCGCGACACAGGGCGGCGAGTCAATAGAACCATTGTTGAGACGTACGCAGTACAAATTCTACGAGACGAAGAAACACAGTCAGCGAGGAGGAGCGAAACGAAAAGGTTCCAAGTTAAAATTGAACAAAAAGTTTTTCAGTCTGTAATTCATCGAATAAGGTTACAGGAAAGTTTCTCAATAAGTAAAGTTACAAGGAGTAACCTAACAATTTCCTGCCGCAGTAAAAAAAACTCAATAAGTAAAAAGAGACCGTCACCGATGTTCATCGAGAGGAAGTTGTTAACAATCCATCTAACCCATTAATCCGGAAGGAGTTGCAGTTTCCAGTTTCCAGAAGAGAGACCCAAAAGTTTCGACAAGTGTTTTGTAACCAACTTAAATTCAGTGATATCCCCAAAAACGTGTGCACAGAAAACCCCAAAATTGAGACCTGGTCGGCCGTAAGTAAAAGAACTCTAAATTATTTGTAAACCATTTCATTAAGATACGTCAGATCGTTCTTCAATTATTTTCTTTTCTTTAATTATTTCTTTTCTTTAATTGTTTTGTTAGATAATTTAAATTCAAGTCACCCATTTATCAAACCCAGTAATGACCCTGGAGATTTTAAATATTATTGTGTAATTATTTTATATTATATTATTTGTTAATAAATTTTGTTTAATTCTTCACATAGTTATTTTTATTCAGCCACAGCCATCATCAGTCATTTTAAATTATTACAATATATATATATTATAGAACCTCTCGTTACTACTTTGCCAGCGTAACTCAGTCCAAATTGTAAATTATCCGCCAATTAATTGGTCGCCAGGTATCTTTTGGAGACAAATTGAAGATAAATATCCAAACAACTTTAATATCAAATAATGACACGAAACTCATATTTTCAGGCGGGGTTTAACATTTTTTTTGTTTTGTATTATTTCTATGTTCTATGAAGTCTCCTTCTTCTGTCGCAGTGAGAACAAGCAATTTTAGACTAAAGCATCGCACTCGCTATCGAATCCATCTACAGACAGCTCTATTTATCTGCTGAAATACAATACCAAGCGTTTTCCGCGAACATCGTCATAGAAGTGCCTTCGACGTTACAATAACCATGCAACGTGTCACTCAATTGAACACGACCAGTAATCATGCCACAATATATATCTATATTGTAATTAATACCTATCGTATATTTAAAAAATTGTATATTTAAGTTTTATTGTATAATTTATAACATTGTAACAGTGTGTGATCAAGAATTGTTTGGCCTCGGTTACGGAAATCGGTCGGTGTTGATATTTATTGTATTCTTGTGACGCAAAACGCTAATTGCATACATAATTTTAGTCGGTCATTTTTATTGGACTAATTTTGAATACATCAGAAATAATGGACTTAATGATACATATCTATATATTTATGTGTGTGATTTATTTGAGTCATTTCAGGGTAAAGTAAAATGCATAATGAGATTTTATTAGGTCAGTTCTTAAAAAGTTACTTTAACTATTAATTTGTCTATGTGAATACATTTTTCTCATATTATTAAACATTACTACACATTGCTATATATTATTATTAAACATTTGGTAAATAGGTTATTTTATAATATTAGGAAACATTACAAAAATTGTTTCGATATCATATTTTCCTTAAATTTTGAATGTTCCGTTATTCTCTATCAGGAAGCTAATTTTAAAAACGTTAATCTCAGGAATGGTCCATATTCAACTCAACAAATTTTCTTTAAATAGAAAAAAAGACACGAAAAAACTTAACTACTACATCTTATGGTTTATTAAATAATATTTGTTAGTTTATATCTTGTGTTTATATTATTTGTAATGTTATTACATTCAGTCATATTATTTCAGTCTGGCTTTTTAGTATTGAAAAATTATATTGTTCAAAACTATTTACTGTTATTGTCTGTTATACTGGTCGTTAATTACTGGTGAGAATTTGTTTTTACATACGTTAATTGTATTTTGTCTTTCATTTTTATATTCGTGTTTTAACGTTGAAGTCTTGAAAAATTGAACGGCGTCAATAAACTACTTAATTTATTCGTAAATTAGTATTAAACTTTTAATTTTAATTTCAAAGAAATCACACTATTCCAAATGTGTATACCAAAGTAGCTGAAGTTGTTTTATATGTGTTGAATCAATTTACTTGTTTTCTCAATTTGTTAACTTCAACAGTTAAGAAGTCCCTTCTGGCGTGGTTGCGCCCTAACGGACGGGCTAACTTCTCTTGGGATTGTGCCAATTGGAAGCTTCGCTAGGAACCAGTAATCTCCTAAGACGAATCAATTTAGTATTGTTATTCCCGTTTCCAGTTTACTCAATCTTCTGCTGTCAGCCAACTATTTAACCTATATTTATATTTTTGTGTAATCATAACATACTCAACGATTTATTTAATACTTGGCCTTTCCTTGCTACATCAGATGTTTACTTAAAATCACATTATTATGAAATTCGTTATATTTTCAACAGAATAGATACCCTCACAATGAATCACATATTTATGTATCTACGTATTTAATGAACTAAAAATTCCAAGTATGGCATAAATGGGACAGAGTGGTAGTATTAATTTATAAACGCATCCAAAATTTATTTACTCTCTATAATGTTTAAATTTAGAATGTGCACCGTGGGAAATTATAAATTGACGTCTCTGAATAAAATCTTGGTTTTGATCATTGAAAAATAAAACTGAAAGATCCAAGGTTAAATTAATTTTGATGAGTTGAGGAATATTGTATGAAAATTAAAACGGTCTTTTTCATTTTCTAAATAAAACAGCTGATATATTCTCAAAAAGAAGAAGATTATGTTTTATTCATTCTCAGATTTAGCATCGGCAGCCGTTAAATTAAGCAGCGTTGTATGTGTTTTTATAATATTTAGTCAGTTTCCGAGGTCATATATTTTTCTTACATTATTACGTTGTTTACATTATACGTCTACGGTATGAAGCTGCAAGGCATACATTTCCGTTTAATTAAATATTTAAATTATATTACATTATTCGGGAGCAAATTACACGAGGAAAAAAATAAATATTGTTAAATATATCATAAAGTTCAGATATTTTTTCGTTTATTTGTTCTAGTAGAAACGCTTTGATCACAGTCTATACATATAAGAAAGCAAAATAATATGAAACACTTCAATATTGTCTTAAATTTATAAATTATTGCAAGTATTTAAATTTTAACAATTGTAATATTCTGGCTTTAATTAAATGTTTGAAACATCATTTTAGTCAAAAAAAATTATTATCATTCAAACTTTAATAAAATTCTTAACAGCAATAACGCTTAGTCATTTCGGCCGCGACGTGTGGGCAAACGCACGTTAGAAATTTGTTCATCTAAATTTTCTAATAATAAACTATACGTTCGACTATATAAATTACAGTTATACATAATATAATATAATTTATACACCTGAAGAGGTCCCAATCAGAATATTATGTTTTAAATAAGATAATAAATTTTTCTGACCAATTTGGATGTTTTTATATTTATTTAATTTTTAATAGTATTTATATTTTGTTAATCAAAATTTTAGGGGCTCAAATCGTACATAAATAATGCTCCAGTACGTTTAAGTACGAATATAATATATATTTACTATTTAGTAGTTCAAGAATTATTAAGCCTTTCAATTGTGCTATATTACGATGCAACTCCTACAATTTAAATTATAAATATCTACATTTAAATTGGCTGCATTAAAATACATGTTAGGAAATTGCATTACAATCTGGTTTTAATTTGATTGTCAAATTCACATAATACACAAAGATTGATATAAAAGTATACAAAATAAATTGTGAATACACATCTTCAACTGACATGCCTAAAATCAAAATTGTGACTCTTTTGTCAGGAGAATAATTAAACAAATGTCCAAATCAAGTACAGTTGATTGTATAACTTTTCCCCATGCTAACTGGAAATTGAATAAATTCGTTTGCCTAAGTTTAATTACACGTTCATGTCAGGTCTCTAGAGAATTAGCGCATGATAAAAAAATATTTGGAAAATTAAATAAAATTTTTAAGGATCGACAGCTTTCCTCGCCTGGAAGGTGACGACAGAGTTTGTGGTCGTCGAAACGTCGCGGTTTAATCATTCTGTGACTCGTGTAGAAACCCGATAATTATTTCTTCAAATAAAACATTTTTTCATAATATTATTTCATACCGTACAAAGAAAAACTTGTTTTGAATGTTAGAAATCTAGATAATACTGAGAAATGCTAATAAATAATATATCAATATGAAATAGTGAAGAAATTTATTTAATGGTCAAAAAAAAATTGTATGTCTTTGGAACTTAGTAATACCCCCGATTCTTTGTTTCGTGGGAAATGTCCTTACTGTGAATTATATCGCCTAAGCACTTTCAAGCGCCTAAATTCATTAAGTATAGAACAGTGACGCAAATAATTGAGTTTATGAGAGTGAGTGCTTTCTCCTGCAAGAACGCCATCCCATAGTGACAGCCATAGAGGATATAGCTGCCAAAAATGGTTCCAACTAAAGAATAAAGAGTGAAGCAATAAATTTAGGCCTTCTATGAAGTCGCCTTACGTAGAGTAACAAACAGAAAGGATCTTATTAATGCATGTCAATCGATAAACGTATACTTCAGCTCAAATAGAAAGAGCGTGTGAACCGCTTTATATAAATTCATTATGAACACAACGACAAGGATATATTTTGTATTCCGTTATCATGACGTTCATTACTTGTGCATTCGTAATAAAATTTGATTCATAGTGATCGAATGAATACATCAATATCAGCGTCGTAGGAAAATTATTACAAAATATAAATTCATTAAACGAAATGAATACGCATTCCCGAACTACCTCAAAATTTGGGTTCTATTAATGACAATGTTTACAACACGTAAACTCACATGAATATTTTACGTTTTAACAATGTGTTTGTTGCTCAATATTTGTCGAAAATTAAATACTTAAAATAAACATATTCTGCTTCCATTTTTTAAAATTCCATAATGTATTCTGTGAACCTACTGAATGTGAAATTTAGAATCCAGGCAAATTACATTCATGAGCTTTACGCAATCAACATTTAATGTTTCAAATTTAATTTAGTCTAATTCTGAACATATTAATGCAACAGTACAAAAATAACTATATCTTAGAATTTATATGTGTTAATTTGAAGTAAAATTTTAAAAAATACTTATGAAAGTTCTGTAAATAAAACCTGAATACTAACCTTGACTATTCACAGAATAACTGTAATTTCAGTTTAAATTAGTGTTAAGAATATTCCAATTAGCTTCATTCAATTTTTATAAGATTATCTTATGTTAATTAATTAATGGTCATTATAATCTAATATAATGTAATATGTCTGGATAATTGAGAACTATATTTATATCTCAAACCGCGTTGACAACTTGCACTAAAATATCCCTAGACGGAAGGATTGTTCAAAAATTTTAACTTGTCCAGAATAAAATGAAGTATTTATTTATTTACTACACAAGAATCTTGACTCTTAATAATTAGAAGCATCAATTTAAAACGTAAATTTATGTGGAAACATTCTCTACTTATTATTTTTGTTGAAATTGTAAAATAAAACATCTGTGTTAAAGTATACTAATTATATGAATAAATAGCCAAATAACAGACAAGTTATAAGTTAAATACAAATTAAATAATAATTAGATGTAGCACGTATTTTTCTCTGTTATTTAGCTATTTATTTATATAATTATAAATCTTTCTTGTGTATTTGAGTGGGCTTTCTACGTATAGTTGACATGAAGTGTACATTTCTGATTCAACAATGTTTCCTCACAGACAAAAATTCCACTGAACGTGTCAGAAGCGGAATGTAGAAATTCGGAATTGATTTTACTACGCTGAGTTCATACCGAAAATCTAATATTTAATCAAAGAATTTAATTAATCGCTCATTTACATATTGATAAATACGTTCAATTTCAAATTGCGCGTTGACAAAATTTCACTCAATATTTTACATTATTTTTAATTTCATTTTCATAAAAATGATGAATAAAACATATTCTTTCAGTTTTAGCTTCAGTAGAGACCTTTTTCCATAAACAAATAGACAAAATAATTCACCTTAATATATTTCGGTAATGACACATCACACTTGGTTCAATTTCTTTCAATTTGAAAAAAAATATTTCCGCACCTATGTGTCTGCTTCTTAGTAACAATTAAAAATTTTGTTACGATAACAAAAGGTTGGTTGAGAGGTAAATTAGTAGAACTTCTCAAATTGTTGCGTTGGAGACTAGTAGGGATACATTATTTTTACAATCAAACTTAAAATTTCCAGTGTTTATATATCTAAAATAATTACAAGGGGAGGAGTGAATATTCGAATTTAATAATTGTGCGAAAATAGAATTACTCTTTCTAAACCTTGTAATGGTACAAGTTATTTTCATTTCCTATGCAATGAGAATGAAATCTGTTCACGGACTTAAGGTGTTTTGTGTGTTGCATCATGAAGGGGCGCTTAATAGTTGGAACGAATAGTGTACGTGGAATTAATCAGGAAACCTACAAAATAAGTCTACAGCAACTAATTTCAATATTTTAATCTTAAAAAATTAGTTTTGTAACATTCAGTATAATGATTTTGTAAATTTATTGACTATGCATAAGTCGAACAGAATTATTCAGTCTACCAATTAACTCTAATTTTCAAGTTATACAAGGGACTTGAAACATGTCATCAATGAATTTAAAACAGGCAGAATCGAAGTATGTTATTAAATTGATAACTTAAAATCAACTTGTCTAAATTATCACGGGTTGATTAATCGTTTCCATTTTTGCTATCAATCATAAAATGTGCTACATTTCATTTCATCATAAATAATTACCATCCCACTTATTCCTCACCCAAATTTCCGGCTTTCTTAAGTATGTAATCTACGAGTATTAACTTCAAATTTATCAATTTCCGTTATTGCCGATTTAACGCCGAATTTTACTATCTCTGTATCACTTTCAAAAACTATATCTATATTTAGTAGTCATTATCCATATATTTTCTTAGATTAAAATTTGACTATGTGATACCACCGAATTTTTTTTAAAATTCCTTAGAAGTATTTTCTTTAACTATTACTGCTTTAAATTATTATTTAATCTCATTTTTGAAATACAATTAATTTCATATTTACTATAAATAATGGTAAATTATTTATACATAAATAAAACTCCAAAACATAACATCAGACTAATTCTTTCATCTTATCGCAGAACACATAACTTGAAGCAATAACACGTTAGACTGGCATTTGGCAAGGTGTTTATCTAAATAGTTCAGCAATTACACAGCTGAACAGACGATGCATTGACAGTGCTGTAAATATCCCAGTCGTCGTCCTTCAAGGACGGATCAACTTGTCGCAGCTATTCCAGAAAACTCTGGACAGATAGCACAGAGTTATTTTCGAATATTTCCAAGGCAATTTCTCTATTTTGGATCTAAAAAGACACAAACAGGATGGTGTCGTTCGGAATTTTCTGTTGAACAAATATTCTGTTTTAAATGAAGACTATATTATTAAAACAACGCTATCATTAAAATACGCTGTACATTAAAATAAAAAAAATTCTCAGAAATATATTTCATATTTACAAAAAAACATATTGCATATAGTTCCCTATAAACATACGTAACGGAAATTTCATAACTTAAGAATAACATGGCAGACGGAGAAATGTTCAATTATCATTTATATATACTAGTCCCATATCGTAGTGGAACCATTAATTAGAAAAGTTGAATAAATTTTTATATTATCATAAATATTAATGGTTCAAAGTTTTTCAAAACTTACATTATCCGCATACCATCAAACAGAAAAGCATTCGGAAATAATTTTATTTTTCGATAAACATGTAAAATATTGTATTTAATGCAAACTTGTAAAAAACTTAAAATAAATGATCATATAACCAAGATGAAAACAAGCAAAAGATGTTTCGAACGTGTGTGAACCAAATTTTGCTCGTACAAGGTTTCCTCAGTTTATCAGTTTCTAACAAAATAAAAAAATATATTAAACAAATATTATTCACATATAACTTGTTTAACTGAATAAAAGCTTCGATCAAAATGTTCAACGGAGAATTTAAAAAAATATTTATAGTTCACGAGAAACTTATCTGATTATATTGGGTTATTTATTCAATATTTCATTCCTGACGTAATTGTATATAGTTATTTTGATACAAATTAGTAATAAAACAATCATGGTTTCATATTAAGATAATATGGGATACATATTTGGAACTTTTACTATATAAATAAGGTTTAATATTTCCCTAATCGCAAAGTTAACTATAAAATTATAAAAAATTAATTCTCTCTTTTATGCTTATATAAAATTGCAAGATCTACATCAGTTCTGACCAGATCACTAGACACTAAATAACAAGTCATCGGCCCTAGCGGCTGAAGTTCAAGCTATCTACATGGACATCGAACTCTGCATAAAAATCCCGGATAACAATAACCTGATTCTAACAGACTCATCTTAAGCAATCAAAGATATCATAACCCCCAAGAAGGAACGAAATATTGAACCTCATTAGGGACAATATCAGGAAGGTAAGGAATAGAAATAAAAACATCTGTCTAGTATGGATCCCTGTGCATCGAGGAATAGCTGGAAACCTCAGGGCCGACAAGTTGGCAAAAGTAACATCAAAATCCATACACAACAGAAAAAACGAATTTCAGTGCAACAACAAGGAAACGTGGAAGTTCTGTAAAGAAAAACTAGAAAACAGGTGGAACGAAAAAGGGAGAAGGAAGAACAACAGAATAATTCACAGTGAACTAGTACACTACAAAGACATAACAATCCCAAAACCATAAACTATGCTATCTAGGGTAAGAACCCTCCACTCAGTTTATACTCATGCGTTCCTATTTTCCAGATCTACCCAACCAAACTGTGAAGAATGCAGTCAACCACTAACTATTACCCATATACTATTTTATTGCAGCAGGTAAACGACATCAGAAGAAATACAATCGCAAAACACCACATCTCAGATCTCTGTAATTCAACGACAGCTGCCTTGGACATCATCAAATTGATCGAGGAAGCAGATCTAAACGAACAAATACAGAAACCCAATTTAAATAATGTTAAGAATATCTATGTATAAATAATAAAGCTATGTTAACTATTGTAAATAACATAGGGTCGCCAATGACCACGATGTCGACGCCACCGTTGTAAACCTCAATTTGAAAAATTGCAAGGTAGAAAAATCGTATGTAAGAATATAAAAAATTCTTATTTTGTACAATAGTCTGCAAGTAAATGAACGAAAATAAATTTATCGAAGAAGACTTTTTCGTATAAAAATGTTATTGAACAAATAACTCAATATAATTTTCATCTTTATTTACCTCTGAGCATTATAAAAGATTCTGTGTTAATGAAATATTAAATTTTATACATTTTCAACGTGTAATAATAAACTTAAAGTGGCCGTCCTCCAAAAGAAAATTAAAACATTGTTTCAGCTTTTGGTTCAAATATTTGTAAATAGTATTAATTGTACAAGACTTGGGTATATTTTTTCGTTCAACTTGTTACATTGTTCCAGTATCACCTTTTTAATTTATTTTTTTTGTCTCTTTCCATGGAATTATCTTCTCGTCCAATCTTGACAAAGATTTTGTTAGCGTACAAAATGTAAATTTTGCAGATTGAATTTTAACTAATTATTAACTTTTAAATTTCATATTATTTACCCGTTTTTATAAAACAGTTCAGTTGTTTTTATAAAAATCAAACAAAATCCTTGCCCAAGCAATTAACGTTCACCATTTTTTCTAAATATGGCGGACAGCATATTTATGTCGGTAAAAGTTTCTTACGACTCTATGTAACAAAGAAAGTAAGTTTCAACGAAATCATCAAACCGTTTTCTTGTTAAAAGCGAATAAAACGAGAGTTTTCGTGTGTCTGGTGTTTAGTCTCCAAGAAGTGGATGGTAGTTTTATATTATTTATTTATTTATTGAATAATGGAAAAAAGTTACATAGAAATCGGACCTATTTTTTTCTTGTGAAAAGCGAACGATGTCATCGTGAAAGTCAGAGAAGAATTAAGATTATGTCGGTGTCTGATCCCCTGATGCATGGAACGTGAAGATATTCTCTAACTTCTCTTGTACATACAAGGCTACGTTGCTCCGTTAAGCTGGCCGAGTGACGTTTTTGTTTGTGTATTATAAGGTACCACTCACAAAAAAAATTCTATAACGTGGAAACCTACTTATTTAGTTTCGTCTATCATTGATGCCGAAAGACTAAAATAGTTCTGAAATTCATTGCATCTAATCATTGCTTAGGCATTATCATCAAAATTGTCATTATAAAGTATAAGCCGTACAGCATTTGCCTTGAAAATTAAAGTAACTTAACCAACATTTGTTGCTATGCAGAACATAAACTTGTGAGCCTTTAATAGTTTCGTGTCAGGACTCAGTAGTTATATGATAACGAGAATTGATCGTCGAGTTCGCATTAAGTTCACCCGTTTAATGCACGCAAGTTACTTATGGTCTGGACCTTGACCTCCGGCATATATAACTCCTGAAGGAACTAAACGTACCAAACATCTAGCCATAAAAAGCTGAAAATCTCAACCTTTTCACTTTTCTTATGTAATGAAATTACCAAATGATAAAGTCACGAATCCCTAAAAAGCTATTTTTATGAGTCGGTGCTCGTATTTATGTGTATTTATGTAATTCTCAAATAAATTTATTACATTACTTATACATTTCTATGAGGGGTGGAATAGCAATAAAATTCTACGAAATATCCTATTTGTTCTGGGACAATGACATTCTACATAATACCTGATTAAGTTTTCTAAGCAAACCCGGTCAGAACTACGAGGAGTGTACTGGAGACATACAATTCTACTATAGAATTTATTTATTGCCATTGATAATATATTTGTAGGAAATAAAAACAATCAAATCTTAGAATGTCTGAATATATTCCGTCTTGCTTTAAATATTACACATAATCCGAATATATCAAATCGTTAATAAGACACGTAGGTAATTTCTTGAAATTTTAAAATGTAGTGTAAAACCTTCGATTTTCCACAAGAATTAAATTTTAATAATGCCGTATTAATGTAACAACAGAAGTTGCAAAAAAGAATAGATGTGAAAATAAAGTAAATGTATCGTAACTTACAGAGCACCCAGATAACTAACGACATACCTGAAAATAAAAATAAAATATAATATACTAACAGGTATGATAATAAATATTGTTTCGTCAATAAAAAGAGTAATTTTTTCATTACATAATATTTACTTCACACCTGTTTTTTATTAATAAGATAAATTAACGACTTTTACAACAGACACTTTGAAACACCTGTTATAATGGTCGTTAATTAATTTTTTCTCGTATGTATGAGACAACATGTTTCCAGAAATGAATTAAAGTGACTGTCATCTTTAATTATTTTCAACATATCTCACAATACGGGACAATATTAAGTGGATTAACACTAAATTAGGATAAAAAGCAACTTGAACACATATTTTACAACTGGAAGGTACATCAGACAAGTTGTGTTGGTAATTTTTATCGTTTAAGATTGTTCCTGGTACCAGTTATTTCTCTACTATGTCCAGTTCTATTTGTTTGTTTATTCAGAATAATAGCAAATTAAGTGACACACAATTACGAATAACACAAAATTTTACGTTATCAGCACTATAAATTAGCGAGTTTTGTTGATTTAGGATATAGGTAAATTTTCATATAAACGAAAGAGACACATTCTTTCATAGAAGTGCATGAAAGCAGAACACATTTTTTCGTTTAAATTCTATTAAAAGTAATGGCGTGAGTAAAAGTTTTAACTCTTTAGATAAAATTAATGTATTCAGTCTGAATTGAAAAAATTAAATAATCATGAAGCATGAGAAATAGATTACATAATCTAATGTCATAAAATTTTTCATTTATATTTATGATTGAGTTCTGACATTGAGATACGGTGTTTTTCTTTCAGAAAAATTCTTGAATTTCCTCTGAAACGCAGTAAAATGGCATCCATAAATACAAATTAACTCTACACAACAATTTATAATAACAGTTTTAACCTGATTTTGGTCGGCCTTTTATAGAGCGGGTTTGTATATTATAATAAGCGTCTCATTGGATTTTATTTTTATGAAACATTATTTCTATGAAATGTACCACGCTGTGTTCTGATATTCCACTACTTTTAATACTTTATGACAAAAAAGTGGTGAAAGACGTAATGAATTGTTCCCTGTCACTGAAAAGTGGCGCTTCGTGACCAAGTCAAAATACACAGCAGACATGACACATGTGCACATGCAATTTAGTAAAAGATATCAACACGTTTTTAAAGTCGAGGACTTTTGTACAATATTTCTCCATTTATGTTTTTAATTAATAAGAATAATTTAATTTCAAGTCTCAAATGGAGTATTTCTCAAGAAAAGGTCTTAAATCACCGTGTTAAAAATATATATTCAAAATGACCGCAGAACGGATAAACGCGTCAAAAAATTTACAGGAAAAATCCTCTTATGTTATTGGAATTCAATTTTTCTGGACCATTGATTTCGTATTGAATAATAATATACTTTAATTTAAACATTTCTTGCATGGTTCGAGTAGTAGTGTCTAATTAGTAATAAGTAATGTTGTCAATCGATCCGAACCTCAATGAATATTGAGGGAAATATTGTATAAAAACTGTCACAACCTGCTATATCGTAGGACTATTAACGATTTGCTAAAAATATAATGAATGCCTTTCAGCAAGCAATTTACCATACGTTTAAGTATTTGTAAATATGTGCACGCCATGTAACAAAACTGAGCGCCCCTTCTTGAATGGAATAAGTAATAGCCCTATTGCATTGTCCCTATGGAATTGTCGGTAATTATTGACCATGAAATAAAACAGCTCCACCAATTACAAGGCGTATAACGAGTACTGCACATTTTCGCACAGTTCCCAAAACAGAAAATATATTAGTCTTTTTAGTTCTCATATTAAATACCCACAAATACGAAACTGAACTTGAATAGAACTTTTTATCGAGAAAAACAACGATTTTTCAGTTTCTAAGTGAATAATTCATAAAAATCTAACAATTTTAAGTATTAACAAAATAACTACAGTTGAGAAATTTAAGGAAACGAGGAGGCAGACAAACGTTCGCAGGTTAAGTACTTACTGCAGACATTTTTTCGCTAAGTTTAATATAGTGAAACAGAAATATTTGTTGTATTTAAAAGGAAAGTGTGTCGTATCACTAACGGACAATATTATAGAGCATACTAATTGTTAAAACACACAAGGCTTCTAATGTAATTAAAGCCAAACCAAGACGTTTAATTAAACGTCTTTATGAAAAATAAAATAAATTATCTGAATTTTTATGTGAAATATCGTTAAAACTCTTGATATGTCAATGTAGTGCGTCATTAATTAAATTGTTGACATTGTTGCCTATATTAGTCACGTTGACCATTGGACACTGTAAGAAGGCATGACACTCAAAAATCCTAATCTAAATAAGTTATGCATTAAATAAATTTCAAACTGAAATTGCACTAACCTGTTCGATCTTTCGAAACTGTCGAAAGGGGATGGTTATGCAAATGAAATAAATTATTCGGAGGAAACTACAAAAAGATTATGAATATTAACGAAGGTTAACCGGCAGCTCTGCAAAAATAGAAGCGAGAACGGGAGCTTCAAAAATGAGTGCATGTTATCTACAAAATATAATTGCAAAAGACATCTAAGTGGCAAAACAGAAAGTGCAGTTCCAATATATTCCAAATACGAAGAATCCCTATTTGCGGTTAATTGTAAAGAATAAAATTACCGCGATACGCAATTTTCTTTATGTCTCAACACAAAAATGCTTAGAAATTGATACAAGAAAATATTGTAACGTAATTCAAATAGAAAGGAAATATCTCAATTTTTCAGTAAAGAATTAACACTCAATAAACGTTGCTGAAGTAATATAACTTATATGACATTAATAAATAAAAATGGCAATAATCCTTGAAATTTTATTTAATTGATAATACTGTCTTAAAACTAATTTAAAAGTAGCAGTGCCTAAAATTGGTTAAATTTTAAAAATATTGTGAAATAAAATATATTTTTAATTCATCATTTCGATCTGTTTAAATTATTTTTTCCCAAAGTATCATAAATATATACATACATAAATAGCAATTAGGCTTCTCTCAGTAGATATGACTCAAGGTTATATACTATGTGCTGCTGTGTTTTACAGAGTTATGTAGGTCAATGAGCAGTATTCATCAGTCGCTTCATTACCACAACTATCCCAACTCGCTTGGTTGGAAATATTGCTGGGAATTCCTAGAATAGAACTTGAACTACATGAAATAATAATTTTATATTTAGTTTTCCAATAAGTTAGGAGGCAAATAAGATATGATTTAAATTTAAGCTTTTAGGTTTTAAATCCTTACGTAAATTTTTGAATGTCACTTGGCTGTTTATAAATTAATTTCTTTATATATTTTTGTTTTATCCTTAAATAAAATAATATTTCCTGACTTTCACGCCCAACTATTTCAATACGCTCTTTAACTTCAAGTTAGGAGAATTCTTTTTCAACCTTTTCTACAAATGAGGTTAATTTTTAAAAAAAAATTGACCTACATTACAGACTAAAAGTACTCAGAATAATTTTTAAACATAATTTTTATAGTTGCGACCTGTCTGTAGGTCTTTATCAAACACGAGATATAGAAACTGTAACAATTTAAAAATATATTTTCAGTCATATAGTCTATTCTAGTACAAAAATATTTCTAAAAAATAACATACCGACGTTAATTACATAACAGTGGTAAAATTTCCCATTTAATTCATAATGAAATTGTTTCAAACATATGAAACCAATTCATTAATTGCATTAATAAACTGAATTAATACAAACTACAGATGTTCACAACTAATTACACTCGCTATTGCACTACTTTGATTGAAGCGTATATTGAGCTCACATTGCCGCATTACGCTTTCAGATAACAAGTCATACAGTAATGGCGTCAACACCGTTACAAACAACATCTTTGTGAAAATTTAATGTTTATTGAAGTAAAACAATATTATTATACACGAAAATGACTGTTTAAATGCTTTGGCTTCAGTAACTTGTTTCAAGTTAGTAAGAAACTCGTTGGACTGCAATGCGGCGGCGTAGATGCTGCAGACGTAAATCAAGAAGTAGGTGTTGTACCTCTAATGGTAATTGAGTTACGTCTTTTACACGAGAGTGATTGAGACTAAGGCACATTACAATATAAAAAAATTTTGTACTACATATATACTGAAACTTTCTAAGAACTACTTAAAAAAGAAATATTATTAAGAACACAATAATTCTAAATTGTATGCAAAAATGCTAGAGTAAATTTTATTACAATACATTACAATCATTTTATTATCAGATAAATCAATATAAAACATATTTATGAAATTGTAATTCGTTTTAGGACTAATTCATTCTCTGACAGTTCACCAACAACGATATATTTAATGGTTGAAAAATGGTGAATATGTTTCTTCTTGCTTCTTAATGCATTACTCGCTTTGAAACCAGTACACATCACGTTTGTACATTATCGTCCCGCCCTATTTACAAAATTTCAAGCATTTTACTCTTTATCAGTACTCAATTAACGCATTCATTATTTTGCATAGAGTTCATTTCATACTTTTATGCAGTTTCACTATTGGACGTTTTTCGTAAATAAATTTAATCAATTATAAAAACGATTTTTGGGTGGCGCTTTTCCCATTATGTTAGCAGACATACTGTATATTTATTTGTAACGTTAAATTATTTTATATCTAGGTATAAAAGGTTTTTATAATGCAATAAATCATGCGTCAAATTTTACCGTCCTCTCAGAATAACAGAATAGTTATATTTTTTTCATATGGAATGTTGATTGCCAGTAAATAGTGTTCGTTTAAAATTAATAGTGCACTAAATAGAATCATTTTTTGGGGTAACAGGCTACATGAGGGTAATCCACATTGTGGCAACTCCACTTTCATAGCAGAGGAAGGGATTTGAAAGGGGGGATGCGGAAGGGTAGAGGAAGGTAGCCGAGGGTTAACTAGGGCCCCCGGGCTATGGTTTAAGGATCCTACCCGGCAATTCGCCTAAAAGTGATGCAGGGAAACCCCTAGAAAAACCTGCATCAGGTAGGTCGGGAATTTGGTACTTGTCCCACGCCCTTCCGATGACGGGAGAGGGGTTTCCTGAGGGGTCGCTACTTTCGCCTCGCCGTGCCTTGACCGGTTTAGGAGACAGCTGGCCGACTATTCCAATAGGAATAGCGGACAACTCTTTCCGTATGCCCAAGGTTTGCGATCCCGGAACATACACCTCCAAAAACAGGTCGAGGTGCCTTGGCATGTGAAAACGTTCAAAAAGCAGAGAGATGTGAAGGCATTCCCAAAGGTAGCCTACGCCAGAGCTCTCTGAGAAGGTTCACCTGCTAGAGAATTCTCTTATGTATACAGAATCATTTTTTAGGGCAATAGGCTACATGAGGGTAATCCTTTAATAGCTTAGGAAGGGATTTGAAATGGGGGATGCGGAAGGGTAGAGAAAGGTAGCCAAGGGTTAACTAGGGCTCCCGGGCTAAATTTTAAGGATCCTACTCGGAATTCGCCTAAAAGTAATGCAGGGAAAACCCTAGAAAAACCTGCATCAGGTAGTCGGGCATTGGGTAATTGTCCCACGCCCTTCCGATAGCGGGAGAGGAGTTTGCTATGGGGACGCAGCATTCCCTTCTCCGTGCCTCGACCAGTTTACGAGGCAGCTGGCCGACTATTCCCATGGAAGGCTTTCATATCGCAGTTATAATTCGCATTTGGAGTTCTCACTGAGAGTTTTCCCTTCATTCTAATAAAACAATTTCTTATAATCCCTCGATACATTGGTATGAAAAAACAATATTTTCCCGGTGTAAATTTAGAATATAGCATTCTGGGGTTTCTAACCAGTTTAAATATTTATTTATGTGCAAAATTTCTGTGGCGTGCTCTGCTATCGTCGTCAGTTGGACTTGGGTTACAATTAAATTAGTTAAAGATTTCAATAATACCTGAAAAAGCCGATGATCTGTAGATTACATACGTTGATTAATACGTATGTGGCTACTGTGTTTAGTGAGTTCAGATCAGCGTGCCAGCCAGTTCCATCGCTGATAATCTGCAGTCGCTCAATACGCTCTAATTATTGAATACACCGAACATTTTCAATAGACGGTAATTCTCGATTACATAACTAGCTGAATTGACAGTACTTCCAGAATAAGTCTAAATTGGATTATAAACCAATATTATGAACAGACCCAACAGGTTGCAGCGAATCCAATCATAGGTATCTGTATTGAAGTGTCTCCACATAATAAAGTGAGATGTTACAAATTCTGGTCCATCCGTGCATGTAACTCGGCTACTGATACGACCACATGCCACACTCGTAACAATAAATCACCGACGAGACTTGTTAAACCTCTGTTTAAACTGTCCAATCAACTACTCGACAGCAGTCACTTACGTACACAGGTTTCAGCTAAGCCCAAAGAGAAAACTTTATTTGATGAAACTTTGTGCATGTGGCATAGAGTGCAGTCTTCCAATTTGGCTTCAGGACCATGAGTACATCATCCCACGGCTACGTCTACAACAACGTGTCACATCAACCAATCAGCGACGAGACTGGCTAAAACGCTGATCTTAACTGACCAATATAAGACAAAACAGCAGCCTCATACGTATTTATCAACGTGTTTGTATCTACAGCTCTTCGCTTTTTTAAGGCATTGATTTAAATTTGAAAGTGCAAATAACTGGCACCGAAATCCACCTGCCGCCGGTGGCAGAGCACGTCATCGAAACGTTTTGTGTCAATAACTATTTAACTTGGTCAGAAACCCGAGAATACTTTAGTCATTCTTTGAATCTATTTACAATAACTACACAGGATGAGTATCTGTGGAGTATTATTCAGTTAAATTTAGAAATACAAGGAAATTCCATTTAGTGTGTATCACATGGTTTCATTAGTTAGCGTTTGCATAGATTTTATTTCTAATACCATCAGTTCTAATTAAATACATCTTGAAATTGAATAACCCAAACAAATACTAAATTAAAAGAAAACATATAAAGTGGAAATATAGGAAACATTTATTTTAAGACCATTACAGTTTTAATAATAAAATAATCAGTCGCTACCTCTAGTTTCAATGTAACAGACATTTCTTGTCCTAACTGTTTATAATATACTCAATTGTATAAACTTTGGAGGATGCTTTAATTTACGTCAATGTGTTAGAACACAGCCAGTATTTTGAAGTATTATTTATTTTTAATTTTTTTTAATAAAACTTTTTAATTCTACTTTATGATATTTAGTGATAATTTACGTATGAAAATTTCAGTAATAGTGCAGTTTCGTTTGCTGTCAAGTATGGAAAAGGCTCTGCGGACGACCAGATCAATAGAGTTGGCCTTCACAGCACAAATTCCTGACACGTAACCTGAATTACGTACACATCTTACCACCTCTTACCACTGGTGAGAAATTAGTACAATTTATATTCTAATCATTTTTCATTGAGAAGAAATTTAAAGGTTCTCGCAACGAGTCAACGCAAGGTACCACACGAAACTTTGTAAAACGCAGACCTTTTAATATAATTATGTAATTGTATGCCAACGTATCCATAGAAACACTTGTACATTCAAAGGGAGTAAAGGTGAATATGTTTGACCTGACATTATTAACATGAAGCAGTTGATATACTATCTATATGAATCTGTGAACATGTATAACATGATAAAACAGTTACCAAAGTCCAAAGTTCGACATCTGGCTTTTCAAATACGTTATAATTTAATTACTTTTATTTACACTGTAATTATTCAAAAACGCAGAAATCCCTAATTTTATTTGTAATGCGTTTTTGGGTCATAGGCTTCTTTTTGACTGATATAATTTTCTGAATCAAACCATTATTTTTTTTAATTTACGAAAGCAGCTGAACTAAATCAATCGTAGTGGAGTCGCCGCAACATATATTTTTCTCAAGGAGCCTAGTTATTATATTTTAATAAATTTTAGTTCATTGTAAGTTATATTATATTATATTATAAATCATGGAGAGATCAAGCAAAAAAACGTTATCGAATGAACAGGCCGTATTTAACTTTAATTAATTAATTAAATTTCTGATGTGAGATCCAATAGTTCAAGGTATGTTTATTAAAGATTTGGAGAGTGAAGCCTAAATTGCAGGAAAATCAGACAGGACGAGATCTGCATTAATCTGTGACTTCCTATACGCATGTGGCTAGATACCAGCAATTTAAGTTAACGTTGTTGTTGAATGGTAAAGTTTTGTGGTTTTCACCGAAATATCCAAAACCAACCGTGATTTAATTTCAATATGGTTTACTTTCAATTTGCTTTTATTCTATTAATTTCTTTGCAAGAATTTCTAATTGTGTTAGTTTAAATAAATCTTAAAAATATATTCAATTTTCCTATTAAAAATTTTAATGTAGTTTTATTAACTATTCAAATTAAAGTAGATTTTTATTAATTCGTCATTACAATTTATGGGGACCCGAAGATTTGGGATTCGATGTAATTAATGATTATTGAAATTTGTAATTTCCTTAACTTTCAATAATTCTAAGAGTCAATTGCATAAATACTGTTTAACTCCGAAGTTCTATTCAACTTCTTCCATGTCTTCATACATTACGTTTCTTGAACGATCTAATTGACGGCGTGGTAATATACAGGGGTTTTTACAAATTTTGAGAGCAGGTAACTCATAAAAACAAGAAAAATGGTCATATAAACATGTTCTAAAGTCCTTAGTTCTTTCGTTATTGACCACACTGAGATATCAGATTATTATCGAATCTTGTAAATATCAAATCAGGAAATCGTAACATATTTTTCATAGCATCTGTTTGCGTCTACACACGTATCATGTCCCATGCGTTGTCGAAAGGTTACACATGCGTTCAAGAGACATTAATGAAGGTGTACTTATTATTATTTGCTGCACAAAATAATTATTTCAGACAGTCCCACAGATAATAATCCAACGAGCTGAGGTCGCGAAAACGTGCAGACCGTGAGCATACTTATTCATCTACCGGTGCACCTGATTTCTAAATATTTGTTAAAAATCACAACCAATTGGATTTAAACGATGATATCTAATAAGGTCTTTTACGCACCTTATATCTAACGCTGTGTAATATTAGTACAACACGTCTATATTCTACAGTCCAAAATAATTCATTTAAATTTTCACAGTTTTTATTCTTAAATATATATTCTTGTAGAATGCATTCATAAACGTGTCATATGGTAATATAATTAAAATAATTTTGTCGTGATTTAGGGACCTGACCACAAAAAACTTACGTTCTCAAGCCATCATTTCCATATATGATTTATTTATTTTATACACAGCGGATAAATATTACGTAAATAGCCTAAAATCAAATCAGATTGAAGATTTTAAAGATTATAGAATTTAGATTTATTAGGGTACAATAAGAAGCATCCATGATGAAAAATTTGAATTTATTTTGAGCAAGTATCGCTGATTTGAATAATTATATATTTTATGTTATTTGAATATTCAATTAATTTAGTGTAAAAATATATTAACTTTTTGAATATTATCGGTTAGGTATTAGCGAAAATTAAGGACAGCCTTTAATACTAACAGTGGAACGAAATAGGCTTTTTTTCTGCGGCTAAATTCTTACTTTAGGTGAAACACACAATTTTAATTGACTTTTCTCAATGCCGCAAAGTGATAAATTATTTAATTCGTAAATTAATGAGAATCTTGAAACCTGCACGGGAGCAAGGTCACCGTGCGATGAACTAGCAAGCAAGCAGGGTGACATAGGATGGGGGCTGCTATGAGCAGTAAACCACCAGATACGGCTGTGAAAATATTTTAAATAATTTCATTAATCAAAATACATCAAGTAATTGCAAAAAAGAAATATAAAACGCATCTGAAAGTCTTAGTTGGATAATCGAGGGAGATAATACGACGTGAGACGAATGTGGATGGGATGAACTATTCTATCATGTTCGCTGCAAAGGAGTCCGGAGGTAGAACAATACGTTGTATTTTTCGAGTGCTACGGGTTGGAATCAGCTTCACTTTGCTGTTTCTGGAGCAGCATACTTCACATCGAGCCGAGAATGTCGCTGTTGACCTATTCTCGATCAACGTTCGCGCCAGTTCATTAATCAGTCTTCGAATAACTGATCCATGAACTGGTGTTTTACATACCGTGTGGAAGCTGTGGTGGAATATTCTCAATTTTGAGAACAATTCATCAAAACTGTAAACTACAAAATTCGAAATCATAATTTTTCTGATTAATCTCTATTGTTATATGATGTAATATTTGCAATTATCAACTTTTTAATTGGCAATTTTCAACCTACAATACCATGATGATAAGGTCTCGTAAATTTCAGTAGTAAATTTAACGTCGAAGAAATAGTAACATGTTGTGTAAATTGTAACTTTAATGGTGATATTAATATATATTCAGTCAAAATTCTGGCGCCTAACAATATTGAATAAAATTATGTTAATATAGGAAAGCCAAAAACAATAAACAGTTCTCAGCATCAAAGAAACAATTTAATTCCTTATTTCTACATCATAAAAAATAAAATAAAATAGAAGCTTTCGGTCAGCTGACCATATTCATCTGGAAAAGGTTTATAAAAAACAATAGTAATATTGGAGTTACAATCAAGTCTATACTAATAATATTATTGTATTTAAAACCACCAGTTCATGGATGTCATTCGAATGACTGATTCATGAACTCGTGTTCCGAAAGTTATAGACATATAAACGTATTTCATAAATAAATTTTTAGTTTTACGTTATGGTTTTCATTGCTTATAACAAAATTATTTGAAAATTACATGAAAATCGATAGATGAAATATTTCCAAAAAAGTTCATTGACTAACATAAATATTACTTTATTCCTGACATAAATTATAAAATAAATTATAAAAAAACGTTAATATTATCAACGTGACTGATAAATTATTTTAATTATATAGATGCGTTTAAACTTCAGCAAATAAAAACACCTATCATTACATAATGGTTTCTAAAATATTTTAACGCGTCTTTAAATGTCTGTAGCGCCGTAAATCATTTAAAATGTAGTCGAAGCATCAACAGAATATCACGCCTGCTTGTTCTGGTGCGTCAGAGGTGAATATAGACGCCAAAGAAAATAAAACCAGAAACCGCGTCATATAGTTCTTAGAAGCCTGGGAAGAAAAGGTCAGAGCATCTAAGCCAAAAATTATTTTGATGAAATTAATTTCTTAGAGACCTTTCTGACGAAAAAAAATAATTTAGCATGCGAGTAATGCAACGACTGTAAGCTTTTGTAGTTGTTTGCAGACGCTTTCCTCTTCAAATCATACAACCTGATGCTTGAGCGTAATACCGATCGCGTGCTCGAATAAATTGATTTCCTTTTGTACCGTTGTCAGGCTCGCCCGAAAACAGAATTTTCATTATTAAAACTGCGACATTGGTCTCTGCATGAGACGTGAATTTCTCTTGATCATCTACCACAATCCACAACCCAAATTATTAAATTGTTGATAAGTCGTACAGATAAACACCCATACTGACTTTCTCTCCTATTGTATATACAAATAATAGCAAAACTATTTACTCTTATGCCCATTAATAACCTGCCTGAAATTGTTCTCAGGTCTTGAATTAAAGATTATAACTAATCAGTCTCCCGAATAATTAGGGTAATCACGCAAGTAATAAGGCTAGGGTGGCATTAATTGAGACGATATAGTTGAATAGTTGAATTTATAATCCAACCTACACAAATTCAAAACTTGTAAAGGTATTTATTATGTTCCTTTTCCATGTTATTTAAAAGTCACTTCCGTTAAAGACCACGATGATCGAATGTACATTTAAGTGTTGTGACTTCAGTGAAGCATCTTCCCAATGAAAAATCGCTAAATTCTAATAATCTATTAATAAGAAATTTTTATTTTTATTATTGAGTACTAAAAGTTGTTTTTAGTCTTGCGTTTTTGTGGTTTCAACCGACTTTTTTCTACATAATTAAACGATTTCCCGACACGCGAACAAAAAATTGGTTCTGGGTGTCCCGTATATTTTCGTATATCTAAAGAAGAATACTTAACCGAGTAAAAACGTAGGTACAGTTCAGCAAAAGACTTAAATAATTTAAATTTTTAAATATCACTTTGATCCTACCGAGCAAACATTTAAGTGAGATACAAATTTACAAGTATATTTAAAATAATATTCAATTAATGTAGGGAATAATTTAAATTATTCCTCAGACATTTATGATTATTTAAAATCTTACATCCGAAGAGAAGCAAAAATTAAGAAGAACACTTCTGCACAAATGCCTTGATGCTGTTTGGAACTCAATGCCTCATATTCTGGATTTATCACACCTAATCCGTTATAAATTTTTCATTTCGTTGAACCTAAAATTATTACAGGCGTAACGAACATATGTTAAGAAATTACCATTATACATTACGGAATATGTAGTGGGAGAAACCGGATAGGTTTGGTAAATATATGTCTAATAATGTTACTGCAATTAAAGTTATTGATATTTCTGTTCTCCCATTCTACTACGACTGGAGAATGTTTACTTCTCGTATTGGTTTTGAACAAATCTATCTCGAAAGGTCTCACTAGAGATAAAAAAAACTGTCCACTTTACGAGTAAAACAGAGTTTTCATTCCTTTCTAATCTCTAGAATAAGTCCGCCAATTGTGCTATGTAAAAATTATATAATATTCGAAAAAAATATACATACTGATAATTAATTTAAAAGTATTTTTATTAATTTGTCATGATATGTATAATGTTCACTTCCTATTCCTTACTTACTCCTTGTCTGATGAGCCTCCTTAAGAATAATAGGCCATTCCCCCCTTCCCACAGCTTTCCGTTTCCACCTTCCGACTATAAATTCTCTTAGGTCTTTTTCTATATTCTCCCATAATATCATTTGTGGTCGTTCATGTAATCATCTGCCCCAATGCAGTCTTCTATTTATAAAGCTGCTACTATATCCAAGCCTTTGTGCAAATCTTTCAGTTAATAGGTCATCATTATTCCCCAGCCATAGTTATCCTTTCTGGTCAATAGATGCGTCTTAATATCTTCCGTTACTAAACATTTAATATTATCATATTCTAAAATGAAAAATTTACGTCTTATTGAAAATTAATAATAAGAAAGATACGAAATAATGAAAAAATAAGTGATAATATAAATACCTCAGAACTTTTCTGGAAGCCTTGTTCCTTTCTTCAGTCGCAGAAAATATGTAAGAGCCGAGAGAGACACAACTGCCAAAAGTAGTCAGTTGACAACAATTTGTATTTTCAAATTTTGATTCCGGAATTTAGTTATATGTTGCCACTTGAAATGGTGCAATTTCCGCCTTTTGCCGTTGAAATTCTGTTTTCACGTAATTTGTTCGTGCAGGTATTGAACCACCTTTTCGCCTTCCACGCAGCAATTTATTCGTTAATAGAATTCATTGTTTACTATCCCTCTAGAATCTTCTGGAAGATTTCTAATTGCGTCGTACACACACTTTCGGTCTTCTGCCACAACAAGCATTTGCTGACGGAATGTCTCCTGAATTTGTGAAAATTTTTTATTCATTTCCCACCATTCAACTACACCATTTAATAAAGAAAATTCTTAGGTATTTTTATATCACGATTTTATTTTTCTAACAATTCTGATTTATTTATTATTAATTTATTTATTCCGTTTTAAATCAATATCTGGATGGCTCCTCTGTGGGGAACACGACAGCATGCTGATAGGAACGCTTCCTTGATACGCAGTCCAGCTCCAAAGGGAGAATCTCTGCAGAACGACAGCGATCTTCTGCATTACAAACCAAGGTGACACAGTGCTATTTTATCACTATATTTTGTGTAAATTATTTCAACAACTTAAACAATTCCGAAAAACTTTATTATTATTATTGTTCTTCAAGTGACTAAATTTCATTTATTATCGCTGTAATTGAAACTTGTCTAATGACGTGCATAAGCATACATTCCTGAATAATTCCTACTCAAAAAAAGGAACATTGATAAATTCAACAGAATCAGTCACACAAATTCTGTTGTTCAGTAACCGTTTTTAAAGAGTTAGATTTGATCTATTACAAAAGTTCAAATCAGTCAATAATTTTATTAACTAATTTTGTCACGTTACCACCAACGAAATCATTTGTACAAACTACATTTGTGTATGATTAGTTTTTCTTAAATGTGACAATTTTATGTATAGAACTTCTTCGGATATTAATTACATTTTTGTGTGATTATATTACTCTGAGTGTGCAAATTTATGTAAGTAACTTCTACGAACTTTAATTTTATTTAATGAATTGCCAAATTAAGCATAAAAATAAATTGTTAATTGTGTGTAAAATCTGTTTCCATTTGTTTAACTGCGTAAGTTATTCTCTCGTCCACAAGCCGAGGTTTCTCGGATAGTTTTCAGAGGTGCATGTTTCGGGGTCATAACAAGGTTCCTGGTCCTACTGGATCAGTTCGACAGCTGCCCTCCAAATCCAGTCGGGTATGGAGTTTCAAATGCTGCGTGCGTACAGCAGACCCAGTTCTTGTTAACGGAAAGGCGTTGGACAAGTGCCAAATACCAGATCTACCTGATATCGGTTTCTATAGTGTTTTCCCTGCATCACTTTTAGTCTAATACCGGATAAGATCCTTAAAATACAGCCCTGGGCACCTTGATCTACCTTCAGCATGCCCCTTTCAGTCCCGTGCATAGCCTGTCTACACACACTTCTTCTTCGTCTCTTTCAACTCACATATGAAACTGATAAAAATATATGTAACTTGAACAATATTAATTTAATTTTAGGACTAATCAATTTTTTTTTACTGTGAAAACAAACATTTTGGATTTTTTGAGATTATTACTGGCGCCCACATTGCTATTAAAAAAACGTTGTGTGCATCTTACCTTTACATAGAAAAGTCAAAATCACGCAAAACATTAGAGATCACTTGGGATCGAATTTACGTACTTTACCCCTAAGCAGATAACACATTTTTCTCGTCAAGTATCGAACCAAAGAGGTAAATAAATAGCTGATTATCTTCACGACTGTGGGGCACACGTGAGTTCAGGTTACAGTATAATCCGGGGTCGCAAACCTTGGGCATAATGCAAGAGTTGTCCGCTGAACTAATTGAAATAATTTTAAGCAATATCAAGAGACAAAATGGCAGAAGTTCTATTATCTTGGTTTTGTTCATTATTTCACAAGAAAACGACCGAACTGATTCCCATAGAATATATTTTACAAACATGAAATTACCACCCGACATTCTGCACAAAATGACGAACAATCCTGAACCTCCTTTAAGCTTTTTTTTCTCTGAACAGCATAACGGTTTTCTGTGAAGCGGTAAATCATTTTCATAGTCATAAACAGTCATCCACCAGTTGAAAAAAATTAAAAGTTTTAATATAAATATATTGGTATATAAACCAAATCTTGAATGTCAAGTGTAGAAGACAAAATTGAACCAAGAAAACAAAAATTCTTAAATAAAAATAAATAATGAAACAGTGAGATTATACGTAACGTGTTAAATAAAAATACAGACCAAATCCGTTTTCTATCAATAGCATGCATTGCAGAGAAACCTTTGTCCCAAAACAAAACCTGCCGTTAAGAATCGTGCTCAATGTTTTCCATTTCCGTAAGAAGAACGCACAGCCAGCAAGTTTAAAATATTTTTGTAATATCTTGCCATAATTTTGTCAGAATATCCAATGAAGGAGGGTTGAGGTCGAAACAAACTGCGTTCTTCTAGGGCCGTTTCCTAGCATAGTAAACGAGACTTCGCGTTCTTCAGGGCATTTGCATTCACTGCGAACACGTAAAGGGCTAAGTCGTGCATTGAAATGAAGGAGCCTTTGTAGCACGCCGATATCACATGGTAATTGTTTTAATTATATGATTCTCTATTTAATTGGTCAGACTACGGTCTATAATCGTTTCTGTAATCAATCCTGCTCAATATTCTGTGAACTTTTTTTATGGAGAAATTCATTTATTAAAGATTCAATATGGTGATTGAAACACAATTATACGTTTTACATTCTACGTAAATATTGTTTTTATGTTTTTTAAATTTAATAGGACGTCTCTCGATTTTCGTCACATATTTCAGATTACAATTTGAATTTTCTTATGGAAAATGTCAAACAATTAAATGGCAATCAGTCTGTATTTGCCTCAAACTCGAGACAGGTGGATCAAGAAATCTGAACCTTGCAAATGGCGTGACCGCTTTATCAAATATGCTGTGGGGTCCACCATCTAAACTTTACTCTCGTGTACAGGAAAAAAGGTAAATATTTATTTTTAAAGAAATTGTCAAGCAGAAGCTTGTATGTATATCAAGATCATTTTCAGTCAAATTTTGCAATTCTTAAGGGGCACTATTTGTCGTTGGCATTAAAATTCTGCCACAACTGAATCCACTGTATGTTGTTCTCAGAAATAAAGGGAGATAACTTTTAGCCAAAATCTGATAAATGCTAGAAAATAAATTTGACTGCCAAAGTAGTTTGTAAAAGACAATTGTTCTGTTCCTTTATTTCAGGTTTAATGGCTATTCACGAGTTTTACTTCCCGGAATAATGGGCCATTACATGTTGGTATGGAAAACACTTTATCCTACTTTTCGAAACAAAAAGAAAACGTTTACATTTAGTTCAAAGCACGGGCAACCCGATCTGTTAACAGAGGCTGAACGTAAACTTCCAGTGTCTTTAAATTCACTCTTACTAAACAGAATGTGTAAGTCTCCAAATATTTTAAGAATAACTAGTTTTATTGAACATCGTTATATTTTAGGTAGTACTTTATAAGTTATTGATATAACTCAAGAATGGATGACTTAAAACGTAATCCTTTCTACTGATAGGACAACGCCGCATGGCAAATCAAAAAAAGAAATAGAAATTATAATTATTATGCTCTTTGACTTTATAAAGTAAATATAATGTTATATTGGTTAAACATAATCAATTTTAATAATATTTTTAGTAGTATTAATGCATTGTATTATTACAAAATAAATTTATTGATGTCATTCGGTTAAGTCTAAACTTAAAGTGAATATTTGAGAGGGAAAATTAGAATCAACCTACATCCAAGGTGCATTTCGATAAGAAATTTAAATCTTCAAAATGTGGTTGTCTAGTTTAAATCAAGACCAAAAGTAAATTTAGGTACTACAAGACAAACTGCAAGATGATGTTGATATTCTACAAGATGATTTAGTACAAATTCTAGCTTAGTCGTGAGTCCTATCAAAATTTATACCAAAAACTTATTTCGTTGACAAGTATCCCTTATATTAATTCACGATCTTAAAAGAGTATAAAATAATATCGACCTTCAATATAACCACGTTATTTAACTTTCGCAAATTAGAATAACATTTTTGACACGTATTAACTACTGTTTGTTATGCTAATACATTTGAAATTCCTACTTTCAAATGAACGAAAGCCTCCTTACGTTGAGATCTTCCCAAGAAAAATATACACGTGCCGCTCGCTAATGTCTCAGAAAATTAATCAATCTTCAACGTTAACGAGACATTCAACTTTCTTGAATATTATGAGTTTCGACCAATACATGAAATACCTGCTTGTGAAAAATAAAGCAATGTGTTCATCTTCAGTCTTGACGGGATTAGGTTCACATGTATTCCAACTTTCATATTGATAAGTAATTTACCGATTTCAAATATCATCTTTGAATTCCTGGATTTTACTTATTACATTCTATTTATGTAGTTTATGATATAACTCATTGAAACGTCGAGAAAAGAGACATTTCTGTTTGTACCCTGCCTACAACCTGACTAAATCCGTTTATTCCCGTCTCTGTTCGCTGCATAACAATCGGTGACCTGAGTGAGTATCAAACTATTGATAGTCATTAGATATCATTTAAGTTGTACTTTGTACCTCTCCTGAGGAGACTGGTGAGTACTTTTAAGTTATGTGCTACATCTCCACAATAAACCAATTTTCACGAGGATAACTACGTAAATTAATAATACTACAACAGCGATAGTGTTACCAATATTCTGGCCCTACCCGTAATATGTTACATTTCTAATTCCGTCAACATATTTTCCGATAGTGTCTCATTTTTAAATGCGGAATAATTAATACCAAAAAGAGGCAAGTTTGTTCAGCTTTACGGGCTGGTGCAGGGAGGAGGATTGAAAAGGAATACAGCGCAAGCGCATTTTTCATTCCTGACAGAAATTATGTACTCAGCGGCTTTTAGCACTGAATTGGCCATGTTGCTGCATTAGCGGGAGCAGGTGCACTGCAAGTCGGGTAGTTTTAATGTCTTCGATATAGAAGCAACAAATCGCGTTGTTTAAACACAAATATTATGAACGTTCTTCAAATTAAGAAGAATTAATTGTTCCTATTATAATATATTTCCTGTTACACATGTGAATATATGTAACACCCACCACTGTACCCCTCTAAATGAGTGTAAATTTGGACTGATAAAGAAAGGAACGAAAGGTACGTTGCTTATATTTTAGTATATTTACCTTTCATGCGAAACAGATGGCATTTAAATCAATGAGTTCGCTCTAAATTATTAATTATCTCTCAATTATTATATCGTTGTTAAATTGAGGTATAACAAAGTTGTAAATTGCCATCCTTCATCATGACACTAAATTAAGAATGTCCCAAAACCTGATTTTAAATGCTGGGACGGAATTTTATTTACAGAAAAACGTATAACGACTTTTGTCTGAAGTAGTAAATATTTTAAGATTATCTTAAATGCCATATAGTAGTTGACTGTAAGCATTCGAGAAAATGCTCGGTAATCTGTGTGAGGAGAAATATAGAGGTGTATTATTTGATGCATGGGAGAAGATAGAGACTAACTCAATGAATACGAAAGACAGGTGTACGAAAAATTACTAAATCTACACACCTAAAATTGTTTTAAAATGTGTATAGATGGTAAAAAATGTTACGTATAATACAAAAATTTTAAATTCTATGATCACTCTTCTGAAGTAAATATTCTATCTAGTGCACAAGTATACGAATGGTAACTCGTTTAACATTATCATGTTCTGAAGACGTTTCCGCTATTCTTATACCCGGAGAATTTGCACGTCTTTTGAAATTTCTGAATTAACCTGGAATAAATTAAATAAAATTTCTAAACGTCCAAAATATAATTAGTTTCGACTATATATAAGTCTGAAACTATGACCTTGCGCTCTGAACCCTCGACAAACGAGATTAAGTAAAATAATTTATTACATGTTATTACAACATATAACTTACCGATAGTTGTATATATTGTGCCACAGTAAAAGACGGCGTTCCAGAAACTCCACACTTTCTGCTCGCTGGCTGAAAGTCCGTGCTTGTATTGTTCGAAAAGATGGTCTTCGAAGGTCCTGAGGCGTTGCACGGCCTTACTGTCCCAAGCTGCGTCGTTATCCAGCAGGTACTGGTCCTTGCTCAAATCTCTCAGGTCGTGTATCAGCGCGTATCTTTCCTTGCGCAGGTCCTTCATAGCTGCTTCCTCGTGGGTTCCTTCGACAGCCACGAATAGCAGGGCTCCCAGCACGCTGTACGTCAGTACAACCACAAACAGGAACATGTGAGTGAACCAGCGCTTGGACCACGAGCGGACCTGCCCATGCAAAATAAAATAACATATACTCAAGTCTTTCCATAGTACCTTAAGAACAGAACTTATAAGGTATGAAAAATCGAGGACCCCAGGAAACTATCCGACAACCACCATTAAACATGAACGTGTGTTTGGATCCTTAATCAACCGAAAGATATGAAAGTCATGAACTCAATCAGCAGAAAACATTATATTTTAAAACAAGGAAAATAATTCAATTTAAAGAACGTCAGCTAAGGAACTGAATTTAAACGACTTTAATTGATTCCTTGTTTGATTAAAAGTGTTTATAAAATAAATTTTCATGTTGTTTGAATAAATATTGAAAGTTCAAAGTGCAATAAACAGAATTTTAATTTTTTATAACGATATATTAAATTTCAAAATATGTTTAAATCCTCACTTGGCCCTATCCATATATATATATATATATATATATATATATATATATACGAAATCTAATGTGTCTGTGTGTCCCCTATGCGTTCCTAGACCATTCACCCGATTTCGATTAAACTTTTATTAGTTGTTGTGCGTGTGCCCGCGTGTTTCAAAGCGTTAGGGAACTCCCAAAGGGTGAGCAGGGGTGAAATTTAAAAACATGCTAAAAAGGTCATTTTTAACGTTGAATAAAACGTTTTCGGGGTCGCTTTTTCTAGAATTTTTAAGTGCCTAATTTTAATTCCAAAAGGCAACGGAGGGAAGCGCCCTTACTGTTTGGGTGGTGGTGGTGGAGGAAGCGAATTACAAAAATAATCCAAAAAAGTCCGAGAATGATGTCGATTTCGGATTCATAGGATTCGCTGAGCTTAATTCTTTTGCATTAATCATGGTGGTTAATGAAATGTTATATTCACCGCTGTGGTAGTGTACGTGGTTGACAAAAGGTTACCAAGAGTAGTTTTGACACTCTCAATGTAACAGGTGTATTTTTTATTTTCTTAGGGTGCCAGCTATACTTTGGTCTCTGTGTTGTATTACTCCTTGAAGTAACCGGGAGTATTTTTAGATTTTATTATGTTGGCGAGTATTTTTCACTTTTAATTCGGCGTGATTTTTAGACACTTTTATTTTATGTAGTAGGAGAATCCGCGAGTTGTTAAAGTACCGTCAGTCATCATCCTGTTTATTTAAAGTTAAATGCCGCGGGGTTAGGTCGGGGAGCGGAACGTGCATGGGTAAATGTTCGATGCTGTTGATGCTGGTTAAATTAAATGTTTTCCAAGAAGTTACTGTCGAATAAATTCCTTCTCCAGTCACTTTAAATAAATACTCGGGCAACGCCGAGCACTCAGCTAGTATTAAATAAATGTAAAAGAGCGTAACATTCCATCATAGCACAGGAAATGTTAATTTAATTTTTAAAATATCAATTTATTAGCTTTTAGTCTTCCAATTATTAAATAAAACGAATCTATAAATAATATGATTGAATATACCTTTAATTTCATAGCCTTCAGTTTAAATTAATTTACTTCATATCTAAATTTAATTTTTAAGAAAAGTTCATAGTCATATGAAGCCAATATAGCAATAATTACACAAGTTTATCATTATGATTGAAGCATGCTTACTAAACTTAATTCAGAAAATTATATTCAGGTTTTTGTTACCTATCCAACAGAACTATTAAAGTCTTTGGTAATCGAGTCCGGGAATATGCTCAAGATGCGTGAAACTTAACCAAGAGAACGTGGTTGGTGTCCGCTAATAAATTAGAAAGGTTGCCATCGAAAATAAGAAAGGGACGACGGCATTTGACAGAAACTAACAAACACAGATTCGATAAAGGATTACTTTTATTTTCAAGAGACTGCGACGTAAAATCAGAAGAGGCATGGTGTAACTGAAAGAAAAAGCACTTGATGGATAAAGTACTTCTTGACGTGAAAATAGAGTTTCACTGAACGTGAGATCAATTTTTAACGCTCTGGTTGTTTGTCTACGTTTCAATAATTAAGTCTTAACGCGAACGTTTTATATGTAATAGTCTTAGGTGGCAGACAATCTATTCACTTTCTCAGTGTATCTACAGCAGAATATTGAATTCCGACAGGGTCCAGTTGTGTTCAAGTAACGTTTTATTGGTATATAATTAACGGACAAAATTAAGCGATACAAAAAATATCACTCAATGTATTTGCAATCCTTGTTGCTTTCGTTACGTGATTAACTATTTTCTCGCGAACTCGTTTCACTTCATTTAGAAAATAACGTTTTGGTCATTTATTTATTCAAATATACAACGGACTCATTTCTCCTGGAGAATGTATTTATTTCAGTGTTCATTAATTCAACAAATCATTTTCCTTTATTATTTTGATAACACTATTTATATTACTGTCGGTGTGAATTTATTCCTCATTCACCTGGAGTTGCCCAATAAGAGTATTGGCATCAGGAGTGAATTATTACTGTGTTATAGTTATCGGTGTGTCGCGTGAGTATAGGTCGAGAACCACTTCCAAGTATTAGCATGAGACATTAATTACTTTTCATGATTTTATTTCCTTGAAGCTAATAACGAAACCTAAAATACAACTCTCGTAACCATACTGCGTTCATCCGTATAAAGCACATCCATGATTAATTTTTTCATTGTAGCTGTAAATTTTAGAAATTTAAAACATATTTATAATTAACATTATGAGGTGTAGACAGGCTATGTATATGGTAATCCACATTGTGGATTGTAGCATAGGAAAGGGATTTGCAAGGGGGGTATGCGGAAGGGTTGAGGAAGTTAGCCAAGGATTAACTAGGGCCCCCGGGCTGAGGTTTAAGGATCCTACCCGGCAATTCGCCTAAAAATGATGCAGGGAAAACACTAGAAAAAACTGCATCAGGTAGGTCGGGCATTTGGTACTTGTCCCACGCCCTTCCGATGGCGGGAGAGGGGTTTGCTGTGGGGTGGCAGCTTTCCCCTCACTGTGCCTTAACCAGTTTAGGAGGCAGCTGGCCGACTGTTCCAATGGGAACAGCGAACAAATCTAACCGTATACCCAAGGTCTGTGACCCCGGAACATACACCTCTCAAAACAGGCCGAGGTGCTTCGGCATGTGGGAACCTTAGTTCAAAAAACCAGAGAGATGTGATGGCATCCTCAATGGTAGCCTCCGCCAGAGCTCTCTGGGAAGGTTCACCTGCGAAAGAATTCTCTCGCAGGCTAGATTTTTTCTAGAATGTTTCTATGCAATTAAAGGGTAGTTGTCACCATGAGGATTACCCTCATGTAGCCTGTTACCCTAAAGAAGAAAAAAATTTGCAAAACAATATGGGAGAAAGTTTCGATATTTGGTTGTGTGAAATATCAAGTAAATTTGAAAATTTAAATTAAATAGTAAAATAAAAGCCCTTTAGTTAGAAAAAAGTTTAAATATTCAATTTTTAAATGCAAACTTTTGTCTCTGACTGGGATCTTTTCAGGTGTATGGATGTTACAATTATAAAAAAAAGCTGATAAAAATTATTATAATTGCAACATCCATACACCTGTAGAGTACGAAACGTCGGGTTTAAAATGTGAATATTAAAAAAACTTTTCCGTCTAAAAAGCTGCTATTTTTATTATTTAAAGTTACATTCTGATTACATATATTTATATATACAATTTAAAAAACTGATGTTTCATTAATTATTATCAGTAACTTTTATTTATAAAAATATCTTCCTATGCTTGAAAATTAAATTTCGATTTGGCAAATAGGAAGAAAGCATGCAACACGTGCTACACGTCAGCCGCAGAACTCCCCGCTTCTAAATAATTTATATGCACTCTCATAACGTATAGGCGTTTGTTCTCAGTTGGAAACTGTCATTTATAATTCAATGTCCACCTCCACTGATTCGAAGATACTACGAGGGTAGATATGGACGCTCAAGACTGCAAATAGTAGATAGTCAAAGTTTTGAAGCTCAAAATGATTTCCCTATCTTCCTCTTCTGACGAAGAATCATTCCATAATCTGTATACGAGAACGTTCGAAAAATATAAGTTTTCTTTCTTAGTTTAAATTGTTCTGCCAGTGTGGGCTTCCCGTACACTTGACACAAAAACTAAATAACGTTAACATAATATCACACTGCACCATTTGTTTTTATTGTTCAGTTGAGCTGTACATCCATGCTCCAATAACAATTAGGGACTGTAACATCGGGTTCATTAAATAGACCAAATTGCTAAGCCAAAATTGGTTTTACTTTAATTGTTAAAAACTACATTAAATCGAATGGCCTAAGAAATGCAGGAGAGAAATAGATCACCTATTTATGAAAAACAGACATTCAATTGAGTTTCTGTAAAAGTTGAGCTTAAAATCACATTATTTTAAATAACATTATTTTAAGTAGATTAATTTGTAATATTTAGCAAATAAAATTTCATATTCTAGACATATCATTAAATATACAAAACACTTTTTATAATTATAGCACTAAGCGATATCAATCCGTGAAATAAAAAAATAACTTCTTGACTATATACAAGGATAATACAACATAATCAAATGGGTTCAAATCGTAAATGTAACATATAATGGCAGGAATAAGCATAGAACTTTTGTGTTAATATGAACAACACATTGAGTTTGTTCTACTTTCTTGTCATGCGACTTTATTATTATTATTGTAATACTTTCTGAAATATATCACTCGAAACCACGTTGGTTTGTTCACTAATTGTTTAAAGAACACGATTATTCTTTTTGTGCCAACCTTATATATAAGAACAGTTCAAGAAAGTTTATAACTAGTGGTGATAAAATCATAAATTGATCCGTTACCTTCATCCAGGGAGAAAAATGTGCCATGAGGGCAGGTAATTCGCCTACTAATACATTCATTTGAATTGTTCCAATGACACACCTACGTCGATAAATCGCACCATTCGTTTAATTAATCGAGTGCTTAGAACATGATATTGAGTAAGAAGTCCCCCTACCTTTCTATAAACCCAATACGAGATTTTTTCCCCTACATTGAGTCCTCTGCTAAAAGTGATCTCCCTGACTCCACGTAATCTTTCAACCATGGTGGTCAGGCTCTCACGGCCGAGCGGCCTCTCCACTTCGCGGCGCCACCACTACTTTGTTTCAATATCTCCACGTCGCCCTCCGATCGCGTTTTGTCCGTTGCTACGGCAACTTCGTATTTTAATATTAAAAGCTTTGGTAGTTCAAGGAAACAAAGCATACTTCGATACTTAGCTCGGCGACGGCTCCTACAAGTCGATAAATTCCTTAAGCAATTTCACACATTGCACATAGTTTGAATATTAATAAAATATGGAGTCACAAATAATTATTTTATTGTTATTTTATAAAATCCCCCAAGTTTGTAAATCAGTAAAAGTAGCATGGTGACAACTCCCCTTTAATAGCATAGGAAGGGATTTGAAAGGTGGGATTCTAGAGCACCCGGACTGTCGTTTAATGATCCTACCCAGCATTCGCCTAAAAGTGATGCTAGAAAAACCCTAGAAAACCTTCATTAGGCAGGTCGGGCATTGGGTGCTTGTCCCACGCTCTTCCGATGGCAGGAGAGGGGTTTTCTGTGGGAACGTAGCATCCCCTTATCCGTGCCTCGACCAGTTTAGGACGCAGTTGGCCGCCTGTTCCAAAGGGGACAGCGAACAACTTACCGTATGTCCAAGGTCTGTGAACCCGGAAAATACACCTCTCAAAACAGGCCGAGATGCCTCGGCTTGAGGGAAAGTTAGTTAAAAACGGAGAGAGGAAAATGCATCCCCAAAGGTAATCCTATCCGTCTCTCCAGAAAGGTTTACCAGAAAGAGAACCTCACAATCTTAATTCGACAACGGAAAGGTTAATTTTTTAGGGCAACAGGCTACACGAGGGTGATCCACATTGGGCAACTCCCCTTTAATAGCATAGGAAGGGATTTGAAATGGGGGATGCGAAAGGGTAGAGGAAGGTAGCCAAGGGTTACTAGGGCCCCCCGGCTATGGTTTAAGGATCCTACCCGGCATTCGCCTAAAGAAATGCAGGGAAAACCCTAGAAAAACCTGCATCAGGTAGGTCGGGCATTGGGTACTTGTCCCACACCCTTCCGATAGCGGGAGAGGAGTTTGATGTGGGGACGCAGCATTCCCTTCTCCGTGCCTCGACCAGTTTAGGAGGCAGCTGGCCGACTATTCCAATGGGAATAGCGGACAACGGAAAGAACTTTAAGTAAAATAGATGTCATTACAACGGCAAATAAATCGTATAAACAGGGTTTGAGGAACTTATATGGTGGATGCTTTGATTTTATTCGACTTAATTGGTCCGTTAGTATTCTATTAATTAAATATATCATGATATGTACATTAATTAAATAAGTAATATTAATAAAAATGAGAAAATAAAATATTAATATATAAAAAATCCAATATTGACTTAGAAAATTGTAAATACGAACCTCTGTTTGTATAATTGAAACGAGAAAAAGAAATACATAATTGAGAACGTAAATTTAAAATTAATTATATATGAAATACAATATACCAAAAAGAAATACTAGGAAAAATTGGTAATTGGTCATCTAAAATCTACATAAGAAACATTTTCATAATTATGTTATATTTAAATTATGTTGTATTTAAAAATAAAAATACATGTAATTATTCAGAAATGAAAGAATACATTATGACTATATAGACAGTAACAAGTGTACTTTTACACAACAGAGTGCTTTACTTAAAAAAAAACTTTAAAATTTGTTACAAGTATTAATGACTCACTACATAATATATTACTGTTCTTCTATGAGCGAGATAATTGCGTAACCTTCATTCATAGGATTCATACATAAAATAAAACTCGCAAGATCAGATTCCTCCAAGTATATGTAAATATATACTAAAAATTACTCAACATTGATTCATCACTGTTGCAGTAAATATACTGTAAATAGTTGAAGATCGGTTAATAAATTCAGGAATGGAATAATATTCCTTTGTATGTTAATGGGCTTTCGTAGACTGTATACTGGATCTTTTTTTATTGTTTTAATGTTACGTAGTTATTTATTAACGTTGTTCTGGTAGATTGTAATAGAGTTTTATTCCTGAACAATCAATTCTGTCCTCTTAAGGATAGATATTATGTTTATATTATGTGACTACTAATTAGTTTCAAATTTCCTATTCGTGATATTTGCCGTTTGTTAGGATATTTATTATCAGAAATTTTATAATTACTTATACGTAAACGTATGAAAAAGTTCCCAACATTGCCTGACGCATATTTAATAACTGTTTTTTTTTAGTTTGTATATTTCTGACTTACATCTAACTTCACCCGTTGGGTCAAGTCCCAACACACATTGGAGTAGAAATATGCATAATAAATATATTATTTTCGCAGCGTTGGAGTCAACTTGTTGCACTAATAATTTTGGAATAGCAAGTCGCAGAAGTTTACCGTTAAGTCGATATGAGGATTCCACCGAAAATTATCAGAAATCTGTAAACCAAGAAATGACGCGTGATTTTTATAATCTGTTGTCAGAAAATCAAGGATTACACGATTCTGAGAAATGTACAAAAAAATTTTTTTCAATATTGCGAGTTACCTTATTCGCGCTGAATAAACGCCAATTGTCATATATATTTTTAACGCGGACTGTGTTTAGATTCGTATCGGAAGGTCAGTAATTTATACATTGAAATTATTTTCAATTTTCTTATACAATTATCACTTTCAGTATTTCGTTATCAAATTTGTTGGATCTCATCTATTTGGTAGAACGATGATTTATGAGTCAATAATAAGAAAAGAAACATAATTTAGACAAAAGAAGTGATGCCATAGGCTTTTGAGTTTTGTCAACTGAATTGTGCAGTTGTGACTCTCTAGGATCTTGTGTTTTTTAGTTTCATTAGCACATGAAGAAAGGAACAATATTTCCAGAAACGTTTTGTGGTATTTATATAATCATTTCTTTTGTCTGTATTTCGCGATATTTATTATTAATTTTCAAGACACGTTAGCGGCACAGTTTAGTGTTCTTCTTCACAGGTGCCCAATGCGCTACCAATCAGCTTCAGTATGCGCTTAGAGAATTGACGTATATGTGTTTATTCCGCTTTGCCTCCCCATCTCTCCCCTCCCAAAATCTACACCGCCCGCCCTCGCTGATGACGTGTGCTATAATCCCCTCTTCACTAACCTATTTGTACACTCTCTAGCTTCTCCAAATAGTTCCGTCAAATACGGAGGTAGAGATCAAACTAACCAAATTCATAATTGATGATATAGTCAGCTGGGTTAGCTCAGGTGGTAACGCGCACCACGTGGAGGTCCCGGGTTCGATTCACGGGCCCACTGAGATTTTTCCATCCTGACTTTTTATTATCAACAATAATTACGAAATATTTAATAATAATTTGAAATATTGTTTTGAACAAATTTTAAATAAAAATACTCATTATATCAACCTGTCTGAATTTTACGTAAGAATAAATTTAATTTCTATGTTGACTTTATTGAACTTATACCCATAGTTATACGACTAAGAACTTAAATAACAGTTAATTTTTTATAATCCGTTTTAATCCCAAATTGAACATAGCGTTAACACTAGATGAGACAAACAGAATTCAATTCTCCCGTAGCATCATGTCGTCAGCATTATTAATTACGCACTAATTGCGTCATTTAAGTTTCTGCAACGAAACTGAATGCGATTACCATTATTTAGGCACAACGTTATGTATCGTGCTTCGTTTTGTCTTCATTCAACTTCAGAGGAAAAACGTTTTATCACTATCCTTACTACGAATGTTCAATACTTTTTTCTAACCATACGCGTTCTAAGTTTTAAGATCGACAACATTATGGATTTAAATTAAACTTAAACTGCATCTGAAGTGACACTATTAATCTCAGTTATCCCGAAAACTGGTGATTCGACTCACTCCCACCTCTACTGGTGCTAGGGGTGTCTCAATCCCCATAGTATTAATATATATTGCAATGCCAATTAATTAGGACATTAATTGTTTGAACATAAATATTTAAATTGTTTGAGAATTCTATTATTGCGACAGGAGCTTCCATAGCGACAATGTAGCCCAGCTCTGTTGCTTTGTCGAAAGGTCAAAATGGCGTATGCGCGCTAAAGCTCGAGTGAACTAGAGGTCAGTTCGCGGATAAACATTGTGAGGAGGAGTTCGCGGAAAGACATCGTCGATGTATACCTGTTAGTTGTATAACTGTTAGTTGTGAGTCGAGGACAAAGTAAAACATTCACGGAAGCACAACATCGAAACTTGCTAAGTAAAAGCAGTTTTATGTCCATAGCCAGCCAGAAATAGTACAAATTACAGTTTAAGTCCAAATCAGTAAAGACTAGCAAATCTACAAACCACAGAATTGACCTAAGGCAAGCAGTCAACAGATAGCTGGATAGAAAAAAAGAGGATAATCCGAGTTCCTCACATCATATAAATTTTGACTATAATCAGTGTAAAATCTGTGAATCTTAGAATCAGTGTAAAATCTCGCAATAGTGTTTTTCGATAACTAAAGGTATGCTGGAACCAACTGGGCAGATGTGAGTAACATGTTACAAAATAATTATTTATGTAAACGTAATTAAAAGATAGAAGTCAGACTTCGTTCTAGTTTAAATTATTAATCAGAGTTAATCTTTTTACTTTTTTAATTTCGTTCGATTTTAATTGTCAAGTTATTTTCTTTTCTTTAAGTCGACGTATTGTTTAGGTAAATGTGATTTGTTGTTAATAATATTTTAAATATAATTGATGTGTCCATTATCAAACCCAGTGAAGACCCTGAGAAATTAGTATTTTAAATTGTAATCATCTTTTATTGCCACAAAATAAGTAAATCTTTTGTTTGTTAATTTCGATCTTCTCATTTAATTAACACCTGCCATTTGATTATTAATTTTGTATATTACAATATATATACATATATATTTATATTTATATATATATTTATATATATATATATATATATTATCTATGAACCTTGTAAAAGCCACGCCGTATTAAAAGAATAATTACTACCGCAGGACTAGAACCAAGATTTTTTTACGAAATATATATTTACGTTGTTTCTGAATTGTTTTTCGTAAGGCAAGCACCTATAACCAAATCGTGTTACACTTTTAAAAACATTCTATCTATAAATACGTTATGTTGTTAAATACACTATTACGAAAGCTTGTATAATTTTATAAGAAATCATGCTGTCTTCAGTTCAATCCAAACATTTTCTGTGAAATGTGGAGTAATGAAGAGAACGAAAAGAAACGAAAGAAAAACAAACGTCCTTTATTTTCATTTGTCTCCACGTTCACTGCGTAAATGTGAAAACAAACTTTTTTCCGCGGAAAAGGGAAAGGTATATTTCGCAGTGTTATTAGTTTCTCGTTTATTATTGTTCTTACCTTTCAACTGTTTCGACGCTATTACTTACTAGAATACTTGATCGTACTCCGCATATTTCTAGTTTTCTGCACACAAAAGATTTTAACAAATCATTGGCATTTCGCACGATAAACCCAAATTGTCGACATTCATACAAAGAAGTTACTTCCGGAAGAAGACATCAACACAACACTTTCAACAATCGTAAAGAGATTTGCAATATGAATTCATAGCCCATAATCATTTGTGTCTGATTGCATGGGCCTACGTAATCAAATGCAGAAGCTTCTATAAATGAAACGAACGCGTACACGACACTGGAGAAAGGTTACTCGTTATCGCGTAAATTTATTCCTTAATTGATGAAAATGAAACATCTGAAATAGAAAATTAATGGACACCAAACCGCTCAAATGGATCACTGGATGAAGACTAAGAGAGCATTGTCGATGTGCAGTAATGACTTGAAGAAAATTTGCTCTAAGAACCTGTGTGTATAAATATTAATTTAGTGAAGAATGTGAACTGCTTCGTAATACGTGAAGTGGTAAATTAAGTAAAATATTTCTGATAATAATTTAGATGAATTAGCCAAATACAGACAAAATTAAATGATGATATAAATACCATACTGTGCGGTTGTGGCGCAACTGGTCTCATGTGTTTTTTTTCCTATCACCTAACGAATGGTACAAGGATCCCAGAAATATTGTTTGGTATTTATATCATCATTTAATTTTGTCTGTATTTGCTAATTCATCTATATATAATATTTTATACAGACGTATTATATTCTCATTTTCTGATTATTCTCAGATAACGCTAACCATTAAGCTCACGAATTTCCAAGACTGGAACACATCGTCATGTAGCATGGTCTGCCCATACTGATGGTCAAAAGAAATTTATTCTATCTATGCTATTTATTACTTTTCAGCTTACATTAATGCAATGGAATTCATTGAGGGTCCTGAAATATTGGTAGTGTGAATAATTTTTCCAAGAACATCAGTTTATGTAGTCGGTTCGAAAAATTTCGTATTATATTTTTTCGAGTAAACAAATACATAATTGCACTTTCCCATTATGGAAACACTTCCATAGCTTATTTCATAAGTTTATGCGGAAGTCAAATCAACTTAACAAGATTCAACATGATGTTGATATCTCGCATTCGATTCAAAAACATTTATCACAGACAGATTTTCTGTTGGTCTATACAATTTGCTTCATTATGGTCCGAACGTGCGATTCTTTTCCGAAAAACGTTTTTCACGTCAGGTCCAGTCGGGGGGAGGGGAGGGGTAATTAGTCGAAAGTCGATTATATGACTTTGAGTAAACCAAACAATCTTGATAATAATAATAAGAAGAAGAAAGATAGCTAAATTCAGACAAAAGAAGTGATAATATAAATACTACACGACGTTTCTGGAAGCCTTGTTCCTTTCTTCAGCCGCAGAAAAACGCAAGAGCATAGAGAGACACAACTGCACAAGCCAGTTGACAAAACAAAAATGTCTATTTTCTGAATTTGGTTATTTTTCTGATTATTAATTTTCAATCAGACGTAATTTTTTTGATTTTTAAATCTTGACAGTACTATAACGTACATACTTAAATAAAAATCAAATACTTTAAAAGAGTAAATAGATAAGGATGTTGTGCAGCGTTTCTCAGGCGGGTGACGTCATTACTTGACCGGCAAATGTACAGGTTCCCTCAGCGTAATAATTAATCTAGAGAAGAGAGTACGCATAGCGGGTTGTGTGGGGTGTCGTTTAGCAGAGCTTAGAAAAGGGCTATAAAATAAAATAGCAATAGTATAATTGACTAATCCACTGAAACATTATTAATTATAAAAATAACTTTCTATAGTCCTTAAAGTTTTTATTGCACATACTCGTATATATAGGTTATATAATCTAAACGGATGTACCGTATTGATAAGATGTAAACAACACCAAAAAATTTTAACTTACAGATGTTGATAATTTTGGACTAGGGAAGCCAAAAGCTACAGATTATTTGTGCAATAAATTTTTTTGGGCCGCAAGAAGTTATTTTTATATTTTATGATACCAATAGTAATTGTACTAAAATGTATTCAAAAAATTATAATTATAGATTGAATACACCTAATAAATGAAATCTTGAAATGTGAAATTGTTTTTCATTTAAAACTTCGTTCAACCATGAATCGATATTATCATATATTTATAATCACCCTCCTGTCACGGCATGATAGCATGGGCAATAAGTCTGAATTTCCAAGAATTAAATAAATATAGCATATACGTAACCGCTTCGAATCATCTGTAGGAAAAGTGTTGTTCTTTCATCGTCGGAAACTAATAAATTTAAATATACATAATGTTGTCGAAGGGAATGCAGTCTTCTGCACTCTCTACTTTCCAGGCTCAATATGTTTTTAACAGTTTTCTAAGCTATAGACGAAATGTTGGCAACATCTCCTAACTGTATAAAATCTTATTCTTTTGAACGGAATAAAATTATTCGACGTGAAAGCATTGTCAACCAGAAAATCACACACTACATTTAATCGTCCGGAAACCTCGCGAAAGCATATCGGGATTGTGCAAGTGACATTTATATGGGAGCTCAGATGTTTATGAAAACGTAATCTTTGTTAGCAGTAGCCCCATACTATAAATATGTTATTCATGTCCAAAATTAAATAAGGATTTTAACTATATACCAATTGAGGTTTTAAAATTAAAAAAAATACGTCTGATTGAAATTAATGATTACGTAAGATAGCCAATTCAGACAAAAAGGTAATATAAATACCACATAACGTTTCTGGGATCCTTGTCCCGTTCGTCAGGTGGTAAGAAGAGCCTAGAGAAACACAACTGCACTGGTCATTTGACAACACTAGGCTCTTCTTAGCACCTGACGAAAGGTACAAGGATCCCCGCAACGTTGTGTGGTATTTATATTACCTTTTTGTCTGAATTGGCTATCTTTCGTAATCATTAATTGAGGTTTTAATTCGGTTATTGTTATTTCTGGCGAAGCAGTGTAGTATAAGGGGAGATGCAATACAGGTGTGGGTGAGAAGGAAAATAATTATAAAGCTAATGATAATTATAACGAGTGATATAGAATAGGAAATTTCTAGTTTTGCTGTGTCAGGAGTTTATAATATTCGGAGGTTGCGGAGTTCGTAGAGTAGACATTATCTTTACAAAATGTTTTTCATCCTGTTCTTTGTGTACACAGGACAAGACTAGAAACATTCCGAAAATAAATCCAAAGTTGCTGCTCCACACACATGGCATTATCTTCCATTCTGGTTGATGCATGTGTTCTGCGCTCGTTTAACATTATGCCTGTTAATCCATACAAACACGCGAAAAGGATTATGGCCAGAGATTATTTTGACGTTATATTCGTATCTGTTTCGGCTCTGAGGATGTATTTAGAGCGATGTGATTTAAGGGGTGGATTTTTGTGTTTGTAAAATGTAGTTTCTTGTAGCTTTCTAGAGTCGACTTCACACGAAACGTTGGGTCTGATGATTCCGCTTACTCGAGAGGCAGGTTCCTAGGAAACTGAGCGTGTGTGGCTTCATTCCGTCATACTTTAATTACACATCTGGCGGACGAACAAAATTTCGAAAGTACAAAAGCGAAATCGCAAGACATTCTGACGGTCACAACGTGTGTGGGGTCCTCAGTCCTTTAACCGATATACTGTATATGCTATGTGAATCTATCAATGAGCTATTTACAATCTATCACTCAGGTTGCTTCAGAATACCTATTACAGACTTGTAGGGAATGTATAGCGCGGTCTTTCTAGATAAAGTTTTGATAAGGAATCCGTCTGTTCGGAAATGTACCATTTGGAGGCCAAATGAGATCGAATCGATTTCAAATCTTCCGCTTCGTGGTAGACAAATAAAATGTCCTGAGGGCGACTGCTGATGTTGTGTGTCTTGTGTCAGCGCTTCTGAGTCAGAGTTCACATCAGTTATCATTCAGTCATTGAGTAGTACAAGACGAGACAGTACAGGATGGTAGAACACACGTTTTACACTGAGATATAGATCATTTTCGGCAAAGGTGGACATAATGGCCGGGCTGCACAATGCATGTATCTCGAAAGTTTTCCGTATCGCCTCACTCCATCACATAGCATTTTCGACAGACTACAACAAGAACTCATTATCTCCAGTGATTCGATAATCAAAATTATTTTGCATGTATCCAATGGTACATGAGTCCCTTATTATTAGAAGTCTGTACTAGGAATTCTGAAACACCCTGTATTATTATTTTTATTATTACAATAAATATATAGAACAAGAAAATTGTTATTTAATTAATATAAATACTATTAAAATTTCGCCAACCAACCACCAGCAGCTCTGGGCTCCCTTCAGATCCAGGGTGGTGGGTATATATACCACCGATTGTGAGAGTCCCGACACTTCACCCAGAAGATGACAGAGCTTTGTGTCGCCGAAACATCGTGTTTTAATCAATGTTTTACCCGAGAGTTTTTTTTTAGGGCAACAGGCTACATGAGGGTAATCCACTTTGGGCAACTCCCCTTTAATAGCATAGGAAGGGATTTGAAGGGGTGGATGCGGAAGGGTAGAGGAAGGTAGCCAAGGGTTAACTAGGGCCCCCGGGCTATATTTTAAGGATCCTACCCGGCATTCGCCTAAAAGTAATGCAGAGAAAACCCTAGAAAAACCTGCATCAGGTAGGTCGGGCATTGGGTACTTGTCCCACGCCCTTCGCATAGCGGGAGAGGAATTTGCTGTGGAGGCGCAGCATTCCCTTCTCCGTGCCTCGACCAGTTTAGGCGGCAGCTGGCCGACTATTCCAATGGGAATAGCCAACAACTCTTACCGTATGCCCAAGGTCTGTGACCCCGGAACATACACCTCTCAGAACAGGCCGAGGTGCCTCGGCTTAGAACTTTTTCTAGAAAAACTATACCGTGAAAGACTGCGATCTTTAACTATTGAAATGATCCTCAGCAAAACTTTTTATTGAAAATATTTGGCCTCGTTTCTTATACGTTACTTTTTTGTGACCATGATAGCTAAATTATATTTAAATTATTACCGGATTACTCCTTATATGCCCTAAATTTCAAAATATACCGTACAATAATCGGCAAATAATTTGACACTAGAATTAATTCAATCAACTGTGTCATTTGAGGATATAAACAGTTGTAACAATTACACTTTCTTCTAACTATCGTTCAGTTTTTCTCTATTGAATCATTTCCGTCCTATGAGAAGACAGGATTTAAATTCAAACCCCGACGGTTGCTATTTTTGTCAAATATGAATAGATACTACGACAAATGACGTAACGTCAATTCAAAACTAGGCCCGAAGATCCGATTTCCCAATCTGTAACGCTTGGTCCATTGACTGAAATAAATCGTTTCGCAACAAAGGAAGAAATAAAACATCACAGGAATGGCTGGTTATACGGAAATGTATTTTATCGGTGGGCAAAATCTCATACGATTGTGAGATTGAAAACAGTCGGACAAAATGACTTCAGGTAACGTTCAGTTGTTTCGTCGTTACCTTTGAGTTATGTCTTATGTATGGAAAAATAAGTGTTTGAACGAGTTAAATTCAGTACATAAAAGAGGTAAAATGTCCGCTTCGATCCGTCGTCTGTGGCCAGATTAAGATCCCAATTAATGAAACGGAGTTATTGTTTGACAAGGACGTGATTATTACATAATTGACTAATGTTAATTGGTAATAGGTGTTACTATTCCTAGCTTTCTGATAAATGGATAGTTCACAAACAATGAAGATACTGTCCAGTTGATTTTCTCTGGTTCCATTTATTTTAATGCCGTCTCATTCCCTTTATAAGTGGTTAGTTTTTTCCCCATATACTGGAGCACCCTAAAAATTATCTATAAATTAAACGTGATAATATTGTTTACCTTGTTGTAGAGCCAGAATGCAATTTTCTCCCCGACGCTGAGACCCGACTTGGCCGTGTTCATGGTGAAGTCCTTGAAACCCTCGAACTGTTTAAACATGAACTCCGATGCCTTAGTGGGATAAAGCTGCATTAGCCCAAACGGACCCGCGGGGTTGCCAATGGGGATGGCGCCAGCAGCGCCCGGGGTCATGGGCACATTAATCATGGGCGAGTGGATGGGGCTCACCCCCGCCGCGGCGGCGACGCGAGGACGCTGCAGCATCACGTTGGGCGACGGCGACGGCGACGGCGGCGGCAGGTGGAAGATGGGCAGCGTGATCCGTGGACGAGTTCCCCGGCGCGCCGGCCTCGTCACGCTCGCAGGCGCGGCCTCCGGGGACGAATCCGCGTTAGGAACGGTCAGCGTCGACATTTCACTATTTTATTATACTGCCAGATAAGCTTATAAATCTCGCTTCTTGCACAATACTTCAATTTTCTTACAATATCCTCATAAATTAAGGACGTTTGACGAACAAAATCAGTACTCCTAAATTAGCATAAAAGAATTGTACGAAACGCGTAACACTCGAACAGTTATTATATTTATAAATAGATGATTTCGAAAAGATTCTCACAAGATATATTGAAATAATGTACTACTATTTACATAAATCAAAGGAAATTATATTAAAAAAATATTTCTAAGTCAAACCAAGATTAGATGAAATTGTCAATATAGAATCTAAACCTTAATAAATTAAACTTACTACTCTTAACAAAACATAAGTAAACCAAATCCAGTATATAATTCGTCTAATAATACGTAAAGAATATTAGCACTTTTTTCTAATAATTTTGTTAATATTTTCCTTTATTTCAGTACATTTTAAATGAGCATCACTGTATTTTCTTCAAATTTCTGTCTTTACATTGTCTATTATCTTGTCATAAGAAACTCTAATATTTCACTGGTAACCTACCTACTATCCGAACGCAAATTTTAATGTGTTATTATTAATTTTTTGTTTAACATCATATTATTTTTTAAATTAAAACTTATTTTACTCCAGTTATTATATTTGGGCTTCAAAATCACCACTCAAAATTTCACCGAAATTCACTAGCAACTGATGATTAATAGTTAGTTCCATGCATTAAAAAGGCAACACAAATTCTTGAAGATGCTATTCACTGAAATGTTGCATCGCAACCCGTAACTGATACCTGCCTCGCTTTAAATGAGTCGTGGGATAGCAGATACAATCCACCGAAGCGTTTTATGACCAAGGGTACGTGACACGTTACTGTTCTAAGATAAACGTAGTTCTTGCAATGCGGCACTTTTCTAATTAGTGATTCTCGCAAATGTATAAAAGTAGTTGATATCGCCGATAGTCAACCAATATTTTTCACACAAGTCGTCGACGAAGTATAGCTCACTTTTGTTTTTTCAGTTTCTTCATCGTCGAATGAATTGCCACTTTCACATATAGACCGTGTTGAGGCGCATCAGAGTCACTGCTAACATATTTTACGAAACGGAGAAGCACTAGTTAGTGGTGTGATTGTGCGCGAGGTGCAGGTGCCTGAGGGAGCACACCGTAGTGCGTGGAGTTTGCGGTAGCACTGGCGCGGGGCGCCGCGACGTGAGCACATGGCCACATGGCTCTGGGTCCGCCTACGCCCGAACCGGCGCGAGCGCTCCCGATCGCAGCGCTTCACGGCTTATTTTGTGCCAACAGCTATCGGACTTTCACCTTACACAAACAATATGCTGCACGCAAATTGCCCACGCACACCCTTTCACAGCTATCGTGGGCAAACATACATTTACTCTAATCTACTTCAAAATAGTACTCTGGGTAATACAGACGCTTCACTTGGCGCACCCGCCGCTCCCTATTGTTGGGACATACATGTCATCTCTTCGTGAAATCGTCGCTTTTACTGAAGCATTTTTCACTTTTATAAATGCGCAAAAATTATTCTGAGCCTTTCCGAGTAAGTAGAAATTCTGCTTAATCCCAGGATTGCCGAAATTCAGAATCATATGCGAAGAATGAGTGTCCGACTCATCGTCCGCGTAAAACTATTGCATTTTGTAAATAATTTCCAACAAACTTATGACAATCAAAGATTGAAGCCTTTCCCGGTGCAGTTGTTCAATATATTGTTCTCGGAGTTCAACCGGGTTTTGAATAATTATAGTAGAACGCAACGTTTCGACGACTAAAAGCTCTGTCGTCATCTTCTAGGCGAAGTGTCGGAACCTTTTTTTTTTAGGGCAACAGGCTTTATGAGGGTAATCCACTTTGGGCAACTCCCCTTTAATAGCATAGGAAGGGATTTGAAAGGGGGGATGTGGAAGGGTAGAGGAAGGTAGCCAAGGGTTAACAAGGGCCCCCGGGCTATATTTTAAGGATCCTACCTGGCATTCGCCTAAAGAAATGCAGGGAAAACCCTAGAAAAACCTGCATCAGGTAGGTCGAGCATTGGCTACCTTCCTCTTAGTCGTCGAAACGTTGCGTTCTACTATAATTATGCAAAAACCGGTTGAACTCCGAGAACAATATATTGAACTTATGACAAATTTGATGCGCTCAAGTCGTTCTATAATTTCGTAATAAGCGCCAATTCGACATACAATAAGTATATTTTCTGTCTCATTGACCGACTGCAGCTTTCAGAGGGCGAGAAAAACACCCACGTGTGCGTATTTCCGCCAAAGAAATTTAATGCCACGTTTTATATATGAGACGAATATATAAAGTTTGATATTTTCCCATGACTATTCAAATGGACTGAGTTTGAAACAGTTCCAAAGTTTATTTTTTGTTTTATTAAAATCTAAATTTGTATTAAAGGATCAGGATGGAAAAATATCGACCGGACCGGTAATCTAAACCATTCTGATCTTTTAATTGTATTTATTAGCCTGTTTTGTTGAGCTTCGTTCTTGAACAAAAATTGTTTTTAAATGTCAAACTTTAAGAAAAAAAATAGAACCGGTTTAAAAAGCGTTGTTGTTTATTATTTATCCAAAACAATTCGCCTTTGATTATTAATTCCGATATTTCTTATTTGAAATGTAAAATTCCCAATAATATGTTTCCTCTGTATTCTATGACAATACATTACTATTTTAACATGTAGCCGATATTGTTAACAAACTCCCGCAGTCACGACTTGATCAGTGGTGCCAAAGTTTGGCATTATGCAAATATGTAACTCCTCTCCCGCTATCGGAAGGGCGTGGGACAAGTACCCAATGCCCGACCTACCTGATGCAGGTTTTTCTAGGGTTCTCCCTGCATTTCATTAGGCGAATGCCAGGTAGGATCCTTAACCCTTGGCTACCTTCCTCTACCCTTCCGCATCCCCCCTTTCAAATCCCTTCCTATGCTATTAAAGGGGAGTTGCCCTAAGTGGATTACCCTCATGTAGCCTGTTGCCATAAAAAAAAATATATGTTTTGTAATTGTAGGATGCATTTAAAAACATTACGATAAGTCTAGAGTTTAAGTGATTATATTAAACTTCATACATTACTAAAAATGCATCATTATTATTTGTCTTTTTCGCCAATTTCATTTCGAAAATTACATCTCCCTATTCTTATAAATATAAATATTTTCAAAATGTAGCAATAACATGTTGTTTTTATTAGGATTTATATTATTTTATGGTTATAAATCCTAGTTTTTAAATAAGAAGTCAGACCGAATTAAATTTCTTCACAATTTATCTTACAAATTACGTCTGTTTAATCTGTATTAGGAATTTGTTAGGTTTGGTCAAACAATTTGGATTTTTTGTTTATAATCAAGTTTAAATTTATTAATACTTTTAAGTAATTTGTCAATATATGTGAAACTATAGAAATTTATTGTATTTCTCATTAATATTGATTTAATCAGTGTTATTAATTGATGCTGGTGCTATTAATCATTATGGGTATATTAAAATTATTCCGGTTATTTATTAGTCTATGTTTTATAACATTTGTTAAATTCATATTATTATAGTTATTTATTGTTAGGATGGTTAAATTGAATATAATTATCGTTATATTTTCTTGGTACGGAGGACCATAGTGATTGTTGAATTTATCGGAATAAATTTTATTTTTGAGTATTTTGAATTTGGACTTTTTTAATGGTTATGATATCTATAGTCCGCGTCAAATATCTAGGAGGCTCAGGTTACTGTATTTCTTGGCGCAGCCAATCAACTTCAGTTAGCGCGTAGAGTTTGGCCGCGTTATACTGAATTGTGGGTGTGTTTATTCCGCGCTGCCTCCCTTGCCCACCCCTCACTTAATCTGCGCCATCCGCCATCGTACGTGAATCCTGCTATAGTAACTGCTATATAATATTATTATTTTACTTCCGTTTCTTCCCATATTGGCCCCGGATGATTTGTATGAAAAAAATAAAACTGTGAATGTTTTCACTTTAATTAATCTCAGGGATTTTTAAAATAATTTGCGTGTATTATGGGTGTCATCATATTTTACTTTATTTAATTTATTGAGCCTATCTCCCATATACAAAGTAATCACTTAGTATTACAGCGATAAAAGTGACATATTGTAATACTAAGAAAATATATGTTAATAATAAAGAAAATACCGCTCATTTTAATTTTAAGTTTATTAAAGCACTGATATGAGAATGTAAATTAAACATATTATAATAACGAATGAAACTAATTTTCAAATTTCACTACTTTTAACTACAAGAGATGTAAAAAAAAGGTAACATTGGCGTTGTGTGAAGCTTATTAAACAGTTTCTGATTCATTCAACACTCTTGAATAAGAATCAATAATATTACGCACACCCCTGTCTTCCCACAAGATTTTTATGCCCCTATGCCTCTTTCGTTCCCATGAATATAGAAATTTCGAACTGTCTGTTTTTATCATTCTGCTATATTTCTTCCATTAAATTGCGCCATAACGACGTTTCTCATCTTCCGGGTAACAAATGTATCATATTCGGAATTCAATTATTTAACTAACTGTGCATAAACACTGTGTCGTGTCCTTCAATCCTGGTTAGAAGTTTTTCATAGTTATCGATCGTATAATTTCTTTAACGTGAACCTTAGTCTTTTGTTTCTTTTGGTCCTTGCTATAATAAATAATCGTTACACACGCTACTAGAAATAGCATAGCTTGTAAGATGCGTAGTATAAGAAGGGAGAAGATTGAGGAGGAACTATTGTCATCAATTGAGAACTCTCACTTAGAGCAACACTACTATATTTCTGAAAAACATTCATTATATTCTTACGAACTGGATATAATGACAGCTGCAAGATCTTCTTAACGCACCTTGTACGCCTCTTAAGTTTTACGGATAATTTTTTGACGTACAACTTATCCTGAACTTAAAATATATTTTCTTGCGTCAATGCTTTTTACTTTATTAAGTTGCCGTAACAAGGGTTCGTGTTAAAGTTAGCACCAACCAACTTCCACTGTTATTATCGGGCAGTAGACCACTGCGCATCGAATTCAGACACGACTATCTATTTCTCTCCAGCTGTGCTAAATGACTCATACTACACGGTGTATTTGCTTTCACGTACTTAAGTTCCCTCACGCGTTATATTTCGTATCTTCTCGCCAGACATTCCTTTGCAGTTGAGCGCAGCCTCATTCTACGTACATCGCTAAAATACTCATATTTATCCATCAATACAGACAACTGAAAAATATTGATAATTATTCCATGCTAAATAGTTTTTCAATCATTTTATTTACTTTCAACGTTATATCTGAATCATAAATAGCAATTTTAATCCTACGATTTGCGACAGAAAATAAATATTAATAGTATTTGTTTGATTGACTATGTGACATTTGTAACTATAACTTCGCTTTCACAATAATTTTAATGAGTCAATACCAGTGGAATAACAAAGCATTTAAGAACTTTCTGCCCGCAATACAGAAATGTATCAGATTACATACAGATGTATGCAAGGTTGGATGTTATGTTTGAAATGGGCTAAGATCGATTAGATTCACTGGTGTACTATTTACTATTATAAAGTAATGTTAATATACAGTTATTATAATTTTTTATCTCAACTTCAACATACCTAAATGGCATTAAATTCAGATAAACAATCTGTAAATAAAACTATTCAGTAATTTTGTTCAACCTACTGATCATTCTATAGTTGATTACATAAAATCAAGTATTGTTTGTAGGGTTAAATATTAAGTTCACAATTAATACAGAAACACGTATTATAATTAAACATGTGGTAAAAGTCTAGATCACTTTTCATTTTCTAAAAAGACTTATGGGACAGAACTAATATGGAGAAATTATTTTCCTTTAAATTCATCAATTTACAAGCGAGCGTTGTTAAATCGGCGGTAAAGAAAAAACTTGGTACGTATTATAAATCTTCTTGTCAGAAAATAATAATAAAAATTTAGAAATTAATAAAGGATTGTAATCAGACTGAATATTATTATTATGAAGCATAGAAAAGTTCTCATTTCTAGTATAACGATGTAGGCCTACTTCAGAAAAAAATAAGAATTCATCTAACCAACGTTATAAATTGATATATGTATTCCCTTAATTGTATTTATGTACGATTTACGACAACCTATTTTTTAAAGAGATATAAAAAATGTATGTCATTTATTTACGTTTCAGTAACAATCTGAGTAATTTTGTATTACCATCTGGCATGTCATTTTCATTGGCTACGATCTCCTTGGACAATAAACAAGTACTTATGCTATTTAAACCTTGTTTATCAAACAATTTGTTCAGAAAGGATTGCATACATAAGTAGAATACTTGCAAAATTGACTCCTGATAAAAACATTTTTAGAAGAAGTGTTTAAAATCAAATAATAACTTACTTCTTAACATCATATCCATTCAGGTTAATACATTAAAATATCACTTTTCTATTCTCTACCAAAAAAATTGAATTTATGTGGTCATAATACTCTTTTTCTGCGCACTTAATAAGACAATTCGTGAAAATGATTCATGAAGTTAAATATCATAATAACTTTTCCTCTCGAACACTCAATGTGCGGGCTAGGTTTAGTGCGGACATTCGCAGTTTTGAAATATTCTCTTGATCACTCTACTTCAACTCAATGTACAAACGATCCAATAACCAGTCGCTTGTTTCCAGTCATGATGATTTTATCAGACTCCCAAGAAAGTTCCCAACACGTTTCCCGCCGAAAAATAAGTAGTTTCGCACTGTCGCCTTCGTCAACATATTGAATTGACTACCACCTTTTCTACGTAGATTAATTGTCGTTCCTATATTTCGAAAACAATCTAAACATCGACGCCAATAGTCCTTCGGAATATTCTGAAACTTTTACAAAACACGATTTTTAAATGTCTTTCCTCTATTATTTTTAGGGGGCGTCAACTAATGTGACGCCCACTGCACACTCATTTTTTTCACATACAGGAATTTATAGCACATTTTCTCTCACCTTCTTAACAATATCATACACCTTAATTACGGCATTACACTATTCATACCATAATATGTGAATTCATTTTCCCAGCAGTAAATTGTTTTGATGACTGGAGCAGAGTCAACATGAACTTCATTCAGTAACTTATATCGGAGCATAGACCACTTTTCTTATACCCAAAACCTTATATCATTCTATCATTTAACATCGATCGTAATTGTAATAAAATACATACGGATGAAAACACTTTTACAAAGTGAAATAATGAATATTTGATAAAACTAGTCGAAACATTTAACCTACCAATCCACTCAAAGAAAATTATCCAGCATTGTATGCATCGGAATACTGCAATTATCACCGAAATTTGTTCAACAAATTTCGGCCTAAAATTCCATATATACCACCTTTCTATTGTTAAAGGTTTTATTATAAATTTTTAATATTAAATACTCACGTATAAAAGTAAACATACAATAGTCTCTCTTTGTTGGTAAAAAACAATAACAACATTCAATTGCCTAAAAATGGAACCAATGAGGAGGCTGGATTTTTTCCGATATTAAATTCCTAAAGGATATCCAGAATGCATTGTCTTGGCTGTCTTAAAATATTACTGATTTTAGGAACATTACATCTGAAACTATATCAGATATAGTGAGGAAATTTTGTATTAAAGACGTGCAAAAGTCCTGAAATGGAAACATTTTTAAAAAAATTATTTTATTTTTAGGATTTGTTCCTATAAACAAAAAAAAAACTTGAGGGAAATAAGTTTTAAAGTAATTTCATGCCTGTTATATAGGTGCGATTACCGAAATTGTCTTCTAATATGTCCTGAAACCATTCCTTTGATGTTTTATGCCTCTATCCTTACCTTTTATTAAGTTGTTTGTATCGTTAGATTAGAAATATTGCCCGGTCACGTTTTGACTGTAATGAAATTCTGGCATACACGAGCCGGTTAAGTATAAAAGAGAGAGGTGGGTTGGCCAGACGTGCGCCTTCTCACATTTTGTTATCGAGAAAAACGTTTATGCTTCTGAAAAATATTATAAAATTCTGCACTAAATTTCAATGAGTATTTTCTGAACTCGCCTAAAAAACCGTTTCTTTGTATTCTCATTTGCGGCAGAATCTGGGTAAAGCCTAAGGAGGTGTTTTTCATCAAGGAATGCTTCATATTCCGAAATTACTGGCGGGGAGATTTTTATCTTTTGAATCAATTAACGTATTTTTTCAAACTCCTTTCTGAAATGGTAATTCGAAAAAAACTTTGCTCTTTTAGCATACTAGTCAATATCAACTGTAATGAATATTTAATTACCAACCACCAAGTCTATTGGGAAAGTTCGATTCAAATTTTTAAAAATATAGACAATGTTTGGAGGAGAGATTATTCGGAAAGTTTCAGGTCTTCCATAAATCATCCTGAATCCATATAGTAATTTTCCCTGGAGCAGCTACTATTCATGCTAGCATTCCTATTGCCTATAACTGTTGCATGATACAAAACAGTGATGACAACGAGGAAAATTAAACACAGCATGTTGAAGTTCCACCACCTAAAAATGTCACTACCTCGTAAGGCTAGGAAGAAATTTCAAACTGACATAGCCTCTAGTGTATTAATGAAATATTTATTAACAAGTGCCCATACAATTGTATTTTGCGCTGCATTAACCGATACATTCAAAACCTTTCTTCCAGAATATCAACACATAGCGTAATAGGCTTTTTGCAGTAGTATCTAATGTAGAATGGGAATTACGAGTTCATAAAAAATAATCCCTCAGCAAACTGGAGCAACCCGTCACAATAATAGAAAATGAAAATAAAATGCACAGAGGAAAAATAGCACCCAACATCAAGATATAAGAAACAATTATCTGTAATAGATTAATCGTTAGCTATGAACTACTTATAGGCAATAATACGATAGATAGAGTTACAAATTTTAAATATTTAGGAGTAATATTGAATCAAAATTAGAAAATGTAATTCCATTTAGATTTTGTAGGTAGAAATATAAGTAGCAGATTAGGTATTTTGTATAGAATAGGAAAATTTTTAACCAAAGAATCTAAAACTGTAATTTATAAATGTATTATACTTCCACTTTACAATTATTGTTGTTCTGTGTTGTATGGTGTATCTAATAAATACATTGAGAGACTTAAAAAGTTGAATAGAAACGTTAAAAATTATTTTATGTAGGAATAAAGATTTAGTGTAAAAGTAATGTTAAAAAAATTATTTCTTTGTGTTTCATTGATTTTGTCAAGTTTCATAGCATGATATTTTTGTATAAATGTATAAACAATTTGTTGCTGCCCTATTTCAATAATTATTTTGCATGTAAATATAGCTACAACTAGGACTAAGTTAGCATTAAAATAAAACAGTATATTATTAAAAGAATAAAAGAATTTACCCAATTGTCAGTATAAATTAGACAATGTGATTCTATTAATAAATTTATGAAAAGTTTATTTAAACACATAAGTTTACTACATGTAAATTTGTGAAAAAGTGAATAATGTAGAACTGAGTAGCATTTTTTGCTAAATAAATTCCTTAATATTATGGTTTTCACACACATCAACTCCTTCAGCTAAGTCAACAGAATCATGTGCTCAAAGTTACAGCCACAACTTCATACTAAAATCTTTTAGAGTAATTCGAAAGAATTTGTAATTCGAGACTTCATTAGTTTCTATAAGGAACGTAGGTTTTCCCGGTGTAGTTGCTGGATAAAGTTTTCTCGGATTCCAACAAGGTGAAGAAGATGGCGGTGCAAACCATCGAAACGTTGTGGATATTAAACGATGCTACCCGGTTGTAATCCCGAGAAAACTTCATCCATCATTAGTTTCTAATTCCCATTTCGTTCTAGGTTCTGGTCCTCGTCCTAATTATCCAAAACTAAAGAGATCACCTTTAATTTCGTTATGCTGAAATGTGACTCGATAATTATATCTGAACCATTTTGGCATTTAATGATTCCTTTAAATTGATGGCAGTATGAACAGTCAGCAATTTCAATGTAGCATTACCTAGCCGTGAAAGGAAGTCGACGTTCTAGAAAGCGGCAGTCGACCTATAAGTGCGCCCCTGATAATTTTGACAATAGTAGAAGAAAAAGTTGTAAGAACCTGAACGTGACCCTTTGCAAATGAAATCTGTCTTACAGTTTTTCTTTAATAACTTATGTCAATTTTGTCAAATTTTCTTAGTTAGAAGAAAAGCAGAAAAAATGTTTACACCCAAAACCAATAGATGTGTATATTTTTTATTTATTGCGTAGTATGATGTTCCTAACTGTTCACGGTATTTATACGTTAATAAGTGTTTTTTTTAAAAAAAAAAAATCTACGATTATACTTTCTCGTTTACTCCTACCTCAATTTATATCGACCTAAGCATGTCAACACTTAAGAAAACTATTTTGATTTCTCCGTGAACCGAAATGAAAACCATGCGAATCAAATCGATACTCAACATGATCGATATTTATTTGTCAGCGATCGTTAAAGCTTAATACAAAGATAATAAACCATGAATATATAGTAATATCGTTGCCAATATTATCTTTGGTTAGTTGACAACTAAGTTTAGGGCTTATGTTGTTGTGTGTCTTAAGTGACAAGAAAACTGTTTTTGTACATCAAGCCTTGTAACTAGTGGTCATTAATTATCTGTTCTTGTTTATAAAGTGATAGAGTCTCAATTAACGTCTTCTTAGTTCTTATATATAGCATTTGATTTCGTGTTGAATATGCAGACTTATGTTGAAGACGCTAAAATGGCGCAACGCTTTACTGGACCACCTGCGCCAGGACCGGCTGTCCCTCCTCAACAGAGATATCCTCCACCACCAGTTCCACCTCTGAGGCAATATGCTGGACCTACCTTTCCGGTTAGTGTTCTGGATTTTTTAGGTTTATGCTAATTAAAGATATTACAGGGTACAAATTAAATTTAAATGCTACAATAAGTCAACTACATCGTATATAACAAATAACTTCTCACGATTGCTGCTTCCTATTCTTCCAAATTACTAAAGTCAAAATATTATCTACACTGATTTCTGCATATTATTTTTTGAGAAAAACTGAACACTTCATGGGTATCAATGGAATTAAACTCTCAATGTGTGTACTGAGATTTTCTTGACATTAATAAAGAAATTAATTTTGATTTATTTGTGTTTTATTAAGTTGTCACCTTAATTTCCCATTATCATCTGCAAAATAAAAGGAAAAACTAGAAGCAATTCAAAATATAGACTTGAAAAAAACAAATTGAGTAATACATTTACACATATATCTGCTTTTTAAAAGTGCTCTTTATAATACCACCTCACAATGTAAAATTGTGAGATGGCCACAGGACTAGAGCCTTTGATTTTTGCTTTCCTTTTATGTATATGTGAAAAGCCAATGTCAAACTGTTAGTTTTGTGTTAATTGTTGTTTATATGCTCTATTGTTGATATTGTGTGTGTCATTGTGTTAAAATAGTAATGGATTTTTAAATAATAAAAAGTAAAATGTCTGTGTTTAAAGTATACTAATTCTATAAATTGCCAAATAACTAAAAAAAAGTGACCAAAGTATTCGTGTGGTTATTTGGCAATTTAATTTAAAATATTTGCATGAATTTTTCTTATATCTCCACTGTACATAATAGTACTGACAACTTAATTCCATTTTCATCAAAAGTATTTTAGAAGCCATCCATATTTGCAAAAGTAAATAGAAATATGTCAATGTTGATATAGAAAGTGGAGAAATGCTACCACACAGCATATCAACAACATAAGGTATATAAGCATCAATTAGCACATTGTGAAGTGATATAAAAGCTACCATTAGAAAGCAGATGTATGTGTAATGTATTTAATTTTTTTGTACAAACTAATATTTCAAATTGTTTTTAGTTGCTATTTTTATCTCGTAGATATTAATGGTAAATTAACTGAAAGCTTAATGAAACAATTAAATAACAGTTTTTTTAAAAAAATTTGATTGTCATAATGAGACCAAATGCATTATAGACTAAATATTGCATTCTGTTTTGATACTTATGAGGATTTATTTAAACTTTGTATGGTTTGTATATTGATTAAGGTTTGTCATTACACGATACTATATGTAAATCAATATTAAATTTGATATTGTGATTTTTTGTCAATAATTATTTTTGATTATGTCTATTTGCATAGTCTTTTAGCCATGATGTGTTATAATTTATCATGGCCAAAAGTTAGGATTTATTAATTACAATACTACAAAACATTTCCTCCGTATGTTCTGAGACCTCTTCAGTTGCACGTAACTGACAAAATATGAACTGAATATAAAAACGAAAATAATTTGAATTGATATAATCACATAAAACAGAAAAATGTTAGTTTTCTTCAGCAAAATCCAGGGGTAGGTTTAAAGAGCACCAAGTAGGAAACAATGACACTATTAACACTTAAAAAGCTTGAAAAATCTTCTTGTGTGTGAATTTGCATTAACATGTGTATTCTGTATTGATGTGACATTATTGTGCCGTGCTGGCAATTCTTAAGCCAACTCTTAACTCAGCTGAGAGGTAGGGGGCAATTTGACTTCATATTTTAGACTGTTACAGTAAATTCAATCAATTTTAATCATCAATTACTTTGCATTTAGTACAATATTTACTATTGTAAAATGGCATTTATTCTAGGAAGTAGCTGAATGTGTAACTATCTCTTCTTCTAATAATGATTGTTCTTAATATAAAATAATTTTCTGAATTTTGTGTTATATTTTGTCTATGCTAATTATAGTTTAATTTTTTTTATCAGCTACAACAGCGACCAGGTTTTACACCTCCGCCAACCATGGGTTCTTCACCTGGTCCAAATATGATGCCAAGGCCACCACAACAACAGGCTCCATACACACCCATGCGCCAGGGTCCAATAGCATCTCAAAACACATCTAAACGACCTGCTGATAATAGGCCACCTCCACCTCAACAAAAAAAGTAAATAAATTATGAATAAACAACAGACTTTTAGTGTCAGAAAATGATATTGCTAGTGAAACACTGCATAATTTATACATTTAAATATATATATATATATAGGTAATGATATGACATTGTCAAAAATAATTGTGATATTTGTATGGAAAGGAAAGAGAGATATGAATAAATCCTTCTTGGGCTTCCAGCTGGGTCACTTCATCGTCAAAACAAACATTGTGTTTTGACAACAAAATTACCTGAGAAGAATTCATTCATACTCTACAACAGGAAAGTCTACGCTCTATCGAAAAAGAGAGTTTGTGGCTTACCTGAAACAAAAGTACGGTGTAGCCACAGAGAACCAAAGCAAGTTCTTCAAATTTGTGGAGGCTCTCAGTCTCCTTCTACCTATTTTTCCTTTCCATATCAAGATCACAATTTTATATATATTTATTTATATTTATATACTAGATGGGTACTCGGCGTTACCCAGGTTGTCATAAATGAACATGGACACATCCATAACCATAGATTCGACTCCAATCTTGATTGTTTTCACATTAATTTGTGTAATGCCCATTCACCCCCTCCATAAGGGTGCTTCCCTCCAATACAAAAAAGGTTAAAAATTATACTCAAAAAAACATCAAGGAAAAACACTACGAACCTCATTGACCCAGTAAAATATTTATCGAATGTTTTAGCGTGTTTGTTAATTGTCACTCCCGCCTCTGGTGGTGATAATCCTGTGTTTGTTTCTGATTCTAAAGGAACACAGATACAAAATGTGGTCGAATTTTCTCCACGCATGTAGATTTGTATGCAGAACATACCCATATTATTTTTCCCTTGCGCAATTCATTGGGGTAGGATAACAACTTAAACGGTAAGTTGAATGTTCTAATTAAACTTATCATTTTCAAAACCCCAGATTCCACTCCAATCACGATTTTTTTGCTTAATTTTTATGTAATACCCCCATCCCTAAGGGTGTGCCACTCCTATGCCAAAAGGGGTTGAAATTATATGTAAACAACATTGGGAGAAATATTATCAATCTCATTGAACCTGAAAGTTATTTACTGGAAGCAAATATTGATTGTTTCAAATGTTTGAAAATTTCCAACCCGCATCCCTCGCCCCTGGTGTTTGGACAGCAAGTTAAATGTCATAATTAAAATCTGCCAGCATTGTTATGGATAAATAGTTATTTAGAGGAGGAATGAATAGAGTAGAGGAATGAAGTATTAGGAGCATCCATTAAGGAATAGGAACTAATTACGTCACATTCGAACTTGGATAGTGAGGAAGGATAGAAATAAATAGGCGGATTACGCTTTATGTGAATTCATATGCTTAGGCGTAGAATCACGCACATAGAAAAGCATAGTAAGTATCCATTTAAGTATAGTTCATAGGCTTGTAATATAATTATAACCTGTATGAGTAATATCTGTATTTAAATGAGTACATTACTTAAGAACGATTTGTTCACATTGTAAATTACTGGACAAACTGTATATTTGGTTGTCCTTAATTCGATTCTAATAACATTTTTTTATAATCATGTATAGTGACTTTTCTCACTCTACAAGTAAAAAGAAGAAGAAACTTGCTGATAAAATCTTGCCACAGAAAGTTAGAGATTTGGTTCCAGAGTCACAAGCTTATATGGATTTGCTGGCATTTGAACGAAAATTGGATTCTACTATCATGAGGAAGAGGCTTGACATACAGGTTTTTATTGTTATTTTTAACTTTCTTTCAAATTTTATGTTTTCTATAATAATGTTGGTTTGTATTGAGGTATTTTCAGGTTTGCAGCTGGGTAAATTCGTCGATAAGACGCTACGTTTCGATGACATTCAGCGTGTCATCTTTGCCAGAGTCTGATGACATTGAATGTCATCGAAATGTCACATGTTATCGACAAGTTTACCCAGCTGGAAACTCGAGAAGCCGATGTATTGGTAAATATGAACTTTCTTACAAGTCAAGGATAAAAGTAAATACTCTACATTCGATTCTATTCTTTGTTTCTTATAATTCATTCCACATTATTTAATTAAATTTGCATATACTTCTTCATTTTTCAAAGTTTTAATAATGTTTTCAGTTTTGGATTCAGTAGGAAACACTCAATTTTAAATTTAATTTGCTTAGTTTATCCAATAATTACAAAGTAATTTAATTTTTTGGTAATTTAAGATATTTTGGCTAATGTCCTCCAATTAGAGGACAAATGTGGTTTTCATTGACAAATACAAAATAAAATTTTATAAACCACCATTTCGTCATGTAATTAATTACGTTTTCTTAAAAAAACTTAATTCGTAATACAAATGTTATGAAGACTACACCTTCCAGAATTTTGTTCGGCTAATTTTCTAACTTCCTTTCTGTTAAAATCTCTTTAACTTGCGTAAAACTATATTAATACCGCATCAAAACTGTGTTGTATTTTAGTAGTTTATAGAAACTTTTACTGTTTTGGCAAATATAGTCTGCACTTGGGAGCTCGTGTCTAGCAGACGTGGTAGCTCGCGGTTAGAAGTATAAGTCTCCGGTAGAAACACGTGAGGATGAGATCTCCAACCGACAGAGAGCTCTGGCGGAGGCTACCTTTGGGGATGCCTTCCCATCTCTCTGGGGGGATTTTTTTTTTTTTTTTTTTTGATCTAAGGTTCCCACGTGCCAAGGCACCTCAGCCTGTTTTGAGAGGTGTATGTTCCTGGGTCGCAGACCTTGGGCATACGGTAAGAGTTGTCCGCTATTCCTATTGGAATAGTCGGCCAGCTGCCTCCTAAACTGGTCGAGGCACGGAGAAGGGAATGCTGCGTCCCCACAGCAAACTCCTCTCCCACTATCGGAAGGGCGTGGGACAAGTACCCAATGCCCGACCTACCTGATGCAGGTTTTCTAGGGTTTTCCTGCATTTCTTTAGGCGAATGCCGGGTAGGATCCTTAAACCATAGCCCGGGGTCCCTAGTTACCCTTGGCTACCTTCCTGCACCCTTCCGCATCCCCCCTTTCAAATCCCTTTCCTATGCTATAAGAGGGGAGTTGCCACTATGTTGATTACCCTATACATAGCCTGTCTACACCCCCCAAAAAAAAAGAAATGGTTCAGACACTTCGCCTAGAAGATGACGACAGAGCTTTTAGTCGTTGAAACGTTGCGGTCTATAATTATGCAAAACCCGGTTGAACTCCGAGAACAATATATTGTATGTAGCAGTTTGATGACAGTATCTTAAATACATAATCAAAGTGTAAGTAATCCAGAATCTGAATTGATTTTAGTTTCAGTGCAGTTATTACTACAAGCTATACGTTGATTTAATATTTGTAGCATTTTTCTTTTATTAAAATTTTCTTTGTTCCATTTTAAAGTTGTAGCATTGTATTATATATATATTTTTTACAGGAAGCTCTCAAACGACCTATGAAACAAAAAAGAAAACTTCGTATATTCATATCAAACACATTTTACCCAGCTAAAGATCCTTCAGAAGGTGAAGAAGGTAGTGTTGCTTCGTGGGAACTTAGGGTTGAAGGGAGGTTGTTGGAAGATAACAAAAATGATCCTAATAAAGTAAGTTCTATATTTATCTTAACATTTTAAGAACATGTAACAATTCAGAGTATTCATTCTGATTGAATAAATGTATAAAATTTACATTTGTTTTTAGGTGAAACGTAAATTTTCCTCATTTTTTAAAAGTTTAGTAATTGAATTAGACAAGGATCTGTATGGGCCTGATAATCATTTAGTTGAATGGCATAGAACCCCAACAACCCAAGAAACTGACGGTTTTCAAGTAAGTAGATATGTTCATGACTTTTATTGTTTCTTAAATAAATTTAGGACAGTGTCATCCAAAATATTGTGGTTACTAACTTAATGCAGTGTAGTACCTAATGTATAAGCAGAGTAATGTACATGTTATTTTAAGCATTAATTATATGTTAAATTATTAGAAATGTGGTTAATATGTGTTCCTACTTATTCAATTTAAATTTAGTGTGTTTAGAATAATTTTGTCTTTTATCTATATAATCCTTATTCACTTACAACTATTACATGAAATTAAGTGCCTTGTTTGCATAACCCTTACCAATATTCTCATTAGTCTTTCAGATATATTGATGAATCTGAATGATTTCTGGAAAAAATCTGCAGAAAATCTCTTGACAAAATAGAAAAAAAATTCATTATATAGAAAATTGTCTATTCTTAGGAAGCTGTAAACATTCAATAAAATAATAAAAATTCTCTATTAGTTTAATTCTTTGAATCTACTGGTCGTCATTTGTAATTCTAATGTTAAGTCAATAAATTTATCTAAATCCTAATATGTAAACTATGAATTATGAACAAAACTTGAAATTTATTCACACAATTTATTACCTTTCAATTGTAGAAATGTAAATATATGACTCTTTTAAAATATAATAATTAGATAACATAGCCAAATGACAGACAAAATGAAGTGATGATATAGATACCACACTTTTCTGGAATCTTTCTACCTTTCGTGAGGTGATTGAAAACACAAGAGCTGTGAGTGACAAAAACACACAATTCAGTTGACGAATTCAAAACTTTTGAGTTTGCCAACTTGATTGTGCAGTTGTTGCTCACAACTCTTGTGTTTTTAATCTCTTGCTCTTGATGGTAGCTGGAACATATTTAAGACATTTTAGTGTTCAATACATTGATTCCTTATTACAAGTTAACTCTTATTCAAAATTTTTCCTTTCCCAAACTTTTCATTTTTGGTTTCCATAAATTTCCACATTCTTTTCAATCCTTTTAAATTTATATATATAATTGTGATATTATGTAAGCTTGTGGCTTACCTGAAAGTGAAGTACAGTGTACGTATGGCTACACTGTACTTCACTTTCAGGTAAGCCACAAGCTCTCTCTCTTTCCTTTCCATATCAATATTGCAATTATTTTGACAATCTCTTATCCTTATTAACATTATATGTGTATATATATATATATATATATATATATATATATATATATATATATATATATATATATATATATAGTTATATTTTTAGATTTAATCACCATGTTAAGCATTGGAATGTTTTGTGTCCTCTTTGGATGGTTAAATCTAATTTGCTTGATCCAATTTTAGGTTAAAAGGCCAGGAGACAAAAATGTACGTTGTACCATATTATTACTACTTGACTATCAACCATTACAATTCAAGCTAGATCCTAGACTTGCTAGACTGCTTGGTGTTCATACACAAACTAGACCTGTTATTATCAGTGCGCTTTGGCAGTATATTAAGACACACAAATTACAGGTAATCTTTTCCTCAGTTTTATAATTTATATTGTTTCTTCTCTCTGAAACCACTTTTGATTTTATTTCTTTATTCTTAGGATGCACATGAAAGAGAATTTATTAACTGTGACAAGTATCTAGAGCAAATATTTGCTTGCCAGAGAATGAAGTTTGCTGAAATTCCGCAACGGCTTAATCCATTACTTCATCCACCAGATCCTATAGTTATAAATCATATAATCAGGTAAGTGTTCAAATAAATTATTCTAGAGCTCCTTATTAATATGGTTTTAAGTATCATTGTACGTAATACAAATGGCTAGGTTCAAATGATTTTTAAATATTCACCATTGAATATTAAATTTCATATGATTATGTGTGATGAATTTTGTAGGGATGTGAAACTGATTTCCATATTGCTTCATGGTAACAAAGGAAATGGCACAGTATGAAAGTAAATGTAAAGTTTCTTGTATTTACTAGTTTGTAAAATGAAAAATTTATGTCTGTTTTGAAAATTAATATTAAGATTTGTATCCAAGTACATACAAAAGAGGTGGTCATGTAAATACCACACAATGTTTCTGAAAGCCTTGTTCCTTTTTTCAGATGCTAAGAAAACTAAATGACACAAGACAGTACAGCACAATTTGAGTTTTGTCAACTGAATTGTGCAGTTCTGTCACTATTCTCTAGTTTGTTGTTGTAAATAATTTATTAGTATTATGAATAATTTTATCAATTTCTTTTTCTATTTTATAGTGTTGAAGGAGCTGAACAAAAACAAACTGCATGTTATGATATTGATGTTGAGGTGGATGACACATTAAAAACACAAATGAATAATTTTCTTTTATCAACTGCAAGCCAACAAGAAATACAGGTACCTAATCTTACCTTTCTCAGTATGGAAATTAAAATTGTATTTCTTTTCCTTTACAATTCATACAAATTTTAATGATCTTTTCTTTTATTTGAAATTGTTTTGGAGTTATTATCTTCTGAAGTAAATATCAATATTTCTGTGTTTAAATTTTCAGTGTTTATTTTATCTGATGTATAACAGAATTGAAGTCTTGCAGTTGAAGACACAGATTATTCTTTATTGTTAAGGATTATAGAAGTTACTGACAGACATACTCAAAGCCTGTGGGACCTGTTATTTTCTCACTAAGGTGGAACCATTTTTAGAGCCGGGGGGGGCTACCATCAGAGATGCCTTCTTCTCTCTCTGCTTTTAAACTAACGTTCCCACAAGCCAAGGCTTCTGAGTCTGTTTTGAGAGATGTATAATCCAGGGTTTCTGACCTTGCACATACAGTAAGAGTTGGTTGTAGTTCCTATTGTAACAGTTGGCCGGCTGCCTCCTAAACTGGTCAAGGCCTGGAAAAGGGAATGCTGCATCCCCATTACAGTCATTGTGTTGTGGAACACGTACCAAGAGCTGGACGAAATTTTCTAATGTTTGCCCTACATCACTTTTAAGCAAATGCTGGATCATTTCCTTAAACTAATGCCCTGGGCCTAGATAACACTTTTCTACCTTGTGACAAGGTTAAATTAAATAACACATTTAGATTAGACAGAGAGTGATCTCGACTTACCTGTAATCAATAGTTGGTTCGGTCTGGCAGGGGTGAGAGAATACTACAAATTTTTGAGGGTTTGAGTCCCTTTCATCAGGAGAAGTCTGAACTATGTGCTGGCCGGCAGTTGGAATTTCCTATAACTGCCCACGCCCAAATCACAACTTCAACAATTTTGACGCTACTCACTTCCAACTCATCGAATGCTGAACTCCATCTTTGGAAACTCTCCTTCCAGCATATCTTTCAATCTAGACAAAGTCCTGGACTCAACATCCTGTAATTTTATTATAGTGTTCATTATGGCAGTTGTCGTGATGTTGTGTTGAAATCTTGTTTCAGCATAATATTATGATAATTGTTATAATTATTACTATTACTCATACTGGTCTCTCCTTTCCCTATTATCATTTTTTTACTTATTATTCTTTCCTTTGATTCATTGTTTGTATGTGGGAATTATGTATGTATGTATGTATTTTTCCGTTATTTCCTTTTTCCTTGTTGTGACCTTTCCATGAGAGAGAGACAATGTTGTTGACTTTGTTGAGTGTTGATTGTTGCTGTCTAACGTCTGGTGCACTTTAATTTGAATTAATCAATTCGTGCCCAGCCGATATGCAATTCATCTTCCTTCCTGTCAAAGGGGGCCCAGGTCCTCAAAAAATAGAACTTCTAACTGTGCAAGACTGGACCAACAATTGATTTCGGTAGCATCGCCGTCTCTCTTTCCTATCCTATGTAAAATTTTATTTGACCTTGTCACATTTTCCTTAAGTGTTCCACACACACGCATATAATTCAAATCTGTAAATTAATTTATTGCTTCAATAAGTAATAGTGTAAAATTGAATACATGTTATTTGTGTTCCTAATTTCACTTGTGCTTAATATATTCAGAGTTTGGACAACAAAATTCATGAAACTGTGGAAACAATCAACCAGTTGAAAACAAATAGAGAATTTTTCCTGAGCTTTGCCAAGGACCCGCAGCAATTTATCAATAAATGGATAATTTCTCAGACTAGAGACTTAAAGGTGATGATAGTAATTTTTCATTAATAGAATTACTTTTATGATAAGTATGCAATGTGTTTATAATTGATAGTAAATGAAAGAGAGTAAATAGCATTGCTTTACCTAAAAATGAAGATTGGTCATGGTGTCAGGTAGAATATATAGTTCACATATTCAGAGTTACTATCATTCTTCAGGAGATAGATGGCCCACTCCTCATGTTACTTGGCTATGAGAACGTAAAACATGTACTTATAAGTACACACAAGTAAAAAAATATATTTATGTGTGAGTTTAAGTATGTATTGCATACAAATACAATCTTACTTCTCTCTTAGTAAAGTTTTCTGTGGTTCAACATTTTTTTCTTATTATGACTTGCCCATGAGAGAAAAAGTTTATGGCATGGGTGGGGTTGAGGATTAGGATATAATTGTACACTCCTAAGCCATCATTGAGAAATGAATTTGCATGAGGAGTAGTACATCTCTCCGAAAATTAGAACTCCATATCTTGTTTGACATCAAAAAAATCTTCAGACTCATGTAAGCCATATCCATATCAATTATTTTGACTGTCATCGTTTTATATGTGATATGGAAAAAAAGAGAGATTAAATTGAGTGTAGGTATTACCAGGAGTTTCTTCAAATTTTCAGAGGTGTTTAAATATTTGACTTCAATATACTTTTTCTGATAAATGTTTCCTGAAAAATAGTTAACATAAATATTTATCATCAAACATTTTTTAGTACTTGTAAATAATGTGATGCATAAGTCACTGTATTTTGTGTTGTTTTGGTAAGAGGCCTGTTGTAACATTTTTTAAATATTACAGACAATGACGGATGTGGTTGGAAATCCAGAAGAAGAGAGGCGTGCAGATTACTTCTATCAGCCTTGGGCTCAAGAAGCAGTGTGTCGTTATTTTTACACCAAAGTGCAACAGAAACGTGCAGAATTGGAACAAGCTTTGGGAATTCGAAATGCTTAAGCTGGAAACTTTCATCTTTTGTGTGTGTTAATGTGATTGTCAGTCTTTAAATAATACATATTAATTCTATCTATTTTCTTCCTTTCTAAATTTGCATAACCTCTGGGGGGATAATTATGAAAATAATTTTCTTATATCACAAATTAATTCACAAGTATCAAATGGAAGTCAACTTGAACTTTTCTGTCATCTAACACATTTTTTCTTTAGAAGTTATATGGGAAACTTTCTTTTATATTACACATTTAGATAGGAAAGTGAGTCAGTGAAGTAGACGAATTCATGCTTGGTTGACTTACAGTTCAGACCTTCCTTCCTTACAAAAGGGGCTCAGGCCCCCAGAAATTTGAAATATTTTAACTCCTCAGCCCAACTGGACCAACTGTTGATTTCAGGTAAGTCAACTTCACTGTCTCTCTAATTTAATTTGACCTTGTGACATTTTTCTTAAGTGTTATGCAAGGCGGTAACTCTTGACTCCTTAAACTACCGGGGAAAATTTTTATTTGTTTTGAAATAACTAATTGTTCTTGTGACAGTATTTCAGCAAATCAGAATATATATTAACAATGTTTTGAGTCTTCTCATTGACACTTTTATTTATTTACAAATCTGGCTTGACTAAACATACAATTATAACAAGAAAGAACCCAACAACAAAGGCATATAGAAATGTTAATATCTTATGTCAGTTTTAAAATCTAATAATTGGATAACATAGCCAAATGATGGACAAAATGAAGTGATTATATAAACACCACACAACGTTTTTGGAAGCTTTGAACCTTCCGTCATGTGATTAAAAATACGAGCTATCAGATACACAACCACAAAATTCAGTTGGCAAACTCCTGACAAAAGGAACAAAGTTTCCAGAAATGTTGTGTGGTATTTATATCAACAAAGACTTGTATTCTGAAGAGCATATATCCAATGGGAAATTTAAAGTCTATTTAATACAACTCTTCTTTTAAATAAAGAGTTACTTACCCTTGTTAAATATGAATTTATATTAATGCAATTTTTTTTGCAAAAAATCAACCTTCAAAATCTGGATCACTGTAACTCTTTCTGCTTGATATGTATGTGATTCCATAGTTGGTCATTCCTGCCACATAACGAAAAACTCTCTTCAGTCTTAATATGTCTTCTTTGGTTGGATTCTCTTAAGATCTGGACAGATAATCAACACTACATCAGTCTTGTACCAAGCCTCTTTCCATATTTGTGAAACTTCTGTAACTTTCAACATAGGGCTATACAACGCTTTACATTCTGAAAAATTGAAGCATTTTAAAATACTCCATGCATAAGCCTCCTGATGAATCTTCATACTGTCATTCTTGTCCTAAAGAGTAGGTTGCATCTAGTGTTATGATCTTGAGCTCATTTTTCAATTGCTGGAAAAAGTAGCTGCAACTAGCCCATCATCGACATACAAAATTACCAATATTTCTTTGCCATTTCTATTTTGATTGTATAAACACAGATCTGCTGCACTTTCCTTGAAACTTAACCAAACAAAAAATATCTGAAACAATAGTTCCAGTAGCTTGGAGCTTGTTTTAAATCATATAAACTCATCTTCAACCTACTAAGTCTGTTGGTACCATTTTCATAACCAATTTTCTGTGCCATGTCAATTGTTTCCTTGAGTTTTCCATACATGAAGGCTGTTCATTTATCAAAACTGTTTGAGATAGATTCTTTTAGTTGCGGCAAAAATTTTATTCTGAATCTTCATTTTTGCAAGTGAACTAAATGTTTGACTGTACTCAATACCTGCACTTTGACTGAATGCCTTGGCAACCAATCAAGCTTAAACTTAGCGATTTTACCCTCTGTATTTGTTCTCAGTCAAAAAAATCCATCTACTTGGTTTTGCTTTTGATAAGTCTTCAAGTTCCCAAGTTTTATTTTCCCTCAGAGATTCAATTTCTCTGCCAATTGCTCTTTTCCATTCATTCTATGCTTTGTTCAAGTACATACTCATAGGTTCAGTAATGTTGGTTGTGATGATGAACTCTTCTTAACACCATCATATAGTTGTTGAAGTATGTTAACCTCTTCAAAGATGAACAATCTCTTAACTTTACTCCTTCTATCCATTCGCAAGTCTTCTGAACATCATCATCAAATCCTGAGTCAGTACTAGTTTCATGGTCTTTCAACTGTTTTTTGAGTGTGTCTTCATCACTCTCCAACTGATCTTCAACATCCTCTGTATCTACTTTTGCTCTTTGAATGTTATGAAACTGTACTATAAGATGTTCAATTTTTTTATCCATCTTTCTTTGATTTTCTCTTGGAATGTGAGCATAGCATGTTGAGATAATGATCCTAAGATTTTTAGGTCGAGGTTTTCTTTCCTTTCCAAATCATTCATGTACGCTAACATCATTAAAGGGCCTGTAATCCCTGGAGCACATGACAGGTAATTAAAACAGGATTGGCCTGTTCAATATCACTCTAAAAGTCACAAACCCAGTTGAGGATTCTAGTATGATGCTTAATTTATTATTATTATTATTGCACGCATCACGAGCGAATACAGGTTGTGCAGTTTAAGGGAGGGAAGACAGCATGGAGTAAACATTTACTTAATAACTATCAAATGCAGTTAATCCTAGGTTCTTAGGCAGCTCATAGGGAGGGGGTGGCACCTGCACAGTAGAACACTAAACTAGGCCACCAACAAATGTACTGCACTCTATGTAATATAAATTGATTTTAACTTGTTATTAATTAATATTTATTTTATTATTAGTGTTGGTAGTTGAAGGTAGGTTGAAAAATTTTGAAAATGATTATTATTACATTGATTTTGCTCCCTTCATCGATTTTGCCACAAAGTTCTTGGTATACCATCACTGACTTTCACAAGAGTATCTAGAATGAAAGCCATGTTGGCCATTGAACAGTAATCCATTTTTGTAAAGGCTGATCAAAAACTCCGTGATGTACAAGAACTTCTAAGACTAGGACTTTCTCTATTTCTTAGCTACAAAATATTTTAGGGAATCTTATACAGTTTTATCCCAGTCCTGGTCAACTCCTCTCAACATATCTGTCATTGCCAAAATATGTCAAAATAAATCCTATCTCAATTTTGACACTTTATGTTTATGCTCTGTTTTTTGTGTGCTGTCTGCTGATGAAAAAAGTCGTAATTCTACCAGCATCTTTGGTTTGATTATTTTCACCACAAGATAGAGTTTTGGCACTTTGTTCATCACAAATCTAATCAACCAGTTCACAAATTAAATGCTATTTTCATCCTCAAAAGTGTCCCCTCTCGAACATTCAAGACAACAATAGATCCAATCATATGTTCAGTGAACAGAAGCTCCCACAGGTCACAATCCATTTACTGTCCCTGAGAGGCCACAGTTTCTCCTCGACCCATGTGTGCAGAGCCCTTCCTGGCCCAGCGGTTGGAAGCAACGATAGTTTACGAGTTAATATATATAAACTTTTAATTGTGTGCCCAAGTTAATAACCAACTGAACCTCCACACCACACATCATACCCCGCAACTATACCAAACTCCCGTCATGTATTAATTTTATCAATAGTTTGTATGCAAGACTTATGAAAGATTTAGTAAATGCTTTAAATTTATCATCAAGTACCCATTTTCTATTCTAGTCCATGGTAAAAGACAAAATTCTCAAATCACCTTACATCTAACATATTCATAATACTGTTCCAATAATTATTTTTACCAAAGAGCAGATCTCCAAATACAAATCTTAGGTGGGTCTTTTAATGGCATGTAATTCTTAGTAAAACTGATTAAGCCGGTTTTTATGATATTTGCTCAACTTAGTTTCTAAGTGATCCTTCTAATATTCCATTAATCTTTAAGCATTTCTTTGGTACATATTTCTTTGCAGCTTGTAATGTAATGATTTTGAAGCCCCATTCAAAAGAGGTATCATTGCTAGCTTAGTCTGGGTTTCTGTTGTAGAAAGTTTTTAAATTATTCCAATTGTTTTCTGGTACTTGAAAACTATTATCCTCCTGTACTTTCCTTATAGCTAACATTGCTCCAGCTCAGGGTCAGCAAATTCATTAGTTAACATACCAAATATCAACAGTACAACGATTGAAATTTCTTTTGAGAGCAAAATATTTTAAACTCTATAGGTAGCTACATTGTTAACTTAATTATGGTATTAATAAGCTGACCTTTGCTAAAAATGTCTGTTCACTGAGATGGACCCCTTACAACTCTCGCACACATCTTGTATACTTGATTCATTTATCCTCTATATGTCCATATTCATTTTTTAGTTATATGCCATATTATATTTCTGTTATGTGTTAATTGTTCTTTTTAAGCTTAAGCTACAGATCGGCAATAATTTATTTGATAAAAGCTGTGCTGCAACTTTGAGTGATAATACAAACATCTGGGAACTGGTTATCCATTCAAACAATATTCAGCTGATGCATATAAATTAATTTAGGAAAAATTCGTTTTTATTTATTTTAAGAACTTTAATAATAGTTGTGTTTTAACTGTGTGAATTTCTGCTTTGATATGGAAGACTTGAAACTGCCTTGTGGCCCACTAACTCCAGCTAATTTAGCTATGTGCTATCATGGCTGTAGAACACAATTTCTGCCTGGAATGACAAATGCGCAGTATTTCTTTTAACCCTCCTGCACCATCCGCAAGGCCCCTTTTACACAGCGATTCCATGTCTGCAAGTCACATCCGAAGCATTCAAACCGGCCATGGGCGAAAGGTGATTCACAAAATGAGTTTATCGGGACCTTAGGCCGCCTTGAGGTCATTGATGACAATGGGCATGTTTATTAGGCTACTCTATGTATCCAATTCTATCTCCACACACTCATTGTGCATCCTCATGCTTTTTCTATTGTTTTATTTTTTTTATGAATATTTATAAAATTATAAATATTTCCATGATAAATTATAAAACATTTATTAGTCCTCGAATAAAATAATGTCAGATAGCTTTCAGGTTTTTTATAAGTCGTCTGTTATTTATAGAGAAAATTACAAAGTATTTAAAACATATCAAGCCATACTTTCCTCAGCGTGTGGCATTCGTCCCACGTATAATTTTATAATCTAAATAACATTAATATAGCTTAAGAAAAGCTGAAAGCTCCTGTTTGATTTTAATTTATTTGAGGACTAATACAGGTTTTTTAATGTATATCAGTGTGTTAGTAATGTTTACAATGGTTTAAATAAATAAAACTATTTTGATATTCGTCCTTCAAACATGATAATTCTTGTATCTGTTTTTTGACACGTTATTGAAGCAATTTATTGAAATAAAACAAATTAGATAAAGAAACTACATATAATATCCATTTATGACAAAAATTTAAGTATTAAAATAGAAATATTTGGTACTAAAACTGAATAATCGTCAATGATTTCTACGAAATGAAACAATATTATCACCGTTACTACGGCGAAAAGGACTAGGAAAAATACTGACGAGAGTGGACCGAAGACACGTGACTTCCTATTCAAAATTCATTTTCCGAGAAACTGGTTGCTTTTGGAGTGCGGCTTGGCAGAATGTTGTATACACATTCCTCTGAGATGTCATAAAAGTTCATCCCTGCATCTTCCCTCGTTCCGGAGCTAACAAAGATATTAAATTGCGCTGGTCCCCTGCACCTAGCGCGACTAATGGAGAGTTAAATATTTAAATAATATGATGAACAAAATTGATGAGCTTTAAATATCAGTATATTAAATATTTGTGTTATTCTGAATTATCTGTAAATATCTCCATTGTTTTGTATCCCTCGGAAATCTAGTATGTGAAAAATTAAATCTTAGATGATTGCCCTTGAGAGTGTGGTCTTAGGAATCGCCGTGTGGAAGGGGCCTAAAGTTTAGCAAATGGTCTGTTATTGGTAATACAAACAGTCGTGCCGTGGCACAGAAAGGCGGCCGCTTCAGACGACGTAAGCAATGAAATCAAAATAAATGTAAACCATTCTGTAATTAAAAGTTTTATTTTAAAGTAGTTTATATTTCAAAACAAAAATGATATATAAACATTTATGATAATATTAAAACAAAAAAATCATCATCATTTAAAGAAAAAAGAAGTATTTAGGAAGCTAAAATCTATCGCACGACCTTGCATTCAATATTCCCATCATGAATGTCTTGTTCCAAAAGTTAACGTTATTGAAAATAAAACATTACGGTTGCAACAGACAAGGCAGCAAAACTTTGCCTCAAAATTTCTTTTATGATTTATATATGAAATTACTAAGCCTCAAAAAGTCCTGAAGTAAGAACGAAATGTTTTTTTAATTTTTCGTTAATAAACAATTTCTTACTCAAGGCCATTTATTTATTGATAGTTTATTCAAAATATGTACGAAGGAAAAGCACTTTCGTGTTAGAAATGCATAGCAATTTATTGCTAAATTATTTTGCTTTTAAAAGTTGAAAGTTATGTTGGGGGATTTAGAAATGAAACATATTACGGATATCGGAGTATTCGTAACACAATCGCTTGTATTATTATTTTACATAGTTATCCTCGTAAAAAAGGTTGCTTGTGCATATCTTTAAAAAACTCACAATCCGCCACTGGCAATATTAAATGACTTCGCATTCAATTTTCGAACTACCGCTAAATTTAAATAATACAATCTGTGGCCAAGTAAATTACATACATTTGGGATAAAGTGAAGATTTTTCATAAAATAAATTCTAAATATATTCACCGCAATTCACTTCGAATATCAATTACAACCCTCCAACTATAAACAGATATTTGTCCATATTTATATTTCCTAAAATTGTAGAGTTGTCATAATTTTTCTCTATTTCATACAACACTACGACAGTTTTTTTAATGTAATCTGATTTACAAAGGTGAACAATAGATTTGGTTCCCATGAAATACACTATGTTTATAATTAGAATGTATCATATTTATGTAATGAGGGAAATATGTGTACAGTTTCCTACAGTTCTCTGCTATTATAGTAGTAGTACTTAATTGGTCCAATTTCTCATATACAGAATATGTTTGGACAGTCGACTCTAAACAGTCACTATTATTCTTGTACAAAGCGAACTGTGTCTTATTTTAGTAATCCTTACCTACATTTTAGCTTTCTGTTTGGTTAGAAATTAATATACCTCAGGGTCCTTTAATAGAAGGCAGTGGACTCCTCCGGTATGGCGGAAACAATCAATATTGCAGGAAAAGTTGCTTAAAGGTTATTTATATGTAGTTATTTATGTCACTTAACAAGAACTCAGAATCTAGTCATTTTATTGTAAGACATGAAATGGACAGAATTTTTTATCTTTGTCGCCGTTGTCATAAATTACGTTCAAGGGTTAGGTAATCCATATAATATTTTGGGAGTTCATAGAAAAGCTACTTTACAGGAAATAAGAAAAGCATATAAACAGTTAGCCAAAGAATGGTAAGATTCTTAAGTAAATCGAGCTCTTCGTAAATTACAGCACGATGTTATTAAAATAGACATGTTTGACTACAATGCTATTAATCAATTTATCTTCACACCTAGGCATCCTGATAAAAATAATGACCCGGAGGCCGAAAACAAGTTTGTTGAGATAAATCAGGCTTATGAGGTATTGTAATTTAAGTTATTTTACCGTACTGACCTTAAGTAGCATGAATTATATCTTCTGCATTCATAAACACATTTTTTTTTTTAAAAAAAGTATATGCTATGGTTTCATTCTGCAAGGAATAATGAGAATTGTTGCAGTTTACAACTACAAGTTTAGGATTTAAATGTAAGGTAGCTGTAAAGCTCAAAATTAGAATAATGGAAGCTTTTAAAATTACTGTGAAAAAAGATTGTTGAAAATTAAATGATAGCAGAAATTTTAAAAAATAAGTACTATTAAAAAGTATTAATAAAGGAACAATTCTTTGTACAATTAGATAATAAGTCAGTGAGGTATACTGAGGCATTAAAGTCTATAAAAAAAATCACAAATGCAGATACGAATTTCTAATACCTTACTGTGGAGGTGCCCAATACAGCACTGCCATGGATTAAAGTTTTGAGTACACAGGGTTGTCAAATCATGAATAATTCTCACAAGTTCATTAAAGTGAGGGATATGTGTAATTTCTACAAAACTCATAAAAAGGTTGAATGGCATCATAATATGTCAGAAATTATTGCATTAAAGGCAACAATTGACGTGTCTTTTACATTTGTAATTTCTTCTCTGATCAGTAATCTTACTGTATCTTCCTTTTCTCTTCACATCTACAGTTCTTTCTTTTGCATTATAAATTTAAGTCTTCATCTTATGCAGCACCATCATAATAGACAAATCAATCCAACATTTCTTCAGTTTGTCTATATTTCATTTCATAAGTTGGTGTTGTTGATTAAAAAATTGTGTGGCAAGGAATTTGATTAGTTGATCTCTTACTTTTCTTTAAACATCTGGAACAATTGATTTGATTTATTATTAACATTATTAGACCTTGGTTGAAGAAATTCTAGAACATAACATTGATTTTCTTTCTTTCTACACAATGAATATGTTCTCATTATTATGTTCTTTTCTGGATGTCAGTTTTGGATTTACTCATAATTTTCTCTCATAATAACTGATTGTGTACTAATTTAGTATTTCAACTAAAATCTAAGGCTGTGTATATTCTATAGATGTTAGCACCTAATAATCGTGAGCAAAAAAATTACTTGTCCTTCCAATTTTGCCAAATTTATTTTAATTAAAATCTGTCATGTGTAACAAGAAATTCATAGTTTTTCTCCTCCTTATCATACTTTTATAGTTCCACCTACAGACCCAAATATTGTTAGTTTAGATAATTTGTCAGAATGCCTTCAAATTCCTTGAAATTTTGTATTTTCTTCATAAATCATTTTTTACAATGCTTAACCCTATATATATTTGTACGTGTAATATGTATCCTAAATTTGGATATCGTCTAAGGAAAATGTTGATGTTCTGAATAGTGAAAGCTTTTGGTTAAAGATCTGCTCTCAGCCAGGCCACAACATGTTTTTTGTATGTGAATTACAAACATTTTATTTTCCTCTGACATAAATTATATTGTTGATTAAAATAATTTTCCATTGACATATTTAAAAAAAATTGTTTTTCATAAGTATATTTTAAATTGTTTTATGTGTTAAAGTTTGGTCACTATCTCAGAATTATAAAATCAATCAAATATTTATATGACTATTCTCAGTTACTCACGGATCCTGAAAGAAGGAAGCAGTATGACAACTTTGGAGTAACAGAAGAAGGGCCTCCACTGAGGCCAAAAAGGGATTACAGTCATTACAGACAGGATCCTTTAGATGAACTGTTTGGAAAACGTAGTGCATTCAGATTTACATATCAAGATAGAGACATTACAACTTTTCATCAATTTACTGTTACTACACGGTATGTTTTCATATTTATAATTAATTTGTTTCTTTACAAATTAGCTTTTATAACTACAACTGCATAATATGATTGCTTTTCATTTTTAGACTAATATGTGTAAATTCTATTACAGAGCATTTGAAAATAAAATTGTTCCTAAGAGTTTTCGGGTCCCTTACTTAATATTATTCTATTCTGACTGGTGCTTTCCATGCCTTCAAATTGAACCAATATGGCGAAGACTTGTAGAAGAATTAGAATTACTTGGATGTGGAATTGCTACAGTTCATTCAGAAAATGAACAAATGCTTTCCCGGAAGATAGGCATCCATACTTTACCTTCTCTTGTTGTCCTTATTGATGGGAAAGCAAGTTTATATAAAGAATCATTATTTAGTGTGCAAAAAATTGTAGGTGAGTTATGAACTGTCAAAAGTAATTCATAATTTATTTTTTATTCAAGTGTTATAACAAAATAATATATTTCAGAATTTTTAAGAAGTAAATTCCCATATAAGTTGGTGCAGCCTGTGAAAGATGATAGTATTGAAACATTTCTAAATGGATGGATAGACAATAGAGTTAGAGCACTGATTTTTGAAAAGCAAGAATTAGTAAGACTTCGCTATCTCCTTATGGCTTTTTACTATAGGGATAGGGTGGCTTTTGGGTAAGTATATTTGGCTTCTCTTGTTTATATATATTTTCATTGCTGGATATGATGTTTAATTTTTTTCTACTGTTTGCTTTATGAAATATGCTTATTAAAACAAGGTCATCCATACTATCAAATATCCTGATTTAAAAGTGGAACATGGGCAGTTTGTATTTTATTTATAATCTTATTTAATTCAGTGATATTTCATCCTTAGCAAATACAAATATACTGCTATTATCGTGCATTACATTCAGCCGAAATGTTAAGTATTTACATATTATCATCACAGTTTCCTATTAGTTTTTGAGGAATTAGATAGATAAATTGCCAAACAATAGACAATAAGTGTTTAATATAATACTAGACAACTTCTCGGCAATTCTTGTGGCTTTCGTCAGATGATTAACAAATGGCACACCACACAAGCTTTTGAGTTTGTCACCTGGCTTTTGCGGGTTTTTTTCAGCTCTTGCAATTTTTTAATCACCTGATGGATTGCAGAAATGTGTGTTATTTAATTAATTTTTTTTATTAGTTGGCTATTTATTTATCTGATTAGTATACTTTTAACGCTGACATTTTATACTTTCTTATTTTACATAACATTGTTTTCCCACCTTTCAGTGAACAGATGTATATAATAAACCTATATAGTAATTAAATGGTGTCTTACAAATTTTATATAATTATATTTTTAATAACATAATTGCAGATTTGTTCAGCTTCATTCAATCACCTCAGAAGCCATTCGTAAGAAGTTCAAAGTTCCTTCTGATATTGATACTTTGTTGCTCTTTAATGAAAATACAAATCGGCCTGTTGCAAGCTTAAGCATGTCAGACATGCCAATAAAGACAATGCAAGATATTATTAATAGTAATAAATATTTGATGCTACCCAGACTTTCTTCGCAGGTATGTGCCATCTGTTAGTTTAACTTAGTTTAATCATTTATTGAAATGTTGATATTGATGTCATTTTCAGTCATAAGTATTATTTTTTAACACTTTTGTATGTCCACACACACTTTAACAGGGTGACATTATAAAATCCTAACTTGCCTAACTACAGCCAAGTGTTAAGATTTGATCAATTTTCTGTTATTTGTTCTGAGCTCCATAGCTTCAAAAAATGTAAAGAATTCAGCTGTATCAATTTCAACTAAGCCATTTCACAGGCAGCATAAATATCCAAGTAATTTGGCTGTTCTCCAGTTATTAGTCAAAGCCCTGGACTGAAAATCCACTGTACCTGATATCAACAATATCACTTCCACCTTACGGGTATAAATACTTGTAGTCTCTTCATTTTGCTAATTGTCAAGATATGTCTTTCTCCAGGGCTAGGCCCAATATGATTACAAGCATAGTTTCTTTCCCGTTTGAAATATTGGAGTAATGTGTACTTTCACTGTATATTTTCCTTGTTATCCATTTCTTCCAGACAATTTATCACTTCTTCACTATAACTTTGCTCAATAAACCTATCTAGTTTCTGGTATCTTTCATCTGTTATGTTTATCCATTTTCTTGCTAATTTTTCTCCTTGTTGGGAATTTACTGTTTCCTTTGTTCTTCCACTCATTTCTCTTCTTTTCCTCCTCTTTACTACGCAATGGAATACCAGAAATAATGCTTATAATCATGGTGGAAGTATAAAGGAGAGAAGGATTTTGAACATAATTTGGTTCTCTTCTGCACATTACGTCACGTTGGATGCTAGTCGATTGTGGTTGTCCCTGTGTCGGAGATATTATTTTGAAATTTTGTTTCTTTTAGTTGTTTTTTAGTGGAAAGAAATTGTTTTACATGGATCTTAGTGTACATTTCTATGTAAAGATGACAGACAATACCTTTGTGTGCAGTTTTTGTTTGCACAAATTATAACAAAAATACTAAAGGATTGGGCATCTAGTATTTTGTCCTTCCAAAAATTGCTAATTTATGTGAAACATGGATCAATGCTTGCCCTAGAAAAGATAATATTAATGTAATGTAGAAATATGTAGGATATTGTATACTATATATCATTACTGATTCTTGTTGAAATATAAAATTTAATTCAAAGGTTAAAAAACAATGTACATGTTAATAGTATGCAATCTCAGAACTCTCTCAACAGTGCCGTCTGCACTATCGATTATCTCGATCAAAAGCATTCAGACACAGATATATTTCAATTGAAAATCCCGCAGGCATATGTCTCTGCGATATGGTCAAGCTGACATCAAAGCTGCGCGGTTACAAATGTACTAGTGTATGTTTACATATCTTGCTTTGAATTATTAATTCCAAGTTCAATATCTAATGTATTCAAGATTTCAAGGTTCAGTTTAGATGATTGAGAGACAGAATGTCAAAAAGTAAAACCTGCTACACAACTTCTTTCAAGTCAATTGGCGAGGCAATAGTGTTGTTTGGAATGAATGGATTTTTGGATAACTTGAACTGGTAAAAAACTCCAAATTTACTTTCTGTGTTAAATAAATGAAACGTTTATTGATAAGCTCAGTAAATTTTGCAAAGCATCCTAGGGTGAATGGATTTAGAATAGATTTTGAAAGCCAAAATTCTTTAGTGTAATCTGTCAACTCTGTCATAAAAAACATGTGAGCTGGATCTCATATAGGTCTGATGTATTCTGATTCAGTTCCAGAAGGGATACTAATATCCAACAAATAGTTAGAAAATCTTTACAAAGCATTAAAAGAGAAATGCAAAATAGAGAACTTTCTAACTTGCCGTTTAAATCAGGACATGCTGAAATTTTTTTTCATACATTCAAGGTATGAGTGGGACAAATGACCATCCTTCTACTGTGGATTGCACCTATAGGCTTAAGTGGTATATTCTGGGTAAGCATTCTGGCATTATTTTTACTCAAAACAGAAGTATATATGATAGTATCCTTCGGATACTGATACATGTTTAACCCAAAGTACCCCAAAATGTGTAAAAAAATATATTAAATGAGAATAGAATTGAGGAAAGAATTCAGTAGACATAAATGGAAGATTTATTTTGATGAACATGAAATTGTAGGAGATGTTGACTCTGAACAATACATTTCAAAGGCCAACCTGTAAAGTTGGAAAAAACCATGACTGAAGAGCGTTGCAGGTTACATTACTTATCGTTTCAGAGATAAGTTTAGTTATTTGGGGAAAGATACATGTGAGTTGACTGGCTCCAATTTATTTCATTTGGAAAACTTAAATATCTTGCTGGAGAGTTGGTATGAAAAACAAGTAATCTGGAAGATGTTTTCAAATACCTTGTATGAAACTTCTTTTTCCAATGATGTGCATATATTCAGTCATTTGGCTGGGAAAACACTAGTAGTAAGTAATATCCATATCCCTCTTGATGTAGCCTGAACACGAATATATATTGAGATAAGGGAATTGAACATAGATATAAGTGAGAATAACTCGAGAAGAAAATTCAAATTCAAAAGTTTTCTTGTGTAAAATAAATTATACCCAGTAAAATATAACTGCACTACTCTTTTTTTATATTTCCTTTACTTACCTTATCTGAAGAAAGTATTACATTCCAATATCAATAAGAAGAAAATAATATAATGCTAAAATTCACAATATGGGTCAATTGTGCTAATAGAAATTCTTTGGAAACAACAAAATAAGTAATTTCTGTATTATATAGTCAAGTTGTATTTTCATGGCTGTTGCCTGTTTTCTGAAACTGCTATGTTTCATTAATTAAAAAAATGAAAAGAACGGTACAATCAGATGGCACAAGACAAGGTAAGTATTAAAATATTTGTGTAATGAAAGAAAAGAGATCTCCATGTTGGGAAATTATTTCTGAATACTGCAGTTTACATAGTGCAAGGCATACACTTGTGCCCAAGATGACATCACATACAGAGGTGGTGTGGCATGGATCTGCACACCGCTTCACCATTATACTTCAGCCATGCTTATAACAACTACATGGTCAGTTACAGATTTTGGAGATAAATCTGAAAGTACTCTAAAAAAGTGTGATAAATGGTGACAAACGTGTATTTCATTGACAGACTTTAATTTATTAAATAAAAACTTCCATTATGAATTTATTTTTGTTTAATTGAAATTGAGTTTTTCCAACAAATATATATTTCCTACAATTAAGTTCAGTATTATAGTATTTACTTGGTTGATTTAAATAATTTAATATGCTGTTGTTGGTACATTAAAAATTAAATTAGCAATATTTTTGCAGGGAATGTTTGATGCATTGTGCCCTCCTGAATGGGCCAAGCTGCGGAAGCGTTTGTGTGTTGTTCTTGTGTCACAGGATACTCCTTATCATGATGAACCACGACAAGCATTACGTCAGGTTGCTCAAGATTCTCCATACAATACAGACAGAGTTCGTTTTATGTATGTTTTCCAGGAGAAGCAGGTAGAATTCATTAATGCACTTACAAGTGGTAAGTAATGTTACAATTGTTTCCATTATGAATTCATTTATTTGAATAATTATTTTTATGAATGTTGAATACATTTGAAACTGTAATTTTTAAATAAAAGACTAATGTTTTCTCAAAGCTTATCCAAGCTTAAAGTAATCTTATTTAATGCTGTTGAGGATAATTTTTCATATTATACATTTAGAATCACTTCAGATGCAACATAAATTGAATTAGAATGTAATTAGAATAAGGGAGATTATATTGAAAAGAATAAAATTTACTGTATTCATCATTAGTCAGAGAAATTTTCACAGTGCCCTCAAAGGGAAATAATTAATTTTACAACATGTTACTCCTGACCTGTTATAATATATGCTATATTTGTAAAGTGTTTTCAATCATCACTGTAGCATGATGTCACTGAATGTTTTTCTTATAATACAATTTGTAGTTTTATACAGGTTGAGTTGCATAATTTATATTGGTTTCAAAACCATTTATAATGAGATGTTCTATTTAAATTATTTTTATTTTAAGGTGGAGGTAGCCCCGTTGAACCAGTTCTGCATATAGTTATTATTTGGAGAAGAGATGTAAACCATTTGAAATATGAATGGCTACCCCACACATGGAACAGTGAAAAGAGTCAAGAATGGAATGAAACTAGAAATCATTTGGAATCAACTATACAACGCCTGTTGCATGCTTCTGAGGCCTTATCATATGAAACAGTTGTTAAAGTAGGTCTGCTGAAAAATTCAAAATTTTATAGAAATTAATGTAACAATGGAAGTGATTTTTGATCTAATTTAACTTGTAAGTAACCATGTGTTTTTGTGTTTTGAGTCAATTTGTAGTGAGTGTAATCAATGGTAGTGAAATATCAAAAATTGCAATGAGATACCATGTTCCACTGTCTAATTATCTCAAATCTTAGGATAAGTGATGATAGGTATGTTGGGTATAAAACCTTCCGTTATTTTAATCTTTGTTGAATCAGAAGTTATTGTGATGCAGGTTTATGTTCTTTCCACTCTGTTTAATACTCTATTTAAGAGGGAGAAAGAGAGATTGAGTTTATAAACTGTACGGAGAAACAGACATAAACTATTATTTTTTCAGGTTTTATAAATATACGTTCTGTACAGCTGAACCCTTAATTTTAATTGCTGTTTATGTCCTTTCTTTCATCTTCTGTGTGTATGAGTGTCACTTGCTAACATTCCACACTCCCATTTAGTTTTTAACTGATAATAATGAATCAATCTATGATCATTATTGCAGTACTTCATAAAAACATAAATACAAATGTTTTTTTGATATTCAAGATTGAAACTTGCTGTTGGTAAAATTTGGTAATATATTCATATCATAGATACAAATTTTTACACATAACAAAATCAAACCTGTGTTATGCTATCAATGTTATGTTGTATTTTACTTTATGAATAATAATATGTAAGTTTTAAGGTAACACTTGCAGCTGTGCCACATATATTTTCTATGAAGTAATCATAAACTGTTTTCTAATTTCAGGAACTGATTGATGAACATGCCCAAGGAATAGTGACACGTATTATCAACAAACTTATGACATCTTTTGAATACTTAAAAGAAAATGTAACAAAGGATCAGTTGCTGCCCCTCTTATCAATTGCTGCAACAATTCTCTTCATTGTAATTGGAGGATACATAATGGCATACCTTGTGTGAGTGTTTCTGAATTGCATAGTTTTTTGCAAAGCTTGTGAATGTAAGATACCAATTAAGTGTGTTCATAAGTTCAAGTTCTGTTGCAGAAGTTTTATCACAGAGTCTTATACAAAAATCCATAAAACACTTTGTGAGGGGTACATGCAAAAATAAAGCACAACCCACTTTTATTGTTCCTGAATATAGTGTAATAATCAAAAATGATGTAGTTATTAATTTGCCCCACATTGTGGTGCCAAAATGTAATAATTAATTATGATACTTATTAATTTGCCCCACGTTGTGGTAGCCAAAATGTAATAATTAACCATGATGGGCTTTTAAATGAACAATTATAAACTTTAAAACAAACAAAATTTTATTTAGCAATACTTGAAACAATTATACAATTTTAAAAACATATCTCAATCTTTCAAAGGTCTTAACTGGGTTTGAGTAACGGCAGAACATTTAAACATAATCAAAGAACACAAAATTTAGATTTAATTTTAAAAGAAATATTTATTTGTCTAGACATAGACGAAATTTATTATCGACGAACTTATACTACAAGATGGATTTTAAATTTAAACAGTTTATTTTATCAACACTAAAGAACGATATCTGACATTATCTTTTAAGTCAGTTTACAAAAATAATTTTACTTTTCTCTTGCTACTTGCGGCTGCCCAGGATCCTTTTACCTTTCGGACACAGTGGTGGGGGTTTCACAGATTCTAATAAAATTCACTGATTCTACTAAATACTGTTGGTTTGAAAAAGAAAGTTTGTGGTATCTCGACGACTTTACTCTGCTCTGCTTCGACGACGACTGGTTTACTGTAAATTTAACAAGTCCTCTCTCCTATGCTTTGGCTGCGACTTTAAACTGCAATCTTTTGACGACGACTCTTCTTAAACAATATCTCTCTTACTCACATCCACCAGCTTTGGTGAGTGCTGAACAACTACTGCGCTTAAACCATGTCTATCTTAAACACATCCTTCAGCCTCCGTGATCGCAGAACAACTACCTTAATCACATCCTCCAGCCTCGGTGATCGCAGCACAACTCCTCGCTTAAACAATGTCTCTCTTAACAACATCCTCCATCCTCGGTGATCGCAGCACCAATTAAAAAAATTGAACATGTTAATTTTATGGTATATGTTGTTGATCCTGATACTTATAATTTACCAGCTAAATTATTCACTCTAGAGACCAATTTAAAGGATTGGTTCAAAATGACTAAGAAAATTATTTCTTTAATTTAATTGTAAATGAATTCCATACAATATTGAAGTACTTGTAATTATTAGTAAGATAAAATATCCAAATACAAACAAAAGAAGTGATGATATAAATACCACACATTTCTGGAAACCTTGCCTCTTTCTTCAGGTGCCAAGAAAACACACGAGCCCAGAGTGACACACAACCACAAAATACAGTTGACAAACTCAAAAGCCCGTAATTTTTTTGTGTTTTTTGGCACCTAAAGAAAGGAACAAGGTTAATGTTCTTTTGTCTGTATTTGGACATTTTATCTTATTATTAATTTTCAAAACAGACTATTTTCATTTCAATAATTCTAATTAATATTTTTCAAAATAAGAAATATGAAACCAGAAATATTTTGTGTTACTAGGCGCATGGAGGAAGAGAGTATCAAGAAAAACAAATTTACCAATGGTTTAGCTGCTGATTCAGACATCAGTAATGGTAGTGTTGGAAACAACTCCAAAAAAACAAGTAAATCTGCTCCTCCAGAACTACGTCTTCATGAATTGCGAGCTGAAACATATAATGGAATGGTGAGACTACTGAAACCTGGCTGCAGAACTATTGTTCTTCTAGTGGACTCACAGTCAAGAAATCAATTACTGGCCGCATTTCACAAAATTGTTTGGCCATACAGACGGTTAGTTTATAGGTTTAGCTACCATTTCTATTACAAACCATTGGCTTGATAGCTTCTGTTGAAGTTGATTCCTATATACTTTTTATTTCACATGTACATAACAAAGTCTCTTTACATTTTGCTTGTGCTTGTTATACAATATGTTTCTAAGTTAAATTCTTAGACAAGTCTTCTGAATTTCATACCATTTATTATACATCTTCATGTACATGTAGCTATTTTATGTTGCTACATGTTAGTTTTCAAATATAATCACAATTATGACATATTAGCCTGAACATGATCTTGAAATCACACAGTTAAAAATATTGAAACTATCTTTTGTATTAGAAATTCAATTAATCTTTATTCTAAATTATAAAAATTAATATTATTGTCCTGCCTATTGACACGACTTATAAATAAACAACAGCCAATTTTTCGGCCATGGTATTTGAGGAAGAATGACCTGTTTATCAAAATTTTGTTAAACTTCAACCTGAAGAGGTCACAAAATTAGTGATGAAGCATAGTATAATTTTTCATATTATTGTCTTTTAATTTTCAATGCAAATAAAATTTTCATCATACATTGAAACTTGGATAATTCAAATCTGAGAAAATGGGAATTTTATCAAAATTCATTTATTAATTTCTTTCTCACTTTTCTAGATAAATCTTGCCTTTTTGAAAAAGTTCACTATTGATTTGACAGTTTCTTTATAGCATGCAGTACAGCACATTCATGCTGCACCCAGGACATTTATTGTTTTAATTCATCTTAGTGTTCATGAAAATATCTGAAAAAAGGTTTCTGAACAACAAGACATCTAAAAAACATGAAATTTTTTATAATTCACTGGTCCACTGGCTGCTCAATTGAGTCATGTTCAGAGGAAGAAAGACAAACCTTTACATGACCATCAGGTCATTGCTTACATAACTTTACTGCGATCAATGCTAGAGTATAGAGCAGCTTGTTGGGATCCATGTAGGATTGAACACACTTGGACGCTGGTTAAAATTAAAACATATGCGTTGAAATTATTTCGTAAACTAATGAAACTAATTTAGAGTCTTTGACAAATAGAAGGAAACGTGCTAGACTTGTGCATTATTCAGGACACACAAAAATGAGCTGACCTGGAGAAAGTTAAACAGTTTGTTTAAAACTCCCACTAACATATCTAAAGAGGATCATTTGCGAAAGATTAGGGAGAGTAATCAGCGAACTGATATAGGGAAATTTTCGTTTCTATATAGACCATTCAAGATTGGAACAGTCTGCCTGTAACAGTGCTAGTGGTGAGCCCACAGAGTATGGCACAATTCAAGAGAAGATTAATCTCGTGTGGTAGGGATTAAATGTAAGATTAATAAGTAATTAAGTGAAGTTATATTTAAAATAATAATTAATAAGGGTATGGATTTTGGGATTTATTAAATATGTAAAGCTTTGCATTGAAGTGATAAGTGCAAAGAATTTTAAAACTATTTTTTTATCCTTTTTCTATATTTATTTTATGTTAGTGTTAATTAATTATATGTATTTTTTAAAAATATTGCCACTGGGCCTTGCCCAATTCAATTAAATAAATCTATCTAAGAGGGATAGAGTCATAAGCAGTGCATTTGTCAATAAACAGGAGAATAATTCTGCTTTTGTTTTGACAATACGTTTGGTCAAAAATTCTTAAATTTTACAAAGAATCTTCAAAAATTTCTGTAGTCACTCAAGCTTTCTTATTTGCTCTGTACTCTACTGGTTTAAATTTAACATTTTAAAACATTGGGTTCACAGATTTTCCTTCCGAGAGTAAGGTTGCTTTTTACACTCCCATTCATAGGTCCCACCAATAATAGTAAAGTGACGCTTTCTTTACTTCTGCCCCTCCCCCCCTCCACCACCACCATACACACACACATACACACTGCAGAATTCTCCCTTGCATTCTAAAGGTTTATCGAACATCAACATTGAAAATGTCTCTTGCTAACATTTCTTCTATCATTGGCAATACATCTGCTTTCCAAGAATTTGCTGTGCTTGATTCGTACTTGCATCTTCACTAGAGACACAGACTTATAAGAGATACCCTTTATTTCTTTAAAACCATGTAGTGAACCATTACTAGTGTTGAACTCAATTTTACCTCAACTTTCAGAAAATTCTTCAGCTTTCACACAAACAAGGGAACTACTTACAGGAATGTTTTTGTCCTGTGCATGCTTAAACCACTTTAGCACATACTCAATAACGGAATTTTCTATTCTTTTTCAACTATTTTCATTTAAGGCTATTCTTAAAATTTTCTCCTTATTCTTCATATAAATTGACAAAGTTTTCACAGGTGTCCCTTACTTTTTCTCAATTTCTGACTCTTTTCTTCAGACCCTTTTTGACTTCTTGAATTACAGTGACTTTCTCTGCAAACGTTAGTCTTGCACTGAGCACTCGGTTTCCTAAAATACATTCTGGGACTTATTTGGGACTCACTGAACAAGGAAGCTCAAGTGAGGATATGTGTTGGAGAAGCCTAGGGAAACCTGCAGAGATAAAAGTTAACATTTTGTGCTTCCATCCTTAAGCGAATTTTTGGTTGACATCTCTGGGCAAAACATTAAGAAGAGGTTAAACTTTGAATTACATGTGATTTTTTTTTATCACTTAAATACAAAATTTCAGTGACTGAGAAAAATCTTCAAATATACTCAAATTCAAATTATAAACGTTTGAAATATCCAAGTTCCACTGTAATTAATAATAGTGGTTTTATATGTTCACATTCTTTGTAAATTATACTTCTCAATACTATCTTCCTTCTATTAATATTTCATTTTGTACTTTAAGCAAACAATAGTGAATTGTATAAAAATTTATTTCATTATTTTATTGTGTTAAGTGCTGAATTGGGTGGCTAATATTTGTTGTTATTTACAGCAATAAAACTTTAATGTTTGGCCATCTTATGTTAGATCGGAGTTTAGAATGGTACAAATGTCTCCTTACACTTAGTTTACCAGAACCAAGAGACCTTAATATCAACCCTCGAAATTGTATTGGAACAGTGTTATCTCTAAATGGGCACAGGAAATATTTTTGCATGTATCATGCAAAACATCCTGAATGTATTAAAGGAAAAGCATCAAAGGTAAAAACATTTGTCTGTCTAAACTTAATATCACTTATATTTCAGTTTTAGATTTTTTAGCTTTCCCTTACTTTAGCAAATATGCAAACATCAAGTTAGTCAATGGATTTAGAATACCTTTTGTGTTTGTTTGTTTGTTTTTTACTGAGTGAAGTTTGCTGCCAGAACATTTTGATAAGTAAAGAAGATGGCAGTTACAGTCATTGAAACTTTATGCAAACAAATAATTTCATCACCCAGTTGGAATACTGAGAACTATATATTGCATATTGATTTTTATTCTTTTCAAGAATTATTCTTGAAAGTTTTAATAATCAAAAAACTATACTTTAATACATTAATTTCAGGTTTATAATTAATTGATGAAATAGTAATTATTCAATACATAGTTTTATTAAAGCATTAGTTTTCAACATTACTTACCTTTTTACTATCAAGACTCTTTGGCCACAAATGCATTAACTATAACTTAATTCCTTTCAAATTATTGCCTACAGTTCATCTATTTTTTATTCTAACCAGGCTTATTTGTAATTAATATTTTCTATATTCACTATTTCTTCAATAGAGAATGGTGAAAATGACCAAGCATATCAGCAATACCACTGATGCTACAAGTGGAGCTTTTATGGGTTTTGACACTAGTGAATCGGAGGAATCAGAAACATCAGATGTTGAATTGGGGACACGACAACAAGAAGATGTAAGTATAATATTTCCAATTGGTCCCTCCACTATTATTTTTTCTTTGTGCTTGGTTATTAAGAAAACTTTGGAGATTTGGCAAATATTTTTTGTTTAAATTATTGTTTTATCACTCTATTATTCATTTATCATGTTTCTTCTTTTTTCAATCCATTTTTTGTCTTACTTTTGACCATCTAAGTTATTTTGTTTCTCTAATTATTGATAAGGTTTAATTACACACAGCTCTGTTACAAACCTCATATTCACAATAGTATTGGTGTTCTCATTTGTTACTCTGTAACCTGCCTCCAGTTATAATTTTATTAAGTATTTATTTGATATAGATTTCCTATATTCTTCATAGAAAACATATTTAAATATTTCTGAATTTTTTATGAACTGAAATTAACTATGAAAAACATCTGATGTTAACATGTTATGTTAGTATGACTGAATAACATTCAAGGGTGGAGAGGGGTTGTTATAGACAGATTATTATATCAGTCTTCCAAACTAGTCAATATTAGTATCTATTAGCTTTGTTTTGTCTCTTAAACTGTTATACTGCTGCTGATCAACTTGTTGCACAAAGTTTAACAGCTTCAGATATTTGCCATTTAAAGGCGGTAATTTCAAGTGGAATAAATTTCCTTCTAAATGCTATTTTGTAAGTTAGCAAAATACCTCTCTAAATTGCCTTGTATCTAATTTTTATTATTATTATTACAGAGTCTGTTATCTGACAAATACAGTAATGTAGTATTCCAAGGTAATCTACTAGATGGTCTACCAAATTGGTTGGATAGATTGTTTGAAGGAACAACACAGAGATATTATATTAATTATTGGCCAGACTTCACTCCAAAATGACATGTTGTATTAGCATTCAGTCCTGTTTGGTGTTGTATCATTGTTAGCTTTTTTACGAACAAAAATTTGTTTTTATACATATATTTATTGGTGTTTTTTTTTTGTTAATGTTGAGGAAAACTGCCTTCAAATTTCATATTATCTATTCAATAGGATTAAGAATTTTTAAACTTTCAATTTGACAATTATAGAATTAAATTTGAAGCAGTCTTGTTTCTGTTATCATGCCATGATGTTAAAATACAATAGATGGACAAATATTTTATATAACATGTAGTGATAGAAGATTTAATTGCAACTCCCGTGCTATTTATCAAAGTATATGTAAATTCTGTTCTAGTAATGATATATTTTTATGGAAGTGATAATTTCACCATTGTATTAAATTTTTTAATATTGTTGAATTAATATTGTTTGTTAATTTTAATGTAGATTTCTTCTTCATTTTTTAAAAGCTTCTCTATTTAGAAGATTGATTTAATAATTAAATTTGTATTGTGTTTTTAAATGAATTTTATATTATTCTAAGTAATTCAACTTTCATTATCTCTAAAATGGAATTTTATTTGGTTTGCCATAATTTTGTTGCCATTGTGAGTATATGAGGTTAATGCATGTCAGTTTTATCAGTTATTTTTGTTTCTGTCTTCTGTTGTGTTTTCCACTTCAGGCAAGCCATGTATTGTATTGTATTGTATGGTTTTGTTTAGGAGTGTTCTGCATAATTATGTATATTTATTCAGAATTATTTATTTTACCATTCTTATCAATATAAAGTAAGATGTAATAATCTCAATTATTTACCATTTTGATGTACTGTTGAAATATTTAAGCTGTTATACAGCAAAAGAAAAATAGTAGCAAGGCTTTTTTTTAACAAACTTGCTAATGTTAGTGCATATAAAGTTGCAACAAGAGTATAACCATGTAAATAATCTTTTGTACATAAAAATTCTTATTTTAATATTGCATATTTTAAAGTGTGTATCTCAAGTATATTAGAGAGATACCGTTTGATAGTTGTCTAAAATGGGCATATCCGTTTATTGACAGATTAAAAGAATTTATGTACATCAGAGTGCAAAAAAATGTAAACCATTTACTTGGTGACATTGTTCTTTGAACTTTAAACTGCCTAGCAGAATGGCTGTTTTATTGAGATGATCAGAAACACTCAACATATTAGTATGAAAATATGCTAATATATTATTAGTATCCTTTCTCTCATTAGTGTAGAGTTTAAGCTGACATCTTCACAAAATTTTCTTCACATATAAATATCATAATAACACTTTATCACTAGTGTAAAGTGTTGTAAAAAGCATCTGGACTGTCATATTTAATATCTCAGTAAACAGATTTTACCTATAGTTAAGAGTATTTGTGGACTGGTACACATTTTTGTTAAATTAGCAAAAATCTGTGTTAGACATTTTTTATATTTTTGATTTTATTATTTTCAATGCAAAATATTTCTTTTCATATGTTTGTTTGGAAAGCTGTGTAGGTCTAGTTACTGAAATATATTTTAAACTTATGAATCTAATGTTAATCCTACTGATTTCATTATTAGTTCATTAAATATAGCTAGTAATAGGAACTGATGTATTGCCATGTTACCAGCTGTCTTGAAATTCAGGAATCTATATAAAATGCTTGTAAATTTTCTTCTATGGGTATGGCAAAATTTGTATTAATTTAATGAAGTAACTATTAAAATTATATAAAAATAAAATTGCCAGAAATTCAAAAGTTAACATAATTGGCCACATTTACATTTAAAAGCATAAGCTTTAATTATGGCATTGGATAAATGTACTTTCATATATTAAATTCACAAACATGAAACTTTTGTGAGAACACTATGCTTGGAAAATTTTTCCAGCAGGTAGTTTTGCTAAGTGAAATTGTATATATGTTTGCATAAATCTAAAAGATTGATTCAAGACAGCTGCCGAACTTCCATTTTCATCTATATAGTTTTTCATCAGTTTTCAAATCTGTGTTCCTAACACTTTTAAATTAAGCATACACTGCCAAAGATTTTATTTTACATTTGTTAGAATTGTTACTCTTTATTGTTGTTTGTTATGTTAAAGTTTTGAATTGCTTTCTGGTCAGAAATATTTTAACTAATAATATTTCATGAAAAAATACCTATTATGTACATAAAAATTTAAATTATATTACTAAGTTATTAAATTTAAATTATTAGTACATATCATTCTTATAATTTATTTTTTGTTTGAACACCTGGGAATGTTTAGCAAAATAACAAGCCATGTGTAGCATTTAGGCTGTGATTTACATTTTCCAACTATTAAGATTATCAAGTAAGGATAATATGTGATTGTCTAATATCTTGCACAAAGTGTATTGAGTATATTTTTGAGCTTTGAAAGAAAATATCATCTTGCTTTTTGGTGTGGAATGAAAGACATTTAAACACAGTATCCTATTGAAATGCAAGTTGTATTTTAATCATTATGTTATATTCAATTGGTAGCTCCTTGAAACATTTGTTTATCATTTGTTCACCCTAGTAGATTTATGTTATTATTTAGTAAATTATACCCTAACTAGTAAGTAATATCTCAACTCTGTGACTATTAATGTGTTTATCCATGTGCCCTTTTGCAATGTTCTATGAAACACATTTTGAACACCAAGTTGAGCAAAGAATACTTAAATGTCTTTATTTCTAAACCTTTTGCCAATACATAATCGCATAACAGCACTGCTAATTTTTCATTTGAATTTTTATTTTTTTGTAAGGTAAGTTACTTTCCTTCTTTTACTGAAATGTTTCTTACAAAGAAAATTTACATCTATGTTTCATAAAAAAATTGACATGAAGGATCATTGACACAAAATAAATTACTATAGGTCAGTGGCGGCTTGTGAGATTTTTAAGACGTGCTACAGGAAACCATTTTTACAAGCATAACTATATAAAACAATAATATTTCCTCAGTGATAGTGTTACCAATACTCTGACCCGACTTGAAATATGATCCATTTCTAATTATGTCTACATAATATTGTCTAAATTTTAAAAGTGGAATGATTTAGCAACCAATTTACATGAATTTCTAACACACAAGTATTTTTCCTTCATACATATTTTAAATAAAGTTAATTTTTTGAACAAGCCATGCAGATAGTAGAGTGGTAGATTTTCACACTATGGTGCCTCTTTAATGTTGCATTCTTTAAAATAACCTTTGATTGTGGTGTACTGTGCATGTGCATATCTCATTCAAGACATAAATTGTGTGCTATCACGCAATGGCCAGCTGGTTGCATTAGCAATAGCACATGTGCCACAAGGTGGACAGTTTAAAGTCTTTGATATTGAAGCAGAAATTCGCACTGTTAAAAAACAATTATTATGAAGGTTCTTATATTTAAGAAAAATTAATTTTTGTGCTGCAGCACATGCACCAGCCAATACTGTACTCGTACATTTAATCATAATTGACTAACATTCTCATTATGTATCATTGCCATTTTTCAATGCTTTGTTCTACACTTTGACAAAAAAATTTGGTTTAAAAGTTTTATTTGTTGTTGCTTCTTTTTTTCTTATTTACAAATTGTACTTTATTGTTTTTCCATAAAATATTACTATGGAATTTACCACAGGATTGTTGAAAGAATTTTCTGGTGGATTTTATACAATCAATTTTAGATACTCACTACAGGGATTAAATGCACTTAGTGGTAGTTAGTTCATTGTAATATTGATACTCTTAATAAATTAATAGTTACTCATTCTACTAGAACTATGAAGACTGAGACTGGAAAATGCTATCCTGTTTAGTATTTTAATGCTGAACATGTAATAATATTTTTCCCAGTTATTACCATTTGCAGTGTTAGTGTGAGGTTATTGATGAGGGGACCAGGTATGTGTAAGTTTGAAGTGTATCATGGCAAGTTAATGTGTAATACACTAAAGTTTCAGCTCTGTAACTAGTATTTGCATTAGTGATGAAGCAATTATTTAAAGTAATAGGACAATTAAAATATATAAATCTGCTAAATTTTAACATGAATATCATACAGTTTTGTAACCCTCATTAAGAGTAAGAGGCTAAAAACATTCATGATTTTAATTAAATTTTCAAAGTCAATTAGTTTCTCCATACTTGTGTAACATTCTATGATTTTCTGGTAGTTACTTTTGTTGTATTCATGTAGTGACAGGAATAGTTGCAGCATAGTTAGTGTTATTATTTCATACAAATAATTGATACATGATAATATAATAATTTGACAAATAGAGCTTTTTACTGTCATTGGTCTTCTCTGAATGATCCCACATTTATCGTTCACTGAAGTAATTTCGTTTTTAATAATAAGATGCAGAGTATTCAAAGTAACTTCTGAGTACAAATCACAAATTTATCATTCTCACATAAAAACATATAATACCATTGACTTTAAATTTCATTAATAAATTGAATAACTAACTAAAGCAATTGTTCCTTTATCATGTTATCTGAAATTTTTTATATTTTTAAACTAGTATGACTAGTTATACACAATGAGACTTTGATGTGTTTAAATGTACTCAAGAGAATGGTTTTATTTAATTTTGATGCCAAATGCATTCTTTTGTAAAGCTGTAAATAATCCATTTAAAGAAAATTTCTACTGCCTGAGTCAGCAGTCATTATTTAGTTATAGATAACGTAACTTAATACTAGTTAAGAAAGCCTTTAAATCCCATGACAGGGAAGAGTTTGCAATTTTTTCAAAGAAAAAGTGCCATACGTTGTGGAGGAATATCTTACTTGTAAAGATAATTTAATTAGTTGTGCACAAAGTATAATCTCAGAATAGATAGTCAATTTGTTTTATGTGAAACTGATATTATATGTATATTATTTGTAAGGATACAAAAGAGGTAAATATTGATATTTTATTGAGAATTATAATAAAAAGTTCCACAAAACTATCCTCCTCTAATGCTATGGCTAATAACCATCTCTATGTTTCCTATCATTACAAATAATTATTTTATTATGTAATACTATAATTATTGTATGATAAGCCAAATAATTATGATTTGTAACAACAGGGGAGAGAGAGAGAAGTTGTTTACTCATTGAGATTTCACATGCAACTTGCACTCTCTTGTTTTGTGTATCCTTACAAATAATGTATATTTATATGTATTCTTGGGAGGTTTGTGTATTCCCAAATTGTCAAAAGTTAATATATTGCTGTAAAGAGAAGTCTGAAAGTAATAATAGTGTTACAAGAATATTTGAAAATGAATTTTGTGGCACATTCAATGTGCTGAAGTATTTTAAATCTCTGTAGGATAAAAGAGTAAACTTTATAGAGTTGAGCTGTTAACTAAAACATGTGCTTTGAAAATTTAGAGTATATTTTGTAGCCTCTGCTCAGTCTCTTATCCTGACGCTAAAATTTATCTAATGAGGTTTTCATCTTTTAAATTATCTCATTAAAATACAATAATTTTTGTTCCCTGTCTTTTGTATAGGATGTAACACTCAAATTCAGTTGGTCAAAATAATATGTAGTATATCATTCTCAAATGTATAAAGATTGTAGCAAACTGCTATAACATAATGTAGCATACATACAGGCATAAAGCTATATAAGTACGATCAAAAGTATTACTACTTACCTTTCTTCAAATATTGAATCATAAAAAACTGCTAGCTGTTGCACCAACTAAATATTGTTCATTATATGTTTTTAAGCAATGATCTGTGAAAACATTTTATGTATAAAGATACGTAATTGTGTCACAGTTCATATCAGCAAAATAAGAAATGGCTTGACTTAAAATATTAGAATTTAAAATAACATTCTGCAAGTTTTATTATGAAGGAGAATTACCAACTTCTACATACACAGCCTCCTTATAAACTGATGCATAAATGTTTCTCTTTTAAACATGTTTTTTTAAAATTATTTTATACCTATGTGTATCCACAGAAATTTGTATTAATGTAATAACAGTATTTGGCCTACATTGGCAGCATATTGATCTAACCACATGCAGCACTTGAACTGAATTTTGTATTGCAATTGTTGATGTAATGATGACATTTTAATTTTGCCTTATAATATTGTTATCTTACATAAAATGTATTATAGTGTTTATAAGCAAGGTGGATGAAATCATCTTGCACACACAATTCCTCTTATGTAACATTTTTTCATAGAACATTTATTCAAAATAAAATTTATAGAAGTGATATTTACATCACAATAAAATAATTTTGTTTTTAGTTGTATCATTATTGAAATCCAGACAGAAGAAATTATGACTCATTGGTAATTAAACTGAAAGTATTTATTGAACAGTGTAAATCAGGTGATAGAAGTGATGGCGGTAATACATATTGTATTGGGGATGTAATTTTACGTAAGGAAACTGCTCACCACAAAACAAACAATCCACAATAAAATAATATGGACCAGGATAATATATATATATTATTGATTTATTTACAGTCACATCAATGGCTATGGTTATTAGCGACTCTATATGGAATCTCAGTATCCTTGTCGTGGGACTGATTTGCCGAGAGTTTATCTCTCACACACACAAACATGCATCATGCCCTCGCCAGGATTCGAACCCAGGACCTCTGTGATATGAGGTAATCACACTGACCCCTACACAACAGGAATCGGCAATAAATTTCTTGGCAAAACATTCCCAAAAACACTGGCACAGAGTGTTGTAATATTATTTGAACGAAGCTCTTCTTTGGTTTGTGCAAGTTACTTAACACTTGTAATTCTTAATGATCAAAATTGAAGCAAAAGTTCTAAATTGTTGATGAGCAAACAATTTTTTTACAACAGGCTAATTACAAAATTAAAGATTTTGTGCTGGCTTCAAATAAGAACAGAAATAGATTATGATAGGCAAAATATATCCCTGTATTGGATAAATGAAAAAATCAGCAAGTGTAGCATTTCATTGCAGAAAATAATTGCTCATAAGCAAAAGTGTAACAATTTGCATTGCATGCTTACTAAACTCAATATTTTTTCAAAAAACATATAATTTTGATATAACTTTTGGGTGTCCACATTCTGAAATATAATTCTCAAATGGAAGTTGTTTTGTAAATCTATTAATTCCATTTGCAACTAATCCTTAAATGTTTATTCATCCAGTAAGCTTACAGTAATTCTTATTTAGAATGTAATATATACCAATAAAAAATATAGTTCAAAAGGTTTACTACTCACTAATGCTTAATTATTTACTTATCTGTTAGTATCTAAATGAAAAGTTTTACATAATTGTTACTTAAAATAACAATTGAGGGATTCAATAATTTTAAACTATTCAATAATACAACATAAAATGAATCTATAGAACTTATTTTACAGAAAATGTTTTCCTATAAACCACTTCTAGGTTTCTCAATAAAATTTTCATAGACTAGATATTATAGAGATATGACAACATTGCCAGCTTTAAATCTGTTCCAATGAGGTCAATTTTCACTAACGATTTTTAAGAATATTTCAGCTAATTTCCTCATAAATTCTTACTGCAACGACCAAAATAATTGTGTAGGGCTTGTAGACAATCTTCCTACTTCAGTGCTTTTACGGCTTACTGCCATTTCGCTTATATTTCTTTAATACAAGCAAATTATTAACCTTGAAATTGGACGTTTCATTATAATTTAGGTAAGTGTACAAAATCTCAGGGGCCTGATTAGGTAAGTACAGAATGATACCCACATTGAACTTTTAGTTGAAATGTTATTGTTTAATCAAAAAATAAATCGTCGGGGGGACTTCCACATAAAAATAGGTAATGAAATAAGGTTAAAAAAACTATAAGGTCAGAAGTAATAAATCAAGAGGAAAAATGTAATTCAAACATAATGGAAAAATCTGTTCATTAAAGATTGAAGTTTTTCCCGGTGCAATTGTTCGATAAACAGAATTGTTTATCGAAATCTGTTCATGCTCAGCATACAGAGCAGCGTACTTACAGACATGACCACCTCAATTTATTATCTCCCAATCCTGTTCCACCCTACATTTAATACAGCTTGCTCAGAACATTTCTTAATTTTATATTTGCTAATCCAGAATAAAACTCAGAAATTTGTTTTTCAAGTTTTGATCTTTCAGTACATACAGACTTCCCAATACCAGATATTTTACCCCGTGTTTTAATTATTTATTTACTAGTAAGTTACAGGGAATGTTTTAAACTGCTATTGTTTATAAGTCTATTTGTTTCCTCTATTAAATGAAAATAATTGAAAATGAAATTTGAAAAAACCTACAAATTTTTCTATGATAATTGTTAAAATTATCATTTTAACTCTGGTTCATTTTAGAGGCATTTTATTCATACTATTTAATCTGTATTCTTTGTATTTTTCACATAATAGGCAGAACTTATGTGACTGTACCATGAAAGCAATAGTTTACTGCAGCAAACAGACACTTCTAACATCTCTGAAGAATTTCCATGTTACTCCTGTTGATATAATTGATTTTGTATGTGCAGCATAATTATAAACCAAACATTTAAGATATTAAATTACATCTGGCAGTTTAATGATTACAAAATAAATGCAATAGCCAGTAAGTTTTTTGTGACTTCTTTAGGTGAAACATTAAAAATACAACAATATCAGAAATCGCTAATTTGAAAAATAAATTTCTTCTCAGATGTGAATTTTGTATTCTAACAATTGTTAAATTGTAATTTCTATACAAGTTTTAGAATAAATGTATTCTTAAAATTAATAATATGATCTTTTTATATTTTTAATGTGTATCACTTGAAGAAGTCCCAAAATAAGGGATGAAACAATGTGATTTGTTTGCAGGTTTGAAAATAAAAAACTAATTAAGTAAATGTTTTTTTAACTTATTGGCTATTTCATTTATTTTGCACATTTCATTTCCAGTTTTTGGTTTTTGAATATTTTATGATATACTTCAAGTAATATTAGACATGCCCAATAATATTCCAATAAAAGGGAAATAAATTAACACAATATCATAGAAAAAATATATTACTGTTCAAAAATTTACAACAAAAACTATTTATGAAATTGCAATGAAAGACAATAACATTACAATTAACAGTTACTTATTAGCTAATTGAATATATTTGTTTGTACATGCATTTAGCAAATGTCAAATAGTACAAGTAGAATTTCTCAGATAATTCTTGTGATAATGAACACAGAGGATTCCATTTACAATGTCTACATCAATATTTACATGATAGTGTCTTCATACTTCCATGTTATGCTGATAAATACATTGACCATAACTGAAAATAATTATTTTAAATTTTCATTGTGATCCCTATATAACAATTACTGGTATACTGTATTTTATAAATAATGATTTACACCTTCCTCTATGGGCCAAACATCAACTTCATTTCACACAATTATTGTTATATTAACACACTTCATAACCACTGATCCAAATTTACTTTACACATTATGATATCTAGTTGGAGAATAAATGTAGGGGTGATCACCTTACATTTGTTTTAATTAAAAATATGGAAAAGGATTTAGTTCAATGAGACTTTCTAAAATTCTAAAATATTAAGTTTTCTTATGATCAGATGTGAGACACAATTTGTAGTTGTAAAATATACCAGTCAATTATGTCTTCTTGAACACAATTTTTATATTATTGGTCTTCAATTGTAAAATATATTTGTAAACTATTATGGCACTCTAAACAATATAGATTTTGAGTACAAATAATCTATGATGCACTATTATTTAACATATTGAAGCATAAAATCTTTTAAAGTTATAGGTGAAAATCTTATTTTTAAAGTCTAAACCAGTTTATAGGCCTGCACAACTATGGACCTGTGGTCATATTTTGGATTTTCATAACAATAAATTATTCATAGTTTGTTTATGTCAAAAAATGTTAATTTCAATAACCAGAGTATATGATCTAACTCTCTGAGGATTTTATACAAACATACATTAAAAGTGTGCATAAAGGAAGTGAATAGAATAGGCAGACTAATTATAAGTGTTGACAACATATTTAGTAGTTGCCTTAAAATGATCTCATTTGATTAATGAACACCATAATAATAATAATAATCTTAAACCTTATACAACCGACCAAAACATCTATTTGGTCAAAATATTATCATCTTAATAGGAACTACAGCCAAATTGGGTTAATAGTTATGTCAAAACTAATGCAATAAAATATAACATGTTAATATCGTCATTTATATAAAATTGATTGACTTCAAATTATAAAAAAATAACAAAAGCATGTAATAGTGATTATAACCAGCTCAGGTACACATTGACTTCATGAATTCAGCCTTTGAGAAAAAGACAAAGACATTCAATTTGATAGAAATATCAGATCCACATATCACAGACTAGACACAGATTATCATCGAATTTACATCACGGACCTATGCCTTTGGTGAGTGAGTTCTCTAGAACAAAATTAAATTCACCAAGAGATTCTAGGATCTGTTTCAAGAATAATGAATCAGTTTGGTTTCTTAAAAATGACTGCTCTTCATACATATCTATTGTAGCACGTGTTTCAGTCAATAATGGTATTATGTGGTGCAGAAGTTGATCCCTAAAAAAATACATTCAGTTTTGTCAATATAAGCCTACATATAATTATGCTTCAAAAGTCTATTAATAAAGTATGAATAGATATTCTTAATGCATTTTTATATATTTAAGAATTATGTTTCAATTTAAAGCATAATCAATGATTAAAACTGTAACCTTATATTGTGTAATGGTCATTGCAAGACAAAGTTTCATAATCAGTTGTTATATCTGCAAAAGTTGTATGAATATTCCCTACACAATAAAATTAATCCTTTTACAATAACAAAAATGAAGTGACAATAGAAAAAGATTAATTTTCACACACTGCTCTCTGGCAAGAAAGTACTGTAATTATTGACGAGATATCAAAGTATTAATACTGAGAATCACTAGCATTTAATAGGAATAAATTATTTAATTTATTTCTATAATCAGAATTTTGATACAATTATACTGCAAATGTTTCATTCACAAATTTCACTCTATGATTATCAAGCATGAAATATAAGAGATTACTGGTATGAAAGTTGGCAGCTCTCACCTAGCACATAAGCAGACAAATAGCTGAAATTTTCCATCCTTTCCAAGGGACTGGCTTGAATTGTCAACTTTGTCTACTAGACGGATGTAAGATGTCACGGTTTCATTTTTCAAATTTCCAACTTCTTCCAACTGCTCCTTTACACGTACTGTAAAAAGAAGTAGAATTTTAATAAATGTGTAGAAAATATATTGGCTGCATCAATGTCATGACATTAACTATTTTAAACTAGAGACCTCATTTATAAGAATATTTTAATTAACTAGCTTTTTTTTTTGGAGCTACTAACATTTTCCAACTCTTGTGGAAATATATTGAATAAAAGATTTTTATGATACTGAACTGATTGATGAATAAATGAAGCTGTTGATGGTTTTTGTGACCATTCTAATATCAAATTTATACATCGATAATTTGGTCATAATTTATTACAATATTTTGATCACTAAAACTAAACATCCTCAAGACAACATCAAAACTGACATCTCTGTGCATGCTTATATAGAAACCTAGGGTTTGAGAATGCTTGGAGCTATCTAGTCAAACATGAAAAACAGAATTTGTCAGTTAGCATATCATGCTAATATCCGAATAGTCAAAATTGGTAAAAAAAAAAGTGACTCTCAAATAATATTTATCTAAGAACAAAATTTATATCAAGTATAAAACATATACAACCACTTATATCTAGAGCCACAACACTAACAATAGTGACCAATGCTTCAGGTCAATCTTCCTTACAGGATTCACAAAAGGTTAACTACATCTTCAAAAACTCTCTTTCCTACACACCCTATATTCCAGGCAAAGTACTGGATTCAAAATACTCTAAAACTGCTTTTACACTTGCTCTTTTACCAATTTATTTTACCTGCCACTTCCTACAAGCACAAGTGTGTTTGAATGTATGTGAGTGAATTGTACGTATACATGTATGTATGTTCATGTCCAATATTACTCAAAATTTTTCCTTTGTTGTTACTTTTCCTTGCGAGAGAGAGAGAGAGAGAGATAAAGAGTTAATGAGTTTTTTGGGTATCATTTGTTGCTGTCTAATAGCAGGTCTGTCAGAGTTTGGACTCAACAGTGTGCAATTGGCCAACACAAAGTACATTAATGTATCCTGAAGAAGGACGCTTGTATCCCTGAAAATTTAGATGTTTCCATTCCAACATGGCAATGCGGACCCTCAGTTTCAGGTATTCCATCTCTCTTTGGTCCATATAAATTATTTTGACAATGCCGCATCATCTTTACTTGTTACTATATGTAAATATATTCAATGTTAGAAACGAATCCTCAACATCAATTTTTTAAATCTTTACCATTACAGTGTAAGTAATTGGATCTTCTCATATAGGAGTTTGAAATTAGAGTTGGTCAACAAATTTTTGTATAACTCAGAAATTATATTTCACATAAACAAAACCAAAGGATTCAACTAATAAAAGGAAAACACAAACAAAGATGTAACTCACTGGGAATAATTATTAAATTTCTGTTCTTCTTGGATAGTTTGAACTGATCATAGGGAGCAAAACAACTTTAGTGTGGTAAATAAATATTGCAACTTTTAAATCCAATGCATTATTTAGTCGTTTACACTACATTTAATACATACCAAAGTAATCCCAGAGGTACAAGTTTCGTCCAAATAATCTAACTGATTTGAAACCAACCAAGAATGCTTGCTCCAAGCAATAAACAAGTCCCATTTCACCACAAAGTAAAAATGTTAGGCCAGCCCTCTCCTTCTCTGATTGGTGCTGATACAAAAATTTTACTATGTTGTTTACTGCATCACCTGTGAAATAGACAATTGAAATTATTTAACATTCACATATATGTATTATATTTACTTTACTATCATTACATAAATATAACCGAAATCTCTTGAAAAAGACAAGATTTGTATTTATGTCCACTTAAAGTGATTATCTCAATTTTTTCTCCATATTTTTATGAATATAACTAAATATATAAATAAATATAATTAAATGTAAAAATAAAAGTATACATTTTGAAATTTATAAATATATCTTACTCAGCATCTGCCGGATCTCAGGAATTGAAGGTCGAGTTTCTGATGGACGCCGAGGAACTGAAGGACTTCTACAACGTGGAGGAGTACGGCATACTTCTGCTAACTGTTCACTTCGTACATTTTGGGGCACCAACTCACCAACAAGTAATCTTTCTGTGGATCCATCATCAATTCCACGCCCCAACCATCTTCCACAAGGAAATCTAATAATTTAAATATGCGGTGTTTTGTACAATGTACTTGATCTCAAAATTATTATATAACCATGAATATATTTTAAAATAATATACTAAAAAGAAGATTACAGATTGATATTTTGAACTGTATTGTATGACATCTATGAAAATACAAAGACAGTGTTTCTTTGTTTCGTCAATTTTGTATATGAAGTAATAATGAAGAAGGAAAGTAATAATAGATTGTTGCAAAAATATTAAAAAGAAACTTACTTATAAGTGTGACCTGTAACTTCATTTCTTACAACCACATGTTCAACCATCCAACGAGGTGAAGGACCTGTGTTGTCATGTCCTATGCGTAATGTTGTAAGTAAGCCAAGATTTTTGTGCTGAAATTTTTAGAAAAAATATTAATCAGATGATTTTTATTCAGTCAAGCATATCCTACAAATGACTTTTGGTAATGCCCACAACCAATTATGTTAAAACTTTCTTTGTGATGGAATGCTTTCATTCTATGTTAAATATATGCTACACTTATAAATAATATATTATAATAATTATAGCTGGAGAGGTTTCAGAAGTTCTGCGATATGCACAGTAAAAGAAGGGAGAAGGTGGAGGGGAGCATTGTAGTCCAGAGGGAGTCACCTCATGGAGTAAAGCCACTATCGTTCTTAAAAGCATTCATTATATTCTTATAAACAGAATATACAGACAGCAGCAGTCTTTTTATCATTCCCTGTATGATAACTTTTATGGATGATTTTTTAGTGTACAACATATCCTGAACTGAATGAAATATATTTCCTTACGTCAATGTTTTAAGATTAGTTTTTACACTACCAAGTTGCTGACGCAAAAGCTCATGATGAACTGAGGTCCGGCCTACCCCTACTATGCATGCACCATTGCACATCTTAGGTTCACACGTTTTGTTATACCTCTCAAGTTATACATTTTAGTAAAATATTATAAAAATGTTAACAATAATTTAACAATTATTTTTTTAATTGAGTCATTTAATTTTCAATATTAGTCCAGAGCAAAACACAACAGACCTTCTCCAGAAACAAATATCTCATGTCCTATCAAGTACCAAAACCCATCCTTGACCAATAAAAAATATGTCATCCGACTATCCTACACTAGACTACAATTCAATCCAGATATAAAAAACAAATTAACTAACACATTTGGAAAGGAAAGAGAAACAGGGTAGCAGACCTAGCTGGAATCAAGAGTTGGTTTTTATTTCTGAACAGGATAGTAGATCTGAAGTGTGTGCCAGATGGGCACAATATATATAACACTTAAGGAAAACATATGATGAGATCAAATAAAATAACACACTTAGATAGGAAAGGCAGACAGCGAAGTTGACTTATCAGAAATCAATAGTTGGTCTAGTCTGACATAGGTGGAAGTTCAAATTTTTGAGGGATGGAAGATCTGAACTGCATGCCGGCTAGACACAAATACCTGGGACTTCTGTGATGTGAGGCAGAGATGCTGACCACTACACCACACCAGGTCGGCAGATATTTATAAGTAAAATAGTATGCCATAATGACATTAAAGACGTACCTGGAATACAAATTCAAGGTTTCCTCTAGGAATAGGAACTTGACTAGTTTCACCAAGTGTTCCAGAAATTGTTACCCATGAATGAGCAGTGGTTGATGAGGCACTTGTTTTACGAGAAGGAAAAATAACTACACGATATGGCAATTCTGAAAATGAAAAAAGAAAAGTTATTGTATTAATGGTGAAAGGAAGAAATGAAAATTATGTTACACTCTAGAAAATGAAAATGTACAAATCTATTGATTAGTTTTTAGAATTAATAAATTCCAACCAGGACCCATGACAAACTTTCATGTAAAAAAACTTTTTTAGCAATCTACAACCTAGTACTATCTATTACAGAACAAAACTTAAAAACAAAATGTTTTATTCAACTCAGAACTTTTCCACTAACTGAGACTGCAGTATTTTTGTGAACTTATGCTTTTTAATTTTTAACATAGTAATAATCTAAAACTAGCATATTAATAAAGTATGAAATACAATTAATCTCTAAAGTGAAGTCAATAATTAAATTAATTAATTAAAGACAATAAATTTATTGAAAAGTTGGACCTGTAAATTGTTGTGTTGTTCATAATCTTGTAGAGTCATGAAATATAAACATTATTCACAAGTTAACAATACCATTTTTATTTGAAAGCCACATACATACCAACCAAACATTAGCAAATAAACTATAGCTCATTATTGACAACAGTATCCATGTAGTAATTCATGATTACATTTAAATACTCAAAAAGATAAAAGAAATAAAGCAACATTTTGAAACAGGGTGAATGTTACTTTAATTCATAGTGCTTAAATCTCCAATTTGCATTGCCAATCCATTTATGTAGATATAATGATTCACTGCTTTCTACAAGTTCTCTATAAGTTTGTGTAGTTTAGTTAAAATATTAAAATACTTTTTCTTACATTTATTTAATACCTGCTTCAAGGTAGTTGATAGGAAAAATGTCTTAAGATATCCATAATACTGATGAACTATCCTATACCTATATTAATAGGTCTTGGTGTAACAGGTTTTGTATACTTTTATTATTCCTGTTCAGTTTATGTTATTAGCACTATAATGTAATATTTTTAAAATAGCTTACTTGTGTTAGGATAAGTGTTCGTAAAGCAAAAGTAGTCAACAGCATTAAGAGTAAGAAGATGGTACAAAAACTGCTCTTTTTCATCTTCACAGCGAAGAAAAGCATATCTCTTATATTGACTCCTGTAACAACAAAAGCAAATTATCAGTTTTTATTCCATACCTTTTAGTCTATTCTAATAAATCATGTGCACTTGTATTGGTTCAATAAAGAACTAATTTGAGAGTTTATGAAATGATTTTGACAAATTTATTTTTTACCTTAAAAGAGCACTGTCAGCTAATAGAGTGCGTAAATGACGGTAAAGTAATTTTTTCTCCAATGAAAGTCGTACCCAAGCTCGAGCATATCCAATTTGGGTCTTAATATCTGCCATAGCTTGAACATTTCTATAAAAAAATATTTTTTATACCTCTAAGATCAGAAGTTTAATGAAGATGATAATAGAGTTCATTAAGATAGTAATTAATTATAATCACACATTAGTCTCCTATTAGAAATAATCGCCAACTAAATACTACTCTAGATTCTTATTAAGTACACTGGTAAATTGAGGAAAAATTATTGCTACATTATTTTCCCTCATACTAAAAGTTTTGAGAATTAAACAGAGGCTAAATACTATTAAGAAAAATTATTTATTAATAATGCTTTTAACTTTTTAAAAAAGAGAAAAGGCAAATAGGTTTGAGATTAAATTATAAAAAAAGTTTTCTATATTTATATAATTTACTATAACAGAGTGAAAATATTAAACAATTTATAAAGCAATAATTTTATCTAAAGATCAATGAAATGCTTATTAAAAATCATGAAAATAGTACCAAAATGTTGTTTTTCATCAAAGCATTGAATGAATAATAATAAATTATTTCTTGTAGAAATGCAAGACCCATAAGAAAGACACACAACACAAACAGGTGACGAACTCAAAAGCTTTTGACTTAATCACCTGGTTTGTGTGCTGTTTTATTCTTACAGAAGTTGAGTTTCTTGAATCACCTGACTAAAGCAACAAGGACTGCAGAAACATTGAATAGAATTTTTTAACATTCAGTTCCCAAAATTGAAAGTGAAATACTACACATTAGGTCACTAACAATTTTGAATGATGTGATATGAAAAAGCTATTTATTTACTACTTTGAATAAGGTCATATTAAAATTATAATATCTGTAAGTTCACATGATTTATCCTTTAAGCTTAAATTTTCCACATCAATTTAATGAGACTCTTGCAGTTAGTTACAGCTCACTTTTAAGATATGGGAATAGTCTAATTTTCATTTCATCACACAAGTTTTCTATAAACTCAGTTTTCAAAGACTTGGGGGAAATATTCAATGTAGAATGAAATTCTAATTTTTAACAATAAAGTATATATTAATGAAATGAGACATAAAATAATCTACAGATTGTGGAATCAAACCCAGACCATTGAAAAGTATGCAGCTGATGAACAATAGTCCTGGGTTTGATTCTTGGTTCTGCCAAGTATTGTCTATTTCATTTTATTAATTCAATTTCATAAAGCCTTTGATGTAACCTTTGAATAATCATTTCTGTTCAATAATAATAAAATGTATAACTTAATTAATACTGTAACAATCTAAAAATGTTAGTAGAAGCTAAGCAAAAACTAGCATATATTGTAAGAATGATGATAATGTGGACTTAAGGTTACCTCATATCAAAAGTTAGAGAGACAGGTAATGGTTTAAGCATTGGCCCATCAGCTACCTTCCTTTCACCAGGTGATTGCTGCTCAGGAGATTTATGCCTATCCCGACTACGACTTTGAGGTGGTGTCATGTCTGTTTCTAAGGCCATGGATGATAAATCTAAGAAAACCAGAATTTTATTACTTAATTTTTATATTTCTCAGTACAGTGCTGAAACAATAATTAGAATGTAAATCAACCAAATCTCCGTCAATTTAATTTTATAATAACTTCCACAATTGTTGTTATTTAGGTATTTAACACAGATATACCTCAGATGGAAATATAACAGTATATTACATATTTAATATCATGAAATAATAAGTTGAGAGCTGTAAATAAAATTTCTAGGGGTTTTAATAATCTATTTAATTATGTATGGTATATTATACCAGATTCATTAAAGAATACCAATTTATCATTTTGATATATTAATTCCAACCAGAAATACAAATATATAGAGAGGTAAGCTTGTTTTATATCAATCACAGAGACTGAAACCATAGGAATATAATGTTCAATTTTAAAACAGTAGAGTTTTTTCACTCGTATAAGAAAGCATTTTGAAGACTTGTATATGGGGTGTTCTGAAACTATTGATTCAAATTAAAACAGGAGCTAGAGAACATTAAAACAAATATAATTTGTTATGGTACAAATGGTCCCTAACGAGAGCTTGTAATGTTCAGGAACATTTTGTTAATGGTGCTGACGTAAGCACCTCCTCTCAAAATAACTATTTATTCATAATAAGATATTTGCCTGGTCAGTAACTTGACCTGGTGGCCGAGATGGTTAAGGCATCTGTGTACCGAGTAGATCATGCAGGTTCAAATTCTGCAAATATTTTCAGTGTTTCCTTCTTCTTCCTTACTTCATTCCTTCTCCCTGCTTTGAACATATGCTTTTATTTGTGCTTGATTCTACACCTGAGCATATGAATTCACATAAAAAGCTTAATCCTCCTATTTCTCCTATTTATTTCTATCCTTCTCTTCTCACTATCAAATGTGACTTCATCACCAAATTATCTCCTAACGTTGTGTGGGCAAATATATATATATATATATATATATATATATATATATATATATATATATATATATATATATATATATATATATATATATATAATATATATAATATAATATAATAATATAATATATATATATATATAATATATATAATATATATAATATAATATAATAATATAATATATATATATATATATATATATATATATATATATATATATATATATATATATACATATAATATTCGGAGAATCCATTAAGGAACTAATTTGGTGACAAAGTCACATTCAAACTTGGATAGTTCACTATATATAACACCAAATCAACTGCACCCTCATAAATGTACAGATATTTCCTTCATTTAACACTTGAAACCCTTGAAAAAACATCTTACACAAAATCATACTGCAGTTGAGATGAGACTTTCAAGTATTCAATGAAGGAAATCTTCAGAATAGTGTGTGTTCTCTGTATCAATATGTCAGAACGGCCTTCTTGGCAATTTGTTTGCTCAAACTTCAGCCAATTAAATGTAGTAATGATGAAACCTCCTGACATAATTACATATAAAACATAGATACTAACACAATTGTATATATTAAATACAGTCATTCAGCACCTTACAAACATTGAATATAAGGAAGTCAAGGTATACAAACCATCCATAAAAAGCCACTCAATGTTTTGAATACCTCAACTCGCAGATTAACTTTCAAACTCAGATAAGTAAGTTTCATTTATGCACCTTATATGCTTACAATTAGTAATAATAATATGAATATTGGATATATCAATAAATATATACATAAATTGCAGACATTCTCAAGAAAATTGTATTTGTTTCAGGCATATAAGATTAAGTGTAATCTACAAATAGTAACAAAAAACCTAATTCAATAATATTGTGTATGCTCAGTATCCCAAAAAAAAATGTGGACTATTAAAATACAACATGTATCAAATATTGAAAGTTATATTTAGTACATTTATAGGACAGTGTAAATTTAAAACCATATTAATTCACAAAAATTAAATTTCATATGTTTAATTGAATCCATAAAATTAGTTATTTCTTAAGAGAACATAACAAATATTTTAGTTGAAGTCATATATAAGAAAAGAACACAGAATTTTCTACACCAATCTTCATATATTCTATCTTTAACAGGAGAAGTAAAATTGGAAAAGAAAGAATATTAACATGCACATGCATAGAAATATGTTCACCATAGGGCAAACCTCCAACCCACTTACCAAAATTTACACTTAAATAGGAAACAATTTCAAAAATATTTCCTGATTTTATGGTGAGGAGTAAATCTGGGAGACCAAACTTAGTAGATGGTGTGGCTAAGAAAAAACATAAATAAAAAATTGTTTTGTAAATTTTTCAATTTTCTATACTACCTATCTATCAGATAAAATTTTGAATTTCTGGTAGAATATAAATTTCCTCTTTGAATTATTTAAAACTAATGCCCTCTTCTTTAATATAAAAAACAACCTAAAAAATTACATGAATATGCCTGTAATATGTCATTTACCACAATTAAATAAATGTTGAAAACTATCACTTGTAGAACAAAAGTTTTTCCTGCATAGAAACTGGTTAAAGTCTTCTTGGGATTCCAGCTGGATAAACTTGTCAATAGTGCATGATATTTCAATGACACTCGACTTCATCTTACCCAGAAGATGACTTAGACAGTCATCAAAACCTCATGTGCTATTGATGACTTTATCCTGCTGGAATCCTGAGAAGTCTTTATCAAACTTTATCACTACCAAGAAATACACGGTAAAGAAGTCAATGTATGTTTAAATTGAAATTACTCAAAAGAATTTTATTATGTAACATATGCAATACCAAGTGTTTATGTAGTGTAAAATCCACTGGACAGTCTGAAAAATATTCCCCTTTTAAAATAAAATTGTTTATTCTTCATTATAATATGTTCCACAATCACCTAAGAGATTTCATAAAAAAATTAAGTAACACATAATTAGTTTAAATCAAATATATCACATGTGGCAGCATGGCTACATAAATAATGCATATAATACTTCAATTAAAATCATAATTGTTTTCTACAGTGTGCAGATATAAAATTGTCATGAACTTTTTTGGTGGCAGGAGTAGCACTTCTGAAATTCAAACACACAAAAATAAAACAAAATGTAACAAACTAATCATGCAGGAAAATACTGTGCACAGAATACAATTAGTGCATAGAGAATTGTTTTCCTACTTCTAAACATTAAACTTGAAATGTGTAAGGATATTAAGTGTTTTCCACAATAATACTTTATGTTAAATCAAATGTCTTCATGCAACTAAATCGTCAAAAATGAATAATTAACTTTGGAAACCTACAATCCAGCCGCTTCCGCAGTACACACCAGGCCAAAGCTGCATATTAATTAGAAAATTAGTGCCTTCACTTAATTGTTAGTTACATATTAGAGTGAAGTGGTATTATTAAACATTAAGAGTTTGTGATATATATTCATTTTAAAATATGAACAAACACCAATTGAATGAGCAGTTCCGATTATTTCAACACATTGTTCTTTTATTTCAAATCCTACTGCATCACAATTGACAACAATCTATGAGTCTTACATTTTGTATTCAAAGGATGAGAGCTAAAAATATTTATTGGAATTTTATTTTTATAATAATTCCAGAAGTTTTGTTATTTAAACCAATTTTTAATGTTTAATAATTATAGATAGTCAACACAGACAAAGTGAAAAATTACTATTTTGTGTTATTTTTTAGTGCACAGAAAAATGAGTAATGTATGTTCTCGTATTGAAATATGTAATAAATGAAAATAAATACCAAATTAAAACAACACAGTGGAACTTTATTATTGCCAATCAATAGCTCATTCTCCACTTACTATGGAATTCTTTACTTTTCCCTTTTAAATTGTATAGTGACAAGGAACTGACAAATCTTTATCTATGTATTTTTTTATGCAAACAATTTTTTGAATTAAGACTATTCATTACAAAAACTTTGATGTCTCATTTATACCGTTTCATTTATTAAAATTCAGTAAAGTAACATAATTCTATTAAATAAATATTTTACAATAAATATTTTATAAGTAGTACTAATTTTATATTACTATTAAAATATTAATGATGTTAACATAAGCAATTATATATACAAAACTTGGCCTTTTACCTGGAGTGAGAAAGTTTGGATCAATTGGTTTTGATGTATCATTACATTCTTCCAACTCCTGATAATTTGTCAAGTGTGTCCATAAGCCAGATTTTCCCTGAAATAAGAAGCAATAAACATACTGAAAGAAACAAAGTACATAATCACAAGCAAGTTTAATTAGGAATTCAATAATAGCAGTTTATGCTGGTGAAAGGACATGTAAAGAAGAGACAAATTTTTTATTTATTTTATGTACATTATTCAGACATGGATTTTTCTGTTGTGAGGTTATGACTTAATGCAAAATTACTATGAGGATGTATGTTATGTAAAATTAAAGTATGTAAGCAATTAATTTAGAGATTTAAGATTAAGAGAAATTTTAATCATTTAGATGCAAAGACTTAATACCTGTTTGTGCTGTAGTCCATGAGACCATATGCGCTCAAGTAAATCACATAAACTTGCAATAAGTGTGTTTTCTTCCACTCCAACTACTGAAATCTCTGGATGACCCAATTCAAAAGCTTCAGTTCCCATCTTTGCAACTAGCATGCGCTTGGTTTTACTTTTGACATCCTAAAATAAATGTTTTTGATAAATATGAAGAACAATTTTATATAGCTGAAAGGGGAGAAAAATAGAAATTCTGAAAGCAATATGTATACTAAAAGAGTTATAAATTTATTTCAGAGTTTCAGATATTTTACCATTGCCATCTTACAGATGATAATGGCTCATTAAGCAGAAACATAGTGAAAAACAAAAATATACTGAGTATAAAACTTAAACCCTTTCAGTTTTATTTTAACATGCAGAAACAATGCAAGGTCACAGGGAGCAAGGTCTGGACTGTATCGAAGGTGCTCAAGAAATTTCATTCCTGTAGTGGTCAAATATTTTGTGTGGCTTTGGCACAGTGAGCTGGAGTGTTGTCATGATGGAGGAACCAGATGTCTATTCTTGACTTATGTCACAGGTTATTCAAAGATTCAATGACACTAGGCAGGCACTTCTCAGTGTACCATTTAGCTGTGACTGTCTTCTGAAAGTTCAAAATTACATGCTCCACAATTCCACTTAATTTGAAACATACACCTATCATTTTCTTCTTAACTCATTGAGAATTCCTGACAGCTACAGGTGTGTCCTCATTATCGAAGACCTAAACTTTGTATTGAAACTTAGTTGACACATCATAATTGTGGCAAAATTTCATATCCCTTATCAAATATTTTTAGCATCTCCTGGCACAAAATCACACATCATGCCATGTGCTCTATGCAGCACCCAGCAACACAGTTTCTTCATGTGCAAATGATCATGCAGGTACATTGAGACCTAAGGTATTGTCTATCTGCTGGTAGGTCATTTGTGTATTTTTGGCAAGCATTTTCCTCACATCAATAATATTTTCCTCCATAAAGGATGTTAAGAGCCTTTCTGTGAACCCCAGGGAGTTCTTACTTTAAATCAACAGTTTGTGTTGCCAGGCTGTAAAGCAATAAAATGACTAATTTTTTAGGGTCTAAGCCCCCACCCTAAGGACAGAACTGAATGTCATGCTGGCCAGCTGGCATGACATTCAGTCCTACTGTTCTGATAAAGAGGACTTCGTTTCTAAAAAATTAATCATGTTTTGGCATCTCAGTCTAGCAATGCCAATACTTTTTAAAAAATAAGTCAGCTGGTCTCTATACCTCTTTCCTATCCAAATGTTTTATTATATATAAATATATACAAATTGTCACAGTCTTGACTATTCTATGTAATGCAATATTGCTATCAAATTGAAGTTATACTCACTTTCAAAAGTTTATCAACAAATGTCCAATTTGTTTGAGCTATAAGAGCCGGGCTCATATCTGATGTACTTAGCTTTGGTTGTCGCAAGCTTTCACAAACTCCATCACTATCACCAGATAGCTGCCGCTCTCTCCTAGTCCGCCATTGAGTGTTGTTTACTTGTTTCCGAGACCTGAATAGTAGGTTTACATAATTTTAGACACTTAAAATCTACACTCAATGGTAAAAATATACAGTTCATTGTTTAAAATAAAGTTATTTAAATTTTCAATTCACTAGAATCAATAACAGGTGTCTCACAAGCAAAAATAATATTGATTTATTTTGTTTGAAGTAATTATAGCATTTAATTATCAGTTAAATTAAATATTTTTCTTTGAGTACAGTTATAAAAAGTCTGCCAATAAGAATGTAATCAAACAAAACTGTTTAAGTAATTTATATATGTCAAATTTCATGCTTCTATTTCAAGTAGTAATATTAATTGTTCAAGGATCACTTTACCTGTTAAGAGGTTCTTTAAGCACAGAGGAATCAAGAATAGGAAAACTTGCATTATGTGCTGACATTTTACGTGGTGATGGTAACACTTCTTGAGGAGAAGCAACTACAACATTTACATTTGTAAATCTCTTCTCCAGTAGAAGCTCTGATTCACGTACAGTAGTACAAGGTTCATACCCAGGTGTCCTAACAAGGCTTTCACCAAACCGCTTCCTAAATAACAATAAAATGTTAATAAGACTGTTAAACAAATTAAATGATAATAAATTTTGATTAAAGAAATTGGAGAATATCATCATGACAATAGATTTATTGGGCTTCTTATGATATAAAACTTTAGTTTCTCCTATCAGAATTTATTTTATTTTTCATTCCTATAAAATCAAACATCAGATTAGCTTTTGTGAAAAAATTAATTTGGAAACTTTAAAGTTTACCTATTTGTCATAAACAATATTTTATTTCCAATGTTTCATGAAAAGGGCTGCTTTTATTGCAACACACTTGTTTTCTTTCACATATCAATATTTATTTTCATGAAATTTAGAAATAAAGCCATTGCTATGATATGGAAAACTGGAAATATTTCTTGCATGATGGTAATTTGAGTAAATTTGTATAATTTAGTCAGTACCTTAATAATTTAATTCTTTTGTCAAAAACCCTTAGGCTGGAGTCGGTTTCTGACCAAATACTCATAATTTTATTGTCAATCAATGTAGCAAACATTTGACTTTCAATGAAACGGGACAAAAATGGAAGATGATGATCAGGCTGGTCAGACAAAAATGTGGCCTTGTCAAAATTCTGCATGGAGTCACGATTGCTTAGCCATTGTTCCTTATCCTGAAATAACGAGAAAGGCATTTAATTATCCAAATTTGTTCACATGTGACAAGACCCACTTGCATCTAAATTTGACACTGTGAAATCAAGTAACATGAAAGGTGTACCATCTATTCCCTGAAGGATGAGGATAACACCTCTGAAAAATTGAACTATGTGAGTCAGATATGGTGACCCATCACACAGGGTGTTTCTGAATTCCCATTACAGACTTATAGGGGTTGTATAACGGTATTACTAGATAAAGTTTTGATAAGGAACAGAAATGTACCATTTGTATACAAAATAAATTTGATGATTGAATCGATTTCAAATCAACTGCTTCATGGTGTGCAAACAAATTGGGCTGAGGGCAACTGTTGATATTGTGTGTCTTGCATTTACAATCAATCTGCTGAGTTGGCATACACATCAGTTGACATTTTAGTCATTGAGCAGTACAGGATGGTCAAATACACATTTGAACATTGAACCGAGATGCTGGTAATTACAGCAAATCTGGACATAATGAAACAGTTGCACAAACATTTTTCACGTTGTCTCACTCCATTACATACAATTTTTGTCAGAATACAACAACAGCTACAAGTAACAGGTATCTTTGAAACTAGGAGAACAGACTGAGGTGCTTCATGGATGTGCCACACTCTTGAGAGAGAGAAAGTCCTTCATCACATAAAAAAAGTACCTGCCAACAAGTCCTCAAAACATTGCCCATGTGCTCCACACAAGTGTCTGGCATGCTTTGCGTGATCAGCAACTCCACCCATACCACCCACATAAAGTTCATACAACTTCTGTATATGGTTTCTACACCAGTGTTTTGACATTCCAGAATTTCCTCACCATGTTCTTTTCACAAATGAGGCTCACTTCACCAGCGATATTTGAAATCAATTCGATCTTCAAACTTATTTTGCATCTAAATGTACATTTCGAAACATGGGTCCCTTAATAAAACTTTATCTACAAGTCTGCTCTACAACCCCTAGAAGTCTGTAATAGGAATTCTGAAGAACCCTGTATATAATCTATTTTAGTTAGTACAACTTACTTTCTAAAATGGACTAATAATACATTGGGCCGTAAATACTTGAATTGAATTGTATTATTTCCACAAATATAGTAATATAACAATCAACTAGATTATTTGTTTTATGGTTTTTGTTATAAAGTATAAGATTGTAATAATTTTGGAGTGTTGGGTTTTTCTTCCAGTAGTAATGATACAATTATTATTATTATCAATGTTTATTTCATTTGTGTGGTATACATATTTATGAACAAAATATTACTGAAGGTTATCAAATAATAAATAAAAATAATACCTGATTTGGTTGAATTATAAAATGTTCATAAGCTGAAAATATATTGACAAATCTGTTAAGGAATATCTCACGAACTGCATTGTTAAACCGCAAATCTTCAATATATCTCTCATGGTCAGTCAATTCACGTTCACTTTCTTGGAATTCATTATTGAGATTCCCATCTATCAGATCATCTAACCCTATACCTAAATAAAATAACAAATGAAAACTTTATTTTTGAGATAGGTAAAGGAAACTATAACATCACATTCACAATGAAAATAAATACATGTTTTTAAGGAAATTTTTATGAATTGTGATTAGTACATGCAATTGTTTACAAAATTAAAGTATCAGTTCATTTAACAATTAAATATGAAGGCAGTATTTGACCAGAACACTAGACTGGATTAAGATGTACAGTACACAAACAGAGAAAACAGTCAAATTGCCAGTTAGTTGAATCATGCACTCTAAATCTGCCTCTTAAAATGTAGATATTAAATAATGGTGATTCAAATCAGACCATGAATTGAGTTTTGAGAAATTTATTACCTAGTTGGATGATGTCATGTGGGCTCAAAAAGATCAAATTTATTGAAAACATGACAGCTACAATGAACATAAAAAGTAAGTTTCTCTTGAATTAGAAATCATAATATAGTTATTTTCAGGAAAAAATAAATGCATTTGCATCAGTTTGTTAAGTTATTATAACTGAACTATTAGTTGGTATTTGTAATTATAGTATACTAGGACAAATTATTATCTGTGTCATATACAATTCATGGTGAATAATTAGCAATAGAGACAACAGCCAGAATGTCGACTTTTAAGCCTTCTATTATGACTTGTCCCAGCATTTGTATATATGATATGGAGAAAACTGTAGACACTGAAATAAGGAAGACATAATTGAGGATTCAAACCCTAATCTTCCCAAAATAAGTCCTGAATCTTTGTGAAGCACCACTTCATCAGGTCCATTAAAACTGTGTCAAAGTAGCTGAAAGAACTGCACTAAAATAATTATATAATCTTTCATATTTTAATTTTAAAAAATCAAATAAGTTTATTTTAAGGTTACCTTTGCTGCGAACTATGGCCACCATACGCTGCAATTCATCCGATTGTGGTGAGCCTGCAGATGATTGCGAACCATCAGATACTCCAGAATCAGAATCATGTGACCATGAATGTTTTCTTCGAGAATGTGGCAATGTACAACTTGTAGTCATTAGATTGCTTGCACTACCACTGATACTAGAAATAAATCCTATTGGCCCAGTAGGAACACCATATTTACGAAGTATTTCAACAAGTTCAGAGACAAAATCTTGGCGTTGTGGAAAGCTTGGTAATTCTTCTGGTAATTGTATTTTTTGGTAGTCAATGTCTACAAAGCAAAGGTTTCCTGAAGACTGAAATTAAAGTGATACTGAATAAATTACAAAATAAATAGAAAATTCAATTATTAAAGATATCTTTTCACCAGAGGAACAATATAATAATATTATAGCCACCATTCTGCAATTATCAGAAATAAAGGTTAGTTAATTACAATTACTACAATTATTGCTGCTGTACTGTTTTTCTGAAATTTTATTATCCATTTCAAGTGATTATATTAATGACATTGTTGATCTCATTACTTTGAAATCACCTTCATTGATAATTACAGACATTTGACTCTTCATATTTACACATTACATAAAGACCAGTAATTCCCAGAAAACTTGAAGAATTCAATTTTACTCTAAATACTTCAAAATCAAATCCTTGAGTAAAAACCTAAAGAACAATGAAAATGGACTAATTGGAAATGTAAAGTCACAAATGATAATTAAGGGATAGGTTTAACCAGGAAGTGACAGAATTCTATGAAGTAACTACATTGTCTCTCAATATTATCTAAAAATTGTTAGTAATTGAAAAAAAAAATGTCTCTCCTACAGTCAATGAGAGCAGCTATGTTTATAAGAGGGGAATATTCCAATAAAATTTCACTCAGATATTTCCACACCACACACTATTTGTTTAAACTCACTCTTAGATAGTAAATTTAATTTTTTTAAATATAACTTTTAAGTATTAACATGTGTAAATTTGTAATTCTGTCATATTTAGAAATCATACATACTTCACTTGCTAGTCTTTGATGAGCTTCACCACTATGTAAACCCATAACAAATGGAACAGGTGCATCCAAAAAATGCTGCAAGGAAGCAGGAAGTATGGGAACATATACATGTTGCCAAGTAAAAGGAAACAGCAGGCAAGTTATAGATTCGGCAACTATTATTAATCGCTGGTAATCTGTGGAAAATAAAATATTAAAGTGAATCATAAAAGCAAATGATTAATTTAAATAACTAAATTATCTTATGTAGCACACATACAATTTGGCTAATTTAGTCAGGATATCTAACATAAGTTTCTGATTTCATATTAAATGTTAGATATTTGAATAATCATAATTAATTCACATCTCATGAACCTTACATTCTTGATCTCTCATACAATGAAAAACATATTACTGAAGACTATCTGAACTATATCCATTATGTTATCAACAAATATCTCAAATAAATTTAATTTTCCAATTGTAGATATAAAAAAAATTGTTCCATATACAAAAATTGGAACAAAACATTGAACCAATACAAAAGAAACGTGAAGCATGAATAATTATTTGTTCATTTCCTGAAAAACTATTTTTTTTGCTATAAAAAAAATTAATCAACTTCATTACTATTATTGCTGTCATCATTTAATTTTCAAGGTTCATGTTCTGTATGTTACATTTTCAACACAATGATATCCAACTGATATTTTTTTTTCTAAATTTTCACAAGTTTATTAATTTTTATGTCCTTGTCCCTCCTATATGTCAACAAACCTCTTGGTTCTATTATCTAGTGTTTTACCGGTAATAGATCTGTTTGTCCATGGATTCTCTATATTGTCATTTTATTATCATTATCAAACTTCTCGTGGATCCATCATTACAATCTTGTTTAGACTTTCCTAATATAGACCATTCCATATCTTTTTGTACAAGCTTACAGATTGGAATAATTATGTAATTTATTGTTAAAGTTTCTGATACTTATATTAATATCCATATATTAACTGAATCAGCACCAATCCCAATATGATTAAATAATATTGAATAGCTTTCAAATTAGCTAATACTCTTTGATATGACATTATAAATAAATATTCTAGGTCAGAAAAGTATTTACAAGGTTTATTTCATGAAAACTATTAAATAAACTATGTTTTGTTCCCTTCTAAGACCTCATCATGTATGACAATTTTTAATATATTTTTTTAATATATTGATCTATTTACAGTTGCATCAACATTTCTGGTTATTAGCAACTCGGTATGTGAAATCCTTTTTTCTAGTCGGGGAACTGATTTGCCGAGAGTTTCTCTCACGCACAGAAACATGCCCTCGCCGATATTCGAATCCGGGACCTCTGTGATATGAGGTAGTCAATAATAGTAAGTCAATAATACATTTACAGTTAAGTAGATGCTGTATTTTAACATTTATAAAAGGGAAATAATTTCTCATGATTAATGAGTCAATTATCCATAATTTTAATTAAAATTATTGATAAACCAACAACAGTTCTGTGATTTCATACCCCTAGGCAGTAACCTAATGGTAAAAGTAGATGTGGACAAGTAACATGTAACTTACCTGATGAATAAAGCAGAATCTGATTTTCAAGAAGCACACATGTAAATAACTGAATTGTATTTTCTACTCCTAATAATGTAAATAGCATTCGAATTGGTAAATCAAAAAATGGAAGCTCTTCAATTGTGCTGGGGCGCTGAACAACTACTGCCTCCCCACCAGGACACAAGAATCTGAGGCTACGGCCAGGTTGAGGGGCAGGTACTTCAAATAGAAGATTATATACATGACTCTCAAGACTGAGGTTATTTTTAGGAGACATTGCACACCTATAGTATAACAAAAATAATAAATTTAATTGACAAATCAAAACATTAAAAATATTTATTCAGTAACAATAGAAAACAGTACATAAAAAAACCATGATATATACAACTCTCTGCTTAAAAAGCAACATTGTACACAGTAATTGGGATATCTATGAGGTCATAAGGAAAATATTAGTAGGTTCAATAATAATGTAGTACAAAATGAGAATGTAAATAAATTTAAACAGTAAACAAATACACTTGACACCTCTGTTTGTAAAAGTTATTACCTGTAAAGTCCCTCAAGAAACTTCTGAGCAGCATGTACATATGGAAGCTGTGCTATTAATGATATACTTTTGGCTACAAAAAGAGTATCTTTGGAAGTATCATAATAACTCTGTGCTGCAGCAGGCTGATGCATTGACAATTTAAAATGACGTGGTAATGAGCGAGTGTTATGGGACCCATCTGCAGACAATTTGCCTTTACGACTGGATTTTCCTCTCCCAGACTGTTGACAACTAGACAATTCAGTTAAGTGCATAGCCTGCAAGTAGATGAAAAATTTTATTAGATACATTGCACACCTATTTTTTTTTTAAAAAAAACTTGTAACTATTGGGTTTTTTTCAAGTCACTTGTAAAATACCTGAAGTGTCTGCATAGCACTGCATATCTTGCGATTCTTAACTTCTTCAAAAAATATATAACTAAATCCATAACTGTGACTACCATCTTCTCTAGTAATGATGAAACTATGGAAATGTGGTTCTATACAGTGCTTCTGTGTGCGGAACTGGAGGCCATGAGGTAGACATAGCTACAACATTACATGAAATTTAAAGGTACTATAACCATCACAAAACTTAAAATATATTTGACTTTCACACAACTTACCATGCAAACAGCATTTTCATCAAATGGATTCCAGGATACTACATCTGGGTAATGAGCTAACACTTGCGCTTTATAGGATCGATCCAAGGGGGTGCAGTGCAAACTCTCACCTGTAAATATTATTTTGTTACATTGTGAACATTTCAATTCCAGAAATGATATAAACTGCTCAAAACAGTTTTTTGACTTTTAGGTTTCCATAAGATTTTAATCACTGGTGGAAGAATCATATCTAACTGCTAAATAAAGAATCAGCAACAATTTGTGGGGTTAAACAGCTTAACTTGTTTTGTCAATTAGAAAATTCTACTGATCAAAAACAATTTTTTTTCCAAGAAATTTTTATTGTTACATGATAGAGCTATTAGTGATCAGATCAAATCATGTTTCTTAATTAAATTAATAACAAATAATATTGTGAAACCTTCAAAATATTCAAATAGATTGGACTTCATGTTGTGATTATTAAAATAGGTTTGCTTCAGTTTTCATTACCAAGTTTGCAAGATTATTATTGCATAATATATTGATGTAGACTAATTATTGTTGAGAGAAGATGTCTGATATTTCGTTCATTTAACTGAACTAAACGAAACAGTTCAACGCGCCTTGAAATACAACAAGGTCTATTCATAACACAGGAAGCCGTATCGCTTATACGGTAGTTATGTATCTAGCCAGCACTGTTTGTTCCGCTCTATCTCTGTATGTCTGTGTGCGTGTGTGTGAGTGTAGTTTGTGGGTCTACGGAAGTGTTTATCGAGGAACAAGGGGATGCGCTGTCAGATCAGGTTATTGACGCGTACGCTGAGTCACAAAAGCCTCGTCTTAGCGACATAGAGACAGGCGGCATTCCCCTCGCAAGAAATCTAATTTCCGAAGAACTCTACATCTGAGTAGGATGGGTGGGCAAATATTTTAAATAAATCGGAAAGGTAATTTTGCTTACAAAAGCGTCAGACACAGTGACATTCCCTTAACATGATATGTAGTTTATTTTACAGCCAAGCGCTTGACCCTTGTACGCACATTCCGCTTCATAATTCGGCTCATACGTACAGTTTGGTCAGTTGGATTGACGGAAATGGAGCATGTTTCAGAGTACAGAGTGTTTAATCATGAAACTTTCAATCGACCATCTTCCTACATCCATGGTATCGCTTTGTTTATCGTAAAATACAATTTTTGACACGGCAACAGACAGCGTAGATTGAAACCTGAACCAAGTATGGTAATTTTTGTGAATGAAAAACGCGTCTTATAATTTACTGTCACTTGGCGAAATGCCAGCTCGGTTCAAATTGTATATAGATGTCTGATTAATAATCACTTCGCCGTAAGCCACACCAGCTGATGCAGACGGCAAGTCCTTCTCCTCTTCTCCTGGTTCAGACGTTCAACAACTAAATGAAAGTGCTCGGTCTTCAAGAGAAACAATTCACTCCAGAAACCAAGCAGAAGTTTTCAAAAGAGAACATTAATTCAATTATATATTCTCGAAAGAAGTCGTCATAAATTTATATTTATGTATTTCCATAAAAATCAATTATTCTTCTGTAATGTACGAATAAAATATTTATTAGAAATCGGCGATTCCAGAAAAAGTTAACATTTAATGTCATGATTTAATTTAGTAAGAATATAGTTGCTAAAAATTATATTACTAGATGTAACACTTTAACATAATAGGCCTATATTGTTAGTTAGATAAGTTGAGGTGATTTTTTTCAATTTGAAGTTATAAGGAATTATAATTATATTGTTATGTATTCTACAAAAGTTTCAGTTGCTGCTTTTAGGGAAATATGCACTTCGTGACCCTCTGCTCCAAGTTTGCTTTCCCCACCTCACTTCCCGCACGTGAATGCTTCCGCATAGAGAACACTAAACAAGCACAACGAAAGTACAATATTACTTTACTCCACAGAAGTACGATCCTTTGGGCTTGTTCAAGCTTCCGAGTACGAAATAGAAGGGAAAAGTAAATTCCTCTATATTCTTTTTGTTTTGTTATAAGAAGCAAAGAGAAATATTTTCTTTTGGCAGAACACAATAGAAATAAAAAAGCTCGGGTGGGAAAAATCCTTAAAAGATATTCAGCATTTCTTCCTCAATTATTATTTATTGTAGATCTTGTTTGTATAGAAGGAAAATATTGAAGTATTTGTGTAAAGGAATGTTAAATGCCATTGGGCGTATTTCAAAACAAAATCTATTAGTTTCCAATAATTAATAATGATTGAGACAGACGTTAGAAAATGTAATATCAGATTATATGGACGTTTTATCTGGTCGGTACGAAATTGTAAATACGAGAACCACTTATATCACCCGGGACCGTGTAAATTGAGGATTTGATGAAGGTGGTATATTTGTTAAATAAAACAACATTGTCGGCCTGATTTTACGCAGCCTAAATCACTAATTTAACTGAACAACGGAGACGATAATCTGAGGCAGAATTTCGAAATAAGCGCTTCTCTGCCATTCGACAGTGATTTGTCATGATAATCCTCCAAATTATTGTCCTCCCATTCGTCCTGAAGACCAAATTTATTAGTGTTATAAATTTCGGTTAGTAAGACATTTTGCTGTTCCTTTTATTCTCTACTTCGTCCCGAAATTTCCCGTGTTTCCTTCCTCTGTACGCCAATACTCTCGGATAAAAAATATGATTTAATATGACAAGATGAAACTTTATTATAAATTACTAACTTCATCACTATGTACACATTAAATTATCGAAAGCTCATAATTTCGCGGAACAAGGACGGAAAATGATTTTTTTCTCTCAATATTTTCCATGAAGTGTAAAAATGAACAATTTATATTGACAAAACAACTTCCAGTGACCATTTCCTACTATAATGTAAGGAATTTAATTAAGCCTAGTTTTTTTTTCTAAAAACGCATCTTAAACGATGAACTTTGCAAGTTGGTAATCACGTCGCAAAGGTGATTTTTTATTCATAAAATCAGTTGTACTGTTACTTCGATGCGTTACGAACAAACATAATCTGCATAGAGGATTGAGCATTTCTAAAAACGCTATAATTTGTTCATCTGCTTTTTCCGTACATTTGAATACGTGTGTGATAGTTTATCGGTAACTTGATGAATTTCGTCAGGTAGTGGCCAACGGGTGCACCACGACGGCCTTGGGAATGCAGCAACTCCACGTGAACTTTCTCACTATCATTTCACTTTCATTTCCGCAGCGAAGTGTAAAATCAGCCAGGCAGGCAAAAACTCGACTAGTTTCTCTTTCAAGAGGAATTTCTTCTTCGCAGCTGTCCGCCGTTGGCAATGCTCCATGGCTCGTTCACAAAAGCACGAATAAAGGCGCATATTGCACTATTTATACATCTATACGCTCCGAACGATTTTTCGAATTGTGGAATGGTGAAACATGGGATATTTGCAAACACGAAATCTCCTCTAAGAATTAGAAAACATTTTAACAACAGTATCCTGGAAGGAATTTTGTTTTAATTTTAGTGTCTCGATGGAATATAAAGGGATCTCGTTCAACCAGAAACAATGTAAAAAAGTTTACAATTTGCTCTTCATTTCTTTATAATTCTCGCTGAACTGATACGTACACAGAATATCTCACGTCTTACCTTTTCTGTATCACTAACAATGAATTCAGAGTATACTATTGCATCAGCGGCATAAGCGACCGAGAAACTGCTTGCGACTTCAAACGTTCACTCAACGCGGCCTTGGACTTAAATTGGGACAACTGAACTTGACCACAAAACTCGAGAACAAGCAGAAAACTTATAACTTCGCATTTTGCTTTTTCTTCTTATTTACGAGGCTATTTAATTCGGTCGAACGCTGGAGCTGAGTCGAACAAGCAGATTGACGACACCGAGTTTTGTCATCGTGAAGGGGAAAGGTCTTTTAGCAGTATTCAGTGTGACATTTTCATGATTTAATAAAATTAATGCACAAATTACGTTTGTTCATAGGTAAATAATGAGTAGGCCTATATCTACCACAGTTAGCATTTCTTATGTATTTATTTAAATTTATTTAATTCAAAGACTTTTCATATCGTTGATCACTTCTTTACATTAAAACTTTAATCAACACGTTTCAATAATACGCCCTAGTCCAGGTTTCAGCATAGAAAATGCGATTTCTGGGACAATTCTCATAAACCTAAAAGCATACGTGAACTTTCAAAATTAACAGAAAAAACTTGTTGTAGGAGCGGGGTATATTGAAGTACGGAACCATGTCAGAATTGGTCGGGTAGGAGGCTAGATTCTAATAAGTCTTCACAGAAATTTCAAGAGTATCCTTTTGTCGATAAAGAATTCACGCATGCCGAACGCAGTCTACAGCTTCAGCATATAATCTGTAATCTTCAAATAGGCGACAGCCTCAAGGGACATTTGGGTGCGGATTAGTCCACCAATGCACGCATTACGAAGAAATTGGTATTGAAAGAACGTACAGCAGAATGAGTAGGTGTGTATAGGAATTTTGCGAAGGTTGTTCGCTGGCTAGCGAATAGTGAAAGTTGAGCTTGCGACAAGTTCATACGAGACACTCGAATCATGACCGAGATACGAATGAAACGTTCAACTACGTTCAGTTAAACAGAAAGAACGTCGAGTGAAAAAAACTGCATATGAAATGATTATGGTGAAGGAGAGGTATTTTCACACACATTTAACTTACGTTTGGACATTCGGACATCATCGAAACGTATGATAGAAATTCTATGCCAGGCATCATTTCATAGCTTCGATTACACATTTTATTATTACTTATTTATAGAAATTATGTATCTTGAAATCATCAACTGGGTTTCTCATTAAATTCAATGTTCACATATGCGATTTGAAACAAAGGTAAAACAAACTGAGGAAGTCTGGTGGACATTGTCTATTCATTACGTCATGTAAGTAACACAGAGACCAAAACTGGATTATCTTCGGTCTTTCATCATGATTTATAACAGGTAATAGTATTTAATTTATATTAAATATCGTGCTTTATTCCAATTAGAAAATTTTAATCATTTAGTTGGAATGCAAAAGACTTCATAGAAAGTATATTGATATGCGTGTAAACCTTAATATTTTACATTTTAACATTGTCTATATATAATATCTAATCTATGTGGCAATATTTTTATTTTCCAGAACGCGACAATTCTGCATCACGTCACATTTGTTTAGATTAGCTGTGAATTGTGAAAAGTTATTGAGTTTAGACAAAGGAATAGCCGTGTGTTGGTGTTAACTTTTTTTTAAACTTAATTTAGCAGGGTCTGCAAGTAAAATACAATTCACTGCTATGATATAATAAGGAATCATATGGCTAAGAGTATTTTGAGAGAGGGTTATGTGAAATATTTCACACCTCTGGCTTATTACATTGGGTTCAGGTATTTACAGGTTGACAATTATTTGTGTAAGTCTTGTGGAAGCTTTCGTTTGAGTCTTTTATGGGTGTTTTTTTTGTCCTAGGTTTAATTTCTTTGCACTTTTACACTTCACTAAATTTTTGAAAAATTTACTGCTTAAGCTGTGGATGTAGTTTGTTAGAAGTTGTGTTTTTTACTGTTTCGTATGAACCACGGGCTGTCAATTTTAATACGTAGTAAAATGTAAAATATCCAAATTTAATGTACGCCCTCGAGCTCTAAGCTGAAAACTACAAAGAATGCAAAAATAAAGATAAAGTGAAGTCGGAATCTATTTAGAAAGTGAAAGTATTCATTAGCTGTTCACAGAACGGGGAAGATAAAATGTGCGAGAGAGAAAGAGCAGCATAAAGAGGAACGGTTTGGTTAAGTCAACAAAGTGCACGATGAAATATCAGAACAGGGTTTCACAGGTCAATCACATTCAAATTCAACAAACGTTGGTCAGCTTCATTTTGGGACAGGGTACATTTTAAACGCATGTATCGCAATGCTTAATTTTGGAAACGAAATTGGTTGAAAAATTCGACATTGGAGAGTCCACAACTTTCACGCGGTTGTCAAAAATGTAAAGTGAAATTTTCATCGATTTCGGAATCGCCTGAAACGTTGAAAATTTCATTAACTTTAAAAAAGACACGGTCACCAAAAATTCAGGAAAATCATAAGAGAAGGCGGACGAGTAAACTGGTCATAACAATACAGGTTATAATAGTATTAAAATGAAGCGATCTTTATATAAATTCCTCTCAACTCTAGTTTTCTAACCAAACCGAATCAAAATTTGTTTTGGTTTAGACACATTTAATGAATTACTATACTAAGTTCCAACTAAAATAGTAACCAAACACTTTTAAAGCCAAGTGACTTCAAGTTGTACGGAAAACGAAAATCGGAACAGTAATATGAATCAGTGAACAATTACCTAGACAAAATAGTTTCTAGCAGGATGAGAATATTAACGAATAAAATATATTACAGAAGTCGTTTCAGAACGAAGCAAAGGGGTTCATAACTTCATCTAATGAGTCTGATGGTTTTTAACTTATTTTAATATCAATACACAAATAATTTAGGACGTTAAGGAAATAGGGCAACAGACTGAAAAATTATATCGAACAATCCCGATAGTATGAAACAATCTGGATTTCGAGGGTAATATAGATCTGTCCCCGAAAGATATGAATCAGAAGTTACGTCAATGATTAGGATTGCTGTTATCTCCAAGATTAGTTAAATGGATCTGATAATGACCCAACTTCCCTACTACTCATCTGGATCAAAAATATTTAAGGTTTTTAATCATATACCAAACAGAACACGATTGCGAAATTACGGAATACGGGGAAAACAGGTTGGAATTTCTCAAAATACAGAAAATAACAAACGGTAGAAACATATTGTGGTTTAATTATGCTTTTAGTACGACGATGAATTACACATTTGGTGTTGAGACATACTAAACGTTAAAACAACTTATTTTTTATATCTATTCAAATTAGCTATCAGAATTATCGAATCTATGGACTAATGAGTTAACATAGGACACTAATAATTAAAGCGGAAGTATGAGGACCTCCATCTAGAAGAACCCTCAAACTTATTTGAAGTCTGGTGACAGGCGCCTTTTCTGTCTTCTGTTGGCTTGTTGTTGAAGTAATGGATGCGTCAGTCGATTGGTATGTTTTTCAATCTTATCAAAGTGTTTCCTTTTTCTTTCTTCGATTACGTCTTTATTAAACGGTATGCTGAGGTCAGTGCATATTGTGATTGGAGACATGTCAATGTGCGTCTGTCATAAATAGGGGAATCTTAGATTGGCTTCTTTGAAAAATAGCAAAGCACGAATTACTGGCACAGTCCCAAAGCTCGATGCCATACTTCCATATCGGTTTCGTGATTGATTTATATACCACAATTTTGTTTTCCAGTGTAATTCGAAATCTTTTAAGTAGTAACCCATTTAATTCTTTAAATTTGAGATCAATCTGTTTTCTCTTTCTCACGATATGTTCTCTCCAAGTTAGTCTTTTGTCCGAGTGTTTTCGCAAATTTTGTAATCACCGGCTGTGATTTATTTATTTTTTACGGACTTTTGTCCATTTTACAATATTAAATGATATGGGTGCGTATTGGCTTTCTCAAAGTGTAAAATCTACAAGTGTTATTTTCCATTTGGTTGTCCAATTTTTCAGTAAATTTAGGTAATATTGTAGATGGGCTATAGCAGTATCACTGTGTCGTCAGAAAAAGTACCAGTTAAACTTTTAGTTGTTGTTGTTGATAAATCTGTCGTGTATAATAGATAAAGAATCGGTCCAAGAACATTTCCTTGAGGTACTCCTGAAGTGATTAGTGTCGTGTGCGTGTTTCCTAAAGATAGTGTGTATGATTGTAGTGACTAGTCAAATGTGAACAGATATAAATTTGTTATTTTTTTGTGTGTGTGTGTAACCTATTAATATCAATTCTGTTTATATGTAATTTATCTACTGTACATTTGTGACGAATCCTATTTCCTCATTAGAGGGCTAATGGTGAATAAATCTATCTCTATCTCTTATTGGCTTTTTCAAATGCCTGGCTTAACTTAATTATGCAATGCAATAATCAATAAATTTGGAAGGACAATCTTTTTGGCCTCAAAAGATTCGTTCATTTTGCGAACAATTCAATGACATTGTTGAATGAGAGTTTCGGAAGTCAAATTGATGCTGAGGAATTTAATCGAAGAGAGTTATTTTGAGTATTAATAATTTTTCATGCAATTTAGATAAACTAAATAAAATACTTGTTGGTCCGTTACGCCATTTATTTCTTTAACATATTTTTGTAGCATATTTATGTCTGCAATCTTAAGTGATTTTGGACAATACTGTAATCTCAATATAGCGTTGAATATATATAGTAGAAGTACAATGCCCTTTCTTGGTAGTTCCTAAAGCATTAGAGCTTACCAGTCCATCAGGGATAATCCTTCTTTAATTTGTTTTGGTGTGAATACAGTAATAATTTCGTTATCTAAGTTATTTACTATAAAATCTGTTTTTCTTGATCAGCTATATCATCGGTAGTTGGAAAAATCTCTGCAAGGTGGCTTGCAAAAAGATCAGCTTTCTCTTTACCGCTTTTAGCCCATGGTTCTATAGTAGGTGTTAGTGATCTTATTGGAGGAATGAAAAATAATTTCTAAACCAGGTATTGTTGACGAGAACATTACATATATAAAAGTAATAGCTGCAAGACTCTCACATACACGTGTAAATCTACTAAGCTAAGCCAAAGTAATTACGAAGGTGAAACGCAAAACTAGTACTTCTTCTAGGATCAAATTAAACATTCCATAACATTATATTATAAAAGAATAATGACTCGTGTGGTTGATCGTTATTCGTTACTACTTTAATGCGCAAATTAGTAGATGTAAAGCATGACCAGACGAAGGTTTTCTTTCCAAGGTTACACAAATATAAAGGCTATAAGAGCGTCGGACCGTCTACCGCCTTGGTGACAAATAGATAATGACTTTTCTGACGAGTCCTTCCAGACAAGCATCAGAAAATCGAAGGTTATCGAAAACGACTTCTTACTCGACAGTAACTTTCAATGCAAATCATATATGCAGAAACGATCAGATGTAATCGAAGAAGTTGTATAATGTGAATGTGGGGTCAAAAGAAGGAATCCATGCAATAATTTGTGTACAATACTCGTTAATAACGCGAACTAATTAGAAAAGGAGCAATAGTTTAAGAGTTACAGCAACAATAGACTTCCAAATTTAGGAACCTATCACTCGATTATATGCTATCAGCCTGTCAGACATAATCAATTCAAGAGCCACGTGCGGCGTAAGTGTTGGGACTATGATAACAGAAATCAATTATCAGCACACGAAATAAAAATCAACATATTAATTAATTTGTCTTTAATGAGGTCATTCTCGTGTGTGTAAACTGGATAATACGAGTACACTAATTCTTATTAATAATGATATTTTATGGTCGCGTCAGCCTAAATCCTATTGGCGATCTTCTACATTAGTTACATGATAGGGTACATGATATTGTCTTTATTTCCAGGGCGAAGATTGTGATTACGTTCAATACTTCTTAGTTAATTAATATAATAGTTAATTGATTGTTCGATATGTAACGAAATAAAGAAGTATTTTTCAGAAGTCAACTGACAAAGATTTCGGAAATAATCAGCTTATTTCAATCCCCGTAATTTATTAATAAACAACAAATGGTAAGAGGATTGAAAATCTGATAAGGAATGGTTTTATTTAATATATAATACTAAGTAGCACAAAAGATTCAAGAAGTTTAGTGTACTTCGCCCGGTACGTCAGGACAACTGATAGTCCCATCCCAAAGTCAAGGTCTATAAATATTGATATTATGAGATAAGACATTTTTTACAGACGATTTATAACAAAACTTTGTAAGGCTGTCATTGTTAAAGGGTTTGCATGAATGATGCAAGAAATACATCCATTTCTGCATATAAAGTACGACCACATCAAACGTTCTAAATTACATAACTCAAGTTTTCTCACCCTTAGACACTACGATTTGTGTTTACATATGAACTGGATACACGACATTACGATGAGAGAAAACCAGTGACGGCTACAGCACATAATTAAATTTTGGAACAATGATTTTTTATATTAATTCTAAGAGCCTCTATAATAATTTTGAGTTTAACTGTGTGAATTTCTGCTTCGAATACTTTAAACTGCCCTCCTTGCGCGCACTCGCTCTTGCTAATGCAGCCATCTGGCTGTCTCTGTGCTACCCACGGCTGCAGCACAGGAACATTCCCTGCGTGGGCAGTAATCCGTTTCACCCGTAAATCTCAACAAACTGCCTCCTCTCCGCGCTCATCACAACTTAGCACATTCAATCAGGTCCAATATAGAGACAAAATAAGGGAAGGAAAATAAGCGAAATAAAATATGAAGCATTCAGTAATTAATAATCTTAGTTTAAAGTAGTTTATGGTTTCAAAAATAAATATTCGTAAATTTTTCCGCAATTTTTTTTAAAAATATATTAAAGGTTTTTTTAAAAAAAAAATAAGGGGCGGAATTTTGAAAAACATTTATGATGCAGAATTTTGAAAACTTGCATCATACTGAGAGAATCTATGTCTCGGTCCTGCATACAATAATACTACCATCCAAAAATTAACTTTATTTTAGATATGTACGAAGGAAACATACTTTCGCGATTGAAATGAGTTCATACCGGCAGTGGACAAACAAGACTGGATCTGCAAGTATCCGGAGTTGTGACATGTCACACTTACATGATGAATAGGAAATAAGAATGGACTAACTGCTAACCGATCAACATACTTCAGAGCACAGAGAAGCCGTAAATATTAATAAAATAGAAATCAAATACGGAAAAACCAATAAATGATTGTAAAAATTAAAAGTGAGCAACAATTCTTCCGTGCACTCGTGGTAAAACTGAAGAGACGAGTTTTGACGTTGGATCGGGCAATGGCGAGATTGCTTTTGGTGGAAATCAACCCATGAAAGACGAATAGAGATAATAAAGGAAATCACACCGTGGGAATGCGCAATTATATCATGAACCTTAAATTTGATAAAAATTACTATATGAGATACTGGATCAGAGCACGTTACTTGTAAATGAAGCACGTGTATTGAGGTATATTCACCAGTTCAAGAGATTATCTCGGTTTTCCATTGCATATTAGATATGTGAAAAATTACAGAGCAATAAAGTTTTATTTTTTTAAAATGTATTTTTTATTCGCTTTGAAAAATTAAATTTCTGTGGGCAGCTTTGAGTGGCAATTGGGCTTGAAACCTGAAAACAACTCAGTACCGAGTTAATCTCTTTCGGTGAAATAGACACAGAAGGAAGGGATAAGCGATCGTAGAACTGGGAAAAACCAAAACAGGTGAACAACAGCAGATGTTCGAAGAATAGGTAAGATCAGCGACAAAAGAGAAGTTATCACTGCTGTTCATTTGGATTTCAGCGCCGCATTCCAAAACGCTGGTTTAACGAATATCATGGTTAGGATATAAAAAATATACGATTACATAACACAGGTCTACGATTTTGCCATTAATTTAATATTTAAATTGCTTATCAATAATATTTATATATATATATATATAATATATATCCATACCGTGAGTATGGATTGTAAAATTTGATATAATTTTTCATCAATTATAATGTACCCAAAAGTTTAAAAATATTAATTTATTATTTTCAGTCACCTACAAAAAATTAATAAAACGTGTTTGCAGGGAAAAGAAAAAGTACATCAACGAGCATTGGTCTACTTAATTAAATCTACCTTATGGTTTTTTCTCATAAGAATATAAAAGCGATAATTATAGGAAATCAAATGTCTATAAAATAATTAGTATTTGTAGGGAAATAACGAGCCGTCTAATGTTCTTGAACTTCTCTGGCACTCAAATATAATTTCGGAATTACTTCGAAATCGTCAACGGATTTCACACGTGTTGAGACTGATCTATTCACATAAAGCTCAATTGCAGTCCTCTGAAATTAATCACCCGACATTTACCAATGAACCTTTTAAGGCCTGCTGCCTGGAACTGTTCCAGGCGATTCATCCAAATCTTCATCGATCTGTAACGCACTACAGGTCATTTGAGCCTACGAAGTCACTGCAATTCAACCTAGATGCGCACATTTGTTTGTATTAGAGACAAATTTATCCATCCTCCATGGTCTTTCACGCTGAACTTACAATTTAATATTGTTTATTGTCGCGAAACCCAAAATAAAACCGCAAACATTAAACTTCACACAATTTAAAAGGAGAAATCAATATATTATGAATTTTGGGAACCAGTAACCAATAGCGAGAAATAAATGAAGTAGTACACTGCAAATAAACTCTATAAATATCGAGGCGCACGGATACTACGTTATTTCAGTTAACTGTGCTTTTGGTGCAAGCGGGCGAGTAAAGGTGGGTTTACTCGTTGATTAACGGCTGAAGAGATAGTTTCAACGATGTACATAAAATGCGGGAAACAAATGAGATGGTTGTTAATTTTCCTGGTATTACAATTTCTTAGAAACAAGCACGCATGAATCCGTAGATTTCAACGAACTCTTGAAGTTAAGTTTTATTTCTTTCGTTTCGCTATTTTGGTTAAATTAAAAATTAAGATTGCTTATGGATAGCGATATTAAAGTTATGCTTGTATTTTTTGCAACAAATGAACAACAAGTACCATAATCGATTATTAAATTATTATTCAACAAAACACGATCTTGTAAAGGAGATAGCAATAACATTGTTATTTATTATCTCTAAAACGAGACATTTCTTTGATATAATTTCAAACCTATGCTATCAACAAGGGTTAAATTTCTAACACAGTCCCTTCATGGAAATCAGCCATGCAATGCTTAAAAATGTTTCTGTTACTTTCCTCCTATCTCTACCAAAAAGTGCGTAAAATGCTTGTAAATTATTTAGATGTCCAGAAATTCCTTTAAGACCCAATGTGTTCAAGTGTAAAGAGAAAATGTGTATTCATTCAGGTATAATAAAACCTCGCCATCGTAGTTAGAAAAAAAACAACTTTCGGAGAGCAATGAAGAAACATGATTTGACTGAAGGAGTCGTATATGTACTTCTACGGATGGAATTGATCGAAATCATAGGAGAAACGATTAAATTAAAATATCATCTGTTGTATTTGGTGTCTGAGCAATACTTAACTTCATTACTGGTGGGGGAGGAGTGGAATTGGTGACTCCCTTCTAAATCACGAGGCTAATAGTATGTAACAAAAATTGGATCGGAATTTAAAATAATCTTATTTCGGTGTTTGGTAGCTTAATTTCCGGACGGCCAGACTGGAATTTAATCAGCTTTGTAGTTGTTGCCATTTCTGCGCGCCTCCGGTGACGGGAGCCCACGATGTGTGATCCCACGTGGACAGGCGTTTTTACGTTTATGTGAAGTAGCCGTTATGTAAACCACTGACGTGACATCTTTTACTTGTTTGTACATTGACAAATTATTTTTCGACGAGAGGCCATAGATACGATGTGTTTATTTCAAGCATTATAAACATGAAATCGGCTGTATATTTTTATTATATTTTCTTTAAAGTAGTACGTGTTCATTACAAATGTATGTCTATTTGTTTAAACCTTTAAATCTGTTTCGTAAAGATATTAAAATATTCTAGATTGGACAATTATTACAGAAAAGTATATGTAATAAAATTAAATTTAACAACGACACGACATTACTACGAATCTGACAAATTGGTTTGCATGTATGAAATGGCTAATCACTTCTATGGATAAAATTTCAGTAATTGCCGCGTTAAAGTCAGCCGACTAAGCTCAAGTTAAAATGTCCAGTGTCATAGTCATACGAGATCTCAATTTCTCTGAAGTTCATGAAGAATAAACCAAGAAGCCAGCTCAACGATCACCATGGTTCGTATGTTCGTGATTACACAAAATATATAATCGTATGCCATAGGGCAACGATTCTGCCAATTATTCTGCGTTTAATTTACAATTTAATTAGCGCTTAACATATCTATTTCAATGATTATCGTTATTGGTTGTATTTTAAGTTGGTTTACATGAAATAAATAATGCAGTGTTATGACCAATAACAGACAATATTTTTATATACGTTTCGGAACGTGCTTGTTCCTCAGATCTTTCCTAAATATGCCAAAGGGTAAAAACTATTTTCACATCCTATTAAAAAACACAAACTTAGAAGTTCGTCCGAGGCACCAGCTTGTGAATGAGTGCCTCGGAAGAACTTCTAAAGTTCGTGTTTTTTTTCATTAATATTATTAATAGAAACTGTTAAAACATTTAAAGCTGAACTTGATTGAAATAATATCCCCTGTTCTCGAATTTATATGCTTTTGCATAAGTCAAATGGTGTTTGCTGTGAAATATTAATTATAAAGTCCTTACTTTATTTTTTAATTAAAATTTAAATAACTTTTAGAGTACAGAAAATCAACATATTCGGTTTTGCGCTTGCAACCTTTAAAAAATGGTTGCAACTGATGGAATTTCACGTCACAACTTCCCTGGTGAAGTGCAGTAGTAAACAGCGGGGAAATGTGCACAGCAAAACAACGTTGAGCAATCTACCTGCTAAAACTTGTTGACTAAAACTTCGGAACTGCAGGGCTGAAGAAAATGTTGTTTGCTTGGAGTTTTGGTGAAGATTACAATTTACAAGTGTTCGAGACCCCAATAAACGTACCCTTGCGCCGACAAAACCCGCCAGTGGCGGTATGAGCCTCGAAACTGGACGGACTATGTCAAACAAGAAACAGACTGGAAGCTTCTAGTAAACATGCGTGTCTTTAGACCCAACAGACATGCCCTTGCGTTATATCAAGAGATTGTCAGGACTTCCCACAAGTTCATATGTCTAGCAAATTTGAGGATTCGTATGGTAGAAAACTGATTGATCTCCCCCCCCCCCACCCCCAGTAATGAAATTCCTGCTTGAGCCTGTTTCGGGCTGAACTCTTAGTACCTTACGACGATGGCGGCATTTGCACCTTGCGAAAGCTATTTTGGGCGTCCATTATTCTGGTATACCTTTCTCCTTGTTCTTTCTTCGCCTTGGAGTGTGCCGATTCACAGGAATTACCTGCAGTTCTCGCGCTCTGCGTGGCACAATTACCACATCCGTATATAAACCTCTCCAAGCTACTTTTTTTATTTCTCGGTGTTAGCTGCAAGCTGTCTATTATACCTCTGCAATGCGTTAATACATACCATATATACCTCAAAGATAAATTTAAATTAAGTATTACGATACACAATATACACATATATTGTCCATACATTGAGGAATTTAAGTATAATGCATAAGAAAGATAGTCAATACAAATAAAATGTGATAATATAAATACCACACAATGTTATGGGATTCTCTATTCCTTTCGTCAGGTGCGAAGAAGAGCCTAGATTTGTGTCGCTCTTTTTCATTTTCAATTTTAGTATAACTGTAAATCAGATAAGTAAATAGTTCAAAATATTTCTTATAAAATTTCTCAGCATCAGTGATCAAAAACTGAAATCACGCACCATGACTTAATAGAAAAAGGAAAATTTGCATTATATATTGTAATAAACCATACGGGCGTCAAAATAAAAAAATTATATTTTAACAAACAAAGAAATTTTATTTATCAATTCTTGAAACATTATACAATTTAATATTATAAAAAGAATCTCTTTCTCTCATGGGTCTTTACTGGGTTTGATAACGGACAGAACACTTAAATAATCGAAGAACCCAACATTTATCTTTAAATTAAACAGAAATATTTAATCGTCTAGACATCGACGATACTTATTAACGAACTTATTCTACCAGATTGATTCTAAATTTAAAAGAGTTTACTTTATTAACACAAAAGAAAAGAACGATATCTGACTGTATCTTTTAATTCCGTTTACACATATTAATACCATGAAATTTCAACTTACGATTACTCAGGAACATTTGGCTCGTTCATTACACACACACTTTATAGACTGGACGTTTAAACACTGACTCTAACACATATTATTGGTTCGACGATAGCTGATTCTCCATTCGTGAAGGACATCCCACTTGCTCGTGGTGAAACTACTCGACCCTGAATGCAGTGTCCTGGTCTCCTACCATCGAAGACAAATTTTGATATTACAACAGATTGAACTTCTGCATACAAAAATGTTTATCGTTGAATAATTTTGCTATTTCTCTCGCAGGCTGCAAAATTTCTCCATACTCGGCGCTCGCCGTACGCCTCCACAACTCCCACTCCCCTCTTGACTCCAAGACTCAACTAACTCCACCTCCTAGCTCCAAAGCTCAACTAACTCCACAAAAATCTTATCTTCCATTTATATATTCCAGTTCCTTCTCTTTTCCTTTGTTCCAAAACTACGTCGCAACTGCTCGTTGACAGTTTCTCCATTATCCCGAGATTTACATACTGCAGCTGCTGTTCCTTAGCAAATTGCTAGCTCCTCTGTCATGTCACATCGAGACAGGACCCGTAATTACTTTGCACTTGTATTCTCACCCCCGCACTCACACGTGCGCGTTTCTAAATTCTTCAGACCGCCCAAACTGCCCCTCGATCCCAAGTCAACAAGTGACCTGTCCAGGCCATTAATCAGAAACAATGCCTTTCCTTAACAGATTTATCTTGCGACAGGCCACCCTGCATGTGCCTTGCTTCCGACGGCCCAGCCCATCAATCGGCAACCATGCCTTTCCCTCAAGGCATTACAATATATATATATATATTTGACGAACACAAAATTTACGTATCTTCTATACATATAAAAATGAATGTATATTAGTTTTTTCCCGTATATATGCGTTCCTATGTTAATCATCCGACTGCGATGAAACTGTTGTCCACATGCCCGCGTGATTGATGTACAATTCAGGAATATGGAAATCACCGTGTTTAATTCAGACATTCAACATGCCGATTAAGTTGTTGCAAAACCCCTAGGAGTGAGTGTGGAAAAAAAGAGTTCAATCTTAAACGCGTTGATCGATTTCAACAAAACTTTGAACACACGTTACTTACTATCGAGTAACAAACACTGGATGGGTGAAACACGTTTAGTTCTTGTAAGGGTCGGGGTAGAGGGTACCGGGAGTATTTATGAGTCTTTTAAAATATCGGTAGTATTGTCTCTCCCAAGGTAACAAGAGTATTTTCTCGTCTCTTAAGATACCCAAGTACTAATTATACAATTTTTAGACTTTTTTAACAGTTGGTGATTATTTAAGGTACCAGTGAGTGATCATACCAGTTATGATGAAATTGGCATTCCGTCGGCATAGATAGGGTAGCCTTGAAAAGATAAATGTTCTTTATGCCCGCTTAAATCACGCGTTGACCTAGTCATTCGTGGCGAATTAAATACTTATCCGTGCTCAACTAATTCTAAATAAGTCCTTTTTTTTGGGTAACAGGCTACATTAGGGTAATACACATGGTGGCAACTACCCTTTAATAGCATAGGAAGGGATCTGAAAGGGGAGATGTGGAAAGTTAGAGGAAGGTAGCAAATTGTTAACTAGGGCCCCCGGGCTATGGTTTAAGGATCCTACCCGTCAATTCGCCTAAAAGTGATGCAGGGAAAACCCTATAAAAACCTGCATCAGGTAGGTCGGGCATTTGGTACTTGTCCTACGCCCTTCCAATGGGGGAGAGGGGTTAGCTGTGGGGTCGCAGATTTCCTCTCTCCATGCCTTGACCAGTTTAGGAGGCAGCTGGCCGACTATTCTAATAGGAATAGCGGACAACTCTTACCGTATGCCCAAGGTCTGAGACCCCGGAACATACACCTCTCAAAACAGTTCAAGATGCCTCGGTTTGTGGGAACCTTAGTTCAAAAAACCAGAGAGATGTGAAGGCATCCCCAAAGGTAGCCTCCGCCAGAGCTCTCTGGGAAGGTTCACCTGCGAGTGAATTCTCTCGCAAGCTTCCTTGGGTAAGTCCATTTACATATTATACATATTATATTATATTAACGTTGTCACACTTAAACTCGGGGTAAAAATACGAATAAATTGGAACGATATATCGATATTTCTTTTTGTGTTAATGCTTTCGCATAATTCATCACGCGGTGTAATGCCAAGTCGTTCATTTTGGAAATGTAATGGTGAATATTTCATGGCCAACATTTATATATTTTATGGAATCTGGTAACCACTAAGCACTTAGGGGCACTTACTATATTTCTAACATCTGTATCAAATGATCTAAAAGTCATTCGACGGAACTTTTTTTAGTAGATTGCTCTAGCAACACTTCCATGACTTCTAAAAAAAGTAAATTTAATAGTTATATTTGTCTGACTTCATAGAATTAAAAATGAATAAACCAGCCAAATTTGTCAGAAATATATTTAAAACAATAAAAATAAAATGAAAATTGACAATACGTATCGTTTCTTTTGGAATCTCTTCAGGTGCAATTATAAAAATTTTATAATTATGAATATAATTTTTATTGAAATATCAAAACATATTTAAAATTTTGTAGAGAAAATTTTTAAGTGTTTGCTTTTAGAATTAAACTTTATAAGTATAAAATAAATTTTAATATTTTGTTAATATTGTGAAACCTTCGTGTCCTTTTGGGATAATGATATTTAGCTTGCAATCTTAACCATTTGTGACGAATTTCAAGAGGATGTTGTAATATTAATAATAATAAATATTTCCCACCCGTTCATCAAACGAGGATGACAACTTTGCGCTTGGTTCTTAACTTGACGGTTAGCTTTTTGCCCCAAATATTGGTCTACGGTGTATGATATAAATGGGATAGGAATTGAATCAATTTATTTTATTTTCATTTAGACCTTTACTCATTGTTCCAGTATCAAATGTTATTGATTTAATACTTCTTGTTCCTTGTTTAATCTTCGAGATAAATTTCTCGCCTAATCTCACAGAATTTGCTTGCAAGATATTAATATGCCCCGTAAAAATAAAACTAATTTGGAGAGACTGAATATTATGTTGTAACTTTTTCAAATAGCGGGTGGAAAATTAAGATACGTCAAAATTCTTTACCACCTCTGAGAAAAAAAAGCCTCCGGCCTTTTTCCCGTGAAAAGAACGAAATTATTGTCCAAGCAGATGAAATCAGATTTTGTAACGTTCGCCGTTTTGTATCTAGATGTCGAATTGCAGATTGTTATTGTTAAAAATCTTCATACGAGCCTACAAAATAACGAAGAAGGTTTAATCAGAATTTGACCGTTTTCTTATGCAACGTCCGCTATTTTGACTCTACATGGCGGCTGGCAGTTTGATTACGCTAAGAACCTTCTGATCGGACTATATAATAACGATGTTATGCTTCACTGAAATCGGTCCGATGGTTTTCCTGTGAAACGCGAACTAAGTCAAGATAACAGACAAAAATTTGATTACATCGGTTTAGGATCCTACATGCTTGAAGTGTAAAGATATGCTAAAATAATACCCCCCCCCCCCACACACATATATATATATATATATATATGTATATTGTAATGCCAATTAATTAAGCCATTAATAGTGTTTAAATAATTTGAATTGTTAACGATCAGTTTGAATTATAGCGATGAGCGATCAAAGCAACAATGAGCGGCGAGCTCTGTTCCTATTATTGAGGGTTCGGAATGGCGATTACGCGAGCAAAAGTATAGAAAGTCTTCAGTCTACCACGAGAGGAGAGACATTGTAAAAGTTAGTCTAAGTCTACAGCGAGGAGCGAAAGAGAAAAGTCGAAGTCTACGGTCAGCCACGAAAGAAGAGACATTGTAAAAGTAAATCTACACCGAGCTACTTAGAAGTTTTCAATCCAAACCGATAAATAAAGCGGTAAAAGGCTAAAAATCTGCAACCCATAAGATTCTTGTAAGCAAGCAGTAGATGTGCTAACAATTAGCCAACGGAAGCAAGGGTTTGCTTCATTATAAAGAACTTGAACATTTTCGTGCTGAAGGAAAACGACATCAGATAGCCGACCAATTTGGAGGATCATCCGAGTTCCTGGGATCCTAGTAATAGCATATCAACTTCATAAGTGTAGAATCTGTGAAAAAAATTTAGAATCTGTGTAAAGATTTTGCAATATAGTGTACTTTTGAAGCGCTAAAAGAATGCTGGTACCAGCCGAACAATACGTAAGTAACCAAAACTTTAATAAAATCTGTAAACGCTAACTAAAAGGGTAAAGTCAGATTTCGTTCGCTTTTCTTGTAGCTTTTCTTTCATTTATCAGCACATTATTTTGAAGTAAATTTTAATCTGTATTGTTAATAAGATCATTCAATAATTTTCACTGTAAATCATCAAACCCAGTAAAGACCCTGAGAGATTAAGAGATTTTCATTTTCTTGTAATTGTTTGTAAATTTTAGAAGTCACAAATTAATAAATAAATTTTGTTTGTTAAAAATTTATTATCTTTTTTCATTTAAATTAAGCCTATTATTAAATTAAATGTAATTTTTGATTATTACAATATATAGCTGCCCTCAATTCCAGGGGCCAGTGTTCTCCAAACAATAATTTATTTTAGCTGTCGAAAACAAACGCAGCTGTCGTCGGTCGCACGCGTAACAAATAATACCACGAAATAACAATTTCTTCTAATTGAACATAATAAAGCCCAACTGGATCCTCCTCTAGAGCCTCATCTGCATAAATATGATCTGAAATGACATCTGAAACAATACCTCCGCTTCTCCTCCACAAATAATTTTCTACCCTGAGGAAACGAAACTGCCCACATTAGTACCATAATTTTCGTCTTCAACCAACAGTCGAACAGCAAGCAAATTTAATGCTAAAGAGAAAAATTTTTTCATTTCACTCAGTTTACACTCCGGAACAAATAAATTTTTCAAATATGGATTCAAAAATGATATCGATTTTCCCCATCACACAAGGTTTCGGAGATACAGGCATTTATAATTTGAAACACTAATTTTTCTACGTTCCTGCAATATTCAAACATTCTGATTCACCTAGAAAGTAAGAAATGACGATTATATTACACCCTCTTCAAGATTCAACAATAACCGTCATTAGGATTCCAATTGCCTTCCATAGATGAAATTTCCTTCTGAAAGTGTCCCCCGTGTTCATCGCTCACTGTGCCAAGATTTTCCGGGAAGAAATGTTGGTGCGAGTGCAGGAAGTGTATTTTTAAGGACATATTATAACCAAAAATTTTATAAGATCGTTGACAATATCACGTTAATTTTCCGCCTTTCGACCTCCCAAGAAACTGTAACTTTTTTGAATGCTTGCCAAGCTGCTTTCTCTAGTGGATTAAATTGTTCCTCAAACTTTTCATCATGAATTAGAGATCGTATTTGTGGACCCGCAAATATTCCTTCTTTAATTTTTTCTTCAGTAAATTTTAGAAACTTATCTCAAGCACAGTGAAACCAGGCGTATTCTCCATGGCTTTGACGAACTTCGTCATTAATCCTAGTTTGATATGTAACTGAAATAGATACACCTTGTAACTGAGATAAATGCGCTAAAATTCACATTTTTCAGTCCAGGAATGAATGGTTCGCGTTTAGGCCATTCTTTTCTAATGTAATAGTTTTTTCTGTTCCTACTTTCTCAGTGACCACGAATAAGTGCTATTACCTTGAAATTACCACAAATATTCCATACATACACTGCATATTGAAGCTATTCCAATATAAACTTAAAGTTTTCATATTGCCTTTACGCAGAAAAAATTGACATTAAAGAAACTGTGGATAATGCAGAAATTTCGAATACATATTTGAGAGCCGGAAAAAAACTACAATCAGTACAACTATTGGTATTTATGATACATGTTGACTAATGTTAGTAGCCAATACAGATGTCGAGCTGACTCCAAGATTGAAACTTTTTTATTTTATTTTTTATTTATTTAAGGTGTAGACAGGCTATGTATCCCTATACATAGCCTGTCTCCACATACTGGCTTCTCCCCTCTTCGAGCATAGGAAAGGGATTTAAAAGTGGGGATGCGGAAGGGAAGAGGAAGGTAGCCAAGGGTTAACTAGGGCCCCCGGGCTATGGTTTAAGGTTCCTACCCGGCAATTCACCTAAAACTGAAGTAGGGAAAACCCTAGAAAAACCTGCATCAGGTAGGTTGGACATTTGGTACTTGTCCCACGCCCTTACGATGGCGGGAGTGGGGTTTGCTGTGGGGTCGCAGCTTTCCCCTCGCCGTGCCTTGGCCAGTTTAGGAGGCAGCTGGCCGACTATTCCAATAGGAATAGCGGACAACTCTTACCGTATGCCCAAGGTCTGTGACCCCCGGAACAGGCCGAGATGACTCGGCATGTGGGAACCTGAGTTCAAAGAACTCTCGAGAAACTCCTCTAATTTTTCTGTCCTTTTACAGCAGCTTCCGAGACTTAACTGCACGCGACTCCTACAGGTTAAACTAGCTTTGAGTGCAATGCATATATTTTTTCTTTACCCCACACAAAAGAAAAAACATGAAAATAGTTGAGACAGATTCACTACACGAAGATTGTCACACTATTTCACCGTTACTCCCCAACACTCTTTATTTTCAAATTAGATAAATAAATACTCAAATAATAGAAAGAATTAAGTGATAATATAAATACCACACAAGACTTATCCGCCCTTGTCGCTTTCGCCAGTTGATTACAAACGCAAGAATCGCGAGAACGACAGAACCGCACAAACCAAGTAACGAACTAGTATGACGAAAGCGACAAAGAATGCAGAAACGTGTGGTATTTATATTACCGCATAATTTCGTCTGTTATTTGGGTATTTATTTATATAATTAGTATACTTTTAACACGGACGCTTTAGGTTTCAAACTATGAATTATCGTCGACTTGTTCTTCCAACTTCCAACTCGGCCATTATTTGTTCATTTTCTCGGTTTTCTTTTGTCTTTTTATTTTTATATTGCGAGGTTCTCTGCCCAAATAAGTTCATTGTGCAAATGAATTATGTATTAGTATATGTTGAACTCTTATTTCATTCTGACGAGCCCTTCTCGTGAATCATAACGTCGTAATATCAATACAGGAATATTCCCCTTTTATTGATCTAATATTTTAAATTCTTCAATTGTTCAATCAGTAAATTAGATTTGCATAGCATATCTTCTTCAGTAATACAACAACGTAATTTTAGTTTCAAGGTAAGGGTTAAATAACGTTTTGTTCTGCCTTGACTTTAGTTTAACTCTGACTTGGGTCCTGAAGACGATAATTTAAAATTTAAGTTGATCATAAAACACATTAAAGCATAACTTTGTCGTTTCAATTATTCTTGTAATATAAACAAAACTCTTCCACAGCAGATGTTTCCAGTTGTTCGTTTTTCTCGAGAGTCGTGATCTTGTTTATTTGTCGTAAGGCGTCTTGGAATAGTAACATTATTTCGTGACATAAATGCCGCAACGGAACACGAGCGTCCCTAGGGTGCCCCGAGATCTGAGACTTGGGGTGAAACCTGTTACCTTTTATGTTGGCGCTTTGTTCACGAGAGGCAGCTGGAAGCAACGCAGCGTGGGTCCAATCTTAGTGGGAGGACAGTCCCCAGATTTGGGCACGGTGGATATCGCATGATTCACACAAATCTCCTCGCTTTAGAAAATTCCGTCTCCCACTATGTACGGCATACATCCGTAACAAATATAACTTCAGTTCATGAGCGATTTAAAAATTGATTCCAATGGTTGCGCAACACTGGCTGGATTGTTATTCAGTTATCGATCTACTGCACAATAAATAAGAATAAGTATCAGGAGAATACACGGGGAATTCGTGATTTGTAAATATGAGAAACAAATATGCAGAAATGAAACCTGAAGTCTGGACAACTATCACCGTAGGTTTTGGCTGCACAAAGATGCTGGTCCGTCCGGGGCTGTAATGCTCCATATGCTCCGAATGGAATGTTCTCTAACCCTGGGACAATTAGAGGTTTGTAGAAACATCTATTATACCCTCTGTTCGTTCCTGGCTCAGCCCTTGCAAATCTCGTCTTCCCTGCGTCTCGTGTTTCCTCTTTCTACTACACATATCACTATTGGTTCGGAGGTGTATTAATTCATACTAAAAAATTTAATCAACTAATAATTTTATTAATACACATCGGAAATAAATTTGACTAAAGGATTATTAGTTGACACTAATTCTAGACAGTTTACATTAATAATGTAATTGGAATACACAAATAAATACGTGTACTGATTAAAGGCTCAGTAAATGGCTGTTAATGTTGATTAAATAGCAAAACGAACAGAAGTGAGGTATTGAATGAACCTCGTACTGCCAACAAATGCTCCGCTATCAACTTATACTATTTTCTCGTATACATTTACATAAATAAAATAGTTCTTTTATCTTATTTTTGCTTAGAACTGACTTATTTAACGTATCTTTACACATCATGCAGCAGAAGTTCCAAAACCGATGTCACCCTGTCTGTCACACTGACCATGTTAACTTTTCACAAGAAAAAGAACAGACCGATTTCGATAAAACTTTATATTAGTGTTGTATATAAAGTGTGAATAGGTTCTTAGACCTAAAACTGCCACCCGCCGTCTTGAGATAAAATGACGGACATTCAAAAGCCTCATTTTAACTGCTTGCACAGTATCATTCACCTTTAGAAAAAGGAAAAAAATAAAATGTTCTGTTTCAAAATTTATTTTTATTTTCAAATCAGTTTAAATCAGTCACAAAAAAAAACTTATGCTTACTTCAAGCGTTTAAATAGTTGATTCTTCGAATGTCCAATTTTAAAAAAATGTATACATTTAAGCCTAAAAATTATAATATAAACATATAGTTTCAATTTTCAATATAAAATAGACTAAATGATTTTCCCAAATTATTAAAATTGCAATATTAAAAAAATGACATACAGGTGAATGTATATATAGTAAATTACACACTTCACTACGTTTTACAATTTTAAAATTTATATTTATATTTTTAATATACAAATTTTAATAAGTGAATTACTAAAATTAACTGTCCCATTTTAGATTAAAGATTGTAGCTATATATTGTATATTATAATTTTTAGGCTTCAACCTATAATTTGTTTTTAAATTCGACATATGACGACGATTACTGTTGAAGTCGAAAGCTCTTTCAATTCCTAAATCAAATAAGCGCTTGTAGAAAGTATTATTTTGTGAAAGCTTTGAAAAAACTTGGAGTTTTGAAATTATTAACAAAAGAACTACCATTTTTTAAAAAAATTATTAAATATTTACTTTTATTTTTATGGGGCTTGCATTAATAGTTAAACAAATTCATTGATATCAAGATGGTCGAGAAGCTAATATTCTACACAGAGCATCGAGAGAAGATAAAAAATTTTTTAACATGGACCAATGAGTTATAAGTAACGCGTTAAAGAAAAATATATAACCATGACCATACACATAGAAAAAGTTTTGACACAAAAACTTAACTCGAAGTAAGAACAGTTCACAATGCTTTAATTCATGTATGGCGGCACGGTGTAATCAAAATAGTAGCTACTTCATTTTCCAGACGTGGTACTTCCTTTTAGACAGCGGAACTTGGATAGTTCGAATATTTTTTTTTGATCCTTGAATTTTGTATTTAAGAAATGCCAAAAAAAATCACTTGTAATTCGAAGTTAAACCCGTTTAATTCCAAATTTTTGTTCAGAAATGTCAGCCGAAAATTAATTGAAACGCGGAAGTACAAAGAACCTACACGTCGTGGGTTCTCTTAAACCGGTAAAGTACAGAGAAAGTAAAACAGAAATTTTTGAAGATTGGTTGTTAAAATTGGACAAAATTGATCAATAAAAAAAGCTCAAATAATATTTTTTTTCCAGCTTCATTGCAAAATTAGATTTATTGACTGTATAGGGTTAAATGAACGATTATTGTACATTCTCTCTAGTACTATTCTCCTTATGGTAAAAATAAATGTAGTAATGTATGTCCTTAAATACGAATGAATTGACAAAATATTAATTTTAGATGTAACTTTCGTATTTCGAACTTTTACCCCATCCCTTCGAAGTATTAAAGTTCTACTGTACCTTATTTTACCTTCATCTCTATTCAGTATCATTCTTCTCTTCCTCGTCTAACATAAAACCCCGTAAAATTCGTCAACGTAACGCTTCAACACGTCCCTGTTTAGTACTTTAACCTTATCGAACATCAGCACGTATTCCAAAACAAAGGGCCAATTCCTTACTTTGGTTTCTTTTCGCCGATGTCTGCTCTTAGCCAAGTATCAACTGTTGCTATAAATTTCCTGAGTAATTGGACTTTCTGTTCACCTGCTCTGTTACCGCTCGATGATGCTCACCGAAATGAATGATTTTCCAAGGGTAGTTTAAAATTATAATTATCAAAATTTTAAGTCGTGAAATTAAACAATAAGATATTCTCGTAATGATACAGATTTATTTACGATATGTCACTATTATAGATATAACGATTATGATCATAGTCATCTGATCCAGTACGGCAGATAAAATATGAACAGCGTAGATAAATTTAAATGAAGAACAGGGGTTTTTCCTCAAATTTATTGTGAAAATAATTAATTATTACTAGAAATAGATTTTTTTAAAGAGATAAACACCACAAATCATCAAACTAAACGCCTCAGAAATGTAAAAAAGGCCACTGAAAGCGATATTTCCAAATCTAAGACAGCAAAGGGTATCTCAACTGATAGTTGATGGCTCTATGTTCATTTTTCTGTGCTACATACAATATGCAACCATAAACTATTTAATCATCCTATTTACGGAAATTGAACATGATCACAATTAAAGACACTTTACACACAAATCAAATACGATTGACAATTTTTTACACTACATGAGAAAATTGAATTTTACAGTTTCATAATATTTAATTTATATACATACATGCGGGAAAAAAACCATAAGCTGTAGAAAATTGTTATGCCTCAAATGTACATTTTTACAAGCGTACTTCAGTTCTTACTGGACTATCCAATGTAGCTAAGCAATTGAAGCTTAAGCAGCCTAGCTTCACAACCCAATAAATCGGTCACTGTCACATTTCAATAATCAATTATTTTCGCATTATTATATTTTATAAAACAATTAAAAAAGCAGGCAGCGTGTCTCGTTATTTATCAGTACACAAATTTCATTAATATAATTTACTGCTACAGAGGGGAAAATGCGTTCTATGCATATCTTATACTTATCATTAATTCTCACCAAATATTAATGCAATTTTCCTTTTATACCATTTATGCTGTCTCTGTATTTTTTAGCAAGGTCCGCTTTTTAACATGCTTTAAAAATGGGTACATATTTACTCAAAATATAAATTAAATTAGTATATATGCACAGTAATAGTTTATCATTCCAATAACCTCGCGGTTAGTTATCAGTTTCGTCACAAATAATTTATCACTCACACACTTCCAAATTCTTTGCGAAGTGACCGTGCGGAGTGACGCAGTTCATTCCTTGCAGACATCTCTCCTCAGTTTAATAATCGATTGGATTAGTTCCATGTAGCCCGGCAGCGACTTATTCGTTCCATTCCCGTGAACCATAAATGTCCTAAATCTTTGTCGGAGGTATATAGGTCGCCGGCAATGAATAGCTTGATTGAAGTAAATTTATTGTATTATTGTGATGGCAAGGGGCGAATGCAAACCAGGGCGCCTGCGCATGCGCAGCATTGATCGCTGTCCCGCTTCTACGCAGTCACGCTCGCTCTGGATTTTGTGAAATGACTCATTGTCTACAGAATTGAACTCGTCGGCCGTAGGTCGTGAGATAAGTTACGTCTTTCGTTTCGCATAGTGAACATCACGCCTAATACACTTCACCCTACTTCAACGCTTGGACCATATCCATAGAATTGGGACACGCGGAATTCGTTTCGCTTGCTTTAATAATAATTAAGGACTTCTTCAAAATCAACACATATTTTCACAAACAATGCAACCAAATCACCAGAGGTGATATTTTAATTGCGGATAAGTCATTTTTGTTTTTAATATCGCCTCGTGCTGTTTCAACCATTCCGTGACCGCGCTAATGGCACGCTATTCACTGACCCCAACAGTTACACAACCATCTTTCTCAATTTCCAGTATTCTGATAGTTTCATAATAATTAGGTTATATAAAATAAAGTAATTTTTTTACATAATGTATTTACTAAAAATTAGCATTAAACCATGACTTAAAATCCTTGATATAAAAAAAAGTTTTAACCGAAGCTTAAATTATCGCAGCATTAATATGTTTTTCATATTATCTTAATATATAGATTTAAAAATACATCGTGTTTCATGCTATAGTATATAATTCACGAAGAAAGTCTATTCATGTACATTCAGATGTTCTCAATCTGTAAGATGGAGATTATTTTAAAATACTTCATTAGCAAACATTTGCTTTTAAATAGAAAGAAATAGATATCGACAGGATTAAACTCTATACGTACAGTGAACTACAAAACTTTCGGATCCAGCTGAAATCATGACGGACTTAACACATGCAAACAGAGGCATTTAAAAACGAATTAAACAGTCTTAAATCAAACAGTACGTATTGAATAATAAATTTTCATCGGCCCCGGGGTGTGAGATCAGAGGATCCTCTATTTACCATGCTGTATTCTCAGAATTGTTCAGATCGATGTCGAGGGCTCCGGCCGAGAGCGATTTTATTTTCAAAATAGAATTTTCCGCATTGTTCACGAACAGCATTTGTTATCAGAATACCATAAAGGTTGAAAAGTTATCGTCGCAAATGTGCGAACGAGATGCAGCAACATTATACGTCTAACCTTGGCGGATTGAATATCTCAAGATTTTAATTTTTCGCCATGATTGATGTTTCGTCGTATGACGAAATGGAAACAATGTTCGTAAATTGTCACGCCTACACGTTTTACGTTCTTTGCAAATTTTAAGAGGTTCTAATGATCTAAATTCTCAAAATGATTGTATATTAGCAGAACCAACAAATTAATAGACATGTTTAAGTCTGTATGTAGACAGTCTTTAGTTACAATGACAAAGAAGTTAGAAAAATGAGTGTGAAAAATGTTTTAATAAATTTAATTGGCCAGTTTCACTGACGTTAATTAAAATAATACTAATTGAAATGTTCTAGCGCCAAAGTAAATAGGCTACAAGTCTACGAGACAATAGATGAGTGTGTAATTGTGATTAAGTCTGAAGTTCTGGATCCGTGACTAATCCTGACGGTGCTATGATTCGAACTTCGATGTTAAAAATGTAAACACAGGTGATTATATCAACATAACAAAATAATTAACATAAAATTTATCCCGCGGTCATCAGGTGACTGGTGTGATGAGACAATTTCGATCAATCAGGGATCCGAAGTGCAGAAAATTCCGACCTTTTGGTTAAAATGATATGTCGGGAGGATCCGGTGTGATGGCCAGTAATGATCAGATCCCATGCCTTGCTAATTTGGAATCCGGAATCCCTGTTAAGGTTCCATCAGAACATTATCTGACTAATCAGTCGCTGTTCAACCGTCCGCGCCGTTTGTCCAATATACTCCTGACCACAGTGACAAATGATCTTATAAACCACAGCGGATTTTAATCCTAAATCGACTTTGACCAAGCTCAGCATTTATTTCAATTTTGTTTGTTATACTTGGCAAGAACCCTTCCAATTTTCGGCGTTGTGCTGTCGCAAGCTACTCCTTTCTGGTTAGTTTTTCATAATGCATTTATTATATTGGCTTCAGTGTAATATACAGAACTCAGATTAACCTTCACTTCAAATGCAGGTTCTGTTTTTCTGCCTGTACTTTCTGTTTTAGTATATCTAAGACGACATGCCTCCGTACCTAGAAACAGGAGATGAATACCGGAAGTGATAAGTGTTGTGGGCGTGTTTCTTAAAGAAAGTGTGCCTGAATGTGGTGACTGGACAAATGTGAACAGTGCCTTATTGATATGAATTTTTTTGTGTAACTTAATAATTATTACTATTAATATTAATTCATTTTATTAATCTATTGTACATTTGTGACGAAATCCTATTTCCTCATTAGAGGGCTAATGGAGAATAAATCTATCTACAAATAAGAAAGGAGACTTTCGCCTGACGCTTGTACCTCTTCACAATCTTTTGCAACAACAGCTCCAAAACCAGATTCATAATATCGTGACAACTTATTCCACCATCTCGTGATCCAGTTACGATGTTACTACTTCAAACACAACGGGAGCTCCAGCTTTGGAGCAAATCGATCGAGATCGCGGCACAACAATTTCTTTTTTCAAAGAGAAAAAGCGAATCCTGTTGGCACCGCATTGGACGCTTCATTGGTACATCTAAAAGTCCCATTTAGTAAGGTTTGCTTCGGTCGCCTCGAAGGCTCGCTGAAACTTGTTTTGATGTTAAGAAAGTCCTTCATCTCAGTAGGAATCACCCACAATCCAGACTTTTTTTACTTTGTTACAAACAGAAAGAAGAGTGCTTGAAAAAGTACAGATACAACGCAGCATAGTGAAGATTAATGGATGGAAGTTGGATAGTGAAAGAAGCTCTCTGTTCTACTCGAGGCCAGTATGTATTAGGCTGGTATTACACCATCAAAGATTTGATAAAATATTTGAGAAAATATTCTTTGATCAAACATTAAAAAAGATTTGAAAGCTAGTATTACACTACATAAAATATTTTATCACAGTTGCCATCAACAGTTCTATGCTTCTGGTGCTTCAATTAGCTCAATTGTTATAATATGTACAATATTAAAAAAAAAAGGGCTGAGAGGAAAAAGCAAAAAAGACGTGAGTGGGTTCAACCACGGGTTTTGAGGCGTGACGATCTGGGTATACACGAAAATTTATTAAAGGAGCTCAGAGTTGAAGATAAGCCATGCTATCAAAATTATTTAAGAATGGATGATGTTACATTTCAGCGGTTGTGTCAAAAGTTGCTCCTTTTATTGCGCGAAAGAATACTCATTTGAGAAATAGTATTAGTGTAGAAGTGTAACTCTTCGATTTTTGGCCGCCGGAGAAACTTATTCCAGCTTAAAATATTCTACAAGAATACCACAATGTACATTAAGCCCTATAATACCAGAAGCCTGTGATGCAATTTACAAAGCACTTAAAAAAGATTTTTTGAAGGTAAATAAACTTTTATTTAATTAAAATACATGTAATAAAAAATTACATAAAACTAAATATTAAATTAGCAGTCCTCATAGATATAGGCTATACGCATAGACGCATTAATGGGATCAACAGAAGCAGGACTAGTCCAAAGGCTCAACTGGTTGAAGTTTTATGATGAAGAACCGTAGGCATCATGATCAACAATCTGATTTGTTTGTATCGTACAAGGTTGGGAAAATTCTTGATTGACAGGACCATTACAACGATTGGAATAGTCAGGATTTGAACTTGAACCGCGGATTTTAAAACTAGTCGAGCTAGCACTCCGAAAGGGAACTTCTCTGTTAACTGCTCCATTTACTCAGTTTTATTACTACAGTATACATTTCTGTTCCTGCTCGTTTTCTAAAAACTATATAGTGGAAAATCTTAAAAACTTTCACTTCGCCTTAATTAACTTCTCGGCCACGTAAAAAGCACGCACGAAAGCGAAACCCGAGGCGAAAGTTCTTAACCTAGACATCGAAGGGGATTCGGACCTATCTCTATCTCTATCGACGTGACCTTGGTGAGGCCGGTTACTCGCCTTACTCGCTTCCTGACTGTAATGAGTCTTTATCTGTGAGCGTTCGCTCAGAACGCGGCCTTCCTTCGTCCTCGTGCTCGTGAGCGACGCTGAACACGCCCGTCTCTGTTCAACCAAAAGACTCACTTCCGACAACATACTGGCAACAGATTTCAATTACGAACAGCTTTATCTATACTTTGTTTTGTTGCAGCTGGTCAAAGTAAAGCAGAGCTGACAATTTCAACAATTTGCCAAAAACATTCCGTTTGCCGGCTTCCCTTATTACATTTAGCTCAGACTAAACCATACAATGCGGCGTTTATAAACCCGGACGTCCCTCAACCTAGTGAAACGTTCGTTATTTCATTAGGTATTTTGTAACGTGAACAGAAAGCTGTATTATCACATTTTTAAAGGTTTAGATCTCTTGTCTGGAGAACTATCATCCAGAATAATACACGGAAGTTCATAAACTTCTAAATTTCCGTTACAAACATAAACACAACTGGCGATCGAGTGCTGTACACGTGGTAACGACCACACTGTAAGATCATTGACAGAGCCAACGAAGAGATGAAACAGATCAGTAAGGGATTCGGAACAGCTTGGCTACAAAAGAATTGACGGCTTTTCCGGGGAAAGGCAGCTACTTCAAACAAAGAAATAGTTAAAGAGAAATTTAGTGGGAGTTTCCCTCTATTTGGGCAAAATAATCTGCGTGAAATAGCGAGTCATTTATAACAAAATGAAATAAAACCACGTAATTTCAATTTGCAACGTCTCACTGGTCATGTTTAACATTTGGCCTGGTGGCCTCCATACCGTTGTCAAAATTTAAATATCTTTTTCATTTAAGCGACTTTACTGGGTCGTAGTGACCTTTGATATCTTAGCTGTTGTTTACCGGAAATTCGTGGAATTTTCTACAAGACCCGAGGTCTGGTGACAGGAAGAGCCAGACAAAAGAACGTGTATGTTGATTTCTCGGATCCGTCGATAATCTAACATCGTCACAATCTAGAGCGAAATGTCCCTTCAGGATCCTCGCTGGAAAAAAAATCAAACAAAAAGAAGGGATCCAATAGAAGTATTAATATAGTAGAAGAACCACTTTGAGAACATTTCTTTTGAGGAAATCCAACTTGATCGGACACATCCTCAGAAAGAGCTTTTAGTATAAGACTTTATTGAAGGACAAATAAATTTTAACAATTAAGAATATAATACGTCAGTATAAAATATAATATTTAGAAGAAATAACCCAAATTCAGACAAAATTAATTGATGATATAAATACCACACTATGTTTCTGGGATCCTTGTCGTTGTATTTATATCACCACTTAATTTTATCTGTAGTCGGAAATTTCATCAAATAATAAATATTAAGAAATGAATAGGACTTTGAAGAAGGACAAAACATATCCAAACAGTAGAAGACCGAAGAAATTATTGGATTTTAAACAAGGAAGCTGAAGATAAATTTAAATGCAAATCTTTGGACCTTCGTAGGCGAAAATAATTAGTGTAATAAAATGTGAAAATAATATAGATCTAGAAATAGAATTTTTTTAGAACGACAATTTTTTGAAATTGTGCGGATTTTAAGTTTATATAATTCGTTATGGCAGCACATAATATCAAGTATTTTATGTCAAGAAACCTTATACGGAGAGCCCATAAACTAATCCGAGTTGATGAAAATATTTTACGAGAAAAAATGTGAACAATTCGATTTGTACAAACCTTTATGTAGATAGTAAAAATTAAAAACAGGTTTTTTTTCTGGAAAGTCATAAATAATTTGCTCACAAAACTACCAGGATAACGATTGAAAGTATTTGAATTAACAGTTCGTTTGGATTGACTTACTAAATGCTCCAAAATCGATACACTTATTTTGAAATTTTATGGTCGCGTCAACCAAAATGTTTTTGGCGACCTTCTACAGATTGTTTAACTGTAGCTCGCAATAGTCTATATTAAGCTGGAAAAAAGTTTGTATCGTAGAATAATACAGTTTTATAATCAAAGTTTAATTTATTCGAAATAACTCGTTCAAAAGCATTATTTACTCGGAAAAAATCGCAACTTTAGTCATTGATCACAACCGAGAAAACTTATTAATAATAACATGCGGCTTGGGTAAATAAACTGATCAAAATTTATATAAAGAAGTCCTGATTTCGTCGTGTAATATATATATATATATATATATATATATATATATATTTGTGTATGTGTAATTTACAATGAAGGCGTAACTTCGGCGAAACATGCTAAAATTTATTCGCACATCTGGAAGTGGTGGGAGGAGAAAACTCATGTTTATCTATGTGTAATATCGGATGACAGCATATGGCGTCCTTAATACTGAATAGCAGATATGAATTTGCATACATGCATATACAACCTTAGTAATTGAGTATTTGCTATATTGAGCTGCATTGAATGCACAGACTTTGAACATGGACCCAAGTATTGCGTCGATTATGTAATGGTTCTCAACCTGAAGACGCCTTGTGCACAAATATTCTGCAACGATTGCCACGGTCCTCCCTCAAGTGATGAATTAGTAAATTTGCCGTAAAAAAATCATTTTACATAAGCCACTTCCGCATTTCCCAATGGGTAAAATAAGCAAGATATTGATAACAAGACTGGCGACGAATAACAACATGCCATCCAAAAATTAATGTTTCAACATAATATACATTGCACATGTATTACATTCTGTGAGTTTAAAATTCCAACACAAATTGTTCAATATCGTTGAATTTGTTCACTCTGTTAGCGGAAGTTGCGGGGAATGGCAATAGATATTTTAGGATCCTAACCGCGTCACAATTTTCGAAATGTTACACTGAGGCTGGACGGAATCTTCTAATGATTTTGTTTAGGTGTTCAGCAGGAAGTCTGCAGGGAAGACTGGACTCAAGAAATCATCACCCCGAATACGAAATTAGTAAACACTTTTACCCGGAAGGCATTATATAATAAGGTCAGCGGTAAACAGTTGCTTGGTATAAACATTTTGAGGACAAACATCACTCGCCTCGTTTCTGTAGAAAAAAGAACATAAAAGACTCGATGCAGTTCGAAGTTAGCTTTCATTCCTGAAAATTTACTTAAAAACGACGAATAGATATTAACAAGGTCGGAAATTCTAACAATGATAAGGATAAATTTCATAAATATCAAATTTGATAACAGCTCGTACTCCAAGCACACATTGTGGTTCTTGTACCTCAAAAATATATATTTCACAATAATATATATAATAATATTATATATATATATATGTATTCGAAATCTTACGGAAGAAAACTACCTACAGGACTGTCTTTCTGCTCTCACTGCTATTAAACTAAGGTTCCCATAAAACGAGATGTTTTTCAGATGGGCTGTTAGTGAATGAAGCAGAAATAGGCAAACGTTGCCACATAGTAAATAATGAATACCAAAAAACCCTTACTGATGCAGCGTGACAACGTCGCAAGAATATGATTCGACGGTACAAGGAAGAACTTCAAGGTCAAAACGGTTCCCACTTGAAAATAACTATAAATAAATTTTAAAAGGCGTATCTCCGGGGTCGTACGATTTAGGCATAAGGCAAGAGATGTCCTCTGTTCGCATTGGAACAGTCGGCCAGCGGCCACCAAACATTGTCGAACCCACCTCCAGTCATAGGAAGGACGTGGAAAAGTGTCAACCTGATGTAGGTTTCTCTAGAGTTTTACCTGCATCATAATTAGTCCACTGACTGGGAAGATCCTTAAAGTGTTATATCGGCTACCTTGGTCTTCCTTCCGCATCCCCACTTTCCATCCGTTCGAAACCTACTAAGGGGGAGAAATGACAACGTGGATGACCGCCAAGTAGCCTGATGCTTAAAAAAATACTGATGAATTCGACTCACCGATCTGCGATTTCCGACTTCATCCTATTGCACTCTTAAGAGTTTTAATTCAACGTTTGTTTTGAATTAATAAAACAATAGACGACCTTATACAGACATTTTTTGTTTTTTTATTTATATTGTAACGGCGTTCCGATAACATTTTTGTATCTTCTTCAGGTAATTTCCTAAAGAGAAGGTATTTACAAACGATTACATTTTTAGCACAATTGACAAAGTAAACAAAGGTAAACTAAAATAAACAGAACTTACCATATTGTTATAATATAATAGTACAACAAAACGATTTACAAGTTATTAAATTCAAACAGATTTGTTGCCTTTGTTTACTTTGTACAATTATTCTATAAACATTTTCATTTGTAAATATCTCCTCTTGAGAAAATCCCTGAAGAGGATACAAAAATGTACCGGAACGTGGTTACAATATAAATAAAAAACAAAGAGTATCTTATAAGGTCATCAATTGTTTTATTACTATTCCACTCTTTTTATACAACGCGGCGACAATAAGGTTCGTATTAATTTGCAAAAGCAGACCCACGTTGATATGGCATTTTCCGTCCTGAAGACAGAGTTTCCTATAATATTCGGAACTAAGGTTTTCTTCTTCCTTCTGTTATATTCTAGATTTATTTTTCACCACATTTTCAGCATATTTTACCAAATTCTGCAAACCACTAGCCGATTGTAAATTTTTCACATTCAATTTCTACTTATTCGACAATGGAAAGCCCGTTCAATATTGAACTCCAACGCATTACTCTATTGAAATTTGTCGACATAAGTCGAATTGAAATTCCCTATTTCTCAATAAAGATGTGGTGTGAAGTCTGGAAGATCGTAAGCAGTTGACCTGGTGAACTCGGGGTCAGGGGATCATCGGCTGCGACGTTACTAACTGGGACTAGTTAAAGCATGCTGCCCTCTCGAGGAATGGAGGAACTTCAATCAGGTTAATATGCAACAGGACCCAGCCTTCCCCCAATCAATACTTTACTCTGTGAGTCGGAATAGCGCATTCTGGAAAGCTCTATTACGTAACCTCCGCGAGTGAGTTATCTTCTTGTGCCAATCACGGAAATTGTACGCCCCTGAAGTTCAAAAATATCATATTCGGCATTGAAAATAGTTGCGAGATAGTCGCTTATATCACTTGCCCCTGAGTAGGAAATTAATATTTCATTTCACATAATTACTCAGCATTTTTGAGTGGTACGGTCTATGGAAATGAATTTAGTTATTTCGAGGAAAGGAGAAAAAGAACAAAGAATATGCAAAATAATGCATACGTCGAGGAACGAGCTGGAAGTAGACACGTTTTAAAATAAAAAACGAACACGTTATGGAGGCGTCATGCATATATTATATATTATAGAAATGATTTTATTGCAAATACACATTTATTACAAGTGTAGCTTATTATATTTGTAAATCTAATGAAGTTTAGCGTTAACATATAGTAAAATCTATGGTCAAAGTTCAGAGAAGAAATCCGTCATTAAATACCGTTAAATTTAATCCAAGATATTACTTTATTTCCGAATTTATCTAAAAGCTATTCACACGTTGCTGATGTATCAGAAATAGATTCTTCGCCCTCTTTAATAAGATGGAAACTAAGTCCTGAGAACAATCAAATAAGTAATTTTGTTTAAACTCCGCAAATAAATATTATTTCACTGAAATACGGAATATATTTTATTTACTTGCGTTATATACCTATTAGCAGCAAATATTTGTTTTTTGTTCATATAACTTTTCATGGTTAAATGAATAAATAATCATTGACTGTAGACATATATATATATATATATATATATATATATAAAGTAGTAAACATTCATGACGCAAAAACTTGTCCAGCACTTTTAAAACTTCATTAACAATATTTTAAACTATCACGAAAAGCGCAAATAATACTCCTTAAAAGTTTAAAACAAGATGTGATGGAAAAGTGTTGATTTTCTTTATTAATAAAGTCGGACGAAGTTATTGTTGACAGTTAAATGGATCATTTCTAAGAGAATTAGGAAGAAATGTTTATTGGAGCAAGGAATAGCAAAACATACGTTTTAGAGACATGTAAAAGACACTAAGAAATAAAATGCACAGCCAAGTCTCGACATTTAAATTATCTCATGGGTCATTAATTTCTAAAACCAGTTTCAAACGCAAAAGATAACACTCGAAAAAAAAAAGATTCTTGCCAGCCAATCAGATTTACATTATCCGAATATTGAAATCAATAATAAAATGAAAAAATTTTCGGTAGTAATGTTGTAAAAATGATTGTTATAAGTTGAAAATGAAACTTACCACACATTTTATGTTTTTATTGTAAGTTGGAATCGCCCATATAATTAAATCCCTTCGAATACAAAAGATATTTGACATTAGTAGATTTACAGTTAATGACATTTCCTTGTAATGAATGTCAGTTATTGGAATTACAAGAACCCAGCAAAAAATATAACAGAAATAATAATCTAAAATACAATACGCCGTTCGTGTTAATTCGTGCACTCCGATATATTCGGGTTGGTGATCGGGTAAGCTCGATGACATGTGTCAGTCTTGAATGATTGTTAATAATTAATAGATGTTTTAAAAGTAAGATTGAGGCCAGTGCAACAGGGCAAAAGAAGCCGTGAAAATAGTAGTAATTCTCAGAACTCACTTATCATCTTCACAGAGAGTTTCTGGAAAAAGCAGCTTTTGTTACGTCAGTAAATCAATCATCTCAATGCAAATGTCTGTAAGGAGATTTTTGTAAACTAATTCTTTGAAGTATAGAAAATCTGCCACTGTCTGATGGAATATTTTATTCATTTCTACACAATTTCTCCTTATTTCCTTTTCGATAAAGGAAAACTCGTCCAACATTGAAGTCCAAGCCTATTCGAATTCCACATTCCCTCATAACAATACATTTACAGTAATTAAACGGAAGTTGAGTGTGTATAATACAATACTGCCCAGTGTGCTGAACGCGAACGTACCTCAGGGTCGTTGGATAACGTCTCCCTACACTTTAATATTTAAATTGGATTAACCGCTAATTGAGCTAGCTCAGCTGGGTGGTTTACAATGTGTCGCCTATACCAGGTTTTTTTACCCTGGTGCATACGTTCATCCGACTAGTACAGTCTCACTATTGGCAAAATGCAAAGATTTTAGATGTTGACACCGGGTACTATTCTAGAATTAAATCCAAAGTCCTTTATATTAAATCTAACTACGAAACCTAAGCATTTTTTTGCTCTATTTAACAATATCCTGCACCAACTTTGAGCTGAATCTCGAAGTTGAAATTTAAGCTGTAGTTTGATACATAACAGACCTTTTGGGTGTGCAATTTTTGTATATTTATCTTCTTCTCCAACAGAGATATTTCAACTCAAACTTTGAGAAAAAATCCATTTTTAAAAGATTGTATTTTGTATCGGGTATAAATAAACTAACCTATTGTACGTAAATAAAAAAAAAGGTGTTCACAAACTGTTTCTACTTGGATTTTTCATTTACAGAGTACATGAAAAAATAATATTAGGTAAATTAATAGAGATTTGATTCATAGGTCATAATAATGTAATTTATAATTCTTAATTAATAAGAAATTCGTAGGTACCTGAAAACGCAAAAAAATGTCTATAACAAAACTGGCCGCCATTTTTTAACCCGGCAAAATAAAAAATAAATAAAATCATTTCTGAACTACCAAAACATAATGGAAAGCAAAATATATTTTTGGTGACGATGTGGCAACAAATTCCCTTTTTTTCTGGTATGGATTGCTAAGGCAACTCTTAGCTTTTGTATACATGGTACGGGTTGAGCCGCGGGCCGTTAAAACAGCTCTTAATATTTTCACCACCTGAGAAAAGCAACAAGGTTTGTAGAAACGTTGTGTGGTATTTAATTTTTCACTTGATTCTTTCCGTTCGTTTGCTACTTCTCTATCTAATTTAGATACTTTTAACGCTGACGTTTTAGATTTTATAATTTTAATACAATAATTATTAGTTAATTCTATATTGCTTACTATAACTTCATTTTTATAAAAACTGAAAATGTTTTTCACGTTAAAACAAGGATATATATCAGTAAACTAAATAAGTTGAGTTCTTGAAATTTTCAATTCCGTGAAATGATTTGAAAATGAATCTAGCATTTTGGATTAACGAAAAAACTATGAATATAAGATTAAACAAGGACTGTGTTAGCTAACGTCGAAAACACCCGGTGATAAACACAAAAATCGTAATGAAAATTAGTAAATGATACAAGATCCTCGGTTGGAATAAGTTTATGGTAGTTATTGTACCTTTATAATTATTTCCTTTTTAGATACCACAAAACTGCTAACTAGACTCATTTAAAAATCAACTGCGATAGGATTTTCCCGGTTTCAGCGCTTGTTAAAGTTCTTGACTTCCATAATTTTCAGAATATTTAATTAAGTGACATGAAGAGAAACGGCTAAAATGTGGCCGTGGAGAAGTATAGAAAGGGAAAACCAAACAAATCTTTTAATTAAATAGACGGCATTGAGTCAGAAAAGTAAAATATTTACTAATAAAATTTATTTTTTCGACACTTCATCCCGGTTTAAAATTATTTGTATAAATTTAGAAATTAATCACAAGTATTCGTAAACTTTTTAAGAAACAATACAAATTATTTTAATTAATTTATGAAAAATTTATAGAGAAGTGTGGAGACTTAGCAGAGTATGAAATCTCTATGAATGAACAGAAGGTTGGGGGGGATTTATATACCATAAAAATATACTGCGCCGCACTCACTTAGATTCTCATATTTGTTGACAACAATGGTTCGTTTAAAATCTTGAATGACATTTATTATGGAGATAACGACTCTTTGAAATGAACCAAATAGTTTTGTTCTCGAGTAATACGTGGACATTTAATGGAAATTACAGTTAAAGAACCATTTACCAATTGAATAATGAACTCTTATCCTTGTAATAGCTACTAGTTAACGGCTGGAATGTTGCGGAAGCGTTTATGCTGTACACATTACTCAAATTAAATGTTTACAGACATAACATGTTAATCTAATGTTAAATATAAACGAGTTACGCAAGCAGCTACTTTCTCCGAGATTGTCGCTCGTGCAATCACGCGAAGAAGAGGAATACATTGTGCCTTACCAGACAGGGAATAAACTATTTCATTTAAAAAGTTCCAACCACTCTCCAGAAGTTGCTCTGAAATCAGTCGCTTGTACGTTGAGTATTATGAATGTATTTCTTTCTTACTTTATGTATCTTGCGAAGTCAATAATTTAAAGAAATATACAAAACAATAGAAACTTAAAAGTATCTTAAATGAATTACAAAAAAAAAGACTGTCGTTCTCATAAGTGAATATTAGAATTTAAAATTCCGAATAGCTGCTACTAAAATGAATTGACTGGACAATAGCTTCGCAGTCTTCCTACAAAAAAAAAACTTTTATGTTGCTTAACTGCAGCGTGAGACGTGCAAAAGCTGACCACGCGATAAGATCTGCGGTTCCGAACTCTCAAGGTTAGTCCTACGCTAAGCAACAAATAAAAAATCAGCATTTTTTAGAGTAACAAGCTACATGAGAGTAATTTACTTTATAAAAAATAGTTGTGTAGGCTTCAAAATTGTAATAATGACACGTTGTAAACAACCGGAATGTTAGCCCAATTACCAGTTATTATAGGTTTAAAAAAAGTTAAGAGTAGAGGCGTCTAGTTCATAAGAATAACCCAGGGTAGTTATGAATTGGATGAAAAGTTGTCGGTTTTCACACGGGTATAATACATTAAGACGTGATGTTTCGAAGACTAAAAGCTCTGTCGTCATCTTCTAGGCGAAGTGCCGGGACAATTCCATTTCATGTTATATTATACCCGTGTGAAAACCCAGAACTTTTTATCAAAAATTACACCGGGAAAGTCTTCAATCTTTGATCAGTTATGAATTAATGAGGCATTAAGCTACATCATGAAGGTGACATTTGCCTCGCTTTTTTTCTCAAAAAATACCGCAATGCTACTCAAGGGGCAAACAACCATACAGGAATTCGAACCCGGGACCCCTCTGAGGCGAGGAATTGCTCCTGACCACTTTGGAAGTAACAAAATTAATACTTCACAATGAATCGATTTGTGGGTATGAGCAAAGATCTAAAATTGTGTGACATGACTTCACTCAATTCCAAAGAGTTTCGAAATATAATAATAAGATGATATAGCGAAATTTCCAGAAACGTCGTGTGGTATTTATATCATCACTTCATTTTGTCTGTCATTTGGCTATTTTATGTTATTATTGTCAATGAGTTTCGTTCGCATTCTACAATACTCTCGCCTTCTCCATAACCTCGGAAAATTGCACAGTATTATATGCACTTTTCTTCCGATAAATTACTATAGAATCTATTGTAATTTTTCAAAAGCCCAACGGTTACTTCGACTACAAATAAGTCATATTCATAATATGAGTAATAAATAATACATCATATATAACTCTAAACTATTAATCTTATACTACTGCAGAGTCATGTATTTTACTGTACCAAACAGTTATTTATTAAAAACAAAACATTCTCGACTGGAATATACCTTGTGTACTAACCGGAGCTTAACCGACCGGAAACCCAAACATTCATGAATGCACTCATCAAAAAAAAACTAAATAGAACGTCGTATTGTTTTATAGTCTACTAATTTTTTAGTATTAACTGCACAACATATCGACGTAGTAATAATTATATCAAACCTCTTCTATCATATTTACTTGACTATACTAAAGTCCTACAATGTAATCAATACAGCTTCCAAGTCTGGAGGGAAGCTGACCTCAACTAAGCTGCTTGCTCACATTCTTTATGGAAATTAGCACTGGAGCTGGAATTTTTAACACTCTAGTCTAGCAGATTAGTAATAAACAGAAATGGAAGACTTTCTACATTTAGAACAATACAAATATCAATAAAATAAAATATGATAATTAATGCATTTCAAGCATGTAAAAGTTGTAGCTTTTTAGAGAAGACGCAGACTGATTTCAGCGCCGGTTTAATGACAAGGTGGAAAGTTACACTTTACGACGATAGATTTATTTCTCTGATAAGCATAAGCTATTTAAGAGTATAACCAAGACGAATAGATGATTTTAGTTACCAATTGAATATAAAATTAAGTAATAGAAGAGAGAAGAAAAGACATTACGTCATTTAAAATAGTAGGCCAGTACCATAGAGAAACATTTTCTATCAGAATTGGAAGAACAACAACAAAATGGGCCAGAAGAAACCCTCTTATGTTATCGTCGCTTTATATTAGGTTAGGTTTATAATTTATTAACGATAAACCAGATGTTGCGGAGGAATACACAATATGACAAACTAATGTTTGAGCTGCATTTTAATCTAATCCGCTCGGGAATAAATAATTAAACTGTAAGTAAACACGTTATTGCTAAAATAATATATTCGCGCCTCTATAAAACAAGTATGTACAATTTGATGCAAATCGGTCCGACCGATGCCTTGTGAGAATCGAACATAAACAGTGCGACAAACACATGGGAACACATCGATTTCGGATCCCCTAATGCATTAAACAAAGTTAAGCTAGAATTACGCAATTCTAAGCAATTTACAAACATAACTATCATTTTATTTATGTACATATATATTGTATAAATAATTTTTAATTAGTTTTATTTATTATAAATAAAGTATTTTAATAATAAGAAAGATAGCCAAATACAGACAAAAGATGTGATAATATAAATACCACACAACGTTTCTGGAAGCCCTGATCCTTTTCTTCAGATACAGAAAATACGCAAGAGCCGAGAGAGACAACTTCACAAAAAAAAAAAAAAAGTTAGTTGACAAAACTCAAAAACTATATTTCAACAAAGTATTTTGACCAGCTCAGCTGACGTCTTTGATGATGTTGACGTCATATACGCCGAAAGTTTAATTGCATATATTTCCTAAATTAATAATCGTCAGTCGAAAATTCTTTCAAATTTCGTATATTATACAGAAACCACTCGAAATTTTTTTTTCGAAGAAGTTCCGGTAAGTAAATCTTAGCCAGTATTTTAATTAATATCAAAGCAATTAAATGGAAATGCATAAATTTTAGAAATTTCTAAAAACTATTTAAACATGTAATCCCGAAGTTTTTCGTCAGGGTTAATTTTCGTGGGGTGATAATATTTGGCAAAACTTTATAGGCAATATGAATTTCTTTTACAATTATTATACACTATAAATTCTTATCTGAAGTGCTGGTGTCCGCTCCGTTTATCGTCAAAGTTTCTGCAAGCTGTTTACACTTTTCATTCACAATATTCTGCATTTTAATGCACACCACTTAACTTTTACATCCAACTATAACTTTCACTTTGACGACTTTTTACATTTTACATATATAATCGTGCTACCTGGAGCACTGAAATCAACTTAGCATTTTATATTTTACTTTACGAACGCTTTAGTCGGACACTCAACAGCTTGTTTCACTCCTCTTGTTTGCCAAACAGATGTGTGAAATTGACCGTCATAAATTTTCAGAGACGAACCCTCTCAGCGAAAGGTTTTTCCAAGACGCTCCCAGTTCTTGATAATTTTTTAAAAAAATTATCATACAATGTTAAAAATTTTGTCTCGTTATAATGCCTTGCCCATAAAACTCAGCGTTTGTCAAAGCGTAATAATTATAAAGTTAGTGGAATTTCTAGTAAATTTCTCGTTACACCTCGCCAATCGATATTATGGTTCATCGACCTCCGTTATTCATTATTCAGATTCATAGATCGGAAACGATCACGAAGCCTTTCTGAATGTTTCCGTGTACATTGTCTGAATTTGAATAGATCGCATTCATCCATTCATCTGGATGCATTTACAGTTTATGTTCGCACATTTGAAGGAAAGCTTAGAATTCGCCTGGCACTTCGTTGCAACTTTTACATTGGTTATGAACTGCATCTCAAATGTTTCTCCACATTTTACTCGAGATAGTACCATGCCGCGTCCAGAAATATATAAAATGTTTTAAACGTAATTTATAAATTGTACCACTATAAGAATATCACATTCCTAACAATGAAGCGTCTGATGGAAAATGAAATTGAAGTGGACGTAGTATGATGTAGATGTTATCGAGCATCATGAAATTATTTCAAGAAAGAGTAAAGTCATCGTGTTCCCGTATCAAACACTGCAGTATGTGATGGCAACTAGGGAAATGATAAAGTAACGGAGTCACTCGACAACTTTAAATAAAACCGCCTTTGGTAGCAGCTATCTACTTCGCTATTAAAAGTTTTCTTATAGTGTCTATATAGTTTGACGAGAACCGGAAGTTCTCTAAGACCACGCAGTTGAAGGCGTTTCAGTCTAGCCTGACGAACGAAGGTTGCTAGTATACAGCTGACCAAGTAAAACCGACCTCGTGCATCTGTAATGTAGCACCACAAACGAAAGGCTGCACGTGGAGAATGATTTTCCTCACATGCAACAGACTTACATGAGGCGGGTCACATTTGATCATAGAAATATGTTTATTAAACGCTGGAAAACGTACATTAGAAATAAATATGCGTCCCCCCGGTTTCTTCCCGAAATGAATCTCCCCACAAAAACAAGCGTCTCATTACTAAAGTAACGATATGAGACGTGCACAAAAATTCTATGTTTACTTGAACATTCCAACCATTTTAAAATGAAAAATTTACGTCTGATTGAAAATAATGAATAAGAACGATAGACAAAAAAGTTAATACATATATACCACACAACGTTTCTGGAATTCTTGTGCCTTTCGTCAGATGCGAAGAAGAGCCTAGAGCGACACAACTGCATTTGTCAGTTGACAAAACTCAAAAGCCTTTATAAGAGTTGGTGTCAGAAAGAATTTGGTTAACAGCGTTTGTGTATTCATTACTGTCAAGAGCTACAATGACAGAACCTTTGTCAGAGTGTGTAAAGAGTATGTTGGGATGAGACTTCTGTTTAGTTCTGTGGAGGTTTCTTTGAAATTGCTATGAAAAAGAGGAACGTGTATTGTGGTTTGATTTTTTGTGTTTTCAAGAAGAGCTTGAATGATGATTTTATTGTGTTGTTGTGTTGGGAATAAATATATATTAGTTTCGATGTGTTTTAAGAGAGGAATGGATTGAGATTGGTTAATGGATGTGGTGAGTAGACTAAATTTGTTTCAAGAGACACTACGTCAATAACTTCCTTAGGAATAGTGTGGTTACTGAGGTTTTTGAACCAATTGTCTTCGTAATTGTTGTGTGTTGAGTAATTTGTAAAAGTTTTATGAAATAGGAAATCAAACTTCTTTATTTTAGCTGCCCTTAGGCGAAAATGAAAATCTGATTAAACGAGATGATTGGCGAAAGAAAAATTCGTTGTAGATGTTAGTTGATTATATAATTCTCATGAAAAACAAGTTGTTTAGTTAAGGAATGAATGTATGTCTTGGATTTCCAAGTTTAGGGTACATAACTGAAGAAATTTAATTTTTTTATTGTATTTATAAGAAAGTTTTGAATTAAAGAAAGAAATACCGTTAAATTTATTGTGTAAATGAGCTGGCAAAACATCTCATTTTCTACAATTAAGTAAAAACTCACACCGGATCCTCTCAATAACTAATTAATTTGAGAGTCTTAACCAAGTTTTAAAACTAGAATAAATATTAAAGCCGAAAGTAAGCAAAACATAATTGAGAACAGACATAATATAAACATAAAACTAAATAGAAGACGCTATTAAAGGCTAGGCGTTAAATGTTAAAATGAAACATTTACGTCTGATTGTAAATAATGAATAATAAATATGGCCAATTCTGACAAAAAAGTGAGAATATAAATACCACACAAAGTTTCTGGCATCCTTGTTCCTTTCGTCAGGTGCGAAGAAGAGCCTAGAGAAACTGGTCAGTTGACAACACTCAAAAGAACTGCAGCGACAGAACCTTTCTCAGCGTGTGTAAAGAGCATGTTGGGATGAGACTTCAAGAATTTCTGTGGAGGTGTTTTACGAGATTGCTATGAAAAAGAGGAAGGTGATTTTGTAGTTCGATCTTTTCAGTTTTCAAGAAGAGTTTTGTCAACTGACAAGTGCAGTTGCGTCGCTCTAGGCTCTTCTTCGCACCTGACGAAAGGAACAAGGATCCCAGAAACGTTGTGTGGTATTTATATTATCACTTTTTTGTCTGAATCGGCTATCTTTATTATTCATTCCAACCATTTTGTTTCTCGGTATAACAGCATTAAACATAAGTACGAAGAACGTTGCATAATGTGATGTTTAGAATTACAAGTGGCCTGAATCCAAGGTGCTCGTGTTAAGTCAGGATCAACAACATTTGACCAGATGTCATCGTCCAGACTCGGCAATTTCAGATAGAAGTGCTTGAATAATGCAACGGTAAATCTTAAATTTAAATCGTGCCACCTTTTCTGTATGCCGTTTCTATTACAATAGCTTGAGACGCACATCGTTCACCTTGTTAGTGGATATTGACAGTGGCGAATTGATTTCATTACATCTCCATGGTTTGTATTGTTTAACAAGTACATTATGTGGAAATTTCAAAAGCACGAAATTTACTTAATGTTTTATAAATTACGCACTAAATGGACGGTTTTCTTGTTGCAGAAGCTCAATTGGGGCGTTTTTTTCCCTTCAATGTACGAAAACTGACTGCGTATTACAAAATCTCCGATTCAAAAGTAAAACTTTCCGCAATATCAGAATGAGATGAGTGGAAAGTACGGACGGCACACATGCTATACTTAAAAACGGTCAACTCTCCAGAATCTGCAAACAAAAGAACTTCATGAACAAACAGATTTGAGTGAGCACCAACGACGGGCTGGCCTTATAGAACAAGCAGACAATACTGGTTTTACAGCGCTAAACGTAAAGTTAAATAACAATATCGTGGATTCCATATTTCCACGAAAAGATATACAGGCCCCCAAATAAGGTCAAAAAAATGGAGCAAAATAAAAGAAAATAATTATATATAATGTAAAACTTGCTTCCTAGAATTTTTTTTAATAAATCGACAAAAGGTTGTCAAACACCTGTATAAAACACTATCTTAGACCCTTTATGAATTAGAATATACCATAGTACTCTTCGTTGAAAAAATAAAGTCCACGTGGTTCAAAAAATTCCAATTCTGACCAACTGACTTTAACCGAGCTCTGAATTATCGATAAATACGAGCTTTTTTTTTTGTAATTTATCAATTCTTACTTTACGGTTCGCTATGATATCTTTCAAGGTGGAGGAGATTCTATTTGCTGCTTTAGTGCAGGGGGTGAATATTTTATGTTGTAATGTTTTATTTAATTTTTAAGTAATGCAATTTCTAGATTATGTCACCTTTTATATGTAATATAGATTTGCATGTGATCCACACATCCAAAGCTGAATGTCAAGTAGCTTTAGCATACATGGCCGACTGCCGCCGTAGGTTAGGAAGAGAGAATTTAAAGATAAAATTAAATCTCAAACAAGTAGTTATGCCAAATTTTGGAATTGTTTAGATAAAAAAAATACCTCAAATGAACCCATGCCACCGAACCATTATATTTAGATTTTCCTAATCCTTATTTCAGTCAGTATTTAGTAACGTTAACAATTTATTAAGAAGAACTAGAAATCGATTAAAAATTACAGAACGCAACGTTTAAGCAGTATTATTAAAGTCACTATTTTAAAGACTTTTACAATAGTCTATAAGTAATCTGGAACCACAAGAATTCCTCAAATTTTCCATTTTATTATAAATTGTACGTACTATATTATAATCCAGTAGTTGATGGGTACGATGTATGCGAATGTGTTAAATTTGATATAAATTATATAATATAATAAATATATATCATTAGTATGTATATATTTATTGAAAATAGGGAAATTGCTATATATCAAAAAACCGAACACGAAAAATTACGTACATGTGTTTTGGTAGTTTTTAACGCCGCCAGAGGATTTGTGACAATTGTAATTGTAAAACGTCAAGTCAATACGGATTTTATGAGATATTTTAATTCAATGCAAAAATAAAAATGCTTACCGTGTATATTTTAACAAAAACTTCCAGTGTAAATTTCCATGAGAGCCGAAAGCAACTAGCTCATATTGTACTACGTGCAATTTATAATAAAATTTACAGCTTCATGTAATTTTGGATTGCTTATTGATCATTATTAAATAATTTTACACATTATATGACAAGTATTAAATTGTTTAAAATATATATTTTTATGTTGTTAATTTCTCGATTGTCCTTTTCCTACAGGGAAATAAATTTTCAACGGGGTGTAAGTAGAAAAAAGATTGAGAATCTCTGTCTTTCGAGGATCTTATTTGAGCGACTGGACTTCAACACTTTTTTTGAGTCAACCTCGCAACGATATTTTCCTTTGCCGATTGGCGCCCATTCACGAAAATTCTTTTCCTATTGAAACTTGCATCCAAAAGGCGTGGTTTTCAGTTATGAAGAGAATTTCTATATGAATGGCTAAAGGGACACACGGAATTGCCGTTGGGCAATAGGAAACCTATAAACAATTCAGGAAATGTCTCACCTGTTTCTTATTTGTGGGTGGGAGGCGAACAGATGTTATTTGTAAATTTAAAATTAAGATGAAAATAGTAAAGCAAGTTCGTCCAATAGAAAGGGATATTTTTTTTAAAAAAAATTGTATCAATGGAATGTTAACTTTGAAAACATGTTCAAAAGGCAAAGCACTACGTGCCAAACTGCTGATAAAACCAATAGTTTTGTGGCAGGAAAAGTATTCCGGCCGTAGGATTTCACGTCTTGAAAATATGAATTTGCAGCAGTCATAACCTAACTGTTTCAGGTTATTTTCCAGTAATAAAAAGACTCGACTCGTTGCAGATATACACAACAATTTCTGTGAATCCCATACAGGAAATTTTGCTGTCGAAAGCTGCCATCTTAAGCCTTCAAGTGGCCACTGGCCCTATATAATTTTCCACACAATTCCAATGTGCACAGTTTACAGTAGTATAAATTAATATTTTAGAAAACGTGTTTGGCATTGATTAAAAATTCCACCTATAGGGCTGACGTTGGAAGATGTGACATTTTAAAATAATGTGAAATCAACGATATTAGTGCCAAATAAATTAATTTTGACATCACAGACATTAATAGTCTGACTAATTATGTTTAAGACAAATTTCAACCCCTAAGTTAAAACCAAAATTATTGTTATAATAAATTTGGTGGCGATTTTACGGTAGAGGCTGAATTAATTTATTTTGCTGTCAAATATAATATTTTGATTAATAAATACCACAATTTGGGGGGGGGGCGGGGGGCATTGCGGAAAATAAACCTGTGAAAGCTGTTCTCAACTCTCGCAGGTGAACCTTCCCGGAGCTACCTTCGGGGATTTCTTCTGCTCTCTCTGGTTTTTTAACCATGGTTTTCACAAGCTGAGGCACCTCGGTCAGTTTTGAGATGTGTATGTTACTTGGGCATACGGTAAGAGTTGTCCGCCATTGGAACAGTCAGCCAACTGCCTCCTAAACTGGTCGAGGCACGGAGAAGGGAATGCTGCGTGCCCACATTAAACCCCTCTCGATCTACACGATGCAGTTTTTCTAGTTCGTGCTGCATCGCTTCTGGCGAATGCTTAAACCATAGCTCGGGGACACTAGGTAACACTTGGCTACATTCTTCTACGCTTCAGCATCCCCCCTCTTAAATCCCTTCCTATGCTATTAAAGGGGGGTTGCTACCACATGGATTACCATTATGTAGCCTGTTACTCTAAAAAATGGGTGGTAATCGGTGAGTAATTACATAAGAGAAAGTCAATGATGAAAACAAATATATGGTTCGGTATTCGCTTAATTGTATTAAATATTATTTATAGCCGTAAAGCTAGAGAGATAGTATTTCGTTTTAAAACTTACTTTTTTCTGATTACTGCCTCGGCGGCAGTAATAACCACCTTAATAGTTATATTGCTAATTTAAACTACATGGATCGAATTTCAATTTGTCCCACGGCTATGTGTGATTTAGAACATTAGTTGATCTCACGTGTAATGATCATTCTGTAAATCAAATTTAGAGTCCTACGGTCGTTTAAAATTATCAGTCGATTAAATACCAACTATAACGGTGTATTTAAAAACTAAATGTGAACAGAGAATGACGGATATAATTTTTTTTTTGATTGTGTCCTTTTATTGATATTTCTTTTAAATGAGATGTTCGTTTTAAACGTGAACAATACTTCAGCGAATGAACAAGCTCCTAATGCATTCAGTTTATTTGCGCTCTGAGTAAATAAAACTTCCGTGGCGTTGCTTTACGAAATGTGTAGTGATAGCATTCTCCTCATGCCTCATAATTTTTTAATGTATTTAACTATAATTTTGTACCATTTTCCCAAACCAAGTTTCCGTATTTAAAGCGTATTTTAAAAATTTCATACCATAACGAATCATTGTGCAAAAGCTTATAATTTCATGGGACTAAAAGAGTCTATCAAGGTTTTTTTCTTCAGTGCCGTCAATCCCCGTCGATGTTTATAGTTACGCCAGTATATTGATGAATTCAGAAATGTAATCACAATTATTCGATTAGGTTCAGTTTTGCATCGATTACTCCTATGGACACATTTGAAGGCCATCATTTAAGAGACTACAATTGATTAAATTGCTCGACTATCCATTGAGGTTGCAAGCACGCGCGAAAAGCCATGTATCCGTGGAACTGTTCGCCAATCACTCCTTCGATGCTACCAAGAATGAATTAATGTTGGTGGTCGCAATTCTGAGAATTTACTGTAAACATTTCTGGAAAGAAGCACTGTGAGATGATGATGTAAATAAACTTTGATTTTCTTTTCGTGTCTCATTTTTTGTGTACGGACCTTAACGCTTCAGTACCCACCTTACATTCCAATACAAAAAATATACGTTTTTAGTAAGCTGCAAACTCCTCAAAGTTTGTCTCATGACTGTAGAATCATCCTGTATAAACATGACTGTTGCAACTATCTCGTATATGACAAAACAGAAAGATAGAGTTGTAGCGATCCATTTCACGAATTCATGTTATGTGATGTCTTATACTTTTTCCTGGATATATTCGGGGTATCAGTGATGGAAAAAGAGAAGTTTCACCAGCAGGTATCTACAATGTAAAATGTGTACCGAAGCAAATATGGGGCTCTAGCCGCCCATTTTATAGGTAAGTCAAAAGTATTTAACACATCATTTTGTGTTTAATAGTTACAGATTTTATTTTTGAAAAATATTAGATTCAACAACAAAAATACTTATAAATTCAACTTTTTGTGAAAGAAAAAATGTCAATTCATTACACTGGCGTAATTATAAATATTTGGATCTTTTTAATTAGTAATTATAAAAATCAAATCAAGTCACGTTATATCACTGCTTTCTGTAAGTTGTTAGGTCGTTATTGGTCAGACAGTCAAGCTTTTATACCACAGTTCTGGGACAGAAATACTAACAACAGAAGAAATTGGCAGAACATTACAATTGCCGGATCCTCGAAAAAACCTCCCGTAAGTATCCGAATAGAGGGAGTAAAACTTAGTCGTGCCATCATCTCGGGAGTCTTCTTGTGATGCCCAGAGTCGTGCAGTTGTATCTTCTGAGATTAACAACTCATGTGACTTCCGAAAGGCAGCAAACTTTTTACTATAGTTTAGTAACTAATTAACTGTTGACATCTGTAGTCATATTCGTAAGTAAACAGTGATGTATGGTATGAAAGAGAATCAGTGAGAGGGAGAACAGAGATTGAATAATTCCAGTAACGCAGTTTGGAATAGAGAATTTTGACTCCAAAACAAACTGTAATATGCTATCACAACACACGGTTGAAACTTTAATAGAATGTGTTACATCCGGTAGTCGTAAACAGTGTAACGAAATGTGTATTTACTTTCGGATTGCTCTAAAAATTTAAATAGAAAAACTGATGTAGTGATAGCAGATTAATTCTAGAAAATAAAAACTACCATCATTGTTATCATATCGGAAATATGATAGACAATGTGAAAACATTAATTAAAGTCTACGCACATTACAAGTCTCGTTAAAAGTTTCTTCTTCCCGACGAATTTTGTAGTGAATATTGCCAGAGTTGTAGTAGTCGTAACAAAACCGATGCTCGATTTCAGCAAGAAGTTGTATATAATTTTTTTCTATTAAAATACACGACTAAAAGAACATACACTCTAAACTATATACACTACACATACTGATAATAAACAAATGCAAGTCATAAAAGCTTTCCAAAGAAAAGAGAACCTCGAAAAGAACCCATAGAATTGGAATATCTAGTCTCAATATTAGTCTAGTTTAGAAGTTTGTCGAAGATCTCGATATCGGAAATAAGCTGAATATAGTACGTTTATTTCGTTAAAGAGTTCAGACTCCTGCGCTTGGCAGATTCTCAGCCCTTTTCCTGAAGACGAACACAGATAATTCTGTTTGAAACGTAGGATCATTATTTCTTCCTTATTCCACCCCCTCATTTGTTTCTGCTATAAACAATGGAGCAGCCGATTATTTTTTCAATAAAAATCTCAAAATTTGCGTGTCACACTTGTAGAAGTTGGACAATATTATCCGAAGTCAATGTCAAATGCATTCCTGAAACGACGAACAAATGATTGCATAAGTGAAGTAGCAATAACATAACTTGTCAAGTCCTTATCGTAACAAGCAAGGTCGGTGGGAAACTTTAACTTTTAATGTTGTAATGTACTCAGGGCAATGTAAACAGTTCTCCGATACTAAATTCCTGTTTCAAATTCTACACAAATTTGTTGCCAACTTGGTCTGTCATAGTTTTGCGATTGAGATTAAATTATCAAAAATATTATTTCGGAAATTCATGTAAAAAGTATGAATCAACTAAAAAAGGATTCCAATTCAAGACTCATTTCTCCCTACATTAAGTCGATTTGAAGTATAATGTCAAAATAAAATAGTTTTGGAGCGACGTTTCCAAAGGTTGATTTTTTATATAATTTGCAAATAATTGTTACGTGAGACTTAAAATAATGCCAGTTATATTTTGATTTTGTATGATTCAATCTGAAACACTTTTAGGCTCCTGCATAAAATTAAAGAAAAATACTGTTGGTTTCATAATTCTAACAATAACAAAGAACTATTTTCGGTTCCCCCACATTTTATACAAAACAACAATTGAATATTCTTTGATATAACAAGCATAAAGTTATTACAGTCTTTTACTTTGAGCCCAACTGGTATTCGGGATATGATTTCTTAAACATATTTAGTAAGAAGATAAGGAAAAGTTTGTTGTATCTACATTAACAGAATATGTATAGGAAACTTCCTGCATGTTGTAAAATATACTGCAAACGAGGGAAAAGATTCAAAGTTCAAGTATGATTAATAATTTGACTTATATGAAAACCACCGGGAACTTTTGTAATCGAGATCTTCGTTTCCCCAGCTTCATCCAGAAACTGTTAAACAATAGCCAGTTCACTTACCCGCAAAATGATCTGGTTCCAGTCCAGAGTTTAGATCCAATCCGCAAATTACGAAGTAATCGGCGAATCTATTGAACCCTTGACTAGATGGATTCATTTTTCTGAATCAAAAACGCTTTTAATTCACTAAAAAGGAATCCAAAACAGGAGCATCTCCCTACCGCACACGACCACAAGCCACAGCCATATTCCGCTCACTACTGCGGCTGCAGCTGCTCAGCTGATCCCCGGCCTAGCGGCAGACCCACTCCCATCTAGCGGATGAAAACTGAACTTCTACAGCCATAACTGCGATTTGCTGATGCCCGTAGCACCCAGATCTTAACAATAATGACAAAGATAGCCAAATACAGACATAAGAAGTGATAATATAAATACCACACAACGTTTCTGGAAGCCTTGATCCTTTCTTCAGGTGCAGAAAAAACGCAAAAGCCTAGAGCGACACAACTGCACCACTTCTTTTGTCTGTATTTGGCTATATTTATTATTACTAATTTTCAATCAGACGTAATTTCTACATTTTAATAATCTAATAAATTTGTATGTAATAGTCCCAATGAACAACGCGGTCTGTTTCTTTGCATACTCTAATAAGTACGAAATGTAAACTGGCAGAACACTCATTAAAAAAAAATTAATTTGATTTACAACACGTTTCCTTATTTTCCTTTGTATCCCAGTTTTAAAAGAAAATTCTGGACTGCGTCTCACCGTTCAGCACATCTGGAACTAATACTTGAAAATTCAAACATTTACTTACTATTGAACCGTCCATGGTAAATCATTCTGCAAATGAAATATTTATAGCAACTATTAGCCTCGATATAAATACGTTAGCTAGGCTCCTGATACAAAATAAAAACATGCATAGCGTAAGAATCAATTTTTTAACCAATACCTGACGTGATTTTACTCACAGAATATGGGCAAACAGAAGGTGAAGTGAAATATTTTCACATAAAATGATGCAGTTAATGGGTCTTGGGAAACAGGGATCGTGTTTTTTCGTTAGAGGCCAAAATGTGTCAATGTATATCGAATATTATATTAATTAAATAGGAAACTGTTTTCGAAGGTAACACCGCTGAACGGGCAACAAATGAGCACGTGAAAAACTATGTAGTTTGTCAATATACATAGTGATTCGGACGATTTGTTTTTTCAATTTTATATCAATCTGTTTTGTTTGTTCGGTCGAAACTTCAACGTAATGTTCCGAGCGATACCCAGAAACCAGTAGCCTTTAGTACCAGCCCTTGACACCGCTGTTTCCATTCACATTATATTTATATTTTCCATTTAATACACTTAAAAAACGTAGTATTTAATATTAGAAGGTTAAGGGAGTAAAACAAATGTCAACAGTTCCGTGGATTATTATTCTAAATATGGCAAAGTATAATCCGAATGTTAGAAAATTTTCTGCTTAGTTTTGTAACTATTATTGACAATATTGTTATATAAAATTCATTTCTTGAAATTGATTTCTCACAATCCGTTACTGGCATAAACCATGACTTTGATCTAATATCCGGTCGAAACAGGAAAAGGGGAGGCTGGAGTTCAATAAATGCTTTCTGTCCAACCCATACTTTAAAAAGCTCCTTTGAAATAATCGTTGCTCTTATTCATAATTTTTTACCTATGCACAGGTCAGTTTTTTATGTACTGTAGGTTTCAATAATTATTTACAGAAAAAGGAAGTTCAAAAATAGTCCAAGTCAATCGGAATGTAGGATGATAGTATCACACATCTTGGTAATGTAAATTACAGCATTCATTATTTTAATTATGAGTGTCCAGCATTACCCAGGTACTTATTTATATTAGCCAGGAAAATGAATTAATTCGTCACTAAACTCATTTTAACTTTTTATTTGACCGTCGTCGGGATCGTAACCGTGTTGGTCCATTTACCCTCATGCCCTCCGCCGATCGGTGGGTTAACTTCAACTTAACCTATATGAAGATGGACGTTACCTTAATTCAGTCAAGAATTCTCCTGGTACCTTAAAAACTCCCGCTACCATAAGACAGTCGAAATATTTACCCGATACCTTTATGAAATCAAATATACGATAGGTACGTTTCCTAAGCCCAAAGACATTCCGAGTGCCAAAAGAGTTCTAAAATACTCTCGGTACCTTAATAAAATAAAAATTACTATTTGTACTTTAAAGAAGTCAAGAAAGTTCCCAGTAACTTAAAGAAGTCAAAAATACTTCCAATATCTTAAGGGAGTAAAAAGTACTCCCGATAAATTAGAAGAATAAAACAAAATACGACTTACCTGACTATCAAAATTTTGTTAAACTTCAACCTGAAGTGGTCGCAAATTTACCGACGAAATAAATAAGTACCTTTTTTCTTACATCAATTATGCTGTTAGGAATAGTCCTGGTACCTTATGGATTTAAAAATTCTCGCTGTGACATTAATGGAATAAAAAAAATATTTTAACTTTATTTACATCTTGAGTGTCATTGTTGATCTCAGCAAACCGCTGATAGGGTATATTTTAAATTCATCTTTCCCACCATTTGGAGGTTACTGAACCTTAACTTAGCATGCATAAGACCGCATTACGTTCAGCGAGCACCAAAATCGTAGAACCAGCATTTATTTCGGTTTTCGCATTATAATTATGTAACAGTCATTCACCCCCAATTATCACCCACCCCTACGCCTAGGGGCTGAGCTACAATTTAAGCGGCATAATAAATGACGGAATAAAAATCTGGGACTTCAATAACCACAGGTTCGACCCTACTCTCAGTTGTTTTTGCATTAATTTTATGAAATCCAATTCTATCACACCTTTGGATGCTCCTCCCGCATTTTGCAAGGGGTTGAAATTATACACTACCGACATCGGGAGTGAAATTAAATCTCATCGACCCCGAAAAATATTAATTCGACGCTAATATCGGGCATTTCCACGTATTTTAAAAATGTCCTCCGCCCTAGGGACCTTAATCATGTCTTAACCACACAGTGTTTGTTCCAGGGTCGTAAGAAACATCTGTATAAACTTTTCGTTGACATTTCTCATCGCGTTTAATGTTTCATGCGGAACATACAAATACACTCACATGCACGCAAAACCAATATTATTTATAAGATAAGAGTATCCGGGTCCGTGGCAGTTGCCCGGGTATTTATTTATACAATCTACGCGTGATTTAAACGGTATTGTAAGCGTCACATGAACATTTACACTTCACGCCCCCTACCTTGCTAATGCCGACGGTACGCAATCTTAATTTCATCATAACCAATATGATGACGCACTGCACCTTAATCGATTCAAGAAATCTAAAAGTAAAAAATACTCGGGTACCGTAAGAGAATCAAGTATTGTCCCGGTGCAGTGAGAGAGTCAAAACATTCCCCTTACCATGATATAGTTTTAAAAAATATCCCAGTACTTAAGAGTGTTAGAAATACTACTGTACCCTAATAGAGTGTAATATACAGCGGGAAATTTGAGAGAGCCAAAAATACTTCCGGTATCCTAAGAGAATAAAAATTATTTACGTACATTAAGATATTCAAAAAACCTCGTGGTGCCTTTAGACCAGGCTTTGGAGAAATATTGGCCAGCTTGTGTTTTCTGTAAAAGTAATAATTATTTATTACATGATAGCACCGTTAATATATAGTATTCACACATTAAGATAGAACTTTTCAATAATTAACACTAAATATCGAAAATAGTCAACTTAATATAAAATTAAGCACATTAATCAAACACATATTTAAAATGTATTATAAGAAATTATTTCTTCCTGTAAAACACAATAGTTTCATGCTTTGTAGTGTGCTTTTCCCTAGCTAAGACACTATAATATATATTACAACTAGTAGCGGATGGTGCATATGTGCTACAGCACATAAATAAATTTAGCAATAACTAATTTTTTAAAATTTTAAGTACCTTCATACTAATTATGTTTTAAAAAGTGCGAATTTCTGCTTCGATAGGAAGACTTTAGACTGTCCGCCTTGCGGCGCACTCGTTCCCGCTAATGCTGCCAGCTGCCCATGTCAGTGCTATAAGTGGCTGAGTGCACAATTTCTGCTTATAATGACAAAAGCGCATGCGCAGTATTCCGCTCACCCCCCCCCCCCAACCCTGCACCATCCGGAAAGCTTCACAAACTGCTTCTTCTTGGTACTTCTGGGCAGATAGCTCACACAATGTGCAATGGCACAGACAGGCGGCATAAGAAACGAAGTAAAAGTGAACCATTCAGAAATTGAAAATCTTATTTTTAAATAGTTTATATTTTGAAACAAAATACTATTCGAATATTTTGGGTGGTATTTAAAAAAATCGCAACCAAAAGTTATTTTAAAGTAAAAAAAATTAACGACCGCCATTTCGTTGAATTATAGTGTGAAAATCGTATTGCACATCCCAGCATAAGACACTGCCATCATGCGTGACTTGTTGCAAAAATTTACTTTATTTAAAATATGCACGAAGGAAAAATACATTCGTGTTACAAATGCCAGTCAATTTGGTGCTAAATTATTCCGATTTTAAAAATTAGACAGTATTGGAAACTATGCAGACGGAATTGAAATGTAGCATATTACGGTTCGGGAAAAAATCGTTGTTGTGATTAGCACATAACATGAAAACATCACGAGCCGCCAATGACTATAACGTTATCCAACTTTCATCTCAAGTAAAAAATTCTCCTGGTACATTAATTATGCACGGTACCTAAAGTGAGTCTAAAAAATCCCGGGCAATTAAGACAGCGAGAAATATCTCCGGTACTTTAATGCAGTTAAAATACATCCGGTACCTTAATGGAGTCAACAAAACAAAATCCCCCTTGTTGAAACTTCACACATGCCAACTATTGTAATATAATTACAATACTAATTCAGAAACATTCGCCGCGACTAGCGCGCCACCCATTGTAAAGAGGCCAACAGAAATTTCGCGGGCCAGCTCACAACTCACCAGTTTCATTGCCATTGGATGAATGTATATATTTAGAAAAAGAGAGGGGGAGGGGAGGGGGAGAGAGAGAAAGATAAAAAACACAAAATAAAGTGGGAAAAAAAATATGTATAGAGAAAAAAATTAAATTTGTAATAGGTAAAACTGGGAAACTAGTAGTACTATTTAAAAATCTTGCAGTGAGTCATGATGAAAATACAGATACAAGAAGGGTGTAGGACTCACAGCAGAAAATGAATTGCTATAACTGATGAAAAGTATTATGGATAAAATAAACAAGGAAATGGGAGACAGATACATTAATCAGTTTGAAGAATCTGGACTCTAGTTTTGGTTTTATTTTAATATTAATGGACTAGCGTATATAGAATACGGAAATTGCTTGAAATAGAGTTGCATCTTTATGGGAAACATTGCGGAAATAATGGACAACGAAATGCTACGAAAGACAATATTTGATGTTAAGCTTTCGGCACCAAAGGACCTGCTCCACTTTATTGTTCAGTATGGGGAAGATGTATTCCCCGAATAGTCTTCAGATTTTACTGACTGTTGAAACCTCCATCGCCAGGTGCAAAAGATCTTTCAGTAAATTAAAACTTATCTGTTCCTACCTGTGATCATCCAGGCGCATAAAATATTAGCTTTGTTTGTGTGGTGCCGGACGTTACAACAGCATACGTTTTGATAAACTAATCCATAAATTTGTATCAGAAGTTAGTTATTACATTTTATTTTCGTACTACCATTGTTGTCTTATTATTTTACAGTTATCTTTACTGACGAGGCGCACTTCCACTTAAATAGATTAACAGAACTGTCGTATCTGGGGGTCAGAAAATCCTTGCACGGTTCAAGAGAGGGAAATGCATCCACAGCGAGTGACGGTTTGGCGTAGCTTTTAAACAGGCGACATCATCAGGCCTTAGTTTTTTGGAGATGAGTCGGGAGAAGCTGTGGCAGTTAATGGAAAGCGATGCAGTGCCATGATAAGAGATTTTTTACGGCCTCATTTCAAAGACATTCAATAATTGTGATTTCAGCAGGGTGGTTCCGCCTGTCACACTTCCAGCGAATCAATGGCGTTACTCTATGAGCAGTTTCTGAATCACCACATCTCACGTTATGACGATCAACAATAGCCACAAAGGACACTTGACTTAACCCCTTGTGATTTGTCATTAGTGTATGTCAAAAAAGTCCGAAACATCCGTGAGTTAAAAGAGGAAATCTGACACGTTATTGGCGAAATGCAAACGGAGTCTTGTCAGACAGGCATAGCGAATTTCACCGTCAGAGATCTTGCATGCCAGCGCAATAATGGAGCTCATTTTCAACGTCATTTTTCATACTTGAAATGGGAAGGTGATGAACATGTTTATGAATTTTGTTATTGTGCTTTGAAAAAATAAGGTTCATAATTTGATATTTCAAATCCGGCACGCATTTGAAGGACGCCATAATTAGAACTTGAACATCAAAGCAAAATAAATAAAGACTGTTGACAACTTACAGGTCAACTAAAATCATCCACATAGTACGTGAGGTATTCAAAGAACTTTGAATCAGGTTCGCTTTCCTGGTCCAAGCAATTCTCAATTATAAGTTCTGACAAACACACTCTGCAGCTTTCCAGAACAAAAACTCTGCTCTCTCTCCGCCGATTCCCAACACACACTAAAGTTCCGCGCGTCCAGCCATGCCTTCGCGACAATACCCATAGCAAGAAAGCATTATAGGCCCCATATTCTTGTATACAATTCTTATATTTACGCCGCCGACAATGAAAGTAGTAAAATTTTGATCATTAAATAATTACATGTGTTTTTAATTACCACAATATATATGTGTTAAGGAATGTGAAAAAGTATTTTATCGTGATAAACAGGACCAATTTTTTGCTTGGTGACCGAAGACGCAATTTTGCGACCGAACAAGCGCGCAATAAGAGTCAAATTTTGGGCAACTCACCTTTTCGGTTCTTGATGGCCATGGTAAGCACCAGGCCATGATCGTCCAATCAGTGAAGTTAGCAAAATTTGGGACATTCCTGCGAGAGGATTCTCTCGCAGGTAAACTGCGAGGGATGTTCTCTCGCATGTAAAACCTTGTAGGAGAGATACGAAGGGGCTACGTTTAGGGATGCCTTTTCTCAGACCTTGGACATACGGTAAGAGTTGTCCGCTATTCCTATTAGAATAGTGGGCCAGCTGCCTCCTCTAAACTGATCGTGGCACGGAGAAGAGAATGCTGCGTCCCTACAGCAAACTGCTCTCCCGCTATCGGAAGGGCGTGGGACAAGTACCCAATGCCCGACCTACCTGATGCAGGTTTTTCTAGGGTTTTCCCTGCATTTCTTTAGGCGAATGCCGGATAGGATCCTTAAAATATAGCCCGGGGGCCCTAGTTAACCCTTGGCTACCTTCCTCTACCCTTCCGCATCCCCCCTTTCAAATCCCTTCCTATGCTATTAAAGGGGAGTTACACAACGTGGATTACCCTCATGTAGCCTGTTGCCCTAAAAAAAAGAGCAAAATTTGGAATATTTGTTCGTGCTCATAATAATTGTGCAAGACAATAACTTAAAAACTTGCACGATTATGCCTCAGTCTTGAGAACCGAAAAAGAGACACCACATTCAAATACAAGATTCCGTCTGATGGCGTAATCAATATAAGCGGATTATGAATCATTTCTCGACAATATTTTGAAAATTGTTGCGTATAACTCGAATCAGAGTCCCAAATTAGAAGAATCACATAACGCGTTAATCGCAGCTTCGATGATGATTATTATTCCACTAAGACGGCGATGGAGATTCACATCGAACCTAACCAAGTGAATCACTCGAACGGGTCAGTCATTCGTAACATAATAGGGACATCAGCTGAAATCACCGAAGATAAATTTACCGGAATTCGCCGGATATATCGAACAGTGGACGAATTTTTCGGATCTATTTCGAGCCACAGTCCATCAGAATAAACAGCTAACTAACTCGCAGAAACATTTTTACTTAAGGTGGTCAGTAAACGGAGAGACACTATCGCTAATATTAGCATTGGCTCTAACTGGCGAAAATTACAAGGTAGCACGGGATGTCTTGCAAAAAAGATTTGATAATAGTCATTTGCTCACCAACTCGTATCTGGATTCGTTATTCAACATTCCAGGGACGACCGACGACGCACGATCAAATCGAACAATGGCTAGTAGCGTTGCCGAATTTATTGGAGCTTTGTCAGCATTAAGACACAATACTGAGGAATGGGCGGTTCCAGTTATTTATGTCATAAGCAGGAAGATTCATGTCTCCCTGCGTGAAAGCTGGGAAAAATTCGTATTGGTTAACTCGTCCCCCTCGATTTCGCAATTCGTGCAATTTCAGAACGAGCAAGCTCGAGTTCCGGACGTCGTACGTCCGGATAGAATGGAACCTCGGGCCGGAGCCAGAACAAGATTTCGGGAGAATGTCAAGGCAAGGAACCATGTGATTGTTTTGGGAACAACGGTTAAATCGGGAGATCGTAATTGTAGCTTCTGTGAATCCTGGCATAACCTAATCACATGTAACAAAATTCCTGACCAATCCGCTCTTCGATCGTTTTCAATTTGCAAAGAAGAACCGAATTTTCCTGAGATTTTTGAACAAAGGGCTTTTTTTTGCGTGAATGTAACCGACAATCGGGTTGTAAATATTGTAGCAGCAGTCATCATTCGCTTTTACATTTTGCCGAACGGCAAGAGGATGTTAAGGATCTGCGTCAGTGAAATCCAAAGGTAATGACCGCGCAATAAACATGTCGGTGAGAGTTCAAAATGTGAACGGACGGAAATTTCGATTAAACCAGGCTTTGTTTCTTGCCCACGGTCTCAGCAAAAGTTCGCGATCGGTATGGAAAATTCATAAGTGTAAGAGTATTATTGGACTCGGCTAGTGAAGCTAACTTTATTTCGAGGGATTGTTGTAATAGGTTGAGGCTGAAAACTGAATCAACAGAGATACCCGTAATTGGAATGGCGGAAACCACTCTAGGTTTTGCCAATCAGGTGACTAGATGTGTGTTGCGAACATTAGCAATAAATGCATTGGTGGTTAATAATATCATCACAGCCCCGTCCACAACACCGGAGAAAATAAACCATTCGTGGCTTCGTTGGCAGAAGTTAGCGGATCCAGGTTATTATTGGAGCAAGCCGATAGACATACTGATAGGGGCTGAATGGTTCAGTTATGTGGTCCTAGGTGGATCTAGACCCGGGAGAGGAGAAATCCCGAATATCATAAATACGATCTGGGGAATCTGTCGTATCGGAAGGGTGGACCGAGTCGCCAATTGAAAAGGAAATTTGTCATTAAGAGTTGATAGTAATCTCGATTGTGCATCGCGAAATATTTGGACCAAGGAACATCAGTTTGTCAAGCAGCAGTTGTAGGAAGAGACGCTAGAGATAAAAACCTATTGTTTGGTTAATAAATCAGGAACCGACGATGGTACGTCTTTCCACGATAAGCTGTTTAATCGTACAATCAGTTTTGTTAAATTGAAGAGGATAGTAGCGTGGATTTTGAACGCGAAAGAAGACGACATGAGCTTTAACAGCCGCAGAATTACGTAATGAAAGTGTCGCGTGCGTAAAGCTGACTCAGCATAAGGAATACGCAAAAGACATCAGCGCATTAAAGAACGGCAGGTCGCAACACGTGTTCATGAAATAGCGGCAGGTAAACGCTTTCCTCGATGATCAGGGAATCCTCAGGGTGGGCGGGCGCTTACAACATTCGGCCCTATCCTTTGAGAAAAAAACACCCCAAAATGTTGTCGAAGACACACCCACTAAGTAGTGTGATAATACGGCATTATGAAAAATATCTGCACCCTAGTCCAAATACTTTACATTCGATTATCCAACGGCAATTCTGGATATTTTCGGCCAGACAATTGATTCGTAGCCAATTGAGACGATAATTGAAATGTTTTCGGACGAACCCAACTAACGTACAGCCCTTTATGGGAAACCTGCCAGCAGCTCGCATGTAAACCATTTTCGATTTGTGGGGTCGATTTCGGAGGACCCTATGAGTTAGCCAAGGCTAGACAAAGAAACCCCAGGAAATATAAGGGATGGGATATATTTGCCTGTTCGTGTGTTTTGTAACGCGTGGAGTCCATCTTGAATTTATCCACACCAGGATTTCTAGCAACTCTTCGTCGTTTTATCGCACGTCGGAGGTTGATTCAAACGATATATAGTGATTGCGGCACTAATTTCGTTGGAGCAACAGGACAATTGGAAGAATGGAGACGTGTCGTGTCAACTAAGGAGTTCAATGACAAAATAGGGGATGAACTGGCCGATAGGGGAATTCTCCTGCTAGACCTCACATGGGTGGACTTTGGGAAGGTGGAATAAAATCCGCGAAGAAACTGATAGCTCATGTTGTGGGATCTCAGCTCTTAACATACAAAGAATTTTACACTTTGCTGGTGCAAATAGAAGCGACATTAAATTCTCGACCGCTGAACCCTCTAAGTTCGGATCCAAATGATCATTTCTTGATGCTAGAACCCCCATCCGTCCTTATTGAACCGGATGTGAGTGGGGTTAAATCATTTAAACAGCGGTGGGACTTGTTGCGTAAATTGAGTCGATCGTTTTGGAAGCAGTGGTCGCTCGAGTATCTAAATACTTTACAACAGCGTCACAAATGGATGGATCGCCCTCCTAACGTACGCTCCAGAGACTAGGTACTTGTTAAAGAGGAGAATCTCCCCACTCTACGTTGGAAATTAGGACGTATTGTGAAAACGTTTCCAGGAGCATATGGTACTGTTAGAGTCGCAGAGGTGCGGACTGCACATTTACATGACCTGCGGTGAAATTGTGCCCTTTGGCCTGCAATATGGAATAATGGCAATTGCAGGGGCGCCTCAGAAAAATATTGTAAATAGTTAGGTTGGTTCGTTTTATGATCTACTAATTTTGCTTATTTGATTATTGTTCGTTCGTTAGTAGTATATTTTGGTATATGTTGTACTATTCATGGTTTAATAGTTAGTTTTAACTTGCAACTGGTCTATTGCGACTAGGTCCTGGATTTGTTAAAATATACACCTGCATTACCCCACCTCCCTTTTTCGCGTGCTGGAATTTGATGTGGTTCGAGATATACCATAACCCATCGTAACCTATCTGTTTCCCTTCCGTAGGCCTCCCGCTAGGTCGTGGAATATCCATCTCAGCCCCGATGGAGTGAAGATTCGTTGTTAATCCCTAAATAGTTGCTTTCTAGATCTCTACCCTATCCTACGGGTTATGGTTCTGTCGTTTACCAGCACTACGAATCCATCGGGTGCAGAAACGAGGTTTCTAGGTGGGAGATGTGTTAAGGAATGTGCAGAAGTATTTTATCCTGATTAAAAGGACCAATTCTTTTTGCTTGGTGACCGAACACGCAGTTTTGCGCAAACGCGCGTGTTCGGTCGCAAAAAGCTATTCAGCGTTTTTCTCGATGGGAGCGCATGTGAAGCGCTCTCACTCACTAACTAGTTCAGTAGTTAATTCCTTCACGCACAAAGTTCGTCGATAGTACTCGTAAGCACAGTACGGGGGGGGGGGGGGGGGCGACTGATAGGATGATCATAGCCCGGTGATTACCATGGCCAACGAGAATCGAAATGGTGATTTGCACAAAATTTGACTCTTCTTTCACTAATAATGTGTGTGTGTGTGTGTATATATATAAATTATATCAAAATTATTGCAATATTGGTATGGAAAGAAAAGAGAGTACCTGAAATCAACAATTGGTCCAGTCAAACCCATGAGTGAAGATATAAATTTTCGAGAGTATTTACCCATTGTTGTGACCTTTCCTTGAGAGGGAGACAGTTGTTGGGTGTTGACTGTTGCTGGCTAAAGGCTGGCACACCTTGGTTTGAATTCGTCAATTTGTGCCCAGCCAACACACAGTTCAGACCTTCTTTCATGATGAAGGGAGATCAGGCCTTCGAAAATTTGTAATTCCTCACCTTGACTGGACCAACTATCAATTTCAGGTAAGTCAACTTCTCTGTATCTTTCATATCTAAACATATATATATATATATGAATCAAGTACACTTAAGAATTCACAAAGCCACTCTTATTTCTGTACTTTGTGTAATCTAACTTTTATACTCAGGTAAGTCACTAAGCTGCAAGCTCTATTCCTCTTACTATTCTTACATATTCACACTTGATATTAGGTTAGGAAAGAGAAAAAGAATAAGTCTTTTGCACAAATATTTAAGGGGTTACAGATTTGGAACTTTCTGAGCATTTAGTAGTTGGTATGCACCTTACTGAAACAGTATAGTGTCTGGCATAGACAGAGATTAACTGATTTATATTCTGTAACTTCACAGAATGCATATAATCTCTCAGGTAAGCAATATTCTCTTTCTATCTTTCCTTGAGTAATCAATTATTTTACTATGTCATATTATATGTTATATGTATAAAACACTAATAAACTTAAAGTTTTTATATACACATTTCAAATCATAATACAAACAATTCATTTAAATATATCATGAATACAGTTCTACATGTTACACATACAGCCTAAATTTACAATATGCAACACAAAAAAGTCTGCCTGAATTTGTAATAAAATCTCAACAATTATCCTCTTGGATATTAACTATGCAACTTGAGAAAATATATGGGAAAATAACTTTTGTAACTCTTGATATGAAAACGTCCAAATAACATTAAAGCAGTAAACTGAACAGAAATTATTGCTGCCTTATACAAAGAAATACTTTCATTGAAAACATTGATTGGTATTTTTCAGAATATTTAACTTTAGCACATGTTTAACAATCTAGATTGAATGTGCAGTCACAATTGATATAAAAACTATAAATATTTTGGATGAAAGAATACAGAAGAAATATACTTATTCAGCATTATTGTTAATATTTCTTTCATTTAATCTGACAAGACGAACATAACATGACCGAATACAATTGTGCTTAGATATGCACTTTTTGTGTTCACTATTATTATTATCAAGTTTGGATCTGTCCTCTTCTTCCTTTATAAGATTTACACTTCCACTCATTTTCAAAAAGTGTTTAGGTAAACGTTCCAAAACAACAACAACTTCAGATATATTATTCACTTTCTGCTTTTTTGAATTACTTAACACATCACTATCATGCAATTTTCTTTTAATACCATTGCTTTGAATATCTTCGTTGCTTGAACTAGTAACTTTTAGTTTTCTTTCTGAAGGCTTACAATTAATTTGTTTTTTGCTAGCATTTTGAATACTGTAATCCCTCTCACAAAATGTTTGACGATTCTCTTCAGCACATAATGGTTGAATACTTATAACATCATCATCATGAACAAGCAATATTTCTTTTGGTTCACCTGAATTCTTTAGTTGTTTATTCCTCTCTCTTATGTAATTTACCTCAATTTTGGTAATACCTGCTTTGCAATGTTCTAAAAATAATGGGACATTCTTGAAATAAAATTCAGATTTATCTACATATGCCATTCTATTAAATTCTTCTTGAAGACGGAGAGCACGGGCTAACATAAATTTTGCAAAATTTGCAATTTGAGGGAAACAATTATTAAATTGGGGTGATTTAGGTTCAGTATTGTTGGAAGGATTAATACATGTGTCAAATGAGTTGGACTTAGTAGCATTCTCTAAAGAGTCTGTGGAACTATCAATTCTGTTACTCATTATTTCAGTATTATTTGGCTCAACATGAAATTGTAATGGAGTTTGTGTATCATTATACAAATTTTGTGGATTCCTTTCAGTCCTGACATACATATGATCAGATAATACTGCTTTCAACACCTGTGACTGTGAAGTTAATAAATTATTTGAAGCTTCAGAATGTTCAGATGATGAAAACTTGTTTGTTCCAGATTCATTAATAACCATAGATTGCAGCATTGCTGGAGTTCGTACTCTTATGCGTGATACATAATCATTATTATTTTTATTAATAATGGAGGAAGCAGATGAATCCATATTGCCTACACGATTTAATTCTAAGTTAGTGCTGAAGTCATTGTTTAAACCAGTTGTGCTAATAATTTGACAGTCATCATCATTCACTGCTGGCAATATACGATTCTTTGATCGAATACGTTTTTCCTTTGCAATCACTGAAGCGGCAGTATTACAAGGTTTACAAAAATTTACAGACTGATTTGTAGAATGTTGAATGACTGTAGGATGGCTGGTATTGTGATTTTGATAGATTGGGCATGAAACTGGATTTGGTAAAGTTTGGAGTGGAGCTGGATTTGGTAAAGTTTGGAGTGGAGCTGGATTTGGTAAAGTTTGGAGTGGAGCTGGATTTGGTAAAGTTTGGAGTGGAGCTGGATTTGGTAAAGTTTGGAGTGGAGCTGGATTTGGTAAAGTTTGGAGTGGAGCTGGATTTGGTAAAGTTTGGAGTGGAGCTGGATTTGGTAAAGTTTGGAGTGGAGCTGGATTTGGTAAAGTTTGGAGTGGAGCTGGATTTGGTAAAGTTTGGAGTGGAGCTGGATTTGGTAAAGTTTGGAGTGGAGCTGGATGTGGTAAAGTTTGGAGTGGAGCTGGATTTGGTAAAGTTTGGAGTGGAGCTGGATGTGGTAAAGTTTGGAGTGGAACTGGATTTTGTAAAGTATGGAGTGGAACTGGATTTAGTAAAGATTGGCGTGGAACTGGATTTTGTAAAGTTTGGCGTGGAACTGGATTTTGTAAAGTTTGGCGTGGAACTGGATTTTGTAAAGTTTGGAGTGGAACTGGATTTTGTAAAGTTTGAAATGGAACTTGGTTTTGTAATGCATAGAGTGGTTTAGAGTTTGTAATAATAGCATACTGAGCACTTAGAAGTGGAAGTCTCATGAATGGAACCACAGATGTAGCATTTAAAACTGAATTAGTAGCATTATTCTCTTGCTGAAAGCTAACACAAGGATTCGTAAGCAATGAACTATGAACAGCTGGCACTTGTGACAAACCATTTATATTAGAACTTTGAACCTGATAAATATTGCCTGGCTTGAGAAACTTTTGATTTTCATGTGAAATGTGTATTGGAAAAGGTACTCCAATTGCCAGATTTTTTGGGGGGCAAGATTTATTAGTAATTTGTGTGGCTTCTTGAATTTGATTCGAAGTAGTACACTCTGATATAGTAACATTTGCAGATGTAGAAGTAACTGTAGAAACAGTAGTTGTACGAATCTTTTTTTTCATGTAAATTTTGCGTTGTTCTAAAATCAGCAACTTTGCAAGTGTAACATGGCTTGGCATACTACTAAGTAACAACTTTGGCTTTAGTCGTGTCTTGTCCATATCTGTGGAACAACAGTATTTTTCATCATCTCCAGGTCTTGGAGAAATATTGGCCAGCTTCTGTTTTCTGTAATAGTAACAATTCTTTATTACATGAGTATCAATAATGTCTAGTATTTATTACAACAACATATTAATATAATACTTTTCAATGCATTTGACACTAAATAATACAGAAAATAGGCAATTTAACATTCAAAGTAACCGCACCACATTATTCAAACATATATAAAATGAAATGCCAAAAATTTTCATCCTGGAGAACATAAATTTAGTAGCAGCAAGCTAAACCAATTTGCACAGCTGCTACTAATTCAATACTGGATTCAAATCAATCAAATTTAAACCAAGTATATATTACAGGTTTACTTCCATTCCCACCTTAAGTGCATACAGATTCTTAGTTTTTAATTGTATTCAAGTCACTTTGACTTACAAAGCTGATATTCATTTTGTTTTGGTACTAGTGCCCTTTAAATACCTCAATTTCATGTAAGCAATTTAGTTTTGTATCTCTTTCCTAACCATATGATTTTATATTAGAGACAGGAATGAGATGGCTTAGATGAAATTGAGGACCTGCAATGCCATGTCAGATGGGAAACAGTACAGATTATGAAATTATAAATATTAAAATGTTTGAGTTAAAAGTATACTAATTAGGTTAAGAAGTAACCTAACAACATTCTAAATTGTCATAAAATACACACCACATTTATCTAATATTTGGCTGTGCCTTTACCTACTTACAGATGCTGTTTACCACCACACAAAATTTCATCCCCTACATTTAAGATTCAGGTGACGTGTTTCAATGTTTTGCACAATCAAGATTTTGACAAATTGTCATGAAGAGTGAAAATTATAAGAAAGGGTAAAAGATTAAATAGCCAATTTAACAAAGTTAAAAGTATTGTATTCCATGATGAAGACCAATTGAGAATTTACATCTAATAATTCTTATAGATTTAGAATCAGTACAGTCAAGTAACAGCCTTCTTATGAAAATTTACTGTATTACAAGAAAAAGTTCTCGGGTTTCTACCTGGGTAACAATGCGATTGAAACGTGACGTTTTTTCTTTAACAAATACACCGGGAAAGCCTTCGTTCTTTGTTACTGTATTACACTTTACATTAATTACAATTTTAATTGAAGAGAAAAGGATATTTTATGACAACATTTTGAACTTACACATCAGTGTCACTAGCAGCATATGTTATGGCAGCACGGCAGACAGCCCTATGTTCCCACAAAGACCGAAAGTTACACAAGAAACATAGCCATTCGTTGCTTGCAACAATTTCACGCATCACATTTTTGGTAAAGTTACGATTAATACAGATCTGAAATAAAAATTTTTTATGCATGAGTGAGGAAATAAAGATTTGCATCTAATATCTATTATAATTTAAAATTGAACTATATTTAATTTATGCAGGTAATAAATATAATACAGAAGATAACTAATTAGAAAGAAAATAAATAATTTGATAATGTTTTAATGAAAATAATCTGTCCACGACAGTAAATAGCACCCTTCTTTAAAGTTTGTATATCTGACCATTTATATGGATTAGTCAACCATTGAGATTCAGTTATATAAATCCACAGAAGTATTACTTAATCATTTACAATTTTAAACCGTCATGGTACGTACATAATCAAACATTCTCCAGCAAGTTTAGGTATTACCACATTTTAATTGGATTTTACCCTTTTACATGGCCTTTTAATCAATCATTTTAACAAAGTTGGTACAGTGATGGTAGTCTGTGGGACAAAAAAATGTTCCTATCATATCACATCAAGGTTGGTATACGGGAAATATGTATTTTAATCAACAGTATCACACGGGAGTTGCTTAGAGAGGCCCATGTACCTCTTAAATGAAGTATGGCAAGTTAGTGTTCTAAGAGATTCATTCACCTGGTATGTAGAAATTTGGTCACACACATAAAGTAGTTTCTTGTGTTTTTTAAAATAATCCACACATATGCATGAGCATAAAGATTACAAAGGAAAATGAGGGTTTAGGACCAGGAAGATTTTTTGTTATAGACAATGGAGTGTTGGAAGTACTTCTGTGAACTCCAAGACAGTGGTAAGTAACCAAAAAGAAAAAAAATTCAGCTTCTCAATTCAAATTCAGCTTTGGGTGAGTTGTTCCTTTCAATGGCTGAAGAATTTGGTTTTACACAAATAAACAAGTCATAACAAAAACTGCCTAAGGATGATAAAGAGAAAATAGTGCAATTTCACTGAATAATGATATGACAGCAGGAACCCTAGCAATATTTTCTCTCACAAATTCATTTCTTTAATTCTCAGGTGTGAATACAAGGTGGACAAAGTCTATCCTTGACACATGCACAGCATTCCCTCAGCACATTTCACTTCAATTTTGTTTTATTTGAATAATAAGATAATAAATAGTAGCTGTTAGATATTACTTCCGCAGTCAACGTATTTACATTTATTTTGATTTTTCCTCTGAATGAGCGGATCTGTTATAACCACCTCCATACATTTTGAGTTGCTAAAATTAGGGGGGGAAACCCTCATTTTTGAGCTACTAAAATTATAAAAGAAATGGGTGTTTGTAGTAATATAAAAAAAGCATTTGGCATTCTAGATATTGTGTAATAAGTTGTATAGTTAGATTTATAATGTTTAATCACAAACATATTTCAGTCCATTAGTTTTATTCATAAGTCTAAAATTAAATTGATTCAACAAACCAACACAGTATCATTATTCAGTGGTTTAAAATCTCTAGAGGAATGATAACAAAGAAAATATAATTCTAGAAATCTTGAATGGCGTTATTGAAAGAATATATAATGTTCTAATACTTAATGGGGAATAAAAGAATTGGCATGCTTCTGTTAAAAAAAATAAAGCTAAGTATTCGAATACTTTTTATTAACAGTATTGTTAAAAAGTGCTGAAAAATACATCTCACAATGCAACATTAGACCAAAATAAATAAACTGGCCAAAAAGTCAGAAACAATTTAATGAAATAAAAGTTATACATTTTGCTTCCTTTCTTGGAATCTCCACAGGTACACAAATATAAAAGGTATAGATGAATAATGCACAAGTGAATATAATTTATTTTCTGTAATTTCAATAAATAATAAAATTTTAGGGAGAAATTTCTAAACACATGTACTTTTCATGCACAATGGAACTGAAAATTCCTAAAACTAGGACAAAATTACAGAAGAATTTGCAAGAAATAGTTTTTTCTTTCTCGCACCAAGAACTTTCCTAGAAAATTATTGTGGGATTTAATGCAGTTAAAGATGTATAAATTATTTTTACACCTTTTTTAACAGAAGAAGTAACGTCATTTGAAAAAAAATTGAACAAGGGACCCAGATGGAAACCCTGAGAAATAACTGTTCATCCATTGATCTAATGGGAAAAAAATTGCTGATATATAACACAGTATAATTTTATTTATGTAGGTCCAATAAATTCCAAACATTGTATATTTTAAACAAAATATAATGAGTGAGAGTTGATTTGACAAAATTGGTACAACTATTTTCAATTTGTAAACCATTATCCTATTTTTGTATTACATAATTCTTTATATATATAACAAACCAAGGTAGTATCAATACTTTTCTAATTTATAAACAAATGTTGAGATATTGATAAATATGAAAATAAAGGGTTTAAATAATGAGTTTATTAATATTTATACCATTTATTCAATAAATTATTAGTTCTTAAGTTTGTTATTGTATTTAACAGTAAATGACTTATTGAAAATCATTTTAAGAATATGCATTTTTATTGAAAATTAATTTAAGAATGTGCATATTTACACAATCAAAATTAGTGTATTACCACACTGCAGAATTGATGCATTTAAAAATATAATTATTAGACATTTCCTTACTGTAGACAATATGTGATGTAAGTTTTTAACATTAATATCATAATTACCTGGTATATTAGGGCATTACCTGAACTTAAAATAATTAAGAGAATCATTAACAATTTCCAAAGCACAACAAAAAGGTTGAAACTCAAACTACAACATTTGGAAGACCTTTTCTGGATTTTATAAAATTTCTTTATTTTCAAAAATATTTTATATTATTTGTAACCTAGATTTCAATATCTTAGCAACTGTTTATCTGAAGATTCTCAATATTACAAACATTTTGTAACATTCAGTGCAATTACTCACTTGATGCACTTTATGTGCTTTGATTTCAGCTTATAACACTGCCATGACAGAAACTTAGACTTAGAACTCATTTTCAATAAAATTATTCACAGAAAATATTAGTATATAAATATAAATCCTAATTTGCTCCAGGGAGACGTTCAAACACGTCCCTATCTCCTTGTCCTTGTAATCACTCTCACATTCTACCAAAGCTATGCTGCCAGCCTTGCAGTAGGAATCTACTACAATCCTCCAGAATCCTTCACAAAAAAAAACACCTACAAAATCAGAGAAAATGTTACCTGTATCTCCTCACACAATATTTAGCAGTTAAATTGTAGACTGTTCAGCATTATATATCAGCTAAACAAAAATACCTCTTCCTAAACATATTGCAATACATGCAGCAACGTTGAACTATTAAGAGCCACAACATCAACAATTTTGATCAATGCTTCACACTGATCCAATTCAAAGTCCAGTCTGCCAGAGCCTCAACTCTGCTCTCCTTCCAATATGTCCTACTGCCCATGCTATCTTGAACTCTACATCGTCTATCTATTGTACTGCCTTTCCTTAACTGTACAATCCCTTACACCATAGCTGATTCACTTTCCTTTTTTTGTGTCCCACTTCTTAATGCTTGAGTGTATGCATGTGTCTATATAATATATTGTTTGTCATATAGTTTATATGGTTCTCTCATTCTCATGGCTCTTGCGATTTTAATTACCTACCGAAACTAACAAGGATTGCAGAAATTTTGTGTGACATTTACATTATCATTTCATTTTGCCTGTTAATTGGCTATTTATTAATCTAATTATATTAATAAATAGCCAAATAACAGACAGACATATATATATATATATATATATATATATATATATATATATATATATATATTATAATACTAATTAAGGAGGCCATTAATTGTTTTAAAATAATTGGATTGTTAGCGGTACAATTTCTTGAAAGCAACAATCACGGCAAGCTTTGTCAGCAATCTTTGTTGGAAACCGCGCGTTCATATGGGGAGCAGTCTGGCGAAAGTTTTGAGAGAGAGAGGAGGTCTGGCGAACCTTTTGGGGAGAGAGGAGGCTAATTGAGTGGTACGATGAACATTACGGGAGAATGAGAATGCTGATCTAAGAGTATGAACAGCGTGGTCCAAGAAGTTCAACTGCGACCTATAGATTCTATAAAACACGAGTAAATAGTTCTTGACGACGAGACTCATTTTATAAAAATCGCAAAGTGGAAGCAAAAGGTTTGCAACACATAGACTGAAATAACATTTTGCATGAAGGCATCGAGGAGACACACGTCCGACAGATGACCGAGGGAGCGGCTAACCCTAAATTCCAGGTGGAATAAAACAAGAACAACTACCGTATGTATTAATAATGAGGTGTAGAATCAGTGAATAATGGCCTTTTTATTGAGTTGTGCCCTCAAGCTCCAAGAATCAGATCTGGTACCAGAAAGAGTACAAAACAATTATTTAAGATCTGTAAACGAGGATTAAAGGTAGAAATCAGATTTCGTTATCTTGTTTAGTTTTCGTTTTCTTTATTGTAATTAGAATTTATATTCCGTTCATTTAAATTTTTGATTTGTTAATTAGTTTATTAAATTTGATTGTTCTTACTATCAGGCCCAGTAAAGATCCTGAGAAGAGTAAATTAGATGTAATTGTTTATAAAATAGGAAAGTTTGTATTTTCCTAGAATGCCACAAATTATATAAAAAAAAATTAAAAAATTAGGTTTGTAAATTTGATTCACTTTGGCGTGCTAAAGTAAGGCTGATAAAGTGTACCTTTGAAGAATAAATTTATTTTACCAATTAATTAATATTTTTAATTAAAGCCATCCTTTGTTTTATATCATTACTATATATATATATATATATATATATATATATATATATATAATATACTTCTAACACAGACATATTATATTTCAATTTCAGTAGTTAATTGCGTTGAATCAAATAATTTTTCTGGTCTGTCAGACATGTTGGAAGTAAAGTGCCTTAGATGGTAGGGCTTTAAGGAAAGTCAGTGTGAAGCACTGATCAAAATTATTGGAGTTGTGGCTCTGGACAGAAGCTGGTATTTTTGGAACTGTGCCTTTTATAGCTTTACACAGCCGTGATGACCAGTAGTACATTTGGTAACAGCTCTTTATGCTTCATCTATGTAGATTACAGAACAGAGTCTTCCACTATATGATAAATTATTAGGAAAGGCAGTTTATATTGTCTTTCATCAAGTAGGTTTCTATGAAGCATTGTGGTTGTTAATAAAGATAGGACAGGTAATTAAAACAAAACTGGCAATCTGTTTTGGTGGAGGAATGTGAGAGGCACATTTGCCGAAGATGATGAGGATGTTGCAGTTTGATTTACCCAAAAACTTTATTTTCCCACAAATATAATACTATCAATATTCTGATTAATAACTATTAAATAGCAGATCATTATTTTTTTAAAAAAAATACCTTGCAGAAGACATTGGGGCAATTACTACAGCACATAACTGTTCCACCTTCACCACACCATCGGCAATATATTTCACTTCCATCTTCTCCCACGGCAAATTTTCCATTTGAATAAAAATTGAAACATATTTGGCAGAGCAGAACACCAAGATGCATATGTTTATAAAGTTTTGATCCTTCATAACAACCAAGGTGCACATCACATTTTGTGCAATGCAGTCTCAAGTTCCGTATCTGTGGCAGATCTGTAACAATTTTTTTCTTTCTCAAGAAATATAGCTAATATTGCTGCTCTAAAAATTTGAACTAAAAATTATTGTCTAGTACATACTCACAATACCACTGTATCCATACGTGGATCTAATTGCTGCCATGCTTGATTGCTCGATAAATCACAAAAAAACTTTCTAAAAATATTTCTATCATCTATAGTAAAATATGAGCATTCTAAAATTCACATTGTTTGTACAAATGTATTGAATCTTAAAATATCCTGTTTATACTACACAAATAAAAACCATCTTTGGAAATTTCATTGAATTCAAATTATTATAATAAATACAGAACATTTTGAGTTAAAAAGAAGTACCAAGAAATAAAAGGTAGAAGGCAGAATTTTTTGACTAATAAAAATTAATTCCAAGGAAGTTTCTGAACTCTTAAAAAGAAAACCGACTCCTTACAATAGGAAACCACTGATACAGAGATTTCCAAAAATTCACAAGCCCAATATTCCACTTGATCCAAAGTTGTAAAGGGGAACTGTACTATCCAACAATGACCCCTAATATGTCATTCAGTCTGTCAAAAATTTATTATAATGCTCATACTCATTTAAAGAAATATCTATTGATACTATGGATATACTTTTGAGTTTTGACAAGAAAGTATCTTCATAAATGTACAGGATAAGGACATTGTACATATTAACAAACACCAAACCAAATTCAAAAATTTTCCTGTCCCTAATGTCTCTGATATCTGGTAGTTTAGAAAGAACAAAATCCAAAATTATTTTAATACTTTAAGCAATTTTTCATTCAAAACTCTAATATACATAAGAAATGGCATCACAGTCAACAATATAATATCAGATTTAAAATGAAATAAGTATGCAAAACAGACCATAGCTGATGCAAGAAATAAGGCAATAAAAAAAACTGCCAAAAATGGATAAATTTGATAAGGACTTCACTATTCGCACTATATTTATGCTAGGCATACCATTATTTCTTTATTGTTCCAAAGAAAATAAACAACACTTACTGTTATTTACATAAAGCAATTAGTACCCTATATTTTATCTTATTTACAGAATATTTTTCTCAACAATTATTGATGTTAGTAATGTATATATTTACAAATTAAGAAAATTGATGATGACAATAGGATTATTTCATGTCTCATATAATACAATGCATCATATACTGGAAGGAAATAGTCTTTAGTTTTTAAATTTTTTTATCACCAGCTTAATGCAGGAGTGCACAAAATGATGTAGATAAAGCGTGCTATGCATTCAAAAGTTTTGAAAAATCCAGAGAATGTCTAACCAGGACAATAGTCACCCACCAGAGTTCCCTCTGTAGCAAAAATTTCCATACTAAAAAAATAAATAAGATCTCTGTAACTTACTAAGTCCCATTTAAGTGCAGATATACTAACATAGGTGAAACAAAAAAGGCTGGCTGTCTCCACTAGAATAAACTATTTCATATCCATTCCAGAAGAAATGAAAATACTTAAATATTATAAAATATAATAATTCCCCCTTAATTTTGACTGTCATTTGGTTATTTATTTATCTAATATAAATAATAAGAATACTTAAATAAAATAATAGTATATCAACAAATTAATCTCTTATTCATTGTATATATTATATTGTATAAAACATTGTATTATGTAACAATAACAATTTTCATTGAATATTAACATTGTAACAAATTTCACGGTATCTACATAATTATTTCTGCTTTTAAATTTGACAAGTTTTCAAACATTTGTTAAGAGCCCAATAGTTTAAAATGAAAAATTAAACTCTCATATATATTGTTAGAATCCATCCATTCGTGTTTATCTATATATAATTTTTATTATGCCTGTACAGATGAATTAATAAAAGCTGAGGCTCAATAAATGATACTGTTTCTGTCATGGAATCTACCATGAAATCGAACATAATTGGCAATAATAGTATTTATTCCCAATACCTCTAGGACAATTAATTGTTTGTTGAATGGCTCAGTTAGATGCAAGTTTTCAAATGGATTTCCAGGTGGTTTCCTTGTCTGGCAGAGTAACAAGCAAGGCAGGAGTTGAACCTTGGAGCATGAGAACTTAGCATTCAAAATGCACAATTGACAATGGCTCAATGGCTTGATGAAAAAGTTTTCTATCATTCTTCTCACTCAGCACCTCATAATAAATAAAATGAGTTTATTTGTGAAAACCTGGGAAACGCATGGAGTTGGGTGGTGTGTGAGGGTCTGGGCAGAGGTAGAAATTTTTAAAAATGTTAAATGGTCAATATTCGTGTATAATAAATATTTATCAGGGTCACTGAGATTCATAATATTTCTCTATAAGCTGTGTGTATAATTTCAACCCCTTTTGGCTTGGAGGGGAGCACCCTTAGGGGTGGGTGTGTTACATAAAAATAAAGCAAAAACATCCAAGATTGGAGTTGAATCCACAGTTATGGCTGTTGCTGACTTTAATTGACATTCAACTTGCTGGTTCAGTTTTACCTTTACCCCTATGACAGGGGATGGAAGAGGATAACAATTCATATGTTTAGCATACTAATCTACCATCTCGGGGTGAATTGACCAAATTTTTACACGCCATCCTTTAGAAAAGACATTGATAGTATTTACACTGATGTTTTCTGTGTATAACTTCAACCAATTCGGCATAGGAGGGGACGACCATTAGGGATGGGGGTGAGCATTAAAAGAAAATAAGATGAATACAACTGAGATTGAAGTCGAATCTGGGGTTACGGATGTCACTGAGTTTAATTGTGACATTCAACTTGCAGTTTAGCCCCAAGGATGGGGCTGAAAATTTTCAATAATGTTAAACGGCTGATATTAGCGTCAAATAAATATTTATCGGGGTCAATGAGATTCATATTATTTCGCCAAGTTGTGTGTGTATAATTTCAACCATTTTCAACTTAGTGTGGGGGAGCTCCATTAAAGGTGGGGGTGGAGTTGCATTACATAAAAGTAGTGCAAAAACAACCAAGATTGGTTATGGATATATGACAACCCGGGCACCCAGTTAGTGTTACATAAAGATCTCTTAGTCCAACACAATTCCTTTGTAGCTACTATAGCAGGAAGATGTGTATTATTCCAAGAGCAAAACTAAAATACACGTTCTATTTCTGCAGTTCATCCCTCTCATATTGTTTTTCACCATTTCACAGTTTTAACTACATCACCGTTCACTCCATTCGTTCAGAAATCACATTTTGTAATTTAACTTTTAATTGGTTGTTTCATTTCAATTACTTTCCCTCTTAGGGCTGATAAACGTGCTCTCTAGAGAAATTTTTATGATGTATGGAATTTTCCAATTGCTTAGTTTTTGTTAGACTACAGACACTACCCTTTATGTCAGAGCATAAATGATAGATTCAGACACGGGAAGCTTTTCTGATCCTTTGGTCAACCCTGAGTCTTAAGGCCAAAGTCTGCTAGCTTGGATCGTCTGACATTCACTTACATTTGTGATTTTCTCTTGTAATTTAATATTAAAAGGTACCGTTACACATTATTATGCCATATAATAATGCAGACTAACTAGCTCCTTTGTATCATGGATATTTTTATTTTACTTAAAGTCACTGCAACTGCAAATGGTGATTAGTGACTATACATTGGTTTAAATTATATTTCTCAATAGAGGTTCACCTTTCTTAAAAATTTTGTAATGTCCTTCTGATATTGAATTCAGGTTTCGTAATATAAGGTTCCATTCTTGATGAATTTGCTGTATTCATTAATATGTTTGATGGTAATAATGGTGTTGAATTGGGAGCAGAGGTTGGAGGTATTATTTATATTTTTCAAGCAACATACAAAATTATGAGGATTGTGATTCACTTTTCAATACACACAATAATGTTAAACAATTTACAAAAAAAAGTCACAGAGGAAAGTATATGATAATATTGATGAGTTAAGCAGATGAATGCTGGTTGTAATACATAAATATGTATATATAGTACCCATAACATAAATTATATATTGAATTTAAAATGACTTTAAATTATGAAGTAGTAAAACATAAAAATAACCTTCAAATAACTCCTGATAAAATATTTCCTCTTCTTCATCCATGTTCCATTGTACCGTTTTAGAAATTTCAACAGGTAGGAATTTCTGCTTACTATTACAATTACCGTTTTGTGCTGAAACAATTGTAATAAAATATTTAAGAGAAAATAAAATTAACAAAAAAGCAATTTCTAGCTATATCCCATATGGACTGGTGACTGTCACAAAATGAGGCTAGTGTCTCCAAAAATTTGACTATTTCCTGAACAACACGCAAACACAGCCATTGAGTTAATAATGATAATAATAAAATATCCAAAATGAATTAGATTCTATCAGTTCAAATATTTGGGTTCATCAAGTTGAGTGATAATAGTCAACAATATTGAAAGAATTGGAGACAGTGAAACAATATTATTCCTCTGATAGTAATAATAATGGATTTGCCATTACTCGCATTATAAATAACAGTCAACGAATCACAGGGGTAATAGTACTGAAGAGGTGATTTGACCTCCACACATTTCTTCCGTGTATAACTTAAGTTTTTTTGGTCATGGGTCCCAGAAATTATTTATTCTTGCTCTTGGAATTCCAACTAACCACACCATCATTTCTTTAACCCATACATAACACCAAACTCTCCGTAAGCAACAAAATAAAAGTGAAATTGTCATTCTTACACCATTGCCACAGAACTTGAGAAGAATGCATATTAAGTGTTCAACGGGCTGAGGGATGACAAAACATACAAGCTGGTCCCTACAGACCCACTCCTTCTATCACATCTTAAATAGACCAGTTTATTTGGGACCACAGTCCACTTCAAAAATTATCATTCACTTCCATTGAATCAAAAGACCACAAAACTTTGGTCCTAGTTACCCAAGTGTTACTAACCCAATTCCCTACAGAAACTGGATTCTGCTCAAAAGGACAAATCACTCCAACCCATAGATGAAAAACAATATTCCTTCATCCTTGATACAAACCATTTCCCCATCTGACTCCAGGAATTCCTAAAACCACCTCCATCAACACAAAATTACAGCTAAGAAGACTATTCATATACAAAATTCATGAATATCTGTTTTCAAATCTCTGAATATATAGCAAAATCATGGGCAAAAAGAATTTAAAAAACAATTTTATCAACAACCATCCTGGGTTGATTTCGATTGATGTATAAACTTACTTTAGTTTATGTTGATAGAGTTTATACTTACCACTAAGATTAAAGACCAACAAACATTACAAAATATTTCATAAACTAAACGAGAAATGACTATCTTAAATGATTCTGATAAATAATTAAACGTGCATATTAACTTCAAGAAATATTGTTTTTTTAATTATTTACAGAAAAACTCACCAGCAAGTTCCAAACAAAGTATTCTAAGCCGGTGAGAAGAAACTCTATAAATACAGATAAAAGCTCTGCGGCATACAGAATACTTTTCTCCATTTGCTTGTATATAGAATAATGACTTCTGCATTTTTGTAAATTTTGATGTTGAATTTGCATGAGCGAACTCTACACTTGTGGTTATTAATTTTTTTAAATAATAATTTTCTGCAACTTCTGTTTTGCATCTTAGAAATTCTATAACAGCTTTAGAAATAATCTCATTTCCAAGTAACTTTAAACATTTCTTTTTGCACCTAAAACAAAAGGTTCTTTATTAGAATATTAATACAATAACATAAATTTAAATAATATGGTTGTTATATATGCATACCCGCAAGTGGTAGTTGAATTGCATGCATGTTCTTCCATACTTGTCTCTGGGAAGGTGTCATCATTACATGCTGATGGCAGTTGATTCGTTCCTTCAACAAAATCAACTTTCATAATCAAAACTTAAGGAACAAGACTAGGATTGAAATGGAGTCATTATTAAGTTATATTCACAATATTATTAGTGCAAGCAAATAATACATGTAACAGATCAATGTAAAGAATGCCTGCAAACAATAATTGTGGAAGAAATTACCAACTGAAATATTGACATTTGAAATATTAAAAATCTGTGTCTTCAGGAAAAGATGGGTTAATGATCACAGAAGGGTACACAAGACTGAACAGTCCACTAAATTCACTTACTTAAGTAAGTTCCACAGAACCAGCTTATTGAGGCCCGAGAGAAAAACTGTGTTGCTAAGGCCTATACAGTTACATCAGCAACGAGAAAGAGAATAACACATTTGGATAGAAAAAAGAGACAAAGGGTCCAGCCTGGCATAGGTGGAGGTCCAGACTGGACAAACTACTGATTTCAGGTAAGTCGGCATCACTGTCTCTCTTTCCTATCCAAATAAATGTATATGTAAATACATTATAGCAAGTAATAAAAGAATTGGTATGAACTTGTGACAACACTGGCCCTCAATTCCTAGTAAGCCATCTCTCTCTTTCCTGTCATTACGAATTTTATACACACATGTTAAGTATGGGAATGACAAAAAAATTTTCAAACAAGTTGTACCATAAATTTGTAAAAATTTTATTTAAAAATTATTTACTCAATTGCAACCATGAAATCAATATTTCCCTCACAAGAACATACTACTATTCACTCAATCGTTAAGCATTGTTTGAAGTAAGGTTAACAATAATAAACATGGAAATTTTTGTCTCAAATATATTCACTTTTATAACATTTTAACATATAATTAAACTCCACTATCATAAGCATTCAAAATCATCACCACACGTTGAATATACTATCACAAACTTTAATAAAAAATAAACAACAGTATTTGAAACTCAATATTTCACTAAATTTACTTAATGTTAATTTGGTAATGTCTCATTCAACAACATAAAACAATACAATAAGATGTTTACTAGTACAAAGTGAACTTGAACAAAAAAAATGATGTAAATATTCCATTACTAGTGTGTCAGCATCTATTTCATAAAATTGACAACTATTGAGGAACAGGGAGTACAATGAAATTAAAATGATACTTTTAATAAAACATTTATTTTTTTAACGAATCTTAGTTTTAATGTTACCAAACAATGAAGTTATTTAATGTTTACATTTCTGAATCTATTCATTACACTATGGTAAAGTTACAACATGCTTGGATAACAGTACATAGTATAACAATATGGAATTAGTTTTTACAATTAGAGTATTAAAATAACGTTAACAGAAATCATTTAAAAGGAGAAAAGGTAGTTTCGTAAAGAATGAAAAACACTACTAAATATACGTTTCTATTTACCATTTGGAACTGCAGAGTCTAAAGTAGTCGTGTTTCCCTCTACTAGTGACACTTCTAACATAGAATCCAATGCTAAGAAAGGCTCATCATTATCCGATGATTCCATGCCTAACCAAAAACTGTCAGTAAATGGATGACAGCAATACACGCACAATTTACGAGTACATATAATTTAAGGAGGTGTCTATACACATAGTATGTAAATTCACTTCAAACACTTATAAGCATGATATATATTACTATGACAATGTATCGTTTAATCTACGCAAATGCAAGCGTTAACTCGCAAATATTTTCACGTACACACACTCACAAACGGCGCCATTGGGGACGAACGGATGGAATCCAAAGAGTGTCATCATGGTAAATCGTGAGATATTAGTTTGTAAATTTAAGAAAAAAGATTTTGAATTATATATTTCAAATATAAATTAATTCCATCAGTTTATGTATAAAATATAATCACGAGTTGACCAATATCTAAATATACTGTAACACAACATAGTATTAATTGTAATTAGTTATCTAAATAACCAAATAACAGGAAAATACTTTGCCCACTCCATATGCAGACTAAGTCTCAATATCACTTTATCTTATCCCGCAAACATAACTCATTGGACCTAATGTCATGTATAGGTCGTGAGATATGGAAAGTCGTGTCAGATGCGAGGGTAGAAGAAGGGAGAAAGTGGAGAGAAGAATTTTCGTCAGTGGTGAATTCTCCCTTTGCGGAGAAGCTGGAACTACGCCACTACCATCCATAAAACATTACTTATATTGCTACAACGGGGTATACAGACAACAGTAAGGTATTTTTGTCACACTTAACTTTTGCGGATAAGTTTATTTTGTGTACAACGAATCACGGTCTGGACACTATGTGGTAAGGTTGTTTACAGTGACTCTCAATGTCATAAATAATTACTTAATTTATTATTAACTTTTGATCGATATAAATTAATTTGATTGTTATGACACAAAATTAATTTGATTTACAAATTATTGATACCAAATTATTACACAATTGATCCACACATACAAAGTGCGCAATTTCAAATAAGAAATATCTCAGGGTGGAATGCGAAACAAACTAGAATGAAAATGACAATTGAAATGTATTTAGAAATGTAATATAAGACAACCACTTACGTAAAGTTCATCCTACAGAAATTTCTCATTCAGAGAATATTTTATATCTTATTCCTTAATCATCAAATCAATCTTAGCCACACCATCCTCTGCAATTCGTTGCAATTCATTCATCGCCTTCAGAGTTTTTTCTAACTGAAGCTCTGCAATCCTCAATCATCTGGATGAACATAACAGCATATTTGTCCTCTCTAGGTCCGTTTTTTTACACCCAGCTTCCTTGCTGTCATCATGCCATCTGTCCATCCGCGTTAACACTTTCCAGCTCCTCTCGGACCACCTGTTGTGTTGTCGATACAAAAACAACTGTCCCTCCCTAGAATTTCGCTTCCCGGTGACCCTTTGTTTACGAAAGCAAAGTTTTGTTCTCTTGGTGCACATTTTGTATCTGATGTTAATACCAACAAGGGAAAGTTTTTATTCCAAAATTATAAACGAGGTACACGATTACACCACAACTATATATTTTCAGAATAGTTTTTGCACTATCAAGTTGCCGTAACAAAAGTTTGTGTTATACTGAGCTCCGGTCAGCCCACTGCAATTAAAGGTCAGTGGCTACTGCGCATCTTATCTTGACGCGACTTGCTATTTCTCGAGACCTATACAAACAATACACAAAATATACCAAAGACCAATGTTAAAAATTATTATTTATATATATGTATATATATATATATATATATTGTAATGATCAAGTGGAAAGCGATTAATTTTGCCCCACGTTGTGGTAGCCATTTATGTAATGATCACCTAGTTCGCTCTTAATTAAAAGAATTAATAAATTATCAAAAGGAAGGTTAATTAAAAGAAAAGATTATCAAAAAATAATAAATAAAATATTTTGTTATTTTATTCACTTGTGGCTTCCAAAATTAAAACAAATACAATTAAATTAAGATCTCTTCTCTCAGGGTCACAACTGGGTTTGATAATTAACAGAAAAGTGATTTATAAACTGATTAACAATTCAAACATAAAAATTCACATAAAATAATATGACGATAAATGAAATGAAAGAAAGCTAAATGTAAAGAAACTGAACGAAATCAGAATATTACCTTTCTAATTATCGTTCACAAATTTATATAGGTTTTATTACTCACGTATTGACCGTCTGGTACCAGCTCTTTCTTTTGTAGCTTCAACTTTTCACTAAAAATACAAATTTTTACACTGATTCTAACTTCCTTGCAGATTTTACACACACGCGGTCGAAGTGCACGTCCTCAGCTATCATGAACCTTGGTTGTTGTCTCCCCTTTCTGGCCAGCTAGCCGTTGCCGGATCCCTCAATGCGAAGATTGTTCAATTTGTGAAGCAAACTCCTGCTTCCATACAGGAACTCGTAATTTGTAGATTATGTTTGCAGACTTTATCTATCATATGCAGAGTCCAGATTTTAACTACTTTCTTCTCGTCGCAGATTTTAGGCTTTTTTGTTTCTCCTTGCTCGACCCAGGCTCAGTGCAGAACCTTACTGTTTTCTTATTTCTCTATGTGGACCGAACTGCCACGTATCTCGGCGAAGGCTTTTTTAACTGTTTCACCTCTCGTCGCCGACCGCAGACTGACTTTCTTTTGCGCGCGCAGTCACCATTTCGGCTTTTCGACAAAGGAAAAGAACTCGCCGCCATTGTTGTCTTTGATAGTTCATACCGCTACAATTCAATCTATTCGCTACAATTCAAATTATACCTAATCAATTTAATGGTCTAGTTAATTATTGCTACAATATATATTGTTTGATTGTTTCGACGCCTAAAGATTTTCTGATCTACCTCAAGTCGAGAAAACATGACAGTACAGAGCCGTGGATATACTTTATTTAATTTACTATGTCGTCGTTATTAAGGTATAATTTTTATATTGTTCTAAATTTTCTAACAGCACATAAATAACTTGGGATTATGATCGCACTGGTTTGTTATTATAAAGGTTTTTACATTATATTGACATAAATTATTAGATTTTATTTCGTAATTATTGCGATCTAAGTGTGAATGATAAAAGAAAAATAAACTTTGGCTTTATTATAAACCGAACTACAAACGACATTGTTCATAAATAACTAACCAATTAAACTTGTTACACATACGAGTTACAATACGGAAAAAAAACACTGTACTAATACACCCTTAGCTCCCGTTTTTAAATTCTGCTGACATAGGAGGGTGAGAGAGTGTTACTAATAAAATATTAAATCTGACTGAGTTTAGTGACATGTTTGTTAGTCTTAGTTGCTGATATGAATAAAGTTACACACAAACAGAAATCATGTCGTTGCTAAACTGATGATGAATGTTGGCATCACTAAATATTTTATTAAAAAGCACCCAGACCTTTTATTTACTACTGCTGATAAAGGAATAAAGCACACTTCTTAAAATCCGTAATAAAGATATTCCTTTTCGTTTAGTTACGTTTTGACACCCCGTAATGTACTAAATGTACATTCAATGCTACATGTTGTCACTGGAATAGTTAGACTAATTTAATTTGCTTCCCATACCGATGGATAAAACACTTGTGCAATCAAATTTACGTATACAAAAAGGAATTCATTTAAGGCCGTATCACTCGCTTCATCTGTCTTCAACCACTCGTACCACATGGTAACATCAACAATAAAATTGTGTAGAAAACGTCCGTAAATGTTCTGTATATCTTCTGCCATGGCTAAAACTGAAGATTTGTCTGATTTTCTCATATTTTCTGGGTGGTGCTGCATAATCAAAAATTCTTTTTTGAGTGTTGAAGAAAATATATTCCTCAGAGATGAAATGATAGATTCTAAATTTGGGATGAACATAGATATTCTGAAAAAAATGTTTTATATTTTCAGTTGGTAGTTTTATCTGTAGGCCTGACTTGCCAGAACTCGAGGTCGCTTAAATTCAACATTCAGTTATTCGAAAAAATTTTGAGCTTTCTTGAAAATGACAGTAAACTCCATCGAGGCATAATCGCGGCGTGACTGAAGCACGTCCGCTAATTTATTTATGTGATCGTGTATTGCCTTTTGTATTCATATTTACTTCTTTTAATTAGTTGCACACGGATTAGAGTTTGGCAAGAAGTCTCCTCTCGGAGAGGGCCCCGTCGATCTCATAACATGAAATTATAAGGATGCTCTTTTATAAATTATATTTTATTAAAGTATAGTGCGTAGATGCAGATGCACCTTCCTGAATATAATCCTGGCGACGCCCATGTGTACCGCTATGTTTTTTAACTCCAAGGATACCAATGGGTCAAGATTAAAGAACGATGAGGTTCGTCGCAATAAAATTGGTAAAATGTATGACTGAGGACCAGGAGTTTGGAACAATAACAGGCCCAAGGGACACAGTCAAATCGAGGTTTCCCGGAGCACGTGCGGGTAAAAGTCCTGCGCGGAGAGATGTAAACCCCGAACATTGAGAAAAATAAGTAGGGGTGACTGTGTACGCGGTAAAGGTTCGGAAGATCATTTTTGATCTTTTGTTTGAAATTCTCATTAAACTGAGGATTGTTCATAAAAGAAAGGTTGTTTCTTAGGTCAGCGAAAAATATATCTGCGATATTTTTAGATGAAATTGTGTGATCTATTGCGTTAGCTCTAGGCTGTAGACTAAGATTAATAAAACTTCTTTATTATTCTAATGGACTAAAGCCTCATGTTATTTCTCTAAGCCTTTAAGCTATTATAGAGTGCGACTTAGCGCGCACTCCGGACCCAAGTTACAATTTCTTCCTAAATATCTCTGTTAGCGAGACCAGGAGAAATTCGATTATTATATGGTGGCAGCGGAATTTTAAACATTAAATGGTGGCAGCGGAATTTTAAACATTACATGGTGGCAGTGGTGGGATAGAATAGCTCAATTTCCATCCATTGGCAGTGAGAGAATAACTACAGGTGTTCAGGAAGGCACGCCTGATCAACGTTTCTTCTTGGACTAAGGTTCGTAAGATTGTGGCTCTTTAGAAACTGCGTTATTAATACCCGAGGGAGATTTGCGTGTTCAGTCTTTGGAGCAGCCGTTGCCGCAGACGGAATTCGGTAGTGAGAAGATCTCACGAGTACTTCCCGACTGCAACTCCAATCTTACCCTACATCGTTCGTCACCAGAGTGACGCATCTATCTTCTATCTATTCTTCACGGCCTTTCCGTCTACACGTCAACTTTACTCTTCACGACGCGATTGTCTTCGCTTCTCAGAACGACTTTCGACGACTCTACACTTCACGTCAACTCTACTCTTCATGACGCCGGACGACTTTCGACGCCGACGACGTGATTGTCTTCGCTTTTCAACAAGACTTCCGACGACTCTACACTTCACAACGTCTCTACTCTTCCGACGACTCTACACTTCACGCCGTCTCTACTCGTCACGACGCCTGAAGACGCCGAAGCAGCCGTCTCTTCCCATCACGACTTCTGACGCCGAAGCAGCCGTCGTTCCGTAGCACGACAACGCAGAGAGATAGCTGAAACCTTCTATTTCCTTTCCGGTAAGTCCAGTCCAATAAAGCAGAATAATGTCTAATGAACGCTCAGACGAAGTAGGCAATGATGATGATTTATATATTTCTGTGACTCAAGCAATTAAGTTAATTCCTAAAAATTTTGATGGTAATCCTAAAGAACTTTCCGAATTTTTAGAAGGAGCAGAAGCGGCTAATGAATTTGTTAATCCTAATAAGAGACCGCTTTTACTAAAATTCATAGAATCTAAAATTACGGGAGACGCGAAATCAAAATTGTTGGCTAGAACAGAACGGGATTCTTGGCAGAAAGTTAAAAATATTTTGGAAGAAAATTATTTGGTTAGGAGAACTCTCGAATATTACGCTGGAATCTTGTTTAATTCTAAACAAACTCCGCAAGAGAATGTTGCTCAATGGGGTTCAAAAATTGATTCAATTGCTATACATTTAAGACGTGAAGCTAAAACACGTATGGAAAAAATTAAGTGCTGAAATTAATGATCAATTTATTAATGGTGGTATGTTTATTATTAGTGAACTTTTAAAGGGAACTTTCATAGCAGGTTTAAATGATGATAGAGTAAAATACATGGTAAAAACCAAAGGCGAAGGTGAACCATTAAAGCAGCTTGTAGAAACAGCTATAGTGGAAGAATCAAATATTAGATCTCAAAAAATTCAAAGGTAGTTAAAAAGGTTCATTTCTATCACACGGTGCAGTGCGAAAAGGAATTCAGTATCCAGGGATTGTAAAAAGGTAACCACAAATAAAAAGAGAAGTAAACACTATGGATAATATTCAATGCTTTAAATGTAAAAAGCTTGGACATAAGGCGCATACTTGTAGATCCCAATCTCGGTCGGAAAACTCGCATTAGGCTTCTCTAACAGCCGGGGAAAGTCTAATCGCGGAGGCTGTACGAAAGAGATGCGAAGCGCGGACACAATTGTCACATTCCAAGGTAGGACTTGTGACGTGGTCACAGATAGTGACGTGATCGCAACTCGAGAGGAAGTTGCCCAGGTGGAGGCAGATGACTTGATTAATGTTAAAGACGTATGTAACGTCGTAAGCGTAGTTCAAGGTGAGCTCGTGCAGACAGGTTCTATGGGCATCCAAGGGAGATAGCCGTGGCTCATATGGGAGTACCAGATGGGTTGAAGGGCAATATTAAATTGTCGAATGGAAACGATAAGAATTTCATTCATAAAGAATCCTGTGTTAATGTTGTTGCACACGAGAAGAAACTCGGTGTAAGGGAAATGTGTCCTGGGAGTAGGAATTGTCACTGTGATGTAAACCACCTGACTTGTAAATTACAAGAAAATGAAATTAATTCTTATGAATTAGAAATAGAATGTCCTCAATTAAAGAAAGGCTTTGATAGATACTGGAGCTCAAATATGTTTAGTGCGAGAGAGTGCATTAAAATCGAGTATTTTTCCAAAAAACTCTGAAATAATTATAAGTGGCATTAATGGAGATAAAGTAAGAACTAGGGGTATAGTTCAAATTAAATTCTCTTCCTTAGAAGTAGATAAAGTTACTGACTATCACGTAATTGATAAATTACCGCGTGATCTAGATATAATATTAGGAAGGAATTGGCTTTTATCGAATGGTTATGTGTTGGCAAAGAAATATGTAATATCACCCTATAGCGAAAAACTAGTAGAATTTCCTACGGCAGAAAAAGGTTTAAGATTTGTAGAAAAACAAATGATAGACAATGATGTATATTGCGCAACAGGTTTAGTAAATTGTGTTAACAATTCATTTCCATGTTTAGTTGTAAACTTAAGTGATAAAAATATTATAATAAGTAAGATACCTAAATTGGTGAAACCTCCCACACAGTTGAAAATTAATGAAAATAATTCGTGTAAGCAGAATTTTAAACGAATCCAATTATTACATGAGAACTTAAGGTTAGGGCATATTGTGGAAGGTGCCTCAGAAATTAAAAGAATTTGTGAAGAATTCATAGATGTATTTAAATTACCTGGAGATCCTTTAACTACAACTACAGCAGCAGTTCACACCATTCCAACTCCAACGATACCTAGTGGTAGAGCAATCACTTTAAAAAATTATAGACTACCCGAAAGTCAGCGCGAAGAAATTAATAGGCAAATAGATCAAATGTTAGATGAAGGTATTATATCTCATAGTAGAAGTCCATGGAATTTTCCTCTTATTGTTGTCCAAAAGAAAATGGATGCCTCTGGAAAAAGAAAATGGAGGATTTGTATAGACTTTAGAAAATTAAATGATGTCAGTATTGGCGATAATTATCCATTACCTAACATTCAGGATATATTAGATAGAATAGGAAGAGCTAGATATTTTTCATCGCTAGACTGTGCAAGCGGATATCTTCAAGTCCCGATTGCGGAACAAGATAAATGTAAAACAGCCTTTAGCACAATGACCGGGCATTATCATTATAATCGTATGCCGTATGGCCTGAGATCGGCTCCCGCGACTTTTCAAAGGATGATAAACGGGGTATTACAAGAATCCATAGGGGAAAGATGTTTTGTTTATATGGATGACATCTTAATTTTAGGTGAAAATTTAATAGAGCATAATAGAAAATTAAGAGAAGTATTCGGACATTTACGTAAACATAGATTACAACTAGAACCAGATAAGTGTGAGTTTTTGAAACCTGAATTAACATTTTTAGGTCATATTGTAACCAAAGATGGTGTAAAACCAGACCCTAATAAAGTATCTGCTGTAAGTAAATTTCCTGTACCAAAGAATTCTAAAGACATAAAAAGTTTTCTTGGTTTAGCTTCTTATTATCGGAAATTCATTGAGAAATTTAGTGATATAGCACGACCTCTAACAAATTTGTTAAAGAAAGAAGTCGACTGGAAATGGACAAATTTAGAACAAAATAGCTTCGAAGTACTTAAACAGAAACTGACAGAAGCACCCGTGTTGCAGTATCCTGATTTCACAAAATCATTCTCTCTAATTACAGATGCAAGTGGTTATGCTTTGGGCTTGATTTTGATAAGTAAGAAATAATCAAGAACATAATTGAAAATTAATAATTCAAACAAATTGAAACGAACTGAATATGAAATGAAAAGAAAGGAAATCTGACTATACCCTTAATTACCGTTTACAAACGTTTATTATTTTGGTTTGTACTTGCAACTTTTTCTGGTACAGACTTAACATTTTCGGTGTGTGGGAATTCACTTCACTAAAAAGGCCATTATTCACAGACTCTACACTTGAACAAAACACACTTTAGTACTTCGTGGATCACTCTTCCAGGAACCCAAGTATCTGCAACTCCAGTCAACCGTTGGATGTACCAAACTTTTATGCCTTTTGCGAAAAATGTTATTTAATAGCGTGTATATATTTGAACAAGCACCAAACCTTTTGTTTAGTTCCTCAGACTTTTACATAACTTTTCTCTCCATAAAAATGCAATAATTAACATATTTGTTGAATTTCTAAGCCCAGCCCATGCTGTTCACACTTTGAAATTTCTGCTTCATTTCTCCTCCTAATACTAGTCAGACCTCCCTCGGCCACAACACTTGCCACACTGCCACCAACCTCCTTATTTGCCAGACCGCCACCAACTAACTCTAACATTCTGAGTAATAAATATAAAGAAAAACTTCAGGCAAATGCCTCAAGTTCAAAACTAAAAATTTTTATTAATGATTTAAGTCACATCATTTTAACCAATAACCAATTCTTCACATTAAAACAAACTTACTTAAATTAAAATATTTAAAATTGGCAGTCAACTAGAACACTGCAACACATCAAATTAATTTTGTTTTAAAAAAGTCAAAGTGGTCCTTTACAAAATTACAAGGGTCACTCCAAAAGTAATGCACATTTACTCATATTTTAAAACTACATTTTTAATCCTTCAGCTTTCACATTTTTACAATTTTCGCCAAGTAATCTGACTGTCCAATGACCAACTGTATCAAGATCAACAGCAGCATCTCCACACGCCTTTTACAACCTCTTGTGAAAGTAGTAGAACAAAGGTTTTGCAAGGGTAGTTCTCAGGAACACCGAAAAAGAAAATATCTTTAAAATCCAATATAAGTTCACTTTAAATGAATACATGCATTTATGCCATTCAGACAAATGCCTCAATTTCAGGAGTGGTATGATGCTCATCATTGAATATAATTATCAGATTTGAACTTTTACATAAATAATTTAATGCCTTAGACATTAAAATTTTTTAATTATATAAGCCCTTTATCTTTGACTATAAAACATTTGATAGATATAATAAACTTTCTACATTTTTATTCTATTCTATTCCAACAGGAGGATTAGAACATACAACCAATACCATATCTAGTTTACCTTTTTTACCTTCTTTACCTACACCTCTAGTTTCACCTCCGCTACCTACTTGAAACTCAGTAAAAACTCGAACATCTTCAGCAATATAGCTACTAAATAAACCATGTAACACAGCTTGAAATTCACCTTCATTAGCTATATTTTCCTTGAAAGGAGCTAATAATTCAGCAACTACTTTGAATACTTTTTTATAATCATTATACTGACCAGAGTTTTTAGCTGTGTTAAAAGCATTTTGAAATTCTATATTGTTATTTAAAGGTTTGATCGCTCCATCAAAAGCTCTTTCTTTTATGTCACGATATTTATCTAATGAGTTATGCTTTGTTACTGTAATAGCGCCATCTGCACAATATCGATGAAACGGATTTGAATTATTAGGCGCACCTACTAGGTTACAACTTATTTCATATATGATGTTGACTTCTTTATTAATTTGTTCAATCGGAATAATGTGATTTTTACTTTTAAGACCAGCTTGCAATTCGTTAATGTTTAATATAAAAGCTTTAGATCCGTCAATTAATATAATAGTTGTAACATGATCTTTCATCTTCTTCTCTGAGTCTCTTAGACGTTGTATTGTCCCTTCCTGCATTTTCTCATTTTCACTGTAAACAAAAATACATTTATGACTACCTGCATCTGGTATGAACACTGATTGTCCCAAAATAAACCTACTCATATAACGATCATTACTATTACCACCATTACTCCAAACAATTCCGTAATATAAATATTCTAATTGTTCTCTTATTATTTGAGTATTAAGTGGGTTCCTTCTCGAATCAGAAAGAAATTTCTCTATTATATAATTGCCCTCTCTTTCTATACAGGATGTTGCATAAAATGAATAATTAGTGTGGTGACTAAAGTGAAGGTTTAAACCTACACACAATACTTGCTTATTTGTAGTGAGTATACGTATAAAGTTATAAAAACGGCCTTTTACGTAAGCTTTAGCTTGCCCCACTGCTATTTGTGAGTTATCACTTGTGCCTGCCTTCATCTCTATAATAACTGGTATAGAGTTTGATGATTTTGTGTGACCACGTACAAGTAAGACAAGATCAGCCTGACCTTTCCCTTCAAATATTTCAGAATAAAGTTTCAAATGTTGGCGATATTTGAAATTTGTAAAAACACCAGCTACATAACCATGGTCACGTGCTTCGTTCTCAAAAAACTTGGTGACTGAATTCTCATTTGAATAATGTTTATAAGTTTTAACAATGTGCTCAAGTACTTGGTTCATTGCCTGGTTTATATTGTCCGAATCTGATAACTCTCGAATAGACTGTTCCAAATTTGGTTTTAGACTTACAATTCGAGTAAATGGTTTTGCTCCTTGAGCACTATTAAGTTTCAATTTAGGTTTCTCTACCTGAGTCAATAGAGCTTTATAAGTTTTTTTATCTATTGTTAAATTATATGCTATTACTTCATACTGTAAACGCGTTGCTCGATTAGTAGTAGCAATCTGCCAATCTATATTCTTAAGTTAATCATCATCAAAGGTAAGTGCTTGATTTGTTTCAGATACAGTCAGACAAAGCAACTTATGTAAAGGCTTTTCATGCACTAATACAGCCAATTTTAAATTATTATGTTTGTCAAAGCGAAAAAAGATGTTTTGAACCTGAGTATTTGGGTCAATATTAGCAAGTCCTGCATCTAAAAAACTAGCAAAAGCCCCAAAAAAGAAAGCAACAAAATACCCATCCTTTCCAACAGAGTGTAACAGAGACGGAGACTGATCGATTAAAGATTGAAATCGCTCTTGAAAGTTTAGAAATGTATTGGTATTGCCTTTTAACGTTGTACACAATAAAAGTTGCATTAATTCAGGCGGTGAAGTATTTGGCATTTGTTCCTCCTTATTTGCTAGGATTAGAAGATTGGCTCCTGTGTGCAGTAACTTTACTAAGGACACCTCCAGCTCCTTGCTCTCCCTGTTTAGCAACAGATTTATCAATTTGAGAGAAAAGATCTTCTATTAGTGCTACGTCTTTCTTATACTGCTCTTCACCAATTCCATGTTCTTGCACCATTGTCCTCAATAACGGCTCCCGTAATGCATTAATTTCTCCTATATCTGCATGTTGCAGGATTGCCAACACTTCGCTTTTTTTTTGTTTCATTATTAAAATCATCTCGTAAATCTACAATGAAAGCTGCTATTGCATATTGAATTCCATAATATTTAAAAATATCTTTTCTACATTCTTCCAACTTTTCGTGATTCCAGAAATGCATAATGATTTCTTTAGTTTGTGTAGCTAAATCTGAATTTAAAAGCATCTTTTCTGTTAATGAACTGAACAATTTGCCATATTCTTTAGAATTGAAAGAACTAACGTTTAGATGATCTAGTAAGTCACGAAAAGACTGCAAGTGATATTGATCAACTAATGCGAATAATATATGACCGTCATTTTCTTTATAATCTCTTTGTAATAATTCCTTCTTTTGTTCATTATTCATTTTAAGTATACAAAATTCTACAATATCTGTGTATATATGCTCTTTGGAAACAGATAACACTATATCAATTAAGTAATTTTGTATTCTTTGATCATGTTGCAACCTGTTATAAAAAAATTCTATACCTTCTCCCCATTTTGTTTTATTAATGTGCATAACTTCTTTAAATTTCTCGATTGAAGCATAATCTATTAATTCTCCAGACACTTTATCAAGACAACTAGACCAAAAATATTCCATAGCACTACTGCCTTTGAGATCTCTCAACAACTCTTCTCTTATATAATTATCGTCATGTTTCGGATCAAATTCCATTTCTTCTTTGAATTGTATAAATACTTCTCGGAACAAAGAAGGAATTTGATCAATTAAGCAATATTTGCATGCAAAATAATGCCTATCATAAATATTTAATGGATTCTTTTTTCCTTCTTCCTTACTTTCCTCAATAAATCTTAAACCAACAGTTTCTCTCTCTAATTTTATGCCATTCCAACATGAAGGATCAGAAAACACATTAGCAACAAATTGCCACTTTTCTTCGTCTAGATTCTCAAGTGTACTAAAATATGCCATTAACCATCTTTCAACTCTTAGATTCTTATTTGCTTTAATATACCGATTATCATCTTTAACCACATTTTGCAACATATCGAGCACGGTATTATAATCCATATTAGCTCCTATTAAATTATTAAAGATCACTCAATTTGTTTAATAATTATTTTTTATTAATTCCCTTTTTTAAATACTGTAGTATATAATCTCGATAATTATCAAGCTTTAATAACTGTGCTTGGCCTTTTTTAGGCCTACCAAGTGTCATTCCATCTGCTTTACGTTTCGCTAAAAGGCCTCTTTAGTTCTATTTGAGCTGCAAGTCGTAGAATTGTATCTGTTATTGTAGATTTTGGATGTAGTCATCTATTATTATATTACTTTTTGCAATACGCACAGATATTCCTTTTTAGGCATTGCTAACCAAAGATAGCTATCAATGCTAGATGAGAAGATGCTTGCGCAGCTTCAGCATTATCTAAATACAGGAGAAGCATTTGATACAGCGCGGGCTGCGATTGATGAGGGCACTTTGCATGTTACTCGCCAACTTTTGATGCTCAATGAAGAGGAGGTTACAAACACAGGCAACCTGCCCACTGCTCAGGCGTATAATGCGGAGTCATATAACGATAGCCTAAATGCTTTATATCTTCATTCAGAATTTTCTCAAGATATCAATATGGTTGCAATAATAGGATTGCTCTGTAGCGTTTTAGTTACCACAGAGTTAATCATATAGCCTGCTGCGCCAACCTTTCTTGTTCTGCAGCAAGTCTATCTTTAAATGGCATATTTTTTTCTTGTTCTGGAGTATTGCCTAATAATAGATCTAGATACGACAAATCGGACTCGGAAACGCCTTCATCATCCAAAGCGCTTCCTAGTTTATGCAATTTAGATTTAAGACCTGTATATTGCATAATATTTTGACTATTTGAGAATACTTTATTTGCTTTTGCACTACACTCATCTGCTATATTAGTAGCTGTTTGTGGTTCCGCACCACTCTCAGCAAGCCATTTGGCACCTTGATATATACCATAAGCTGCGGCAGCTATCCCTCCTCCAATACCTGCAACAGAAAGTGCAGTGGATGTTGCGCCATAGTATAAAATATGTGATATAACACCTAGCGTTAGGTCCTTTTCCATTGCAGTAAATGTAGCAACACGCCCTCCAATGTTTGCGAACATTCCCAAAGAATTTGCTAATTTTTCAGCACCTTCCCCTCTCTCTATGTTCTTGCCTAACATTTTGACCTTAGGCCGGGATCCTGGTAAGAAAGTGTCATGTTCAAATTTTAACTCCTGTTTTAACGGTATTCTTTTTCTTACTTATGGGCTTAAAACTAAGGTTTGCTCAATTTTTTCAATCTGCACCTAAACTTTGACTTTCATGTATAATTCTTCTTACAGATGTTCGACCAATACCAAGTTTTCTACTAATCTCTGATTTGTTTAAGCCTGTATTAAACATAGACAATATTTCATCACTTTGTTTTTTTGCAGTTGCTGGACGACCATGTGCTTTACCTTTACTTCTAGCATGAGCAATCCCTGCTTTAACACGCTCTCGTAAAATTTCTCTATCAAATTCTGCAAATATTGACAGTAAACCTGCCATCGCCCTACCTGCCGCAGTGGTTAAATCCAATGCTTCTGTTAGTGAAATAAAACCTACTCCAAGATTATTCAGTTCATTTAACGTGCGAAAAAGATCATGAACAGAACGTCCCCATCGATCCAATTTCCAAACAATTATAACATCGTTCTGTCTGCGCCTTGCCTGATTAAGCAGCTCATCGCGTTTTGACCGCTCTTTCGCACCAGAACAAATCTCTGCAATTTCAATTGCAATACTCCATTCTCTAGCTTGCACATATTTTTTTATCGCTGCAATTTCATACCTGGCCAAAAACACCCTGAAATTTGCTCATAGAAAACCCTATAAATATAAGGATTAAAAGTCTTGATTTTTATATGGCCATAAACTACTGTTTTCAGCCACCACAAATAATACATTAAATTAACAATGACTGCAATTCACGAAACCGCTTATCCACGATTGAAACCAAATCCTGATGAATACGAACTTAAACAGAATTTTTCTCTAACAAAAGAGGAGACTGAACTACTTAATAAAAACACCAGCAGGAAATCGCCTCATAGCCAACTTGGTTTTATGCTTTCACTAAAATGTTATCAGTGTCTAGGGTATCACACTCCAATCAATGCAATACCTAGATCTATAATTGATTATATTGCCAATGCTATTGAGATAAAATTTGATAAAGCAAAGCTTCAAAATTATATGCAGCTCAAACAACGCAAGCGTCACAAAACAATTATACGAAAATTTCTGGCCATCAATGAGAGTAAGAAACTACGTAAAACAGTCATGAAATCTGCTAGCTTAAAATCTGCGGCTATTAAAGAAAACTTGGCCGATATTATCAATGATATGCTCGAAGAAATCATCAAAAACAGTTTTGAAATTCCAGCTTTTTCAACATTGTTAAGGATGGCACGGACCTCGCGAACTGTGGTCAGCTCTGCACTGTATCAAAAAGTCAGTAATCAACTTACTGATGAGACAAAGCAATTTTTTGATCAACTGCTGCTAGCCGAAACTAGCAAGCATGGATTCAGCAGCGGCTGGGAGTATCTAAAACAGGAAATGAAAAAGCCATCTGTAACCAATATTCGACAATTTACTGATTACCTGGAGCAATTACGTAAATGGCTAGATAAAAGCCCTCTTGATCTTTCTGATATTCCAGAGCATCGTTTAAATCAATATGTCGCAGAAGCAATGGCTTTAGATATCTCCGATATGCGTCGCATTAAAGAAGCTAAAAGATATGCCTTATCAGCTATGTTGTTATACCAACAATACGCTAAGTCACTTGATAGCATAGTTACTGTATTGAATCGATGGTTGCGCAAAATAAAAAATGATGCAGCCGAAGCTCTAAAGGAAATAAGAAATGCTAACAGAAAAATCACTGATCAACTCATTGGCTGCTTTAAGCAAGTTCTTGTTGCAAGTAAGAAAACTGTTCAGACGCCAGAAGAAAAGTTATCATTAATTGAGCAAAGCTTTCCCAATGACATTGATGCCTCAATAGAGGCCTGTGAACAATACCTAATTTATGCTGACGATAATGACTTACCTTTGATGTTAAGATATTACCAAGCAAAAAGACATACTATGTTTCGATTATTGAGGCAAATAGAAATTAAATCTACATCCAAAGACATGCTTGTCGAAAGATTGGTCAAATTCATATTGGCATACCAGCGAAGTCATGGAGAAAAGATTAAAATAAGTCCAGAAGAATTCAACCATTTTGAATGGCTTGATGATCAATGGTTCCAGTTTGTTACCGGTTGCAAAACCAGACGTTCTATTAATCATATTAAAGTAGTTAATCAACAGAATCTAGAACTGGCTGTGTTCAAGCTTGCTATGGATGAAATTAATTGTGCCGATTCGTTTGTTTTAAACAGTTATGAAAACGATGATCCAAATAAACAATTTATCTCATGGGATGAGTTTTATCACAAACTAAAGCCTTATACTGAAATGATAGGCAAGAATGAGAACGCCAGGCAATTTATCAAAGAACTAAAAGAAGAGCATCAGCAAGCTGCTGAAAAGGTCAATCGAAATTTTGTTGATAATGAATATTTGAATATTATAGATGGTGAACCAGTATTAAAACGAACTATCGGCAAGAAAGTTAGCCAACAACAAGAAAAATTTGCCAATTTGATAGCATCTAAAATGCCATTAACAGATATTATCTCAGTAATTACTGATGTGGAAAATTGGCTTGGTATCAGCCATTATTTGAAACCCATATCAGGGTATGAGTCAAAAATAGATGATTACGATTTGTGTTTTATAGCGACTAGTTTTGCTTATGGTTGTAATGCTGATCAAGTCCAAGCAGAGCGATGCTTGAAAAAGTATTCACGTAAACAAATTGCATGGTTGTTCAATCACCATATAACTGAGATACGACTCAACAAGATTAGTGAGGTTATTATCAAAGCGTATAAACAGTTTGAGTTAGCATGCATTTGGGGTAATGGTGAAAGCGCTTCTGTTGATGGCACTTATTGGGACATGTATAGCAATAATCTACTGGCAGAACATCATATTCGTTATGGAAAATACGGTGGTATTGGTTATTACCATGTTTCTGATCAATATATTGCTTTTCCATGTGGTGTTTATGAGGCTATTTACATTTTCGATGGGATCTATGAAAGCGATGCAAGTCTGCGTCCAGAAACACTACATGGCAGTACACATGCACAAAACGAAGTGGTATTTGGATTCGCCTATTTATTAGCAATAATACTGATGCCTAGAATACGCAGTTTTAAACATCTCAATTTTTACCGGCCAACAGAAATGGATGAAAAATCATATAAGCATATCAGTGACATTTTTACCTCGAAAGAAGCAAACTGGCAGCTGATTGAATCGATGTACTATGATATGTTGCGTGAGGTAATATCCATCCAAAGTGGAAAAATCAAAGCATCAACCATCTACTTTTTCAACCAATTCAGAAAAATTATGTAATAATCTAAAATATTGAAAGAAAATTGGGAAACGATTTAACCTGTTACTTGGAACAAATTCAAGTTAAAATATATGGAACAAGAATTATGAAGAATGAGAAACTCAAACACCTGTATAAAATTTAAAATTCCAATTTAACTCACGAAACATTTCAACGACATTCAGCTTCATCTGATGGCGAACTTTAACTCGTCAAATAGTAGCATGTTATTGGAGAGTTTACCAGGCTTAAATCCCGAGAATCGGCAATTCAAGACATGGTATGAAAGTCACTCATGGGAAAATACTATACAATAAATTATTTTATGCCACATTGAGATTTTATTAAAAACTTTTATTCATAAGCAATAAGAGTTTATCCACACCAATATAAACCTCATTTTCATTTAGAAATCTCTCATTTGGAAATCTATAAACAATTTTGACAATTACATACTCGTGTCATAGTTTCCAAACAAGTTATAGCAACATATCCATGAAGTCCTTAAATAAATCAGTGTTCATTATTAGGATTCAAATATTTTATATTACTGTATTCATGTTTACCAAAAAATTTCTTTAAAAAATTTTTATGAAAATTTGTGTACCTAGGACATTCATACAGAGAACACACTGTTCTAGAGGATGTTTCCGTTATGTAACACGTAAAGACATTGAAAAATCGTCAAGCATAAAATTTTCTTGCACTCGAGAAGAGGTTATTGAGTGTTAAATGAAAGAAACATCGTCCCGAACAGTTTGAGGTCATCACATTGTGTTTTGGCGATTGTTCAGCCAAGCCCAACAGAGCAATACAGTAAATAAAATAATTGAGAGAGACTAACCAAAATGGTCTTTTACAGAATTAAATAAACCAGTAAACTAGACTAAAAAATTGAAAATAATTATGGAAATAGTATAAAACAAATACATACCATAAACCTGTCTCAAAAAATATACTCTGTAGAGTAATGTGCTCAATATGAGTACAGCAGTAGTACTACAATCCCATGTAACCAATTATAAAGGGCAATACAGCTTGCAAGGTGTCCAATAGCATTTCACAGAAACCTCTAAAACACAAATATATCTGTATTTGCATTAAACAAAATATTCAACCATGTAAGTTATATTCCTTTACAGTATAGCCTCACATCCGAATTTTTGATCCATGCAAACCATTAAAAGCTGTTAATTTGGTAGCTAATGAATATGAAAACTGATCCTACAAAAAAAAAACATTTCTCAAGTTGTGGAATATCCATGTCCTGATTTCGCTAATTAAAAACAAAAAATAATATTGCAAATTCTGAATAGCGAAAATTCTATGTATCAATGTTATGTATTGTATCCTGCTTTGTGATTCGCAAGTTTCTTTGAACACACTACATACAAAATTGTACTGGTCTTCATGTAACAATTGATTAACATCACAACTTTGTTAAAAATATACTAATTATTTAAATAACCAAATAAAATACATAAGAGGTAAATGAAAAACCATACATTTCTGTAATTCTTGTTGCGTTCGTCAGATTATGAAAAAATAACATGAGAAATGCTGAACAAATAGTGTCGTTCTTATGGTCAACAATAGAAACAAGAATTGCAGAAATGTTTTGGGTTATTTAATTTAACACTTAATTTTAACTATCTCTGAAGATAAAATTACGTTAATAAGAAACCTTAAATTTAAAACCAATGCCATGATCACTGCTGCATAAATTAATTATACAAGCATTAAAAGCTATTCACATACCTTACAGAAACTTTATTATCCGGCACCCTGAAAAAGAAAATTACTCATAAAATCCTAAATAAGTTCAATTTAAATGAATTTATTATATATGCAATTCAGACAAATGCCTCAATTTCAACAAAATAATTCAGGAATGGTATGATGCTCATCATTTAATAAAGAAGATACTTATAGGTACTTTACACAATTTTATTTGAAAAAATATTATTCGATTTGATATTCTAATAAATTAAATATATTACGTACTTTGTGAACCAACTGCAGACAAATCGTGCAATAGCCTGAAACAAATACAGAAAATTAGGGAATAATTTAACCTCAATTACTGGCAAGGTTTATTTTAAGCAAATAAAATGCAGACGAGACCATTAATCACAACTAGAATGTACAAATGGAATAACCTGTTAGTGACGTTTTAATCACAAGGAAACTATCCAAATACAGACAAAAATAAAGGGTTTACGAGTTTTGCCAACTGTATTGTGCTGTTGTATCGGTCCAGGTTATTCTTTCTTTCAATTTTCTTAGTACGTGAATAAAGGAACAATGTTTCCAGAAACGTGTTGTATTTATATAACCTCTTTTTTGCCTGTATTTGGCAAATAATCTCATTAATTTTCAGAAACAGGTATTCATTTTTCATTTCGACAAACTGTATTAAATTCCTAAAGTAGATAACCACGTGGTTACCATTACTTTTGAATTCAATAATACGAATTGATATTACAAAATAATTACAACTATTTAAATACAATAATATTATTGAATAAAATCAAATCAATAACTTACAATTGCACCATATATACAAGCATGAAGTCGAAGCTGAAGTATAAGGGAATCGTGTTGGGGGTCCAAAATATTCCTGAATCTTGTACGCACGATTGGTGCAAAAGTAATTCACAATTATCCGAAAGGCTTCTCGAGGTAAAATTGCCACAAATGCTAGGCTGGAAGAAGGGATTCCAAGGTATATTTTAGTTCATAGACTATTTGTATATGCTGTGTCCACGGAAAAAATGCCGTTAAATTACAAAGGAATTGGGAATCTACCGAATAGATTTCAAAGGCAGCAGAGGGTTGACAACATTTATGTAATATACACGGAATGTCAGTTAAACGGACAATTAAAACAATTCAACGTTTAAAACGTTAAAAAGGGAAATAAAGCGTCCGAAGCAATAAAAAATTGTGCATATTGAATGGTAGTAACTATCAAATGCTATTGCTGTAAAATCATCTGAAATTAACAGCGACGACGAAAATCTGTAAGTGTAAATGAAAATTGGTGTATTCTATATTGCAGTATTTTTTGTTTGATACATTTTTATACAATATAATGTTTAAAATAACAACAACTGAAAAACTTTAATTTCATATATATAACCTAGATATATTATTTTATTACCTTATATAATTTTAATTCTACGTTTTTAATTATTTACCTAAAATTGACTTTTAACCAATATAAATTGAATTAATTAGATAAATAAATAGCCAAAAATAAATGCTAAATAAATACCACACAACGTTTCTGCAATCATTGTCTTTCGACATGTAATACAAATACTGCGGTGACTAACTCAAGAAAGGATTGCAGAATAATATGTATTTAGCACTTATTTTGTCTGTTTTTGGGTATTTAAGTAATTAGTATACTTTTAACACTTACGATTCATATTTTATAATTTAAATTGAATGAACGTATAATACAGTGACTAATATTTTTTGATTGTTTTGAACTAGAGAATAAATATTTCCGACGGCGATAGATGTCAAGATCTACTGCTCCTTCCCAACTAGAACATAGTGTTTTGCGATATTGCCTACGCCCAACGCTCTATTCGCCTCCTCCATCACAAATTTCTCGTTCATCGCCTCCAGACTAGCCATCACCCGAGCGAAATTTTCCGCGTCACTTTCCCTCTTCAACATACCGGTTATATTCGCGAACAAACCCAAATTCAAATATAAGTACCCTCCTCACATATGTCTGCAGAATAAGATCGAGTTAGACCCCAACCTACCACGAGAAAATTTTCCAGGTGTGTGCAAAATTCCAATCCCCTCACACCTAATGGTAGCTGTATATGTATAATTATATTTAACTTAGTTACACACGTAACAAAAACAGATAACCTCCTCAATACGAAAAATTGCTTGTTTAACCACTGACCCAGCCATTCGATAAAGCCTAGTGAACTCCGTGCCGCGGACGTAGTTATCTGGCAAGAAAAGGCAATTGCCGTAAACCTATGGAAAGCAGTGCAGCCCGTCGAAGGCGCAAAGCGCAGCGGTGGACCCAAGGTGAAGGAAACGAAGGCGCGGTAACTGTAATGTTATATTTTTTGTAGCACAAAATTACTAGGAGGCCACACTCTCCAACAGACTACTGCCAAACTTCCACTTTAGCAAGTCTTCGTGATACATGAGCTGGTGGAGCAACGGATTTTTACTTGGAGCAGGATCGGAGCCCCTGCACAGAAATTTGTACTGCTCCGATATATATATACATATATAATACATTTCATCATCTATGATTAGAATCACTATGGATAGAAGATGGATTGCACGAGTATGAGACCACTGACCAGATTCTCATTAAATTATAAAGGAATTGCCGGCGAATTGCCTCAGAAGCAGGAAACAAAGGCGCGGTAACTGTAATGTTATATTTTTTGTAGCACAAACTTCCACTTTAGCAAGTCTTCGTGATACATGAGCTGGTGGAGCAACGGATTTTTACTTGTGTAATGTTTAAAATTTCCGCTGCCACCATTTAATGTTTAAAATTCCGCTGCCACCATATAATAATCGAATTTCTCCTGGTCTCGCTAACAGAGATATTTAGGAAGAAATTGTAACTTGGGTCCGGAGTGCGCGCTAAGTCGCACTCTATAATAGCTTAAAGGCTTAGAGAAATAACATGAGGCTTTAGTCCATTAGAATAATAAAGAAGTTTTATTAATCTTAGTCTACAGCCTAGAGCTAAGTCAATAACATGAAAACAGAAGACAGAGTGGCATACGCACCACGTTGAAGTAAGATACAGACTTCCTTCCATCAGAGAAGTCTGCCCCTTTTATACATATGTTCACAGAGCTTCATTGTATTCAAGCAGCCCCAGACTCAGCAGGACACATGGGTCTAAATTATCTTTGCTGCTTAGTTGGAAATTCTTGAATGCTTACAAGTATTTTGTTTATTGATGCTTACTCCGAGAACGTGAGTAACCACAAAGAAGCTTTGTTTCTGATGCTTACTCAGAAGTTCCTTAGTGCCCACAAGGCAGACCTAATATATATGTCATATATATTACACCTCCTTTGTCAAAAAAAATTCTGACACCACAAGTTCAGAATTTAAGCACATATTCACAAATATGGAAAAACATAAAATACTATAAAATTCTAACACTAATTGAAATACAATTTAAATTACAGTATTAATTGCATATGAATTTCAATATTACCTAAAGAATGACTTTTTCATTCTACTTCTGGTTCTATTAGCAATAGAAGCATCTTCTATATTATCTGCTATATCAGGAGAAGGAATGGAATCTACTGATATGGAAGGTGAACTTTTATTTTCTTTAGTTGGTTGATGGTATACAACCCTCCCTTGGCTTGGCATATTGAATATATTAACACATAGATGTTCTGATGTTTCCTTCCAGCATTTTCTTGGAGAAAACTTTTCCCAAAGCCAAAACATAAAATTTCTACATTTACTATTACAACAACAACAACAACATGAACATGAAATAAAACATTACAATAAGTATAGAACCATCACTAAATGCTTATACATGTAAAATATTTATTATAATCTTTTTGTTTTTCTTTCTTTAATAACTCATTAGAATGCATACAGTTGGATAGTTCACTCACTGACAATTTTCCAAAGTGTTGTCTAACTGGGTCACTGAAAATATACTCTTTGTTTGAATTAATAAACACATAAATATTGGAACTTTTAGGAATTGGAAATGGTGTTATTCTATACACTTGATAAATAGTAGGTGAGAGTAATGGTATCACTAATATGTAAACCAGATTTTGAGTGTTTACATAAGCATGAGGTGTTATAAGTGTTTGAAGTTCTGTATATGGAAAATTTGGAAAATCCAGTCCAGTAGGCAATTTCTGGCTAAGCAATAGGTCTTTAACTTTCTCTAATACAATTAACTGAGGTTGCAATATTCCAGCTTCCGAATGGACAAGTGCATCTAAGATTATTTCTAACGAATGTTGACATTCATCTATACCCCTCTGTATAATTCTAATCTTTTCATTAATCAGAGTAACTATCTTAAATTGATTTTCATAGGTTAGTAATTTAACATTGGTATCTTCGGATAATTTAATTCATCTATCTCTTAACATATTTTCATTATTATTAATTCTCTGTATTGTTAAGTTTACTGAATTAATTGTAGATTTAATTACAGTCATTTGCTCTGTTGCAATATGTAAAAATTCAGCTTGTTCTTTTTCCAAATTGGAAATTTGTTCGTTATAATTATCAGCATCTTTTTGACTTAGTGTCCCAAACAGAATTCTAGACACATCACCTATGAAGTTAAGAACGCCACGTTTTAGTCTCTTGAATTTAGAAAATGAATTTACACTTGGACTAATCGTGTATCTTTCTACTGAATCTTTTAAATTATTTACATAATGAAATTTCGTTTCAGCATATTGTTGAAATGCTCCACAATCTGTGAGTAGATACCAATCAAAACGTTTTTGTTCATCTCAAAATTTTGCTAATATACTGTTCATCTTATTAGTATGTTTCCATAGTTCCCAAGTTGACTCTAGATTAATATAACTTACTACTTTCCATTTAATAGGATACAATGACATCGTACCTACTTCATCAAAGTATAATCCTAGGCCAGAATTGAATTGTTCAACACTCTGCGCATCTACTACTTTATTCCTAGTTATTGTCACCACCACCATCATCACCATCATCATTATAAGCTTTTTGGCTTCCATCCTCTTTATCGTCCTGCATTACATAAAAATACTGTTTAAGTCTATTTGTATGTACTTCTTGGAGCTTTCTTTTACCTATTCTCTGAATTATTGCATTTGGATACTTCATTTCTTTGATTTCGAATGGTCCCGTAAACAATGGATCTAACTTATGTCTTGCTTCTTCCCTCAACAAAACAAGGTCATTCACCTTAAAGTCTACTTTATTTGATTTAACTTTATCCTGATGGCTTGCTTTAAACTTTTCTAACCTATCTTTTGCTACAGTTTGACAAGTTTGCATTTTGTTCTTAATAGCGAACACTATATCATCATAATTATATAAAGGTTTAGGTCTAAACTGTAAAATTCCTGGTAAGTTACACTTCCTACCGAACAATACTTCGTAAGGTGTATATTTTGTAATTGTGTGAGGTGTTGTGTTATAAGTAAATGCAGCAAATTGAATCCATCTGTCCCAATCAGTTGATTTACAAAAACATCTCAAATAAGTAATCAATGATTTATGAGATCTTTCTAAACTTCCGTTAGATTCCGGATGATACGCAGTTGTATTTATTTTCTCTATTTTGAAAAGTTTACATAATCTTTTAAATACTTCTGACATGAAGTTTGTACCTTGATCGGTAACAATATATAAAGGAATGCCGAATATTAAAATAATTGAATTTACAAAAGATTCTGTCACGTCTTTTACAGTCTGTGACTTCAAAGGAACTGCTACAATATATTTACTTAAATTGTCTTGACAAGTAAGTATAAATTTATTTCCATTTTCACTTAATGGGAGTGGACCAACAATATCTAAATATATTTTTAACCACGGCAGTTCTTGTGTATCTGTAATTTCCAAAGGTTGTTTAACCTTGTGGTTTAATTCTTTATTCATTTGACATACTTTACAGTTTTTAATATATTCCGAAACTTCACTTTCTATTCCCTGCCATGTTCTATATAATTTAATTTTTTCAACTGTTCTATTAACACCTTGATGACCACCAATTGGACATTCGTGTAACTCTTTAATAATTTTTTATCTTTGATCTTGCGTTAGATTTTCTTCGCATATTGGAAGACATTCTACTGGATAACGACTTAAGCTGTCTGCATTACTATTCTTTTTACCAGGCCTATACTTTATTTCATAATCATATTCTTCTAAAAGTAATCTCCAGCGGAGTAATCTAGAACTGGGATCTTTTAACATTGAATATCCAAGTCAAACCCTTGTGATCGGTCAAAATTGTGAATTTCTTTCCTAGTAGATACGGTCTATAATGTTGACAAGCCCACACTATTGCCAAACATTCTTTTTCAACAGTGCTATATCTTATTTCTGCTCCATTTAAAGTTCGACTTGCAAAAGAAACAGGTTTATCTTGCCCTATTTTACCCTGTGATAATATCGCGCCCAAAGCATAACCACTTGCATCTGTAATTAGAGAGAATGATTTTGTGAAATCAGGATACTGCAACACGGGTGCTTCTGTCAGGTTCTGTTTAAGTACTTCGAAGCTATTTTGTTCTAAATTTGTCCATTTCCAGTCGACTTCTTTCTTTAACAAATTTGTTAGAGGTCGTGCTATATCACTAAATTTCTCAATGAATTTCCGATAATAAGAAGCTAAACCAAGAAAACTTTTTATGTCTTTAGAATTCTTTGGTACAGGAAATTTACTTACAGCAGATACTTTATTAGGGTCTGATTTTACACCATCTTTGGTTACAATATGACCTAAAAATGTTAATTCAGGTTTCAAAAACTCACACTTATCTGGTTCTAGTTGTAATCTATGTTTGCGTAAATGTCCTAATACTTCTCTTAATTTTCTATTATGCTCCATTAAATTTTCACCTAAAATTAAGATGTCATCCATATAAACAAAACATCTTTCCCCTATGGATTCTTGTAATACCCCGTTTATCATCCTTTGAGAAGTCGCGGGAGTCGATCTCAAGCCATACGGCATACGATTATAATGATAATGCCCGGTCATTGTGCTAAAAGCTGTTTTACATTTATCTTGTTCCGCAATCGGGACTTGAAGATATCCGCTTGCACAGTCTAACGATGAAAAATATCTAGCTCTTCCTATTCTATCTAATATATCCTGAATGTTAGGTAATGGATAATTATCGCCAATACTGACATCATTTAATTTTCTAAAGTCTATACAAATCCTCCATTTTCTTTTTCCAGAGGCATCCATTTTCTTTTGGACAACAATAAGAGGAAAATTCCATGGACTTCTACTATGAGATATAATACCTTCATCTAACATTTGATCTATTTGCGTATTCTAGGCATCAGTATTATTGCTAATAAATAGGCGAATCCAAATACCACTTCGTTTTGTGCATGTGTACCGCCATGTAGTGTTTCTGGACGCAGACTTGCATCGCTTTCATAGATCCCATCGAAAATGTAAATAGCCTCATAAACACCACATGGAAAAGCAATATATTGATCAGAAACATGGTAATAACCAATACCACCGTATTTTCCATAACGAATATGATGTTCTGCCAGTAGATTATTGCTATACATGTCCCAATAAGTGCCATCAACAGAAGCGCTTTCACCATTACCCCAAATGCATGCTAACTCAAACTGTTTATATGCTTTGATAATAACCTCACTAATCTTGTTGAGTCGTATCTCAGTTATATGGTGATTGAACAACCATGCAATTTGTTTACGTGAATACTTTTTCAAGCATCGCTCAGCTTGGACTTGATCAACATTACAACCATAAGCAAAACTAGTCGCTATAAAACGCAAATCGTAATCATCTATTTTTGGCTCATACCCTGATATGGGTTTCAAATAATGGCTGATACCAAGCCAATTTTCCACATCAGTAATTACTGAGATAATATCTGTTAATGGCATTTTAGATGCTATCAAATTGGCAAATTTTTCTTGTTGTTGGCTAACTTTCTTGCCGATAGTTCGTTTTAATACTGGTTCACCATCTATAATATTCAAATATTCATTATCAACAAAATTTCGATTGACCTTTTCAGCAGCTTGCTGATGCTCTTCTTTTAGTTCTTTGATAAATTGCCTGGCGTTCTCATTCTTGCCTATCATTTCAGTATAAGGCTTTAGTTTGTGATAAAACTCATCCCATGAGATAAATTGTTTATTTGGATCATCGTTTTCATAACTGTTTAAAACAAACGAATCGGCACAATTAATTTCATCCATAGCAATTTTGAACACAGCCAGTTCTAGATTCTGTTGATTAACTACTTTAATATGATTAATAGAACGTCTGGTTTTGCAACCGGTAACAAACTGGAACCATTGATCATCAAGCCATTCAAAATGGTTGAATTCTTCTGGACTTATTTTAATCTTTTCTCCATGACTTCGCTGGTAGGCCAATATGAATTTGACCAATCTTTCGACAAGCATGTCTTTGGATGTAGATTTAATTTCTATTTGCCTCAATAATCGAAACATAGTATGTCTTTTTGCTTGGTAATATCTTAACATCAAAGGTAAGTCATTATCGTCAGCATAAATTAGGTATTGTTCACAGGCCTCTATTGAGGCATCAATGTCATTGGGAAAGCTTTGCTCAATTAATGATAACTTTTCTTCTGACGTCTGAACAGTTTTCTTACTTGCAACAAGAACTTGCTTAAAGCAGCCAATGAGTTGATCAGTGATTTTTCTGTTAGCATTTCTTATTTCCTTTAGAGCTTCGGCTGCATCATTTTTTTTTTGCGCAACCATCGATTCAATACAGTAACTATGCTATCAAGTGACTTAGCGTATTGTTGGTATAACAACATAGCTGATAAGGCATATCTTTTAGCTTCTTTAATGCGACACATATCGGAGATATCTAAAGCCATTGCTTCTGCGACATATTGATTTAAACGATGCTCTGGAATATCAGAAAGATCAAGAGGGCTTTTATCTAGCCATTTACGTAATTGCTCCAGGTAATCAGTAAATTGTCGAATATTGGTTACAGATGGCTTTTTCATTTCCTGTTTTAGATACTCCCAGCCGCTGCTGAATCCATGCTTGCTAGTTTCGGCTAGCAGCAGTTGATCAAAAAATTGCTTTGTCTCATCAGTAAGTTGATTACTGACTTTTTGATACAGTGCAGAGCTGACCACAGTTCGCGAGGTCCGTGCCATCCTTAACAATGTTGAAAAAGCTGGAATTTCAAAACTGTTTTTGATGATTTCTTCGAGCATATCATTGATAATATCGGCCAAGTTTTCTTTAATAGCCGCAGATTTTAAGCTAGCAGATTTCATGACTGTTTTACGTAGTTTCTTACTCTCATTGATGGCCAGAAATTTTCGTATAATTGCTTTGTGACGCTTGCGTTGTTTGAGCTGCATATAATTTTGAAGCTTTGCTTTATCAAATTTTATCTCAATAGCATTGGCAATATAATCAATTATAGATCTAGGTATTGCATTGATTGGAGTGTGATACCCTAGACACTGATAACATTTTAGTGAAAGCATAAAACCAAGTTGGCTATGAGGCGATTTCCTGCTGGTGTTTTTATTAAGTAGTTCAGTCTCCTCTTTTGTTAGAGAAAAATTCTGTTTAAGTTCGTATTCATCAGGATTTGGTTTCAATCGTGGATAAGCGGTTTCGTGAATTGCAGTCATTGTTAATTTAATGTATTATTTGTGGTGGCTGAAAACAGTAGTTTATGGCCATATAAAAATCAAGACTTTTAATCCTTATATTTATAGGGTTTTCTATGAGCAAATTTCAGGGTGTTTTTGGCCAGGTATGAAATTGCAGCGATAAAAAAATATGTGCAAGCTAGAGAATGGAGTATTGCAATTGAAATTGCAGAGATTTGTTCTGGTGCGAAAGAGCGGTCAAAACGTGATGAGCTGCTTAATCAGGCAAGGCGCAGACAGATAGATGTCATAATTGTTTGGAAATTGGATCGATGGGGACGTTCTGTTCATGATCTTTTTCGCACGTTAAATGAACTGAATAATCTTGGAGTAGGTTTTATTTCACTAACAGAAGCATTGGATTTAACCACTGCGGCAGGTAGGGCGATGGCAGGTTTACTGTCAATATTTGCAGAATTTGAAAGAGAAATTTTACGAGAGCGTGTTAAAGCAGGGATTGCTCATGCTAGAAGTAAAGGTAAAGCACATGGTCGTCCAGCAACTGCAAAAAAACAAAGTGATGAAATATTGTCTATGTTTAATACAGGCTTAAACAAATCAGAGATTAGTAGAAAACTTGGTATTGGTCGAACATCTGTAAGAAGAATTATACATGAAAGTCAAAGTTTAGGTGCAGATTGAAAAAATTGAGCAAACCTTAGTTTTAAGCCCATAAGTAAGAAAAAGAATACCGTTAAAACAGGAGTTAAAATTTGAACATGACACTTTCTTACCAGGATCCCGGCCTAAGGTCAAAATGTTAGGCAAGAACATAGAGAGAGGGGAAGGTGCTGAAAAATTAGCAAATTCTTTGGGAATGTTCGCAAACATTGGAGGGCGTGTTGCTACATTTACTGCAATGGAAAAGGACCTAACGCTAGGTGTTATATCACATATTTTATACTATGGCGCAACATCCACTGCACTTTCTGTTGCAGGTATTGGAGGAGGGATAGCTGCCGCAGCTTATGGTATATATCAAGGTGCCAAATGGCTTGCTGAGAGTGGTGCGGAACCACAAACAGCTACTAATATAGCAGATGAGTGTAGTGCAAAAGCAAATAAAGTATTCTCAAATAGTCAAAATATTATGCAATATACAGGTCTTAAATCTAAATTGCATAAACTAGGAAGCGCTTTGGATGATGAAGGCGTTTCCGAGTCCGATTTGTCGTATCTAGATCTATTATTAGGCAATACTCCAGAACAAGAAAAAAATATGCCATTTAAAGATAGACTTGCTGCAGAACAAGAAAGGTTGGCGCAGCAGGCTATATGATTAACTCTGTGGTAACTAAAACGCTACAGAGCAATCCTATTATTGCAACCATATTGATATCTTGAGAAAATTCTGAATGAAGATATAAAGCATTTAGGCTATCGTTATATGACTCCGCATTATACGCCTGAGCAGTGGGCAGGTTGCCTGTGTTTGTAACCTCCTCTTCATTGAGCATCAAAAGTTGGCGAGTAACATGCAAAGTGCCCTCATCAATCGCAGCCCGCGCTGTATCAAATGCTTCTCCTGTATTTAGATAATGCTGAAGCTGCGCAAGCATCTTCTCATCTAGCATTGATAGCTATCTTTGGTTAGCAATGCCTAAAAAGGAATATCTGTGCGTATTGCAAAAAGTAATATAATAATAGATGACTACATCCAAAATCTACAATAACAGATACAATTCTACGACTTGCAGCTCAAATAGAACTAAAGAGGCCTTTTAGCGAAACGTAAAGCAGATGGAATGACACTTGGTAGGCCTAAAAAAGGCCAAGCACAGTTATTAAAGCTTGATAATTATCGAGATTATATACTACAGTATTTAAAAAAGGGAATTAATAAAAAATAATTATTAAACAAATTGAGTGATCTTTAATAATTTAATAGGAGCTAATATGGATTATAATACCGTGCTCGATATGTTGCAAAATGTGGTTAAAGATGATAATCGGTATATTAAAGCAAATAAGAATCTAAGAGTTGAAAGATGGTTAATGGCATATTTTAGTACACTTGAGAATCTAGACGAAGAAAAGTGGCAATTTGTTGCTAATGTGTTTTCTGATCCTTCATGTTGGAATGGCATAAAATTAGAGAGAGAAACTGTTGGTTTAAGATTTATTGAGGAAAGTAAGGAAGAAGGAAAAAAGAATCCATTAAATATTTATGATAGGCATTATTTTGCATGCAAATATTGCTTAATTGATCAAATTCCTTCTTTGTTCCGAGAAGTATTTATACAATTCAAAGAAGAAATGGAATTTGATCCGAAACATGACGATAATTATATAAGAGAAGAGTTGTTGAGAGATCTCAAAGGCAGTAGTGCTATGGAATATTTTTGGTCTAGTTGTCTTGATAAAGTGTCTGGAGAATTAATAGATTATGCTTCAATCGAGAAATTTAAAGAAGTTATGCACATTAATAAAACAAAATGGGGAGAAGGTATAGAATTTTTTTATAACAGGTTGCAACATGATCAAAGAATACAAAATTACTTAATTGATATAGTGTTATCTGTTTCCAAAGAGCATATATACACAGATATTGTAGAATTTTGTATACTTAAAATGAATAATGAACAAAAGAAGGAATTATTACAAAGAGATTATAAAGAAAATGACGGTCATATATTATTCGCATTAGTTGATCAATATCACTTGCAGTCTTTTCGTGACTTACTAGATCATCTAAACGTTAGTTCTTTCAACTCTAAAAACTATGATATGTTATTCAGTTTACTTTCAGACAAAATACTTTTAAATCCAGATTTAGTTGCACAAACTAAAGAAACTATGATGTATCTCTGGAGGCATGAACAGTTGAGAGAATATAGAAAAGATGTTTGTAAAGGTTATGGAATGGAAAATGCAACAGCAAATTTAGTTGTAAATTTGCGAGATGATCCTAATAATGAACAGAAAAAAAGTGAAGTGTTGGAAATTCTACAACATGTAGATAGGGAAGGGGGAGTTAAGGCGCTACGGGAGGGATTATTGAGTAAAATGCTGCTGGCACATGGAATTGGTGAAGAGCAGTATAAGAAAGATGTTGCACTAATAGAAGATCTTTTCTCTCAAATTGATAAATCTGTTGCTAAACAGGGAGAGCAAGGAGCTGGAGGTGTCCTTAGTAAAGTTACTGCACACAGGAGCCAATCTTCTAATCCTAGCAAATAAGGAGGAACAAATGCCAAATACTTCACCGCCTGAATTAATGCAACTTTTATTGTGTACAACGTTAAAAGGCAATACCAATACATTTCTAAACTTTCAAGAGCGATTTCAATCTTTAATCGATCAGTCTCCGTCTCTGTTACACTCTGTTGGAAAGGATGGGTATTTTGTTGCTTTCTTTTTTGGGGCTTTTGCTAGTTTTTTAGATGCAGGACTTGCTAATATTGACCCAAATACTCAGGTTCAAAACATCTTTTTTCACTTTGACAAACATAATAATTTAAAATTGGCTGTATTAGTGCATGAAAAGCCTTTACATAAGTTGCTTTGTCTGACTGTATCTGAAACAAATCAAGCACTTACCTTTGATGATGATTAACTTAAGAATATAGATTGGCAGATTGCTACTACTAATCGAGCAACGCGTTTACAGTATGAAGTAATAGCATATAATTTAACAATAGATAAAAAAACTTATAAAGCTCTATTGACTCAGGTAGAGAAACCTAAATTGAAACTTAATAGTGCTCAAGGAGCAAAACCATTTACTCGAATTGTAAGTCTAAAACCAAATTTGGAACAGTCTATTCGAGAGTTATCAGATTCGGACAATATAAACCAGGCAATGAACCAAGTACTTGAGCACATTGTTAAAACTTATAAACATTATTCAAATGAGAATTCAGTCACCAAGTTTTTTGAGAACGAAGCACGTGACCATGGTTATGTAGCTGGTGTTTTTACAAATTTCAAATATCGCCAACATTTGAAACTTTATTCTGAAATATTTGAAGGGAAAGGTCAGGCTGATCTTGTCTTACTTGTACGTGGTCACACAAAATCATCAAACTCTATACCAGTTATTATAGAGATGAAGGCAGGCACAAGTGATAACTCACAAATAGCAGTGGGGCAAGCTAAAGCTTACGTAAAAGGCCGTTTTTATAACTTTATACGTATACTCACTACAAATAAGCAAGTATTGTGTGTAGGTTTAAACCTTCACTTTAGTCACCACACTAATTATTCATTTTATGCAACATCCTGTATAGAAAGAGAGGGCAATTATATAATAGAGAAATTTCTTTCTGATTCGAGAAGGAACCCACTTAATACTCAAATAATAAGAGAACAATTAGAATATTTATATTACGGAATTGTTTGGAGTAATGGTGGTAATAGTAATGATCGTTATATGAGTAGGTTTATTTTGGGACAATCAGTGTTCATACCAGATGCAGGTAGTCATAAATGTATTTTTGTTTACAGTGAAAATGAGAAAATGCAGGAAGGGACAATACAACGTCTAAGAGACTCAGAGAAGAAGATGAAAGATCATGTTACAACTATTATATTAATTGACGGATCTAAAGCTTTTATATTAAACATTAACGAATTGCAAGCTGGTCTTAAAAGTAAAAATCACATTATTCCGATTGAACAAATTAATAAAGAAGTCAACATCATATATGAAATAAGTTGTAACCTAGTAGGTGCGCCTAATAATTCAAATCCGTTTCATCGATATTGTGCAGATGGCGCTATTACAGTAACAAAGCATAACTCATTAGATAAATATCGTGACATAAAAGAAAGAGCTTTTGATGGAGCGATCAAACCTTTAAATAACAATATAGAATTTCAAAATGCTTTTAACACAGCTAAAAACTCTGGTCAGTATAATGATTATAAAAAAGTATTCAAAGTAGTTGCTGAATTATTAGCTCCTTTCAAGGAAAATATAGCTAATGAAGGTGAATTTCAAGCTGTGTTACATGGTTTATTTAGTAGCTATATTGCTGAAGATGTTCGAGTTTTTACTGAGTTTCAAGTAGGTAGCGGAGGTGAAACTAGAGGTGTAGGTAAAGAAGGTAAAAAAGGCAAACTAGATATGGTATTGGTTGTATGTTCTAATCCTCCTGTTGGAATAGAATAGAATAAAAATGTAGAAAGTTTATTATATCTATCAAATGTTTTATAGTCAAAGATAAAGGGCTTATATAATTAAAAAATTTTAATGTCTAAGGCATTAAATTATTTATGTAAAAGTTCAAATCTGATAATTATATTCAATGATGAGCATCATACCACTCCTGAAATTGAGGCATTTGTCTGAATGGCACAAATGCATGTATTCATTTAAAGTGAACTTATATTGGATTTTAAAGATATTTTCTTTTTCGGTGTTCCTGAGAACTACCCTTGCAAAACCTTTGTTCTACTACTTTCACAAGAGGTTGTAAAAGGCGTGTGGAGATGCTGCTGTTGATCTTGATACAGTTGGTCATTGGACAGTCAGATTACTTGGCGAAAATTGTAAAAATGTGAAAGCTGAAGGATTAAAAATGTAGTTTTAAAATATGAGTAAATGTGCATTACTTTTGGAGTGACCCTTGTAATTTTGTAAAGGACCACTTTGACTTTTTTAAAACAAAATTAATTTGATGTGTTGCAGTGTTCTAGTTGACTGCCAATTTTAAATATTTTAATTTAAGTAAGTTTGTTTTAATGTGAAGAATTGGTTATTGGTTAAAATGATGTGACTTAAATCATTAATAAAAATTTTTAGTTTTGAACTTGAGGCATTTGCCTGAAGTTTTTCTTTATATTTATTACTCAGAATGTTAGAGTTAGTTGGTGGCGGTCTGGCAAATAAGGAGGTTGGTGGCAGTGTGGCAAGTGTTGTGGCCGAGGGAGGTCTGACTAGTATTTGGAGGAGAAATGAAGCAGAAATTTCAAAGTGTGAACAGCATGGGCTGGGCTTAGAAATTCAACAAATATGTTAATTATTGCATTTTTATGGAGAGAAAAGTTATGTAAAAGTCTGAGGAACTAAACAAAAGGTTTGGTGCTTGTTCAAATATATACACGCTATTAAATAACATTTTTCGCAAAAGGCATAAAAGTTTGGTACATCCAACGGTTGACTGGAGTTGCAGATACTTGGGTTCCTGGAAGAGTGATCCACGAAGTACTAAAGTGTGTTTTGTTCAAGTGTAGAGTCTGTGAATAATGGCCTTTTTAGTGAAGTGAATTCCCACACACCGAAAATGTTAAGTCTGTACCAGAAAAAGTTGCAAGTACAAACCAAAATAATAAACGTTTGTAAACGGTAATTAAGGGTATAGTCAGATTTCCTTTCTTTTCATTTCATATTCAGTTCGTTTCAATTTGTTTGAATTATTAATTTTCAATTATGTTCTTGATTATTTCTTACTTATCAAAATCAAGCCCAAAGCATAACCACTTGCATCTGTAATTAGAGAGAATGATTTTGTGAAATCAGGATACTGCAACACGGGTGCTTCTGTCAGTTTCTGTTTAAGTACTTCGAAGCTATTTTGTTCTAAATTTGTCCATTTCCAGTCGACTTCTTTCTTTAACAAATTTGTTAGAGGTCGTGCTATATCACTAAATTTCTCAATGAATTTCCGATAATAAGAAGCTAAACCAAGAAAACTTTTTATGTCTTTAGAATTCTTTGGTACAGGAAATTTACTTACAGCAGATACTTTATTAGGGTCTGGTTTTACACCATCTTTGGTTACAATATGACCTAAAAATGTTAATTCAGGTTTCAAAAACTCACACTTATCTGGTTCTAGTTGTAATCTATGTTTACGTAAATGTCCGAATACTTCTCTTAATTTTCTATTATGCTCTATTAAATTTTCACCTAAAATTAAGATGTCATCCATATAAACAAAACATCTTTCCCCTATGGATTCTTGTAATACCCCGTTTATCATCCTTTGAAAAGTCGCGGGAGCCGATCTCAGGCCATACGGCATACGATTATAATGATAATGCCCGGTCATTGTGCTAAAGGCTGTTTTACATTTATCTTGTTCCGCAATCGGGACTTGAAGATATCCGCTTGCACAGTCTAGCGATGAAAAATATCTAGCTCTTCCTATTCTATCTAATATATCCTGAATGTTAGGTAATGGATAATTATCGCCAATACTGACATCATTTAATTTTCTAAAGTCTATACAAATCCTCCATTTTCTTTTTCCAGAGGCATCCATTTTCTTTTGGACAACAATAAGAGGAAAATTCCATGGACTTCTACTATGAGATATAATACCTTCATCTAACATTTGATCTATTTGCCTATTAATTTCTTCGCGCTGACTTTCGGGTAGTCTATAATTTTTTAAAGTGATTGCTCTACCACTAGGTATCGTTGGAGTTGGAATGGTGTGAACTGCTGCTGTAGTTGTAGTTAAAGGATCTCCAGGTAATTTAAATACATCTATGAATTCTTCACAAATTCTTTTAATTTCTGAGGCACCTTCCACAATATGCCCTAACCTTAAGTTCTCATGTAATAATTGGATTCGTTTAAAATTCTGCTTACACGAATTATTTTCATTAATTTTCAACTGTGTGGGAGGTTTCACCAATTTAGGTATCTTACTTATTATAATATTTTTATCACTTAAGTTTACAACTAAACATGGAAATGAATTGTTAACACAATTTACTAAACCTGTTGCGCAATATACATCATTGTCTATCATTTGTTTTTCTACAAATCTTAAACCTTTTTCTGCCGTAGGAAATTCTACTAGTTTTTCGCTATAGGGTGATATTACATATTTCTTTGCCAACACATAACCATTCGATAAAAGCCAATTCCTTCCTAATATTATATCTAGATCACGCGGTAATTTATCAATTACGTGATAGTCAGTAACTTTATCTACTTCTAAGGAAGAGAATTGGTCCCGCAACACGATTCCCTTATACTTCAGCTTCGACAATAAGTTTCCATTTTTCACGTGCAGTATAATACTTTTTTCAGAGTCACACATTTTATTGCACGTTAATGATACAAGTATGGCTTGCAAGCATTGAAAGGTAAAAAAAAAACAGGATCAATTACCTCTGTCGGTGATAAAATCCATCCTAGCAATAATAAACTAGGTAAAGCAAACCGTTGTAGTTAGTTTTCTTAACACCTGAATAAAGGTACAAGGTATCCAGAAATGTTGTGTGGCATGTATATCATCACTTCGTATTGACTGCTTTTCTCTATTTTTCTTATTACTATATCCAAGCGCTTTCCAAATTCATGTATTACACGCTATAATTTTATTCGTTCACATTTTTTTTTTGCAAATGGTGCACGGCATACACATACAGTAATATATTTACCTCAAGAATAGGATGTTGACAACTGTTTTGATACAATGTTACTGACAATTAAAAATGTTACTTAACAAAATTATATATAGTATTTTCAGAATTGTCAAAATCAACAATGAGATTTTAATTGCTGTAGTTAATGTCAAAAAATTTATAAATATAGGATGTTTTTGATAAAATTTTTAAATTACAATTAAAATTGGCAAATTTGACTTGTATTAATATAAATATAGATAAAAATATATGTATCATGGCCAAATATGTGTAGGTCAAATCATTTATTGATAAAGAAAAAATGTTTTCGTTAAACTTTTACATCTTAATGTGGCTTATCTTTGCTAATCCGTATAAACCAGAGATGGTACAAACCATGCGATATAAAATCCCAAAGATGTGTATAAATAATATACGTCTTTGATGCCAACTCTTTGTATATCTATGTATTAAAACGGAAAGTTTGTTGGGAATCAGTCTTATTGCTACGGGAGTTGTTCGAAAATGTTGGCACTAACTTCTGTTACTCATGCTTGCATATATGGTGCAATTGTAAGTTATTGATTTTATTTTATTCAATAATATTATTGTATTTAAATAGTTGTAATTATTTTGTGATATCAATTCGTATTATTGAATTCAAAAGTAATGGTAACCACGTGGTTATCTACTTTAGCAATTTAATAGTTTGTCGAAATGAAAAATGAACACCTGTTTCTGAAAATTAATGAGATTATTTGCCAAATACAGGCAAAAAAGAGGTTATATAAATACAACACGTTTCTGGAAACATTGTTCCTTTATTCACGTACTAAGAAAATTGAAAGAAAGAATAACCTGGACCGATACAACAGCACAATACAGTTGGCAAAACTCGTAAACCCTTTATTTTTGTCTGTATTTGGATAGTTTCCTTGTGATTAAAACGTCACTAACAGGTTATTCCATTTGTACATTCTAGTTGTGATTAATGGTTTCGTCTGCATTTTATTTGCTTAAAATAAACCTTGCCAGTAATTGAGGTTAAATTATTCCCTAATTTTCTGTATTTGTTTCAGGCCATTGCACGATTTGTCTGCAGTTGGTTCACAAAGTACGTAATATATTTAATTTATTAGAATATCAAATCGAATAATATTTTTTCAAATAAAATTGTTTTAAAGTACCTATAAGTATCTTCTTTATTAAATGATGAGCATCATACCATTCCTGAATTATTTTGTTGAAATTGAGGCATTTGTCTGAATTGCATATATAATAAATTCATTTAAATTGAAATTATTTAGGATTTTATGAGTAATTTTCTTTTTCAGGGTGCCGGATAATAAAGTTTCTGTAAGGTATGTGAATAGCTTTTAAGGCTTGTATAATTAATTTATGCAGCAGTGATCATGACATTGGTTTTAAATTTAAGGTTTCTTATTAACGTAATTTTTTCTTCAGAAATAGTTAAAATTAAGTGTTAAATTAAATAACCCAAAACATTTCTGCAATTCTTGTTTCTATTGTTGACCATAAAAACGACACTATTTGTTCAGCATTTCTCATGTTATTTTTTCATAATCTGACGAACGCAACAAGAATTACAGAAATGTATGGTTTTCCATTTACCTCTTATGTATTTTATTTGGTTATTTAAATAATTAGTATATTTTTAACAAAGTTGTGATGTTAATCAATTGTTACATGAAGACCAGTACAATTTTGTTTGTGGTGTGTTCAAAGAAACTTGCGAATCACAAAGCAGGTTACATAGAACTTTCGCTATTCAGAATTTGCAATATTATTTTTTGTTTTTAATTAGCGAAATCAGGAGATGGATATTCCACAACTTGAGAAATGTTTTTTTTTTGTAGGATCAGTTTTCATATTCATTAGCTACCAAATATACAGCTTTTAATGGTTTGAATGGATCAAAAATTTGGATGTGAGGCTATACTGTAAAGGAATATAACTTACATGGTTGAATATTTTGTTTAATGCAAATACGGATATATTTGTGTTTTAGAGGTTTCTGTGAAATGCTATTGGACACCTTGCAAGCTGTATTGCCCTTTATAATTGGTTACATGGGATTGTAGTACTACTGCTGTACTCATATTGAGCACATTACTCTACAGAGTATATTTATTGAGACAGGTTTATGGTATGTATTTGTTTTATACTATTTCCATAATTATTTTCAATTTTTTAGTCTAGTTTACTGGTTTAGTTAATTCTGTAAAAGACCATTTTGGTTAGTCTCTCTCAATTATTTTATTTACTGTATTGCTCTGTTGGGCTTGGCTGAACAATCGCCAAAACACAATGTGATGACCTCAAACTGTTCGGGACGATGTTTCTTTCATTTAACACTCAATAACCTCTTCTCGAGTGCAAGAAAATTTTATGCTTGACGATTTTTCAATGTCTTTACGTGTTACATAACGGAAACATCCTCTAGAACAGTGTGTTCTCTGTATGAATGTCCTAGGTACACAAATTTTCATAAAATTTTTTTAAAGAAATTTTTTGGTAAGCATGAATACAGTAATATAAAATATTTGAATCCTAATAATGAACACTGATTTATTTAAGGACTTCATGGATATGTTGCTATAACTTGTTTGGAAACTATGACACGAGTATGTAATTGTCAAAATTGTTTATAGATTTCCAAATGAGAGATTTCTAAATGAAAATGAGGTTTATATTGGTGTGGATAAACTCTTATTGCTTATGAATAAAAGTTTTTAATAAAATCTCAATGTGGCATAAAATAATTTATTGTATAGTATTTTCCCATGAGTGACTTTCATACCCTGTCTTGAATTGCCGATTCTCGGGATTTAAGCCTGGTAAAGTCTCCAATAACATGCTACTATTTGACGAGTTAAAGTTCGCCATCAGATGAAGCTGAATGTCGTTGAAATGTTGTGAGTTAAATTGTAATTGTAATTTTTATTTAGTTGTTTCAGTTTCTCATTCTTCATAATTCTTGTTCCATATATTTAAACTTGAATTTGTTGCAAGTAACAGGTTAAATCGTTTCCCAATTTTCTTTCAATATTTTAGATTATTACATAATTTTTCTGAATTGGTTGAAAAAGTAGATAGTGTAGAAAGTTTATTATATCTATTAAATGTTTTATAGTCAAAGATAAAGGACTTGTATAATTAAAAAATTTTAATGTCGAAGGCTTTAAATTATTTATGTAAAAGTTCAAATCTGATAATTATATTCAATGATGAGCATCATACCACTCCTGAATTATATTGTTGAAATTGAGGCATTTGTCTGAATGGCACAAATGCATGTATTCATTTAAAGTGAACTTATATTGGATTTTAAAGGTATTTTCTTTTTCAGTGTTCCTGAGAACTACCCTTGCAAAACCTTTGTTCTACTACTTTCACAAGAGGTTGTAAAAGGCATGTGGAGATGCTGCTGTTGATCTTGATACAGTTGGTCATTGGGCAGTCAGATTACTTGGCGAAAATTGTAAAAATGTGAAAGCTGAAGGATTAAAAATGTAGTTTTAAAATATGAGTAAATGTGCATTACTTTTGGAGTGACCCTTGTAATTTTGTAAAGGACCACTTTGACTTTTTTAAAACAAAATTAATTTGATGTGTTGCAGTGTTCTAGTTGACTGCCAATTTTAAATATTTTAATTTAAGTAAGTTTGTTTTAATGTGAAGAATTGGTTATTGGTTAAAATGATGTGACTTAAATCATTAATAAAAATTTTTAGTTTTGAACTTGAGGCATTTGCCTGAAGTTTTTCTTTATATTTATTACTCAGAATGTTAGAGTTAGTTGGTGGCGGTCTGGCAAATAAGGAGGTTGGTGGCAGTGTGGCAAGTGTTGTGGCCGAGGGAGGTCTGACTAGTATTTGGAGGAGAAATGAAGCAGAAATTTCAAAGTGTGAACAGCATGGGCTGGGCTTAGAAATTCAACAAATATGTTAATTATTGCATTTTTATGGAGAGAAAAGTTATGTAAAAGTCTGAGGAACTAAACAAAAGGTTTGGTGCTTGTTCAAATATATACACGCTATTAAATAACATTTTTCGCAAAAGGCATAAAAGTTTGGTACATCCAACGGTTGACTGGAGTTGCAGATACTTGGGTTCCTGGAAGAGTGATCCACGAAGTACTAAAGTGTGTTTTGTTCAAGTGTAGAGTCTGTGAATAATGGCCTTTTTAGTGAAGTGAATTCCCACACACCGAAAATGTTAAGTCTGTACCAGAAAAAGTTGCAAGTACAAACCAAAATAATAAACGTTTGTAAACTGTAATTAAGGGTATAGTCAGATTTCCTTTCTTTTCATTTCATATTCAGTTCGTTTCAATTTGTTTGAATTATTAATTTTCAATTATGTTCTTGATTGTTTCTTACTTATCAAACCCAGTACTTTACCCTTAGAAGATGAGTTACCATATTTGTTTTGTTGTAAAATATAAAAGTTAGTATTTTCCTTGAATGCCGCAAATTATGAAAATAAATAATTGGTTTGTAAATTTTATTGAATGTGGCGTAACTAAGTAGGGATAATAAATTGTACTTTTAAAGAATTTGTTTTAATAATTAATATTTTTTTTAATTATAGCCCATCTTGTTGATCAACACATTTATACCTTAAAGTGGGGCAATTCAGATTAAATTTTTTTAAAATTAACTATTCTTTTGATCATTACTATATATTATATTTATATATATATATATATATATAGTCCTTAATTGAACAGGTATGCTGTAAATGATGGGTTTCATTCAGCTAAAATTTACCTGTTAAAATTATTCTAATTTTAATCTGATGGGTTATTAGTAAAATAGCCGTATTTATATTTTCCAGAGGACATCTGTAAATTAGTTTATAATACCAGTATCTGTAAGCTACATGTATTACATTCATGAATTTATAAATAAAGGAGGAAAATCTGGCTATTATAAATAAGATTTTCTATGGAAGAAAACAAATTATGACTTAAGTTATGTTGGCAGACTAAGGAATCTCGTGAAGCATCCCCACTACTGTGGACAATGGAGCATCAGTTATTCTTTTGTGATTTATATTTTCCAGAACTAATAGGTTATTAGATGACTCTAATACATGTTCTTATAGTTTTTCAAAATATTAATGTTAATAGTACTGTTGACAAGATTTAAGAGATTGAAACATAAGTATTATTTGTGATCTGAAATTTAAAACTATTACCTCTGCCAATTGTTCTTTTAATTATGGTTTACCAAAAAACTAATACATTCCTTTCTCTGATTTGCAGAGAAGTGTTCTGAAAGCTTGTGTTAATATTTTTTAAATTGTATCAATGTGTTGCTCTTATTCACACGTGATGAAGGGGACAAGGATCCCAGAAACATTGTGTGGTATTTATATTATCAATTTTTTTTTTGGTCTCGATTGGCTATCTTTCTTCTTACTATTTTCAGATGTAAATTTTTCATTGAATAGTTAAGTTGAAATGTTCAGCTATGTTTAAAATAGTTGTAGAACGAAGGTTTTCCCGGTGTAGAAAGTTATAAAAAGTTTCTTGGACTTCCAGCCGGTAAACTCGTCGATAGCACGTGACGTTTCGATGACATGGAGCGTCTTCATCTTCTGGCGAAGTGCCGAGTTAGGTGAGCGGGGACCCCCTTGCAGCAGCGGCGGGGGAAGGTGGTTCTTTGATTAGCTGGCGCCTCAGTCTCTCGTGTCTTCGCCAGAAGATGATGACCTTGCATGTCATCGAAACGTCGCTTGCTATCGACGAGATTACCCGGCTGGAAGCCCGAGAAACTTTTACTATGTTTAAAATATTTCTTGTGAAATTGTTTCTCAAATAAAATTTGGAAACAAAGTTCATATTAATTTTTATTTGTGGAATAATGCGTTAACATCTATTTGTAGGAAACAAATTATAACAGTATTTTGATTGTAAATAGTTTTCTTTACGGTGTATTGTATTAACTGCAAAAAATGTATTGTTCCATTAAAGATTTATGAGTGATACTTTATTCCTCTGGTAATTTTTCCCCTTTTTTTCTGCATTTTGGGTTATGCTCCAATACGTAACAAATTTAATATGAAAGGTTTATTATGCAGTGCTGTGTGTCTAATGAAATTAATATGATGTGCTTGGCTATACATATTTTTTTGTTGAGATTGAGGACAATCGCTGATTGATTTTTTTAAATGAGCTAAAAATAGTCCTGGGTGAAGGATGTAAATAAAAATGCTTTTCAACGGCATTAGATTTATTGTTGGTTGATTTCCTGGGAATATTCTATATAATTACAATGGGAGAAATTCTGATCTTTAAAATATGTCCTGTCCACAGTGCTTGTGGGAGGGTTTGTTTTGATGTAATTCTGTTATGTTACTGCATTGACATTTATTTACGAATTTATCAGTTTTATGTGGCTATAATGTTTGCTTGTATACTTAGCCCTTCTTTTCCATGAATTTCAAATTTGTTTAAAGTTTCTTTAATTTGATTTTTCACAATTAAAGATTTACGTCTCTCAGTATCCAAGATTTTTATTTCAGTTTTCTCGTTCCTTCATCTAAAAATTATTAATTGATGGCAAAAAATTCTATTTCTGTGGGCTGCAGAATATAGTTTTAAACAGCATAATTATCATTCAAAATTTTGACTTGGATAATGTTGCTGTGCTCATTGTATTAAATGACGAAAGACAATGATTGCAGAAATGTGTGGTATTTATTTAGCACTTATTTTTGGCTATTTATTTATCTAATTAGTTAATTCAATTTACATTGGTTAAAAGTTTATTTTATGTATATAATTGGAAACATTGTAGAGTTCCAATTATTTAAGGTAATAAAGTAATATATTTTATGACGTGTGGCTGCCTTAATTAATTTAGCATCGAGATGACTGATTCTAAGCATTGTTTTTGTAATTGCATTTATGTCCACATCATTGGACGAAAGCTTTCCTTTTTATTACTTATGTATGTGTATATAAATGTATATATATATATATATAGTAACATACTCCAATGTCTGTAATAATATAAGGTTCAGACGCGTTCAATTATAGCGTCTGTTGCGCAAGATTGAGTCCATATCGTTGTGAGATAATATGAAGTCGTGCTGCGAACCGGTGGTTCCATCATAATCACAAGTTTTTTTCCATTTTTTATATTGATTTCGAAGATCAGCAACCGAAGACAAATGTAACCGGCTGAAATGGTATAAAATACTAATTTGTATGTTACTATTATTTTTACATTATTATCAACATTTTCTAATTTTACATCAAACCATATAAATATCTTCATTGCATGTACATTGCTTTTCTATTTCTTGCTTTTGATGTTCAATTGAACTCTTCTCTTCTGATTCAATTTCACATTAAATATAAGTACTTGTAGGAGGCAGAATTAAATCCGTTGTTAAGCTTGAATGATGATTTTTAAGAAAAATATGAATCGGTTTTTTTGGTGTCATTTAACCTAGAAGTTGTCTACATTAAAATTTGTGTTTTTATTAATATAATTATTTGCTGTCAGTATGCTAGAATGTTGTATATAAACAAAATTCTATTATTTCATCAAAATATTATTTCTTTTGCGGTATGTTTTTTGTTCTTCAATACAGAGAAAATACATAAAAATAATGATGACCAAGCAACAACACAGCTGATCTTATAAAATATGCGCTTGGTATTCTCTTAAAAGTACTCGTAATATTTTTGATTTCCTTAAGGTCCCGGGCGTAATGACTTATGACATTGGAAGTATTTTTGACTCCCTAAAGATGCAGTGATTATTTAGGCCTCTTAAAGTAGGGGGTTTATTTTTTAGTCCTCATGCATCGGGCGTAATTTATACTCTTTAGCTACCGGGAATATTGACCCACTTAAGCTTCCAGAATTTCTTTGGTCCTTCCTAAGCTGCCTGGAACATTTTTGACTCTGTTCAATTACTGGTAGATTTTGACCTCTCACAAGTTAACGGGTGTTTGTTTTTGGAATCCCTAAAGCTACCGGGTGTTTGTTTTTGGAATCCCTAAAGGTACCGGGATATTTTGAACTCTCTTGAGGTTCCAAGTACTTTTTTCAAGCTTCGTGATTAGTCCTGGATTTGATACAGCCGGTTAAAAATGGGGATGGGAGTGATAAAGAACTAATTAAAAATTTCATAAGGATCCGGGCTCGTGTTGAATTCGTAGTTTTGGATAGCGGATTGTGAATGTGCCGGTTAAGTTCAAGTCCATCCCCATATAGGTAGAAATACCCTAATTTTAAAATGTTGCCAAGTACAGAGATGGTGCTGATGTTATAGTTATGAGATTCGCTGAGTTGGTTAGTGTCATTCACAATGTCGGGGAAGATGAAGTTCAGCGCACATCTGCATGATGGGCTGGGAGAAAAGGCGATTACGGTGCCGTTCAAATGAAGTCACGTTCCAGATGCCAATTGTCACGTGTTTGGTCACAGTAGGTGTTGAGTTTCTTTGGAAAAAGGTTTGGAATAGGCAATCAATTGTTTTTTTTATTCCAGTTGATGAATAAAGTTCTTGGAGAATGAAGCGAACTTGTTTTTCTCTCACAAACCCATATATAATATATACCAAATTGGAGACTGGGATAATTGTTGAATTACTATTGCGATTCGACTTGGAAATCCGATCTTCAGCTGCAAAGTTTTATAACGCGTGTTAGATTCTTCACTTTTTCCGTAATTCGTTGTTATAGATGACTCCGGTACCAGGAATAAAACCACCAAGTCATTATAATGTTGAAAGGGATGATTGGAGGTTATTAATAGCAAATTTAGAAGATTTCTTTGTGTGTGCTGAGATTTCGGAAGATAAAAAAAATTCGACTGTTACTGTTACAATTATCTGCAAATTCGCAGAAACTTTTAAGACATTTAGCTGGAGGAAAAATCCTATAATGCACTGTGTGCTCTACTAGATAATACAACAAAAAGTGTTCCTTCGCGCTACGTGGCACGTTTCAAATTCAGTAATGTAATACAACCACTTGATTGGTGAGGTTGTTCAAGCTCTGAATGCAGCTACTGAATATTGTGAATTTCGTGTTAACCTCGATGAACGATTAATTGACCAATTAATTTGTAAAATTCGTGATCTCCGAATTAGGGAGGAACTTTTTAACAAGGGTAAAATATGGAAAACCCTAGTTGAAGTAGCTACTAACATGGAAATTGCATATCACGAAGCAAATTAAGCTACTACAACTTCTAACATGGAAACTTCAGTGTATGCGGTATCCTAAAACAGTGGCGGTAATATTCAAGAAAAATGCACCAACTTTCCAGGAAAACGAATTATGCGAAACCCGAAACGGATAGCAAAAACTACGAGTGCTACGGATGCGGTTCTTCAGATCATCTTCGGCCAAAATGTCCTCATAAGTCATGGCGATGCAGGGAGTGCGGTGTTTCAGGACACATTGTTTAAGTCTGCAGAAGAAAATCGACTGTAAACCAGTGTGAAGTGGTTCAGTTTACTAACAATGTTGGTTATAGTGTCCTTTACGTTGCAATGAAGGACCGTGGTCCTTATTTGTTGTCAGTGCAAGTTTTTATTGATAAGTTACCCCCTAAATTCATTACTTACGAAGTTGACTCTGGGTCAGCCTTTACTTTCATTCCAGAATCATTTTATAACTTACATTGTAAGCAAACTTCCCTCAATCAAAATACGCTATGAGCGGATATGCAAATAGCCCATTAAAAGTTCTAGGGTATTTCCCAGTAGAGGCAAATTTCATGGGTAAAAATGTATTAATAATACAAGTAATTCGCGGAGGTACTGCACTTTTTATCTGGAGAGACTGACTTAATGAATTCAACCCACTCGAGGTTCTGCATTCGGTAAACAATATTAGCGAGAAAGTAAAGTTCAGAGTCTACAAAGGTCCAATGCCCTGAACTCTCTAGTCTTCTTAGAGAATTCAGTGATATATTTCAAAATGAAATTGGCTGTTATGTTGCAGTGCATTTATACTTACAGGAAGGTGCAATTCCTATTCGGTTGCGCCACAACAATGTACCTTTTCCACTGAGAGAAAAATTTAAGTCTGAATTAGATAGAATGGTAGAAGCAAATGTTCTTACTCCTCCTCCTGCTAAGAACAATGTTCCTCCATACTTAACCCCCACCATTTCTGTTCTTAAACCAAATGGATCAGTGAGAATTGCGGGACAGTTCACTAAAACAATCAAATTCTTGGTAGTTGGTCGTCAGCCTATTGCTCTATTTGAGGACTATTTGGAGAGACTCGCCTATTGTACTGTGTTCTCCAATTTAGATCTTCACAATGGATTCAACCAAATTCCATTGTACGAGGAAAGTAGAAAATTAAATGCATTTTCTACCCCATTTGGAAATTATGCAGTAAAACGTCTTGTTTATGGAATTTTTGCAGCCCCAGTTTTGTTTCAGCGGATGGTTAGTGAACTTTTTCATTCAATACCTCGATGTTTGCATTTTTTGATGACATTCCTGTTGCAGATCCAGATAGCTGTTCACATATTTCAACCCTTCGTGAACTTTTTTTTGTGGCAAGGAAGCATAATTTAAGATTTAACAGAACTAAGTGCAATTTCCTGTGCCCCTCTATTCCCTTCTTTGGATTTGAAGTAACTGCAAAAGTAATTTCTCCCCGTAAAGATAAACTTTCTCCTATTATGGACATGCCTATTCCAAACGATACCACTGCAATTAAATCTTTTTTGGAATGGCTAATTTATATTCCCGTTTTATACCAAATTTGCTGTGTGAATTGGAACCACTTCGTTGTTTACGTTTAAAGAATTAAGAAAAGTAGGGTCTAATTTAGACTAAGACCTTCCATAATGTCAAGAACCTTATTGCTAATGCAAAGCGTATTGGTTTTTACAATCCACAAAAGGAATTATTATTGTCAGTTGATGCTTCTTCCTACGATGCAGGTGCAGTCATTAGCCATTTAGGTGATAATGGTGATTTCCCTGTTTATTTCGCTTCCACTTTGCTCATTGTTTCACAAAGAAAATATTCATATAATTAGATAAGGCGTCTTTTTCAATTGTTTTTAGTGTAGGAAGATTTCACCAATTCTTGTTTGGGCGGAAATTTACAATAGAAACTGTCCATAAGCCTTTGTAATTTATTTTCAGCCAAAAATAAGGCTGTGGCCGCTCGACTTGCACACTGGTCAACGTTTCTATCTGGCTATGATTTTGAGATTAAGTACATTCCAGGAAAGATTAATGTTCTGGCAGATGCACAGTTCAGAAATGTCCCATCAAATTCTTACTTCTCAGATGCTGACTTAGGTGAGGAGGTGGTAGAGAAAGGAGTAGTGAATCAGGTAAATGCCCTTCCTCTGTCTACGTCTGTCCTCGAATCGATTCTTCAAAAGGATCTGGAAGCAATTGCCTTGCGGAAAGCCATTCTTTCAGATTGGCCAAAGTGTTCAGAACAGATTCTGACTTCTTTCATACGATTTAAGGAACAATTTTCTATCGTAGGGAATACTATTCTCTTGGGCAATAGAATTTTCATTCCTGGTGAGCTCCGTAATAGTGTTCTATATGAACTGCACTCGGCACACATAGGGTTGTGAAAATGAAAATGCTTGCACGATCACATGTATATTGGCCAGGCTTAGACAGTGATATTGAATCCTTGGTAAAAGAGTGCAGTCTGTGCCAATTACAAAGAAAAAGCGCCCCACAGGACTCCTTTAAGTTGCCTGTTCCATCAGAACCGTGGTGTCGATTGCATATTGACTTCGATAGTCCATTCTGTGGTAAATACTTTCTTCTAGGTGTTGATGCAAAAACAAAATTCCCTGAAATTGCTTTGTTATACTTCACTACAGCTTCAGCTGCTATTAAGGTGCTTTCGGGTTGGTTTGAAAAACATGGTCTTCCTATTCAGATTAACTCTGATAACGGACCACAGTTTGCTTCCTTTCAATTTCGTGACTTCATGGTGAACAATGGTATTCGACAAACCTTTTCCCCACCATACCATCCAGCAACTAATGGAGCTGTAGAAGGAATCATTTCAACGTTCAAGACAGTTAAAGAGCACGGTGACCGAGAAAGGGCACTGTCGGTATTCCTAAGTTCCTACCGCTTAACTCCCCATTGTAGACATGTATGGTAAGGAATGTCGAACTCGCCTGCGTTTACTCAATCCACGTAAAGACTCCTTCTCTGATGAATCTAGACCAAAGCGTTCATTTAGGCGTAATGACCTAGCTTCAGCCCGTGATTATAGGGGGAGAGGAAAGATGGATTGCTGGCAAAATAAGTAAAATTCTTTCTCCAGTTACATATTCATTTGAGGTAGCTCCAGGTGTTATATGGAAACGCCATACTAACCAAATTTTGTCAAGGGATCCTAAACTTAAATTAAATCATCCATCCTTTAAGGACTGTAGCCAAATTCCATACTCAAATTACAACTACCAGGTTTCTGATAGTAACAATGGTGAAGCTGCAGATATCATGGAAACATGCTCGTGCTCCAGTACAAGTACCAGATCCTCCTCGAAGAAATCCAGGGGAATATGCCCCGGATCGTTTCGGAGAATGGACTCGATAAAATAAAATGAAAACTATGAAACGATTCCTTCTCAGTTTTTTATAGGTGATCTCCTTTGGGAGGGAGATGTGTTTAGTTTCTTTGGAAACGTGTAAAAGGTTTGGAGTAGACAATTGTTTTTATTTCTTCCAGTTGATGAATAAAGTTCTTGGAGAATGAAGCTAACTTATTCTAAAATTCGAAATGACAGAGCTTAGTTTCGAATTAATTCCTTTTCTGCTGTAATATAAATAAATACCCGGGCAACGCCGACAATAAGCTCGTAACAATACTAAATTAAATCTGTCAAAAAATAATTCAGTTAATCGTCAAATTTTTCCATTCTTGTGGCTGAAAAGCTAACTTTATAAATTTATTTCTTATATATATAAATTAGATTTCTAATGTCTCTTTTTATGCTCTCATATACGAAAGGATAGTCGTGTTTGACGTGATCTGCTGTCGTATGGTTGAAACTGAAGATTATAAGGAAAATAAGAATCGTTAAAAGATAACTCCACTCATGTATTGAAAATGAATTAGAAGTAGCTTGCGGGTACTGCCATTATCAATTTATAATCCAGGCGTATAATGTCTTATAACATTTCGGTCATTTTGTACCCAGAGTCAAAATAAAAATAAAAATAAATTTTACACAGGTAAAATTCACATTAGGACGCCTGGATAATAAGTTGATAATGGCAGTAGCCGAAAACTTTTTCTAATTCATGTTCAATACGTGACAGGTTTTTAGTAAAACAGGATAAGGACAAAATAGTATCTTTTAGCAATCATATTACACCACTTTTTCATATGTTTGAAAATAAGTATTAATAATGATTAACAACTACAATTTTCATGAAATATTTTTATTCCCTTTGATGGTTCATTTATAATTTATATGTAAGTATTGAATTTTCTAATTTGTGAATTCCATTCCATTATAGAAATTAAAGTGCCACTATCGTAAGCTGGAAAGTTTTGATCGTGCATGGAATGAGGCGATAACAATTATTAATGGAAATTATACCTGCTATTTTTACCGAGACCGTGTCTTAACAAGAAAGTCAATCAGTATATTATAAATGTTTTCGTTATAGCAGAAGTTAATTTCATAAACATTAATTTAATCAGGATTCAAGTGTCACTTAATAATATATACCAAATTACAAATTTCATGCATAAAAGTTTTTCTTCACTAAAACCAGAATTTTTTGAAGCATTCCAAACCAATGCTGTATTCAAAAGTTTTTATACTGCACGTTCACAAGCGGGAAAAATTAAGACTTCTATATTTTGCTAGTTATTTTTTGCGCCTTTAGGCTGTTTGTTAGCGCGAGTTAAGCGAGGAGAATTAATTTCAAGAACAGAGGAGTCCTTTAATTCTTTTCTTAGAGGAAAATATTTTTCTTCGTCGTAGCTTTGAGCGCCGTACACACCTTATTTTTTTGGAAGTGACACGTAATTACACCGGATGCTATCTCCACAGACACGTGTCTTTTTCGCCCTGTAGGAGGCGTACAACTGAGGTCGTTACAACAGGTGTTACGGGGTCCCGGCGGGGCGAAGATCGATGCCGCGTGGACCTGATAAACACCCACTGCTATCCATTAGACGTGCTCCAATTAGCACGCCAACCTAAAGTTCACACAAAATTCGTCATATTTGTTGCCCGCATAGAGATATATTTTGAAACGTATCGCCTGTTTGATGATTTTTTTTTTTAATTTACTGAGACTTAAACTTTAAATTGACGGTGAAATTTAGTAATAAATACTAAAACACAACTACTTTTGGACGTAAACATAAATTTATATTGTTATATTTTATATCGAAATAATCAACAACGTATTTATAGAATAATGACTTGTCATAACTGTTTGCAGAAGTTCCTAAAGCTTTTAATTGCATTTAACACAGTTATTTTAGCATAAGATTTAAAAAATTTCTTTAGTGAAGATTAAAATATATGTAAGGTACTATTTCTATATCTGATAAGTTTAATTAATGCGTAAATTTTGAATAGTAAAAAATTCTTGGACATGTCCTGAAGTCTCTCACAATTACATGTAAAATATTCCGACGTTTGGAAGTTCTCAGTATCCTATTATATTTATTTGTGTTTCGAGTTCATTTGTTTGTAATGTTATATAATTTTACGATTAATATGGGCTTTGAATGCGAATATTAAATCTGTATCTATAAAAATAAATGTCTGTGTGTGTGTCCCCAATACGCCCCTAAACCATTCATCTGATTGCGATGAAACTTTGGTGAGTTGTTGTGCACACCCCCGCGAACGTTTCTGTCGGCCTTTCGAAGCGTTAGGCAACTCCTAAGAGGTGAACATAGATGAAATTTAAAAACATGCTAAAACGGCTTATATTAGCTTCGATTAATTTCTTTTCGGTGTCTATGTGACTAAAAACATCTCCAAATGTTTTTAGTGTATAATTTCATCCCCTTAAAGCACGGTTAAGGGTGAAGAGGCGTTACATAAAAAACACAAAACAACCGATATTGGTGACGAATACAGGTTTATGGAAGTCAAGTGAGTTTAATCCTGGCATTCATTAATTAAGTTAAATTGTATTTCAACCCCTAGGTGTGGGGGTGGGTGAGGATGTGGGACAAAGGCCGTTATATAAAAGTAATGAGTAAATAACCTAGAATGGTGTTGAATCTGGGGTTATGGATGTCAGAGTTTAATTCTGACATTTACCATACTAGTTAAGATGTAGATTAGTCCCTAGGAGTGGGGGTGGAATGTGGTGAAACAAATTTCTGTTTCGAATCTTAAATGCGTAGAGAAATTTCTACGAAACTTTATTCACATATTACTTACGATCCAGGAACAAACACGGAAGGGTTAAGACACCTACGGTGTCTAGGGGTGGGAGGTAAAATCATTCCTAAACGGCCACTATTAGCGTCGATAAAACGTTTTCGGGATCGCTTAATTTTATAGTGTATTTCTAAATTTTTTAAGTGTCTAATTTCAACTCCAAAAGGCAAGGGAAGGAAACACCCTTACCGTTCGAGTGGCGGTGAAAAGGCTTTACATACAAAGTATTGCAAAAAGTGTCGATTCCATGGTTATAGGAGTCGCTAAGTTTAATTCTCCCATTAACCGTCGTGGTTAATGAAATTGTATGTCCCACTTCGTTGGGGTGGACGCGCTTGACAAGAGGTTACCCGGAGTAATTTTGACCCTTTTAAGTTACCGGGTAAATCTTTGATTTTCGTAGGTACCAGCTATATTTTGGTCTTTACTTAGTTAGTCTTTTAATGCATAGTGTAGCATATATTCAACATAACTTTAAGTATCACCCGAGAGGCGACAGTTGTTTTCTAAGAGAGCTAAATTGTGATGCGGATATGAAACAACATTCACTTAAGGAAATGTAAAAATTCTAGCATCCATGGGCAGGTTAAAACGTGCCTGTCCTAGCTTTCTGTGAGTCAACCCTTCAGTCTAGATTTTTCTGCTCGCCGGTCAACTTTATTTTTTCACGAAAGAATTATTCTAAAGGTATTCTAATTATTTTAAGATCAGAATTATCCTTTTTATGTAAATTATATAAATCAGTCGAAATAATATTTGAGGCATAAAAATTATATATATATATTGTAATAATTAAAGGGCAATTAAGAGTTAATAATTATCAACTGTTGAACTGGAATTGTTACCGGCAAACATACACAAAGACACAATAATGGACGAGAATATGAACAGGCAAGGTATTGTTTAGACATGGCGCGCAAAGTTAGTGAAGTGGACAGTCGACGGTCAAAAACGACAGAGAGTGGACGTGTTGGCGTGCCAACGTGTGGCGAAATTTTAATATTTGTTGCATTTAATTTGGTATCATCATTAAGTATTACATTTATGACGCATCAAATGATGGAAATTGTGTTTATATAATTTTAAATGTGTATTACAGGCACTTTACATTAATGGTGATCCTTACTTTAACTTGTGGCGACAGCCGACCTGCAGCGGATTACTGGTCTTGTAGCAGTCCACGATCTCCTTCTTAGGCCTCCCGCGATGGACGTCTCTCCAAAACTTTTGTTCCTTACAGCTCACCAAATTTTCCACCCTCTCGCCTCTCTCACTCCACTTTCAGTCCTCCCCCTGTATGTCCACTTTCAGTCCTCTCCCTGTATGTCCACTTTAAGTCCTCTCTCTGTCTGTCCACTTTCACCCGGGTGCGGAGTATATATCCTTACTCTGCCCCCCCCAACGATGCAAAAAAAGGGACGCGTACCCTCGGCTTCCTGGGGTCTCTCCGGCACACGTGCACATTTAATTAATTCCCTCTCAAGTCACTACAGTATATATATTGTAATAACCACAAAGGGTATAAAATAAAAAATATATATAAGCTTGATTTTAACAAACAAATTTATTAACACAAGAAGAATTTACAATTGAATTTACTATTTTACTATAAAATAAGAAACTCTTGCTCTCATGGGTCTCTACTGGGTTTGACAACGGACAGAATCGTACTATTAGAAAGACCCAACATTTAAGTTTTAAATTAAACAAAAGTATTTACTAAATTTATTAATGAACTTAACCTATAGATTGCTTCTAACTTTATTATCAAAAGAAGAGATCGACATCTGACTGTTATCCTTTAATAACGTTTACATCTGTTAATATTATGCATTCCAACTTACGGTTTCTCAGGTTTACTTCGACTCGTTCTTAAGACACTCACTTTATAGCCTTGACATTCACTCACTGACTCTAACACAATATCACTGGTTCGCCGTGACCCTCCTTGACGACGTTGGCTGCATCCAGGTCGCTTACCATCGAAGACAGGTCAAATTCTCCTACTCATACAGATAGAGCTTCTGTATTTTAAAAATGTTTATATAGCTGTTATGGTTTTGCTGACTGATGCTGACTGTCGCTGACCGTCTCTCGTTCCTCTCCCACGCTAACTGTGTCTGTCTCCTCTCCCACGTTAACTCCAACTGTCCAACTATAGGTTATTTTCCCTATATATACCCCTAGTCTCCTTGTTTTTCTCTTGATGCAAAGTTTCGTCGCAACGGCACGGTGACAGAATCCCATTACTGAAATTTACGTCCCGGCCACTGGATTCCTTCCGCCTTTCGAAACCCGACAATCGCGACAGGTCCAATTTGTCTTTGGACCTCTCCGCTCAGAAGTGCGCGATACTAATTTCTCCAGATCCTAAGTCAACAAGTGCCTGGACCCTCATCATCCCAAGCAATTGCGCCACTTGACATCTCTCCATTACTCAGAGATTCGTCGGCCTCACCCGGCTCGCACAAGACCTTTTCTTGCAAGTCCCCAGCAACTACGCCACTTGTCAGGTCATTCGTCAGAGACAATAGCCTGCCCTAACATAGCCACTTTGGGGCCATCTGCTCGCCCACGTTCTGCGTTACGAATTCTTCACGCCATTCCCCAAATCAATAAGTTACTGGACCCGCAATCACTCTTTAGACCTAATTACCGCACCGTCACACGTCTCTACAAATTACGGCTTCCTCTCTGCCGCTCACCAGCACTCATCCTAGATAAATGTCTTACCGCTCCGTCTTGTCACCTCGTGACAGGACCCGCGGTTACTTTTCCCACGCATTCTCTTTACGACATGTGCGCTGTTTTTAATCCAATGCATTATATTAAATGCATTACAATATATATATATATATATATATATATATATATATATATATATAAAATTTTGACTTCTTATACTTTAAATTATATTTAATTTTACTCCAGCCAAATTTTATTTACAAATAAAAAACTTAAAAACTTGAAGTTGTAGATTAATGCCCATTCATATTAGAACCTACATGTGCATGATGTTACATATTTGCAACATAATAAAAATGTTCAAATAATATAAAAATTTCGTCCGTATGTTTTGGTTATTTTTACCGTATTGTATTCACAAATTACATCTTCAAAAATTTAGTTTTAAGAAATATATAAAAATCATGCACCAAAGGGTTAAAGACTGTGTTTCTTTGTTCCTAAAGTACCGGGAGTAGTTTTAGAGTCAATTAAGTTATTGAGTAGATTTTACTGTTTTAATTGGTCGTTATTTTTTAGAAACTCTCATTTTATGTAGTAGTAGAATTCCCGAGTTGTTAAAGTACTGTCAGTCATCATTCTGATTTATTCGAAGTTAGATTCCGAGGGTTTAGGTCGGGGAGGAAAACGTAAATGGGGAAATGTGCCATAGACTGACGCTGTAGATGCTGTTTAAATGTTATGTTACCAAGAGGTTAGTGTCGAATCAATTATTACTGCGGGCTAATTTGAATAAATACCCGGTCAACGCCGGACACTCAGCTAGTTTACAATATACAACGACTGTGTTGAAAATGTACTAATTAGATAAGTAAATAGAAAAAATAAGTGCTAAATAAATACCACATAACGCTTCTGCAATCTTTGTTGATTTCGTCAGGTGATTAAGAAAACAACGCAAAAGCCACGAGAACGACACACTGCACAAATCAGGGGAAGAACTCAATACAGCCATAGAAACAAAAAACGAAAATATAATTTCCTTCCAATTCTTTTTATTAATTTTGATTTTTCAAGAAGCTTTCCGCAATTTTTCTAGCCATCAGACATCAAATTTAAGAAGAACCAAATACATTTATAATATACAACTTTTTAAAAAACAAAATTCTCCACACCAAATTTTTCATATTTTATCAAATATATGACTACACTTACCAAGATAAATTTTTATGCCTTTTTTCCGTTATGTTATACAACATTTACTTTATCTTCGTTGTTAAAGTTATTTAAGTTGAAGAATGAAGTAGTAAGTACATTGTAATTCCAACCAACAATACTACTCAAATATTGTAACGATAGTCAGTGTTAATAAATGTATAACAATTTGATGAAAAGGGATGTCCTGTTTTAATAGATTTACAATACCTCTAACTGAACATTTAACTGAAAATGGCAACTGTACATACGTTGTTTTGCGATTAACCATCCTACACTGGCTAATTAATTTACTCACTTCTCAGCGTGCAGAGATTGGATTAGCGCTTGCATAAAATTTAAAAACAGTTACATTTACAATATATTGTACACTTCATCTACTAATCCGTGTGTTATACGTGCAGATATATTTTAATCCGACCCATCAAAATTCTGATTTTATTTTTTCAATTAAAGTATTTCAAAACATATAACTGAAAATTTAGTACATATTTATTATGGAATGTAACAAATATAATCATTTTAAAATGAATAAATCCAAATTTTGATTTTATTTTTTCAATTAAAGTATTTCAAAATATATAACTGAAAATTTAGTACATATTTATTTTGCAATATTACAAATATAATCATTTAAAAATGATTTGTTAACGAGAACAGGAAGCCTATCCGTTATAGAATTATAAATATAAGAAGTATAAAAAGTCAGTAAAATACTGTAATAATCAAATTACATTAAAATAATTTAGATGGATGAAATTGCCTAACGTTGAGGACGCCAAAATGTAATAAGTAAATAATTAAAAGAATTAAATGAAATTATATGATTCTGTCTCACGTTGGTGAAGCCAAAATGTAATAAACAAAATTAAATGGATTTTATTAACAATTAAATTGCCATCTCGTTGGCACGTCAATTTATGTAATACTCAAATAATTAAATGAATTAAAGGATGGATTTATTTATTAAATTTTAAGTGAAAGGATGTTAAATAATTACCGAATTTCAACATCAGAAAACAATTAGTTTATTTAAAGTAATAATAACAAATTTTCTTGTTGTGATTAATTTACATTCGTGTTCTTACTATTTTAAAAACTTATTTACCCTTGTCTCAGGGTCGTTAACTGGGCCTTTTAAACAAAGAACAAACCTTTTCCTACTCTCAAAATTAACAAACAAAAATTTACAACATTCAACTTGTTTAGAATTAAAACAATAAATGAACTTGAATCCGAAATCTGACGATTTATCTTTATTTAACGTTTACAATAAATTTTATAAAGTATCTCTCTCTACTTACAGTTTTCTTTACTGGTACCAGGCATTCGTTTGGACTCTTTGATACACTATATACTATTCACATGTAACAGGCCATCGTTTCACAGAATTTAATTTGTTTCAAATCACCGTCCAAAACTTTTGTATCTTTCACCTGACACAATTACTCCGTACAACAATGTGGACCTCTCTCTCTCTCCCTCTCTCTCTCCAGAAAATATTGTAATTCTTCTTCTGATTAAGGGTAAATCAGAATGTTATCCACTCCTTCTCGACGAAATTTTATGATTGTCTTTACTAGGTGAAGTTCTACATGCGGTTTTACTTATTGAAAATTTTGCCTGCGACCTTTACTTGATCGAATTCTGTGTCCAACTGCTCTTAATGAAGACCGGCCTGCAACTCACTCGATGAAATTCTGTGTGCAACTCTAGTTTTGAGCCCCGTAGCTTAAACGCTGCTATAGATGAAATATCCTACCCGGCATTTGACTAAATGTGATGCAGGGAAAACTCTAGAGAATCCTACATCATCATATTTTTAGATTAATAGGCTACTTGAGAGTAATACACATGGTGGCAACTCTTCTTTAATAGAATAGGAAGGGATTTGAAAGGGGGGATGCGGTAGTGCAGAGGAAGGTAAGCAAGGGCTAACTAGGGCTCCCTGGTTATAGTTTAAGGATTCTACCCGGAATTCGCCTAAAAGTGATGCAGGATCAACGCTATAAAACCTGCATCATGTAGGTCGCGCGCTTGGTACTAGTCCCACGCCTTTCCGAAGGCGGGAGAGAGATTTTTTCTGGAGACGCAGCATTCCCTTCTCCATGCCTCGAACAGTTTCGAAGGGAGCTGGCCGACTGTTCCAATGGGAACAGTGAACAACTCTTATCGTACGTCAAAGGTCTGCGATCCCGAGGTGGATCTTGGGCTTGTGGGAACCATAGTTCAAAAACAGAGCGCGGAAAAGGTATCCCCAAAGGTAGCCCTCTCCAGGTAGCGGCCACTGCTCTCTTGCAGCATAGGAAAGAGACTGAAAGGATGATATTTATTTCGTAAAGATGGACTAAACACCATCGAATGTTAACTGTAAACTCTCAGCGTGTTTTTATTTATTTTAAAAACTAGTTATTAGTCTAGAGATTGGTTTGTTCTATCTTATTCTTTTGAGCAACATCAGATCAAAGTAATTTATTATTTATAATTTATTCCTCTTATAATAAATTATTATTTTATTCTTAGATACCAGGACGGACAAGCTCTCCGGACTGAAAAAAGTGTAGTTTCTTATTTTGTGAAACAATATACTTATTAATATTCAAAATACTTATATTATTATTTTCTTTTCCAGGACTGAATACTTAAATTTTACGGACATTTTTTCTTTCAGTGTCAATTTTTTTTAGTGGTTTGGTGTTGGGAGGTTTACAGAAACTTCATCAGAAGATATATATAACACAATTAATGAAGTACCTATTAACTGTTTGAAAGACATTTTACTCCAATCCGTTGCTCACTTGCACAGTTGGTTGATTTGAACGCTTTGGAGTTACAAAGTGTACTAGTATTTGAGCTTGCGGAGAGTACCGTCGGCATCTCGTGCCGAATTAAGTAAACACAGCAGCTCGTTGGCTGCGCTTACAAGTGTGGCGGGGGTAATCCCACAGCCTCCCGGCTCATTACTACGCACAAAAGAAGACGAGTGCGTGGGCGAGCGCCTTGGGAACCAGCGATGTAACGAGCACCAAGTCCCAACTCTTACTAGCCCGCCCCGTAATCCTTTAACTTCTTCGTTCTAGGAACACCTCAAATATTAAACGATTAGTCTCTGAAAATTTCCACCTCACCAAAATTGGATTTTATTATGACAACAGGCTTCTAGGTTTTTGGAACATGCTAAAACTTAATCATTTCGTTGTTTGCAGTGTTATAAGACATTTTTGGTTAAAATTGAGCATTTTGAATATTTTCAGAAAAAATTGTATTAATCAAACTTAACTAAACATCATTACAATACGACGTTTCGTCCACAATTTTGGACTTCATCAGGTAATATACAGTTTTGAATGGATGCATATATATGTTAAAATTAGAAGATCAAACGTAAATTTAGTGTCATGACGGTCTTAACCGAGATATCTCTCTCTCTCTCTCTCTCTCTCTCTCTCTCTCTCTCTCTCTCTCTCTCTCTCTCTCTCTCACACACACACACACACGCACACACACAACAGATATATGTATTGTAATAAACAAACAAGTCTATAATTAAAAGAAATTTTTAAACAAAAAACACGTTGAAGACGACAATTTATGTAATGATTAATAAGAATATTTAATTAAATTAGCCCCACGATGGAATCCATTTATGTAATGATTAAGGTGGTCTTAATTAATAGGAATAATTAACAAAATTATTATGTATTTAAAAATTTAATGTTGATAATTACACAATATAAACCCTGCTTTGCATGCCGATTCCCATCAATTTAACAAACAAATATCTCAATTTTATTTTAATAATTCGTGGCGTTCTATGAAAATATAGCTTTATAATTTTACAATTAATTACGTTGAATTTCTCATTATCTCAGGGTCACCACTGGGTTTGATAGGAAGAACAAATACATTGAACTAAAATATTAACAATACAAACTCATTGAAGTTAACGGAATACAATATTAAATACAAAAGTAAAAGAAAACGAATGAAAAGAAAAACGCGAACGAAATCTGACTATATCCTTTAATTATCGTTTACAGTCATTAATAATTGTTTTCTATTCACGACAGTGCTACTGGTACCAGTTCGGACTCTTGTATCTTGAAGTCAACACCCACTAAACAGGCCATTATACACTGATTCTACTCATTAGATTTTGAACACACGGTAGTTGCTCTGAATCTCTGCTATCCTTGATTAGACCACTCTCAGCCAGTTGCCGGACGTAGATCTCCTCAAAGTCTCTCTATGCGAACATTAGCTCAGTTTGGGAAGCAAAACTTCTGTTAACAAAGAAAAACCCGCCTTCATTGTCGCCTTTAAGCACCCGTTCCGCCAACAATTAAATTATATTAAAAACAATTAATAGCCTGTTTAATTGGTATTAAAATATATGTATATATAATTATATATATATAATAGAAAAAAGCGCCGCCCAATTATGAAATAATTAATTTTATTGGAATCTAATCACAAGCTAGCAACGAGTCGGACATTGGAAGTTCTGATCCTAACATATTTGCGCCGCTGCGTCGGGAAGACAGGATACGTACACGTCAAAATACAAGTCGAAGGGATTAAGAAGGTCGCTTGGGAAAATTTGACCCATATAGTATTTTGAAGGGCACATCCCTCTACAACTACTGGGCTACGTGAAGTTAAAATATTTTAAATTGAATGGCGGAGAAAGGTCAGGCGACTTGGTTTCCATCCCTGTGGCGGGAAAAGAAATTATGGAGCTCGGGAGGATCAGTATAAGATGACATCTCAGAAAGAATGTTTGAGTAGCAAAGACAAAATCTATCATTACAAGTCCAATGACGAGATAAGTAACCAGCCTAGAGAGAGAGGGGGAGAGGGGCAGGGAGCGAGAGAGATGGGGGAGAGCGAGATCGAGAGAGGGCGAGAGAGAGCGAGAGAGAGCGAGAGAGAGAACGCAGCCCAATACAGCCACATATCGGAGAAGATTTTACAACCAATGAGCCGGAGCTCATATCCTGACTTCGAGACTACGTATCGCTGAGCAGAAAGTAAGCCCGGGGGAACCTTGAACATGCCGTCTGAAATTCCGAGAAGCATCCCTGAGTCACCACAGGTACCTGCCGTCCATGTTCCTGGCCGACGAGAGGAAAACAATACATGAGCAAACACAGACTGGTATGTGAAGACTTGTCAACGAAGTATTTCAGAATAATATCGGGTACTTGATAAAGAGTTCTCAACTGATTACCACGGATTTATAAGCTATCCAAATGATAGTCAGATACATCTACAAATTTAGTTAAACTGACTCTCCGAAGTCATTATTTACTTTCGTTAAAGGAATTTCTCTTCAACAGTAGCTATTCATCATGTGTTCTGATGTAGGCTATATAACTAGTTGATTAAGACTAATGCTCAAAATCATTAAATAAAAATATTTTGTGCAATTTGATATTAATTGACTTGACCATTTATCATGAGGTTGTTGCTGGTGACCGCGAATCTATTTTCGCCACATTGACCGCCCCTAAGCCACTTACAGGAAGCCACAAACGCGGGTATGCAGTGCTGTTTATTTACCGTACTGTAAGCACAGCTCTATATGATTCGATTTTCTCAGTTATTGCAATTTAGATAAGATACCTACTTGCCTCTTCCAACAACTAAAATACAATTTATTGAGTCTTACAGAAATCTATTTTGAAGCCGGTTATATCATTTATATATATTATGACATTGTGTTGGCGCCACAGTAAGCATCTAAATTCGTAATGTCGATGATTGGAAATAGAATTTTATTCTGGTCATTTTTATTATGGTTCTCCTTGCAGCAAAATTGTGGAATGCATTCTTAATTCAAGACCAACATTGTTTCCGTATTTCCCACGAAGAAAATCTATGGATAAGACTTCAGTTAAATTGACACAATGACACAATAGCCACGTTCGTTCCAAAAATACAGAATTTGAATTTTAAGCTTACATACAGCCTATTATCGGTCTTTAATAATCCTTTATTATATACAGGCTGAAAAAAAAGTGGTAGTTCACTTGTTAGAATAGAAAACCGTTAATGTTTGTGGCCATGATAAAATAACATAATGGAGCTGATCATGATTAGCAAATACTCTTACAAAATCGCAACTCGAAAACTCGTGTTGATAGGGATCGAAATTCCTCATAAGCACCTCTGGGAGCTGTACGAAGCTATGACGCAATGTCGATGAGGTAATAAAAGAACACTTGGCGAGAATTGTCAGTTCCTGAGGAACCGTGCACTTCGTCACGCCCAAAGCTGTTGGGTGGGGCGAGATTAGGGCGTGGTGAGCAAACACAGGCTGGGATTTTATTCGAGTTCTGTGAGAGGGCTCGTTGTCTCGCTGGCCGGCGTCGGATCAGTAATTGGACTTTGTGGAAGAATCTTGTCGTAGTGCCGTTGCTCGCCACCTAGACTCTGAGTTGAAATCACGGATAATATATCAAATTGCAGATTCCTGTTAATGTGGTTATTGTAAACATCTTCGTCAAACGATCCTTTCAATAAATAGTCATCAATTTAAATAATGCTTTGGAAACATTTAAGACATTTCTCACGGTGAAGTTTCAAATTGGTTTTCTGTATGAATTTAACAATTAAATTCAAAGTTGACAATAAAAATTGAGAAGACTCTCTACGGAATTGTTGGAACTTTCTTTCAACCAGTTGTGTCGAACTTTCTATTCGGTCACTCGATGCGACGGGCTATTATTTTTTTATCGCGGACGACAGTAACTGCTTTTTAACATAGTTATAACCTTATAGAAAGCTTAAGAAAATGTCAGACTACATATTTTATTTAATTAATTATTCTTGGTTTATCAATCAGGACACGGTTTAAGTCAGAACTAAATGTTTCCATGACTGTCATCATCGTATAAGTATCAAATTTAACTCTCACTTTCGGATGAACTACACATAAATTCCTGGCAAGTCGTTTATCAACTCCCTATTTGTGTAGCGCGGTTCGTGTTATTTAAATTTTACGAAGACTATTTCATATATACTGTAATAATTTTTTTAAACAAATTATTGTTATTGGGGTAATTAAATTTAATTGGATTAGATTGAATTGAAAATGCTTTATCACTTTTATTTGTACATATAAAAGAATATCACAACATTTACACTTGGAACTTTTTATCTATACAATTAATGTATTTAAAGTCTTATTTCAAATAATATTCCTTAAAAGGGTGTTCAAAAATATGTTGTGAGTTACAATCATAAAAATAACGGCTAAGTTAAGATTTAATTGGAAGGCAAAAGTATACTTCAGGATTTAAGAGGGAGTTGGCAAATATTTATATAAACTGAAATTGAATACTTCCGAGGTAAAACCTCGTGATACAGCTTCACACGGCATAAAATAAAATGGCGCGCTCTTACTTTTTACTGCTGTTTTTCCTGTACCGGCGTACTGGTGTCTGGCAATTCATGCAACAGGCAGAATTGGCCCGCAAGGCTGCAAGGCGTCTGTCTCAGGTGTTGACCACTGACTAGGGTGTCGGCCTGCGGAAGTGATTGCTGATCGTACGATGGTGTCATGGAACTTCGGTGCTGGCAGGTTCCCAAGATCAAGTGGCGTCAATTGTACGGCGTCGCTATTCCGCGGTGATGTCCTGAGAAGTTTCCCAGAAGTCGAGCTAGTCCGGCCTGACGACGAAGGCACGTCCACACTGAGATGATTTCCTGGCAATCTGTCGTATTTACAAAGGTTGAATAAGAAACAGAATAGTTTCTAACTGCCGAACAGTATTGAAAATCTTCGAAGTCCAAATTTCCAATTAGCGTGAAGTATCTCCGATGAAACGCACACCAAGACTGAATATTTTTGCAATTTTTCTGGCCACCTTTTATAGTTTTACTGCAAAAGTTCCAGAAGTTTATCTGTACGCTCGACAATCAGAATCCACACTCAAGTTTCATCAGTTATCGCTCCCCATTATTAGTTCGCTTTTTTCATTATTAAAGAACTTCGTCATACTTTTTACACATTATTAAGAAACTGCGTCGTATTTTTACAAATTATTGATTTGATAGACAATTTACAAGTTTCTCCGATGAATTTAAATAATTAAACAACTGAATACAATTGTAACAGAGATAATTAACACTTAAATTAAGGATTTTAACTCACAGACACAATTATATAATGGTAAACTAATTATTTAAAATGTTCGAAGGGGTTAAGACGCATAAAGCTGTTTTTAATTTTCTAAAATGGCTTCGAAATTAAGTCTTTTCATTCTTATAAACCAAATAATAATTAAAATATTCAAAAAAAAATTTGAACATGACTTCACTTCATTACAATAAATATATTAATTCTGCTGACGCAGTAGGCGCCCGGGCCGGCAGTCGTCAATAATTGTCAAGGAGATTGCTATACATATATATATATATATATATATATATATATATATATTGAAATGCATTGAGGGAATGCATTGTTTCGGAACAGCGCACATGTTGGGAAGAGGACGCAAGGGCAAAGTAATTACGGGTCCTGTCTCGATGTGACAAGACAGAGCGGCAAGACATTTATTTCGGATGAAGGGTCTGGGCCGGCACAGGAAGTTGCAATGTGTACTTACGACGTATACAGCAAAAAAAGGGCACGTGGGTGGCCGGTCGTGGGAGGTATCGGTTTAGGAGAGGCATTCGAGTAGCTTGTCCCAAAGTGATTATGTTAGGGCAGGCTATTGTCTCTGATTAATGGTCTGACAAGTGGCGTATTTACTTAGGATTTGTAAGGAAGGGTCTTGTGCAAGTCTTGTGAGGACGACAAGTCCAGAGTAATTGAGGGTTCAAAGTAATTGCGGGTCCTGTCTCAATGTGACATGACGGAGGGGATAGCTATTTTGCTAAGGAACTGCAGCTGCAGATTGTAAATCTCAGTAATGGAGATTCTGTCACCGCGAATATGCGACGTGGGTCTTGAAACAAAAGGAAACGAGAAGGCTAGTAGTATAAATGCAAGGGATAAACTATTGTGATGCAGTCAGCGTGGGAGAGGGGTGCTGTATGCATCGAGGAGTCAGAGCATCGTGAGTAGTCAGCGAGGGAGAGGAGTCAGCGTCAGTCAGCGTAAGAGAGAGATGCTGTGGGCATCAAACTTGGAAGTTAGTTGGAGTTGAGTGTAAGAGCGGAGGGAATGGAGAAAATTTGCAGCCTGCGAGAGGAATTGAAAATTATTCAACTATAAACATTTTCATATGCAGAAGTTCAATCTGTAACAGTATCAAAATTAGACCAGTCTTCAATGGTAGGAGACCAGGACACAGCATCCAGCGTCGAGTAGTTTTCTCCACGAGCAACTGGGATATCCTTCGCCGGGTATGGAGAACCAGCTATCGTCGAACCAGTAATATGTGTTAGAGTCAGTGTGTGTAAACGTCCAGTCTATAAAGTGCGTGTTTAATGAACGAGCCAAAGGTTCCTGAGAAATCGTGAGTTGAAATTTATGGTATTAACATGTGTAAACGTAATTAAAGGATACAGTCAGATATCGTTCTCTTCTTGTGTTAATAAAATAAACTCTTGTAAATTTAGAAGAAATCTGTGGAATAAGTTCGTTAATAAGTTTCGTCGATACTTCTGTTTAATTTAAAGATAAATGTTGGGTTCTTTGAGTATTAAAGTTCTGTCCGTTATCAAACCCAGTAGAGACCCATGAGAGAGATCTTTTTATGATATTAAATATTAAATTCTGTTGTAAATTCTGATAATTGTTAATAAAATTTGTTTGTTAAAATATAAATCTTATTTTTTTATCTTGACTTACGTTTGGTCATTACAATATATATATATATATATATATATATATATAAATATATAGCTATGCTTCGAAGATATGAAATTAATTAATCTGTTACATTGCTTTTATTAGAAAACTGACAAATAAAATAAACTGTGGGCATTGGTAATTAAGCAGCTGGATATTTTTAACAATTAGTAATTTTTCAATAGTCCGGTTGTAGTTGCATGCGTTTTGGATGTTAGCCGCATGTATGCGATATTCTAATTTTCGACCTGTGATTTTATTCCGTCCACACTTCTGTAATCTCGGCTCTGTTAACCTAAACTAATTTTTTTCATAGGCTCGTTTTAAATGTGTGCAAAAGAAAAACTGACTCTTCAAGCCGAAAAGGAATAGAAAATCATCTCATTGGTTATGTTTGTCAAATATATACATCACAAACCGAATTTTAAAACTAGTAATAAATTTGGATGTTATTAGAGGGATTGCACTTTGCAATATAATTTGTTATTATAACTATTATTATTATTATAACTTGTTATAATTGTTATTATTATTATTATAACTTGTTATTATAATTGTTATTACTATTATAACTTGTTATTATCATTGTTAATTATATTATAACACATGTGTTTCATATAGTTGGTGTCCTAATCCAAAACACTGTACTGAAGGTTTGAACCAACCTCAGCAACTTTTATAATCACTATGAGCGTTTGTATTATTCATACACATCTAAATTAAATGACTTCCTTTCAGTATCAACGTATTGAAGTTGAAAACCGATATTCGTTCTAGGAATGTGGTGGATATTATTTATTACACAAACACACACACACACATATATATATATATATATATATATAATTCAATAAATTGTATTATTAAGCGTTACAATGTTATGAATAAGACGAGACTTTAGCAGAGTACGAACGCAATTTGTTGACGTCAAAGTTTATAAAACATCTTCGCGAAGAATGGGTATTCATCTAGTAAGTTGATAAATCAGTAAAAATTACGGAGTAATGTGAAACGCATACTGGATAAATGAGCCGAACAGTAAACCAGTAAATAACGTTGAGAAACATATATGCTATATCTCTAGATTGTCAAATTTACTTAGAAATTTTGAATTTTTGGGTAGGGACACGACAGTTTTCCGATTCGTTGTTCTATACTCTAATTTGCTTAGGAATATTGTAATTGGAAAGGAATTAGCCTTTACTTCATAATATGACTTTATACTAGCATGTGAATGAAAGAATTTGGGAAAACCCCAGATCAGGATAATAGGATGAGCTTTGGATCTCAGTCCTCTTCAGTACCTTCTATGTACAATCGCATGTGTGGAACGCTAAGTAAAGTTGGTAAAAAATAATTGCATTGAAGCAATTTCAAATTACTAACTAGGACCCGGAGAGTATTTACCTAGTAATCTTAAATTAAATTAAAGATTACTTCTCCAATGTCCTCTAAATAAAATTAATGTGACAATGTAGAATCTAGTATTCGCGAAATGTGAGTGTCGTGTATATATATATATTGAGACTACATGAGGGTTATAATCTTTTATGGCTACTCCCCTTTAATAGCATAGGAAGGGATGGAAAAGGGGGATGCGGAAGGTAGAGCTTTACTAGTGCCCCCGGGCTATATTTTAAGGATATTACCCGGCATTTTCCTAAAGATGATGCAGGGAAAACCCTAGAGAAATCTGCATCAGGTAGGTCGGGAATTTTGTCTTTATCCTACGCCCTTCCGATAACGAGAATTTTGTCTGCTGTGCAAACACAGCATACCAAAATCCATGCTTCGACCGAATTTGAAGGGCAACTGGCCGACTGGTCCAATAGGATCAGCGAACAACTCTTACCGAATGTCCAACGTCTGCGGTCCCGGAACATCCACCCCACAAAACCAGAAAAGGTGTCACAGGTTATGGTAACCTTATTTTGAGATCCCTTCCCAACAGCAGGAATAAGAAAAATACCTAACAGGAATTTATATAATCCAGAACTAGATTAGCTGGCTTACCCAAACATCCTACTGTCGTGTACATCTTAAAGTATAACATTTATGCAACCAAATTATCAGTGGGAATTTGATTCACAAGTATAAGTATATAAATACGTAGTAAATTTATTTACTCGAGTTTCGGCTGACCAATCTATGTATGTCAAGCGACCATTTCAACGGAATTATTTCTAGGGCTTAAAAAAAATCATATAACATTACCGATAATAGCATTTAATACGCGATTGCTTCGTGCCAAATCCTGCCACCTTCCTCAAATACGATGAACCAGATGCTTCCGTCTTCGTCTCGTGATTCGATTACATCACGAAAATTTTATAGTAGCAATATAGTTAGATGATCCGATTTTTCACGTACGTTTTACCGAGTTTGCCTGCAGAACAGAATAACTCGCTGAAGATTTAAAGACGGACAATTTTCAAGAGAAAGTACTGGTTACTCAGACGTTTCTTTCGACCCGCACAGTACCCGTAATTACGAAAAAAATTTCCAAACATAATTATTTGTCAATCATGACGCAATTGATAATGCGATGTTCAAAAAACGTCTGATGTTACTGGATCACAAAAGCGCGCTATCATTGCCTCTCCTCAAATGAAGCGTTAATGAATTAGTTTGGGCCGCCCGCCTGTGGCGTAGTGGTCAGCGTCATTGCCTCGCATCACAAAGGTCGCTGATTTCGAATTCCGGCGCGGGCATGGATGTTTTGCGTATGTTCCCATACCACCTCACCTCACATCACAAAAATTAGTTCCCCGACTAGTGAAATACTGTAGAAATTACCATAATTGATGCGACTAAAAATAAAAAAATATATGTATGGAGAACCTATATGTGGTCATTATTTCGTAGAGCCAGACGTTACAATGAAAAACATAAATAACTCATCGAGAAACTATTATCGTGATAGATAGTCAGTCAAACTTTTATTTTGATATTTAGGTAAGAAATTGCTGAATTAAATTCATCTTACAATTTTTGAAAATAAATTTAAACCAGTGAAACATGAAAACTGAGGACGTTTATCATCTTTCGGACGTATTACATTTGCTTGCTCATGGAAGGAAATTATGTTTTTCCAAGAATGAAATGTAACCTTCCTGTCATTTATCTAAAGCACTCTTGAAGTCAGATTCAGTACATGTGAACGTAAAAATAGCAGTGAATGGCCAAAATATTAGGTATTAAATGCCGTATTTGTATGAAGAGAGATTAGAAAGATCCATATTAAAATAGCAAGACTGGGCATTGTAAAATGAGATTAATCTACAATTATTTTCGATCCGTATATTTGAGATATGATTAAAAAATAAAGTATATTTATTGCAGATATCTCAAAACTAACAGCAGTTTAATATTTCAATATAAACATATATATGTTTGTAAATGGGACTCCTATGTTGAACGTGTTGCATTTATGTATCACTTAAATTTAAGTATGAATTCTACAGTAAAATTAAGAAAATTAATATTATTGAAAATTTAAAACATACGAATTGCCTAATTTTAACATGCAAAAGAGGGTAATGTGTAATTTCATTGAAAGGAAAGTAAGAAAAACTGAATTCTTAATTAAGAAATAAAAATTAATAGCCTTTATTTATGAAAAAAATTATAATTAGAGTTTAAGGTCGTTATGTTTTCCTGAAATATTATCTTTAGACTTTTAGAATTTTTAAACGTTACACATGAAATTTATTGTATTTATAAGGGTTAAACTCATACCGCAACGTATTCAACAAAATAAAATTGTTTTAAACTTGATTAATTCGTCATAAAATGTCATAATACCTTGGCATGCAAAAACTTTTTTTTGAACTGTTCAAAATTATGCATTGTAGTCCGAGAAGGCTGCTCAGCTTTCAAGGTAAGTGGAAATTTGTCTTCGGAGAGCTTTCAGGGGCAGATTCTGGCGGAGTTGCAGAGTTGGGTGTGTGCGGCGGGTTGCCGTGTTCACAGTCCCGGTGTACGAGTCTTCGCACTAGCCTTCGTGCTGTGTACATATTGAATTCCTATTGATGTTTGGATGGTGAGTATTTATCTGTAGTGTGGAAGCCTGCGGTGCGTACAGGGATCTAACGCGTAAAATTTCATCACTGCAGCAAGGACTGATGGAGCTTGAAATGAGCTGTTACCTGACAGTGCAGACAGACCGAACGTGGGAAGGTGAAAGACTCAGGGTTGAAGATAATCCCAAAGTAAGTATACCTTTCGTTTATACTGCAAATTAAATTTTAAATAACCCTGTTTACAAAGAAGTTTCCCGATTGTTACGAGGGCCGTTCCATCACTCAAATGAATAGGAATTGTAGTTTGTAATATATACTCAAAATCGTTTCTTTTTGTACTATATTACATTTTTAATTTTGTTGATATTCACTCATGAAGAGATTGGTCGCACCGAAGCGAGTCGTTCCAAATGAACGACTCCTTCTGAGGAGCGGCTACCCGCTCGCTCCAAAGTAGGGAGCGAACAACTCCAGAGAGTCATACAGTGTAAAACGCTTCTCTTCAGCGCTACGCTCTTTGAGCGACATTCTGTTCACTTCTAGGCGGCAGCTCACTGCTCACAACTCTTTCAAGAACGGAGCGTTTCGTTTCCGCTCTTTGAACGGTTCACAGTTAACGAGTCCTCGCAAGGAGGGGGAACCAAAGAGCTAACACAGGTCATGGAGCGGTTAAGAAACATATCTGCACTCATGGTTTCTCAAAAATACTTAAATATATTGCGATGTTAATAACATCGATAATATATTGTAGTACACACTTAAATGATTAATTCTAAATTAAAACAAGCCCCACGTTGAGGCGCCAAAATGAAGTACACACTATTTTATGATTAATTATTCAATTTAAATAAGCCTACATTGGAGCACAGTTATAATATTACAATTTCATTAGATTTTAAATAAACAAATTAAAATTTGAAATGATAGGATTTTAAATGAAAAATCAGAATTCAAAATATAAAATAAAAGCTAATATATTAAAAACAAATTCTCATAAAAATTGAAAATTTTGTTACAAGTTGGTTAAGTTGGCTATATTTCAGGGCCGACTATCGGGCCTCCAATAAGGAATGTTACGTCAAGACAATTAAAAACTTACTATGTGAAAAATTCTTAACTTAAACAATTATTGAAATATGAAATCTGACGATAATTATTATTTACATTAGGTTTACAATTAATAAATTTTATTTTTAGTTTACATTGCCATTAGCTGTTCATCTGGGTCTCGATATCACTAGATTTTTGTTAAACACTTCACAGACAGGCCATATTTCACTGAATTTGATGTGGTTGTAATTTCAGTTGATAACGTTGTTTTTAAATCTTTGATACTTGCATAAATATGCCAATGGACGAATACTTCAGATTGTCGACTCGTAATTCCGGGACTTTAATATATTATGTCACTGCTGCCTCTATACACTTGCTTGAATATGGTAACAGGAACTTCGAATCAGGTTCCCTTTCCTGGTTCAAGCAACTCTCAATTACATCCTCCTCAAAACACAATCTTTTGCCGTAATGATCCAAGCAACTCTCAATTATCTCTGACAAAAACACTCGTCAGCCTCCGAAAACACACTGACTTTCCACGCGTCTAGCCATGCCTTCTCGACGATGCAACTTTAGCAAGGAAGCATTATAGGCTACATATTCTTGTACATAATTCTTATATTTACGCCGTCGTCAATGAAAATCGTAAAATTTTGTTGATTAAATAATTACATGTCTTTAATTACCACAATAGTAATACTAGAGTATAGAAATAATATATAGTATAGATCAATAATGATGTTCTCAACATGTGAGCATTAATTGATTATTAAATTTATACATTCCGAATGTGTAGGCAATAATGTATACATAACAATTGATCATTACAATACAAAATAATGGTTGCTGAAATTAATTTTGTAATCGTAGTTCGCTACTCATACAATAAGTATTTTTCTAAAATTTATTGTTCGAAGGGGATTCATGATTATTTTATGTAGCTTGGCATGTGATATAAATAAAATATAAATAATACAGATAATATAAGAAGGTTGTGGAAAACTCCCACAAAAAAGAAATCAGATTGGCCGAAGCGTCTACACTTGTTCTGAGAAGCAAAATTGCTGTTTTTTTGATACTCGATCATAAAAATAAACATGGAATGCGGTTAGGACATTTCGTATTGTACAGCATTCATCATAAAGACTATTTCCTATAGAATGTTAGTCTCGGTCAGGTGTTACTGGAGGCGCGCTCAACACCTGTTACTTTGCGGAAGTGAGTGTGTCAAGATGGCCGGATAGCCACGTGAATCATTGCCACAGGCACAAGTTCTGGCACTAAATCTACGAACAAAGTCACTTCTCACATGCAGAATATAGAATTATACTAAACTACACCAACCGAATTATTTGATCACTTATTGAACTCACAAATTTAATTTTCATTTGCAAGAAAAACTTTATTAGAATGTTTAATAAATTTGAAAACTTAAATTTTGAGCCCACTTGGATGTTATACCATTCCGTTTAATTAATATTTGGCAGGGTAAAGGGAGGATACGATAGTAATAATGAGTTCATAAAGATACTTTATTATTCAGTCTTTTAATTAAGCAATGAAGACGAAGGGAAATATACTTTAGATGTATCAATTATAAGAGTTAAATTTGGCATGCAAGCTTAAATTATTATTCTAGACCTGTCGATGTTGGGGTTCATAAATTTTTGTCATAGTAGGCTATAAATGTTTATAATTTTCTACAAAGTAACCGTAGTACAGCCATAGGAAGACTACATGTTGTCTTCCTTGTGGAAAATTCTTGATACCAGCAAACATTGGCAGATATAAATGTTTACAATTCACCAAAATAATTATTTTTACCGTAATCACGAGTAAATAGATAAACAAAAATGAATACATACATTCTCATTCCCAAGTGTTCAATGTACGAATGGAAACTATTAGTGTTGTAAAGTCAACAGCAATATTTATTATTAATTAAATTTTAATAGACTTTTCTTATTTATTTTTCATAGACAAACGACCGATATCTGACAGATGTGTCCTACTGAAGAGGCAAGCTGTTTTTACCCGATGAACGACCAACAATCCGACAGATATGATTTTTACATTAAGCAGCGTGCTTCAGCTACCTCACAAATCGGACGATCTGTCGGAACTAATGTATACCGAAAGCATTTGTTTGTAGGGGTCTAGCTTATGGAGCAGTTGAAGACATATAAGCTGTACCGTAGATGGAGTCACCTATTTTATCCAAGGGAGAATTTTGTTGATTTTGGAGAGTTAAATCAATAGGCCGACCACTGTACTTTCGATAAGACATTTTGTTCTGTCTAACAGAAGTCATAATTATGTAAGCCTTCGATGGTGAATCGCGATTAACTAAACCGATTCTCAACATTAGCTCAGCTCTCAGCTTTCATCGATGACCACAAGGCGCAAGAAGAGGGTGAGAGAATCACGCAACGAAATTGAAATGCTGCAATATGAATGATAATACATTGAGAAATATTAAATTTCATCGTAAAACATTAATTACTAACTGTTGAAAAAATTCATTTGATAACTTGTGTAAAATTTAAATTGTGTGTTAATAAATTAATTTGTTTGTCTATTTTAAAATCTTGAATTCTTTCTAAAACATTCAATCATTTTAATATTTAAGTAATTATCACAAATTGACGCTCTGAAGTGGGGCTTAACTGAGAATTATTTGTATTTATTACAAATTGGCGCCCAAAGTTTAAAAATAATAGTGTATTATTTGTGTTTACCACAATATATTGTGCAGATCAATTTCATATTCATGGCACTTCTCATATAGTTGGCGAACTAAAACGATATTGTCAACTGTCAATTGTCAACAGATTGGTGGCCACTTAACTTTCTTTCAACATATTCTACCAATCAATTATTCAATACAATTGCAAATACGTTACATTTAATAATGAGATTGGTCTTTAATTCTTGGAATCAAATCTGTCTCCTTTTCTATATATGGGGAAACTGATACTTTCATTCCACTGGAATGTGAGTCTACTCGTAACCATACTGACTGTTTGATTTATTTTTATGTTACATACAGAACTTTTGGTTGCATGTTATATGCTTGGTGAACTGCTGATTTGAGGTCTAATTTTGTATTGCTACTGCATTATTATCCTCCACAAGCAGATCTGATCGTCAGTTATATTGAATAATCTGTTATGTAAATTTCCCAATAGTCAGCGGATGAATGGTGATTAATTACCAATACGCGATCAACTTCCAATTACTGTCGATAGCTTGGTCGTGATTCTCTAAATAACACTATAACTAGATACTCGAAAAACCAGCCAGATTACTTTCACGAGACAGAATGATGCGAATCAACTCACTCCAAAAGAGACGGAATGAACATCGATATTCATTCATTTTTTTAGAGCTTTTATTTTATTTTATGGATTCGAGAACTGATGGATACAGAACGTATTTCCTGTTTATATTTTTATTTATTTTATATTTATAATAATCACCATCGGAAGATATAGTCACTGAAAGTGGTCCCCGTTTCACCTTTTCGATTAGGCGGGCGATGTTTTAATCACAGAGTGCAGTATACGATTCTACAAAATCGGAAACCAATGCGTAGGTACATTGTGCAAGTTGCTGGTACGAACATCAGAGGCAAGAAAGAAGTTGATAAACAATTAGAAATAATTTTATGACTTCACAGTGGTGAAATATCAAGCCACTATTGTTTGGCACCATCAAGACGGAGAGTAGCCGACCTTCTTCAGAATGAAAATATTATTTTTATAGCTGCTCTGATGCGATCACGAAACAGAATCATCGAAAGAAATATTCTCCACATACATAAAAAATGCGTGTGCGTTATTTTTTTTTCTAGCGCGAATGTACGAAGCCACCCTTTTGACTCCTACGGATTAGTGAGTGTTGCTATAATTACATTTCCGAAGCTACACACTCAAACAGGACGAACAAAGCCGCTCAATAAACACAACCTCTGTGCTTGCTGTTTGTCGAAATCGCATTATGTGCGGCAGCAAGGGGGTCTAAGCTTAAGCTTCCGTCCGCTGCAGGAATTCCGGGATCGGCAGTTCCGCTCTCCCTAAGACAGCCATTTTTTAGAGCACTTTAATATAATTTTCAGTCGGAAGAATAAATTGAAACAATATACTGCATAATTATTTATAATAGACTTGTTAATGTTTTTATTTATTTTTGCTCATTTTGTGGTATTTACGCAGTAAAATGTTCATCTTTCTGGTACTCAAAATATGCTGTCGAAAGAAGTAATCTTTATCGATAATCGTAATCAAATTTATTCATCGTGAAGTGTTGTTTAGCTATTATCAAAGTTTTAGAAGAATATTGTTGACTACCTGGTTCGCTACTTTCATACTGGAATGAAAACATGGTTAACGTTTGGATTAGTTTTGAGTTACATTGATTTGTCTACATTTCAAGTTTTTGATGTGATAGAGCTCGGTTCCTATGTTTTTTTAACGAGATACTTATAATTCATTGTTACATTATTAAGTTCCTACTTTTTTTACTTCTTCTATGAGATTATTGAGCAGCTATCTTCTCACCTACTCTTGACAAAAAACCTTTTTTACCCTTAAAAGGCTATAAATTTTTAAACGAAGAAAATTGTGTTATAAACGCTTTTTAAGTTTTACTTATACGATTAAATGTAGTGTCACATATTTAAATTTTTTCGAATAGTGTTTCAGTAATGACCGTTCAGATAGTTGTTTCATGTGGATCATTTCGCCGTGCTGCTACATGCCTAACATTAGGGTGCACATTCGTACTCCGGAGGAGGGGTGGGGGGAATACGGCCAATAGTTACTTATTAATAATAACAATTTATATTCGCAGGTGTTTTGCGGTTTACTCTGTTCAGTATAACTCTGTCAAAAACAAATTGTTTTCACATGGTCTGCGAGGGCTATTCTCTCGCAGGCAATACCTGCGAGGGATGTTCTCTCGCAGGCAGAACCTTTTAGGAGAGATACGAAGGGGCTACCTTTGGGTATGCCTTTTCCTCTCCGTTTTTGAACTAAGGTTCCCACAAGCCGAGGCACCTCGGTCTGTTCTGAGAGGTATATGTTCCGGGGTCACAGACCTTGGGCATACGGTAAGAGTTGTCCGCTATTCCCATTGGAATAGTTGGCCAGCTGCCTCCTAAACTGGTCGAGGCACGGAGAATGGAATGCTGCGTACCCACAGCAAACTCCTCTCCCGCTATCGGAAGGGCGTGGGACAAGTACCCAATGCCCGACCTACCTGGTGCAGGTTTTTCTAGGGTTTTCCCTGCATTTCTTTAGGCGAATGCCGTGCAGGATCTTTAAAATATAGCCCGGGGGTCCTAGTAACCCTTGGTTACCTTTCTCTACCCATCCGCATCCCCCCCTTTAAAATCCCTTCCTATGCTATTAAAGGGGAGTTTCCCAACGTGGATTACCCTCATTTAGCCTGTTGCCCTTAAAAAATTGTTAATTACTTCTGATATAATTCAGCCTAATGACTATGAACGTTTCGAAAGTTCCGTAATCCTACGTTTAATAAAATTATCAATTTCTTTCGTACTTAGAAAGAGGAAATTAAGTATTGTTTTAGATCTGACTATACATTTGATATAGTCTCTTACTTTATGTTATTAAGTGATGTATACCCACACTGTAGTGAACTTGGCATGCACAAAAATTCTATGAATAGACGTAATCATATGAAGGCATTTTTCGCCACTTTATGGACCACGTTATTAACAGCCGCTGTAGTATTAAAAAAATAAGACCAATAGTGTGTACGTTCTGGGTTTATAAATTAAAAACTACAAAATAATAAAGTTCTATGTTCACTGTAATGTGAACTAAGTTAGCCATGAATAATTTGCTTATTGACCCCAAAACATGCTATTTGTTGTATTTGTATTCCGATATTACTATTAGTAATGGGGTTCTGGAAGTTCTTTGGTTACTGACGATCCGGTTATATGTACCTCAAGAATGAATGAAAAATTACAACATACTTGTAGAATACGTTCAGAAATTACCAACTGGTTAAACATGCCTGTGAATAAAATTAAAATTGTAGTCGTGATGTTTGCTTTTAATGAATATGCTATCATTATTTACTCGTTAATTAACTATCGAGGCTTACTAATGATTTATGTGGAAACGGCTAATAGTTTATTGGTTACAAATATTGAAACAAGGCACCTTTTGAAATTTTAGTATTTTATATTAACGATATATTTATTTATGATACTCACCGTAATGTAACCTGACGTTCCAACCTTTATCTTAACAATATGAGGCCATCTATGAGCTATTTTAATTCTAGGTTGGTATATAAAAAATCACTTTTATGACAACTAAGCAGTTGTTAACTGCTATGATTGTTATTGAGTTTCTTTTCTTCATAAAGAAAATTATAAATACGAGGGTGAATCAAATATAAACGAGACTTTTGGACCTGCGCGCGCAATAGTGATGGAAGAACGTTCCGCTGTTATTAGCTGTTAGGTTGGTTTGTCAGGAGTGGGGGAAGCACGTGACTCATCATCATAGACTCGCTCAGTGTCCATCGTTACGATGTCCGAGCAGGAGGTACCTCCCTCTATTGCGCAACGTATTGTTATCAAGTTTTTAGCTGCAGAAGGTGTAAAACCGGCCGAAATCTTGAGAAGATTGACTGCACAGTTCGGGGAAGAGACGCTGTCGCGAGCTAGAGTGTTTCCTTGGCATAACAGTTCGTGGAGGGCCGTGAACATGTTGAAAATGAGAGCCATGACCGCAGACCCCGCACCAGCATTACAGCGGGCAACATCGACAGTGTTCGTCAACTTGTTGAAGGTGATAGGCGTCTAACAACTTCGGATATTGCAATTGAGGTAGGAATAAGTTATGGGAGCACTTACTCTATACTGTCAGAGGAGCTAGGGTATCGCAAGGTGTGTGTCAGGTGGGTTCCTCGCCTTCTCACAGTTGACCAGAAACTGAATCGTTTTCAAGTGTGTGAGCGTCTTCTTGCACGATTTCGGGAAGAAGGAGACCCATTTCTTTCTCACATTGTAACCTGTGATGAAACGTGGGTGCATCACTACACCCCTGAGTCGAAACAAGCGAGTATGGAATGGAGGAAGAAAGGAGTAACCGGACCAGTGAAAGCCAAGTCACGATTATCGGCTGGCAAGGTTTTGGCTACCGTTTTTTTTTTGACCAGCGTGGCCTGCTGCACCTTGATTTTTTGCATGAGCGCAGAACAATTAATGCGGCATACTACTGCCAAATTTTGACTGAGGTCAGACTTGCATATCGCCGCAAAAGACGAGACCTTCCGATGAGAAAAGTGATTCTCCTCCATGACAATGCTCGCCCCCATACAGCAGCCCTGACCGTACAAAAATTGGAGCAACTGGGTTGGGAGACACTGGAACACCCTCCATACAGTCCAGACCTATCTCCCTGCGACTTCCATGTCTTTGGTTCTCTCAAGGAAGCTTTGGGAGGGCAAAAATTCCACAGCGATAATGAGGTTGAAGCATATGTGCGCAATTGGCTACAAACACGACCTGACTCTTTTTACGTGGAAGGAATTAAAAAATTACCTATACGCTGGGAAATATGTGTTTATAAATCAGGAGATTATGTAGAAAAATAAACTATGATTGTTTGTGCGTTTAAAATCAAAATAAATATTTAAAAAAATAAGTCTTGTTTATGTTTGATTCACCCTCCTAATTATTTATTATTCTCTTATTTTCATAGATATTACTTGCGGAAAAATGAGAATATATATGCTGAAAGCGTCGAGTAATTACTTTTCGGGGTCTGTGTGATTAATAGTTTCTATCCAGATGTTTTTAGTGTATATCTTCAACCCCCTTAAAGCACCATTAAGGGTTGTGTGGAGGGGCGTTACATAAAAATAACACGAAACAACCGTATTGATTTAATTATTTCGGGAGAATGCTCGTGACAATAAAAATTTTGTAAAACATCATAGCTGAATAGGTAGAAAATTTGCGACGTAACGTTATGTAATTTTTAATACATATCCTTTTCTGATTTCAAATTGCTGTTGTTTGTTTATAATTCATCATGAAATAAATTTTTTATTGTTTTAAATGAATAAACGATTAAATAATTGTGATAAGCACCATTGTTAATAAAATAACTTAAATTATAGTGTACAAAAGTATGGATTTTATATAAAAAGTTAACGACGTAAACTTTCAGCATTTAATTTATAAAATCAGTTTTAAAAGAATCAGGTGTATATGTGGGATACAGGTCACAAAAGTATTCCAAAGGTATGTATGTAACTGTTCATATATATATATATATATATATATAAAATTGTCTGGAAGAGAAATCAAGGAAAAGACACGTATATTATTTTGTTGTTTACTAAACTCTTGGTCTAATAACAGATTTGAATCACAGTTACAAACCATAAAATCGATTTCTTTCAGCTAGTGTGAAAAAATAGTTATTTATTTTGGCAAGTAACTTTTTATCAAAGATGGAAGGCTTTCTCGGTGTATTTGTGGAAGAAGAGGTCCTCGGGTTTCCAACCGGGTAAAACAGCGATTGTAACGCGACGTTTCGACCACAAAATGCACTGCCGTCATCTTCTAGGTGAAGTGTCGGGACTAGTCCTTTTTAATTTTCTTCAAAGACTGCAGAATATTTAGTGGCTATAGTTTATTCAAATTTTAAGTGAGATACGGAAATATATTGACTTTAAGAAAATTTCAAGCATTACTTTCACAAGAATTTAATTGAACCGGTATTTTAATATTCCAAATCAGTTGAATATTTAATGTATTATAATGTTGCATAAAATTCACAAAAAAATTTAAATTATTCATTTTATGTGTGAAATAAAATTGAGTTAGTAAATAAGGAAACAACCAAAAATATTTATTGTTCATGCAATTACTATACAAAACAGCTGCAAATTTAAATATTTTTTCAATACCCTTCATGAAGTGAAAGAATAAAGTCACTGAATTTCATTCTGTTTCATAAGGTACTGCACATCCAAAACTTGCAAGACGAAAAACCAATACGTAAACCATAAAGAGCCTGATATAAAAAGTTAAACTTTACGGATAGAACGCTGCTCTGCTATCCAAACATAAAACGGGCAGGAGAACTCAGTGAAGAAGAACATCTTGACTCTCGGTCAATACGTATCAAATTTAGTTAACATGCAAAAATTGCAAGAAATCTTATGAATAATTTTCGCAGATCTTCTCGAATTCAGTAAACACCCAAATTGTTTCATAAAATTTGTAGAAAGATTTACTAAGTTTAAATATAAATAAATAAATTATTAGATATAGCTCAGAATATATTTATAATTGTATTTTTAGAGTAAATGTGTTTACCATGTTTTCATTAAAGTACATATTTTTATATTCTGGAAATGTGTTACTTCAAGTATATTTTATTTACAAATATGTTATTTATAGTATACTTCGCTTCGTTGTAAACATTTAACTTCGTATATATATATATATATTTAACTAAATTATTTATTCAGTTTTAACGTTGATTTATTTTCAAGATCTTGAGATACCTTTAACCAATGAACATTTATTCGTTGTATGCTTTGCAACGCAAGCGGCAGGCAAAATATTTTATTTTACCGGTCGAGAGGAGAAGTCGTATTTGAAGCTCAACTCAAGATTTGTGATATTACGGAGAGACTATCCGTAGATGAGCACGTCTACTTCTACGTTTCGAGAGATTCAGCTTGGCGGACGGAAATTGAAGAGGAAGAGGATGGGGGAATGAAGTAGATAAAGGCAAATGACTGGAGGAGCTGCAGTGCAGTGCACAGGACGTTCAACAATTTAGTACTTTAGTTTCAGAATTATATGAAATATATAAAATACTTTATTATTCCATTATTATACATATATATATATTCGTAGTTCATATTTTGAAAACAATTTAGTTGTGCATTGACGCTCAATTTATTATTTTTCAGGCAATATACATAGATGAATTTTTCCTACATAAATAACTTAAAGAATTTTACTTTGAATAATTATGTGCCATTCAGTGAAAATATTTTATTTATAAATGAGTAAACCCAGCCAAATTTGTCAGAAATATATTTTAATAAAATAAAAATTAGAACATATTAATTAAAATTGGCATGATGTAACGTTATTTTTCGAAACCTCTTCAGGTAAATATATATAAATTTTACAAATCTGAGTATCTAAAAAATATATTCAGATTTGTAAAACGTTTATATATACATTAATAGGTTCCAAAAATTAACGACGCGTACAATTTACTAATATGTCAAATATTTATTAATAATTCTAACTATAGTATTCTTTTAATTAAATAGATTGGTTTATATATTACACAAACCAATCAAAGACAAAGTATATTTAAATACTTGACGTTTTTGTATGAATGTAACTTATATCTATAAAATTAACGTTTTCCCGCTAAATCGTCGCAAATATATTTCAATGAACTATATCAAACGTTAATGTATTGTATTGTACACCATTATAAATAAATTTAAAATAAAAATGATACTTTTGTAGTAAACGTAATTCGATTATCGTACCTGGGAATGTCTATGAAAATCGCTGAATATATTAAGAAAATCAAGTAGTACGATATAAAATCTGTTACGTTTTTACGTATATAGAAACCACTTATTCAATTTTAACTTAATAAGAAAGACAGGAAATAAAGTTAAGCACAGAAAATACGATATTTAATGGACAAATGTATTCTATTAATGTATTTTCCGTATTAAAATGGAAACCGGGAATAAAATTGCATAAAACCTGAATTTTAACGGTCTTAAGGACATTCTGGTTGTTGGTAAAAATATAGAGGTCCTACATCTTCGATAAAGGGAAATTAAAGGTGGGGAAACTTTGATTAAAGAAAGATAGTTTATTATGCAGATAGAAAAGAATTAAATTTTAGTAAACTTGGCCCTATTTTACTTGATAAAATTCAATAAGAATTTTAGCATCTTAAATATGGCCTGATTTGCTTTTCTCATATCGTAAAAAAGAAAAGTAAGACTATTTTATAAAGAAAATTGGGTGATATGAATAGAGAAGTGAAAGGCCTTAATAAAAAAAAATGTTAATGAATATTTCTGCTGTTATGATTTAGTTTAAGGTAACCTTACGCGGTTACCCATTTCATCGCAACCCGTTGATGTTCTTCAATAAATAGCATATGTTCGTATTGCAGTTTTACATGCGATTTCCAACGAATGAGAACCACTATTTCCTAGTCAGAAACAGAAACACTTATTTACTGTTACTGAACAATTTGACAAAAGTGATATTAAGCAGGCGTTGGGTGCAAGCTATTTTAACGTAGACCGTTAATTGGATTAGTAACGGATATCGGTTAACGTTGATAAGATGGCCCTAATTTCCGATACCGATATAACGCTTAGTCGTGTTACATATGAAATTATCGGTTATTGCAGCTGGTGCGTAGGATACGAGTAGATCACATCACTTGTATTCAGTATTTGTTCTCTTGCAATAGCCAACTTTTGAACATGGTTGCTAATTCATCTGAATTATCGGTGTTTATTTGGTATACATAAGTGGTAAAATAAAGTGACGTAGATTAAATGGATTACAGGTTTTGTCATGAACATTTTGCATTATCTCCTGGAAATATTATAGAGAAAACTAATTAGAGTTAACAGCGTATTTTACCATATTTGTTTGTGGTTAAATAATTGTTTCATGTTATCATAGTAATTACTGCATTGGGAACACTGTAATTGATAAACCTGAAGCATTTATAAAATAAACGAGAAAACATATGTTTATCTTTGAAATTATTATGAATACTTTCAGATTTTCTAAAGTTAAAATTATATAAGACCCTAAATAAATAATTACATATAATGGTCAAATAACAGACAAAATTAAGTATTAATGTAAAATTATATTATCACTTAATTTTGTCTATTATTTGGCCATTTCATCTAATTATGACATTTTAAACACAGACGTATTATATTTTAATTTCAATCCTAAATAACATTGAGGATTAAGTGAAGTTTTTTCTCTGTTTATAAAGTGAAAGCTATTCTGACTCAATAATGCTAAGAAAGTCCTTTATACAGAGAAACTTAAAAAAGGAACTTAAACTACGTGTATGTGAATTTACAACTGCCGGACGTTTCTAACCGCGAATAACTTAAGACTGGAAATTTAACAAGAAACTAAAATCAAAGATTTAAACTGAGAGACAAAGTGCTTAAAACAAAACATTATATAACTTGTTGAGATTTTCAATGTATTAACAGTATGTATACAGAATTTCAGACATTAATCATTCCATTAATGTGGTTCTCTGTCTAAAATGGAGTTGTTTTCCAATTCGAAACCGTGATTAAATTTTATACAATGCTTGGTGATTGGACAATGTTTACAAGATGGCAGCTTAATTCTCACTGTTCAACACATCACCCTTGAATGTAGGAAGTATAAAGATATCTGAAGAAGGACAATTAAGGACTATTCTTAAGATGACTTCTGTTCCAACGTCAGCGCGATCCGAGGTCTCCTCGAGTTCATATCCGAAGCATAGCTGACATAAAATATCTGATCTCAAAGTAACTGGTATATGATGACCAAGTAGAACATGCTTTGTGTGCATCCATCAGTAGAAATGACTTGTACTGTTGAAGCGACTATAATATTTAAATTAAAAAATCATGTAGAATATTACAACCATTTCATAGTTGGAAATAATTTTGGAGCTTAAGAAAATCATATTGAAATAAAATAACCTGCGAAGGAGTTGGATACGCTATAGTTTCAAACGAGTTTGCAAGGACGGCAACCATAAATTTAACGCATCTATAACTACAGCGGAAATATATGCCATATATACGGCAACAATACGATGCATGGAAGAACCAAACAAAAATAATTTAATCCTAACAGACTCTCGGGCAGAAATAAATACAATAACCAACCAAAACATATGGAATGGTACCGTCAATAAAATTAGAGAAAACCTTATGATTATTTTAAGTAGCATTAATAAAGTAATAATAGGATGGATACTAGCACACAGAGGAATAGAATGAAACGAAATAGAGGACAAAAGTGCAAAGATGGAGGCATCTCAACAAAAGAATAAAAACAACAGTCCAATATGAACTAAAAATGATGGGGGACAAGCCTATGCCAGAATAATGGAGGAAAAATGGTACAAGTGTAGAAGACGAAGGACTGAAGAGATTTTTCACAAGGAAATCGACAACTTCAAGGAAATATCCTACGCTAGCAATCTGTCACGGAGACGGCAGGCAGGTGGTTGTTACTGGGTTAAGAGCTCTCCATTCCAACCTCACGCACTCCTTTCTATTCTCTAGATCACCGCAACCTACATGTGACGTATGCAAGGCTGCACTGACATTCCAGAATATCCTCTACGACTGCCCAAAGCACGACAGGACTATAAGAGCCACAATTCAGAAATACATGAGAAGGGAGATATAGACCTCAGAAGCTGCAATAAATAACCTACTAAAGTTTAGCACGGAAACCGGCATTCAAGATCTAACCTAAATAGACAATGAATCTGAGACTAAGAATGAAATGTATAGTTAATATGAACTAACTGTAATAATTTCATGTAGTAGGTATGGTAAGTCGCCTATGACTTTTATGTTGACGCGACTATAAACTATAAATTAAAAAAAATAATTCACAAGTCTAGAATTTTTTTAAAAATAATTTAATCAACCTTGTTAAGAAGATACATAATACAAAATGTTATGTAATACAATACAATACACGCAGCCTTCGCTGTTTCGCAGTGACCTTATTTCTCAATGAATGCTTCAATGTCTTGATTTTTACAACTTAATTATCAATCTCTAATTTATTTTTTTTCTGCGTTAAAATATCTTAGTTCTGTGTCAGTTTTAAATTATCTTTACGCTCGTTATTGCTTCGTGCTTATATATAGCTAACGACTAGCTCTGTCCATCACAGGCAGCGAACAGATGTGCCGGATTTGCGTTATACCCTCAGAGCAATTCGGAGCTTTGATGCACTGTATTGGATTACTGCAGGATCGCCGTTAGCGAGGAGAACAAATAGCAACAGGATTAATTACTGAACAACGCTTTTCGGAGTTTATACGTGTTTCGAGGCTAATAGGGTGGTAGCTGCTTTATTGATGAAAGCAGAATTGTGCTATTAAACGGATATTTGCCTTACTGCAACGTAAGATTGACGTCAAACTTGAACAGACCATCTTGAGCCCGCCTTAGAAATAAATATTTATTTATTAATCAAATATAATATCTAATTAAGTGACTTCTTGTCAACGAATAGAAAACAAAACATTAGATGATTTCCATCTTCATGTTCATGTTATGGATTGACTTCTTTCGGAGAAACTCTTCACTTTAACACTTGCCTTCTTTTACTCTTCTCATCGAACTTTTTTTTTGTGAAATAAGTATTATTGATCGTAGCGCAAAGAAATAATTAAATATACATTTTTTGTCTGATGGAGGCCATTCATATACAGAATTCAATTGTCATATCTGTGATATAATTGAACAACTATTCGATATTTTCTTATTAATATGGCACGAAAGCTTCGCTGAATCAAAAGATAATATCGTTCTGATATCAAAATACAATTTCTTTCAGTAACATTATTTGACAGAAGCACCCCTGAATAATATTGTCTGTAACCACAATTTATATCGCTGTAGTTTTCATGCCAGTAATTTTACTTTCTTTCAGTTATATTTCAAAAATAATATTTTTAATACATTTTTGTCGCTTATTAAAACTAGTAAAGAAGCCTGCGAGAGTATACTCTCGCATGTGAAACTTCCCAGAGAGCTCTGGAGGAGGCTACCTTTGAGAATGCCTTCTCCTCTGTTTTTTTCCATCTAAGTTTCCCACAAGCCGAGGCATCTTGACCTGTTTTGAGAGGTGTATGTTCCGTGGCCGCAGACCTTGGGAAAACGTTAAGAGTTGTCCGCTATTCCTATTGGAATAATCGGCCAGCTGCCTCCTAAACTGATTGAGGCACGGAGAAGGGAATGCTGCATCCACACAGCAATCCCCTGTCCCGCCATGGGAAGGGCCTGGAACATGTACCTACTACCCGAGATACCTGATGCAGGTTATATAGGGTTTGTCCTGCATCTCTTTTAGGTTAATGCCCGGCAGGATCCTTAAACCATATCCCGGGGGCCCAAGTTAACTGTTGACTACCTTCCTCTACCCTTTCGCATCCCCCTTTCAAATCTATTCCAATTCTGTTAAAGAGGAGTTTCCACCATGTGTATTACCTTCTTGTAGCCTGTTACTCTAAAAAAAGTCTAGCGATGCAGTAATATGCGTATAATAGTTTATTTCTTGAAATATTGTCTGACCTTATGTAGATAATATTGATCAGTGAACGATATAATTGAATTTATTACTGAAAAAAATATATCTCTAGGTTTAGCCCTAGCATTCGATGTAATTAATTTTTATTTTCTTGGAATTACTGTTTAAATACCTGATAATGGCGCGAAACAAGTTTAATATAGTTTTTGGAGGTCAGCTCTAGTTCCAAATTTTTCCTGAACTATAATCATACAAGTTGCATAGCAAGAGAAGGTTTTCACTCAAATTATTTTGTTGCACTGTTACTCAAGTGATCTCACGCAGCGCCATCCCCTTCTAAACTTTAGTCATTGGCACTAATCAGGGCAGGAGCGAATGAAAGGAAGCGACACCTGTTGCAGTCAATTCAGGCAGACTGGCGTTTGTCCAAGTGTACGCCTCCTTACGACAAATGTCCATATATATCGAGAGATATATAATGCATCTTACCTAAAGAGCATCATTAGCAAGGGGAGATATGAGAGAAATCGAGAAATAGACCGTCTATAATACGATACTTTCCAGTATGGAAGTCGATTAGACAGTATATTACAGTATATTGCAATTAATATCAATAACAACAGTAGTTACTGAACCAGACAGACTACCAGTACGTAGATGTGGAAATAGTATTATAAATAGTGTAAATAAAGCCAATATATATATATATATATATATATGTTTGTGAACTGTGAGTAAATACACTGTACATAAATTGTGAAATTGTGTGTAAATAATGTCCAAATTGCGTAAATATATTGTAATAGTAATTAGAGGCCAGTATGATTTTAATAATTAGATTGTTAGCGGTACCAATTATTCAAAGACAACAATGTGTCGGCGGGATTTGTTGTGAGCCTCTAGGTCTGGAGAAGTCTGACTGATATTATAGTCGGGACAGGAAGGCGAGTCTGACTGATATTGTAGTAGGGAGCAAAATTGGAGAGAACTAACATTGTGCCCTAAGTACAAAATTCAACCGAGAAAGTTACAAGTTTTTAAATCCAAGTATAAAGTTTGGACAGCGAGATACTTTGTAAAAACTGCAAAGAATAATTAAATATTTAGCGCCACATTAAGATTCCTACGCGTATTGAGATCAACATTTTCCACATAAAGACAATGTATAACAATATGTCTGGTTGATGATCCGGAGATGCAGCAGATCCAGTTCCCGGAGGAAAATTCAACAACTACGGCCGTGTGTTTGACAATCAAGTGTAGAGTCAGTGATTCATGGCCTTTTTAGTGTAAATTGTGTGCCCGAGCCGAGGAAACTAAGTCTGGTACCAGCCGAACATTTTGTAAGTAGAAACCAAGTTAATTAAGTTTGTAAACGATATTTAAAGGTATTCGACAGATTTCGTTCGTCTCATTTTGGTTTTTATTTCTAATTTCTTAATTTAATAATTCTATGATTGTTCTTTACTTATCAAGCCCAGGTAAACGACACTGAGAGAAGAGTTATCAAGTTTCTAAACGCTGGAACTTTAAATGTACTTAACCTCAGAGAAAATGTTATAGATTGCTATTAAATAAAATAAAGGTATCATAAAGTTTAAAGTAGTACTTATTTCTTGATCCTTCCTGTTAAAATAAAATAAATTGTTTCAGAATTAATTATAAATTTGTTAAAACCGCAAATTAATTGTAATATATCTTTAAATAATCTTTTGTTAAATAATTTATTTAATTAGATCGCCATTAATTATTACAATTTAGTAAAAAATTACAACTGTATTGTCTGTATTGCGTTACTACTGGCACTTGGGGTTTTAATCACCCGAAGAAAAGAACAGCAGGCCTGCTGTGGTGTAGCGGTGAGCATCATTGCCTTGTATCACAGAGGTTCCTGCGTTCGAATCCAGGAATGTTTGTCCTAGTCACGCAAACGGGGTTAAAGGCTGATGGAGAATCGACACTTTGACAACGGGTCACGCCTAAATCCAGAATGTGTCATGTAAGATGACAAGGTCTTTAATGGGCTGTCGAGCCAATAACAATAGTATATAAGAAAGGAACAAGGTCTCCAGAAACTTCATATGGTATCATCACTGCATTTTGTCTGTCATTTGGATATTTTACCTGATTATTATATTTCATAACAGACGTATTATATTTTCATTTGACATGAAATAAGTTCTTCTATTACAAAGTGTCTAAGAAGTATGTTATTTTTTGCAATTTTTCTCAATTTGTATATTCACACGCATCTCTTGTTCATATTTTAAAGATATACATCACAAAAACCTGGACAATGCTGACTTTAACTTTCAAAATAATCTACACTATAACTCAAAATTTCGTTGACTAGATAATTTATGCAGTGCTATTAGTGCTGTATTAATGCAAGCAGGAAAATATTTGCAAGTTAAATAAAATCATTACTGACTTTAGAAGGGAATATGTACTGTAATAAAACTTACAATATTAAAGGGTAAAATTTAGGATACTATTAGTATAAGTAAAAGAACAAAAACTGACATAACAGGTTTTTAAAATCATATTTTAAAAATGAAAGTACGATTTGAATTACTAAGTGAAATATCACACACCTAGAAGTTGGACGTATAATTAAATAAGTAAATGGGTAACAACGTTCATATATGAGATATATTCTACATTAAAGGATTTAACTACAATTTCTGTCACAAGTTCCAAAAAACAATATAAACTGGAAACAATAAATAACCATAAATATATTATAATTTTACGTTTCATATTCTAATTAAACTAGATTCGGGCACAATTTCATACATAGTAGTATTTTAATATTATTACATAATACTCGTTACGGGACACAGTTAGGAAGAGGTTATTGAAATAACTGCTTATCCTATAAAAAACGGTTATTGGAGAATTATTAATTGCTACACAAAATATTATCTTAATATGTAAATAAACCGAATAAATATTTCCTTGATCTGTAAATTTATATATTATATATTTGATAATTTTTAATCCACGTGGTGGAAACTCCTCTTTAATAGCATTGGAAGGGATTTGAAAGGGGGAATGCAAAAAGGTAGTAGAATGGAGCCAAGCGTTAAATAAGCACCCGGGCTACGGTTTAAGGAGCCTACCTGGAATTAGCCTAAAAGTGATGCAGGCAAAACCCAGAAAAACCTGCAAAAAGTAGGTCGGGCGTTTGGTACTTGTCCCACGCTCTTCGGAGGGCGGGAGTGGGGTTTGCTGTGGGAACGTAGCATTCTCTTTTCCGTGTCTCAGTTTAGGAGTCAGCTGGTCGACTGTTCCAATGGGAACAGAGAACAACTCTTACAATATATCAAAGGTCTGCGACCCCGGTACATACACATCTCAAAACAGGCCGATGTGCGAGTAGGAACCTTTGTTCAAAAGCAGAGAGAGAAGAAGGCATTCCCAAAGGTAGCCCTCTCCGTCTCTCCTGAAAGCTAAGCCCCCACAGGCTGAGTTGATTTTGTTGTTGACGATTTCACTATTTACTATTGATTAGGAATTAATAAATCACCTACGAAGAACTGACATGTTCATAATATACGCGATATTCTAAAGTGTTAATCGTGGCATGGAACTATAGCAGACAAATTTATGCGTGATTTTAGTTTACCTGATTAATTCTTTCGACCAGCGAATCCAATAAACATACAATTTTTATGAGTTGGAAAATCTTTAAAAATTTAAGATGTTCATGATCTGACTTTGTTTGAACTAGTGACACTAGATTTCGGAATCGAATCTCGTTAAGTCCAGAACAGATAATTATAATTTCGCTATTGAAAAAAGAATTGCAAATAAAACGACTACGAGTCCTATATGTATAGAGATGTACCAAATCTACGATTTTTTAACATAATATCCAGCATATCTGTGACGCCGGCAGTGCTTCCGCTTTTTGGTCAACGCTTAATAAAGAGAAGAGGCGACTAATGTAGTTATTGTGTCGAGTTATGGGAGCACTGATTCATCCTCGGTGTATCTGCGACCCTTAGGCTCATATAACATGTAAAACGTATGCGTGCTGTCCAATACTACTAATATTTTGTTAACTCTCAAATAATTAATTTAATACAATTTTATACAGTTTATGAGATTATATTTCCCGACAAGATTAAATGCATTAACATATTGTAGTTTTTTGGAGGTTTTGTGTAAACGAAAAAAAATTTAAACTATATGAAATAATTGATAGACCTGTTTGGGTAGATTTTCAGTATGTGTGTTGTAAAGTTGGAAGTGTTAAGGAGAAAAGAATAGGGAAACAACTGTTTAAATGAACGTTTCAGGTAAGTTAGTTTGGAAGCGGGTGAAAATATAAGGGACTATTCTGACGGGCCCGCGACGGATTGAATTACTTATTATTTCATACTAAGGGTAGAAAATTCTATATTTTACTACTATCTGGTCGGGAAGAGGATTAAGTTTAAGTATGACTATGTCCTAACTAATATTTTTTCAACCATACAGTGTCGAAATTATTCTATTGGAATTCTTTTATTGTGCAGTTATAATTTTATTTGATTCCAGAGTTAATATGTGTTAATTTGTAATTTGTTTATTCATATAGTACACCTATCCTTCTTCCCAATGAATATGGAAGGTTTTTAGTTTACGTTAAATTATTTTAATTATACGTTAGTTTTTATTTATTTTAAACATAATGTTACAAATTTTATTGGTATTTTATTAAAATTATAATTTACAAATATTTAGAAATGGCGATTTCGTGGAGAATATAACTGACGTTAATAACGTATACTTACGAATTTCGGTGAATGTAATTTGTCTTAACGAATCTTATCCATCAAGTTGGGGTCTTTACTGCAACAAATGAAACTCAACGAGTCAATTATGTATCGACTTTTAAATCCCTTCCTCCATTTCCGAAAAAGTCAAATCTGGCGCCACTCCGGCTACAATACTTATCCTATAATTATTCAAGTTAGCACACTAACAATCCTCACCGCAGACGACAGCTAACATTTTGCGTCAAAGACTCTGACAATGCTCCTTCCCCGCATGTTTAAAAGCAACTAATATCCCTATTGGATGGGGAAGTAACTGGTGTATTGAACATAGTTTGGTCCCTTCTGAATAATTTTCTAGGATCTCAGACTTTTAAAATCAGGTCACAACATAAGTAACGTACAATTAGAGGCCTATTTACAATTCACGATATTATTCTCAGCTCTTAATTCTTCAAGAATGATTTAATTTTCTTGCTGGTTCCAAGAATGATTTAAGTTTTCCTACTTTTACTTTCTTTGGTGTTAATTTCTTGCCCTGAAATATTAACCGATGTATGTAATCACATATGCATATAAAAAAGGCACGCAGGATATATATTTATTGCAGTTACTGCAAAGGGTGAGCGTTGAAATGTGTAATATAATTGAAACTTAAAAACTAATTTTTCTTCTTGATTATTATTTGTTGTGGGAATTATTTAACAAATATGAGATTATCCAACACGTAGAAATGCATTTAGTTTGTTGAAAATGTATTTGATATTCGTTTCTTATAATTTGAATAGCTTATTATTACACCAGTACTATTATATGATTGTCCAAATAAAATATTTTTGTCGTTTATCCAATTGTAATATCATATCCGTTGAAACTTAGAGACCAAAATAATTAGGCTATTAATGAATTTTAATTTTGAGCAAGGGTACGGATAAGATCAGACCGTTTAGGAGTAGAATTTAGGAAAATCCAGCACCCTCTCTTCTTCAGCGTCGAGGGGAAGAAATCTAGGAAAGAAAATAGGAAAGACGATAAAGTGTAGGCTCTCTATACCGATAGTACGGTCAAGAGACGTGATCAAATCATGATAGGAAGTTAAAGATAAAATTTAATAAAGAAAAAAGACTTAACATTAAAAAGTCCAAGAGCATTTACACCATGAATGTTTTCCAAGAGTCGAAGAGAGTCTCCCTTGCAGAGTACCGAGGCACCTGCATTTTCTTGTTAAGGAATCTATTAAAGGACTAGATCTACTCACGTGATTTATCGGAGGAGCACCTCCGAACAGGCTAATAGTAGATTATTGCTACGACCACATTGAAATTCGAAGCGAGTTGAAAACTGACCAGCTGTCATGGCACTCTATCCACATCCCTTTGATGGCTTCCTACAGACTACACAGTTTAATTCTCAAGAATGAAATAATATGTTTGAAATAATAAGAATACAATGAAAAATTGATAAAGACTATATGACAATCGTGTAAAAACGGGAGGGTCGCAATTTCAGTATGGCGTGGCACATAATTAAAAGTGATGATCACTTTTAGGAATTGACCCTCGGATTATTCTAATTTTAATAATTGGCAACTCAGCCAGTACTTATTTTTCCGTCTGTATATATTTTTCGACCCTTAATTAATAATTTTCTTTCAAAACCACTTATAACTTTATCGGTAATATTGTCACATTCCATAATTTTACTTTTTCTGTAAAAAATATTATATATTTGTATAAAACAAGTAATTTTCGTTGTATTCGAAAAACATTTAAAACAATCTGTGTACAATATAATGTTAACGGAAAACAATATGGAAAGCTTCTTACTGATATGTAACGTGAACTTCAGAAATCAGACCTTCCCATTGGTATTTGTATCAGTAATGAGATTCAAAGCCCATTGTGTTTAAAGCTGAGCAAGTTGAAGACTTGATACAGAGCCAAGGTGATATATCACGTGGAGAGAAACTATCGCCCTGCTTGTCGTCGCGGGAGACGAAGAAAAATTGAGATAATGAAATATAGATAGGTACTGAGAACTCGTTATTTCTTATCGAGAAGCATTACAAGGATTTATTTCTTTTTGGAATTACAAAACTCTGAGAAGAACAACTGTGAAAGTTACGGAGGTTAACATTTCTCAGAATGATCTTGATAGGTGAGAAATCAGAAGATCCGAATTGCAATGTAAATTGTAAACTCAACAAAACCGTTAAGGATTGATTTAAGTTTATATATGTACTTGAAATTGATAATTATATGTTAATTAACTCTAATTATGCCCATATGCATGTTTTGGTTTATGCAACTTGTTATACTAATCAAGTATAATACGTACCACGTGGAAGATTAGAAGAAAATATCCGAATTATTCAATTACGCAATTAGATTGTTTTAAAATAAATCCAATAATTCGTTAATGTGGTGTACATATCTGAAAATACAACTAAATAACTATATTGAAGCAATAAACACTTAGAGTCTTAAATTCCATTTTATATACTAAATATGTGTTATATTTAATCACGCAGCCTAAATTTGTGAGAAGGGAATCTATATGAGCCAGAATGTTTAGTGAACAATTTTAATAATCGCTATCTATGAAAGTTTAGATTAGATTTATATCACAATAGTCTTCAATTAAAAAATATTGATCGATAACAAGTACTTCTGAAAAAAACAAATTTTATTCTCAGGAACAAATAAATTTACTTCTGACACCTTCATGTAAATAAATAGCACAACATTGAATTTACTCGAGGAATACATACAGCACAGTAAATACGACATTTTAATTGCACATAATTTAGGTTTAAGCGTTTATTAATTTGTTATACGAATAACGTTTTGTCCGTATAGAGCAGATTATAAGGAAAATGAGTTAATTAAAAATAATTAAGATATAATTATAAACCCATAAAATGCAAATTATGCATAATAAAGGACACAACGTGACACAACTTTTCTAGGAGACAGAATATCGTGACGAAACAGGAATTGATGTAGTCGTACAATAATAAAGAGACAAGCCTGACGGTAATGAAATTAAAAACCTTGGAGTACCGTTACTCTATATGAAACGTGTTGATATTAAATAATGGAAAAATTAATTAATAATACTACTTTTTCCCAACGTTAATGCAGAAATTGAGTTCGAGTTTCTACTTTTGGACGAAACATTTGTTCACACACAGACATAAAAACACTGACCTGAGATTTATAACAAATTACTTATTAAATAGAGGCCGTACCGTGTCATTAAAAAAGGGCACAAATTTAGCATTCATCTTCCGTCGTAGGAAAACAAATAAAATACAGATATGTTTGCGCGAAATTAAGTAATCGTCATGTAATTATGGTGGAATGAACAAGTCTTAATTCACTATGTCAAATTCTGTGGATACGTAATTATATAATATTGGAACATCACATTTATGTAAAAATAATAATTCAAATTGAAACGTAAATAACATACATCTCATTGATGTATGAAGCTTGGTATTTCTAGTTTAGGAATAAAATTCATAATAATTAATGTTAATTTAAATAATAGAAATAAAAATTTTATACCATTTTTTGATGGCTTAAACATTTTTGTGGGGGTAGTTGAAAAGTATATCTCGAGTATTTTAAGTATAGCTCGGTATACAATGGTTATAGTTTTTGTTCGACGAAGTGACACTCTCCTTAGGGTTGATGGTGTTGAGCAGAGGAACGAGGCTCGACCCGGGCAATGGAGAGCTGCTATCGATCTCTGTGCACCCTGCAGGCCAGCCTTGCCACCTGAGACGCTGGTCACCGTAGGAAACCACCTCTGTCCTGTGTCATGAGTCCTGTGTCCTGTCACGTCCTGTCAGGCGCGCTGTTCAACCAACCGACAGGGTTTGTCCCCGGGCACCGGCCAGCTGGGCTCAACCAACTCCGATGCGCTTAACTACTTTGTTCTGATTTCACAAAAGCCAGATCTGCTTCTGGAATGTTACCATCTCCAATGGATCGACTTTGTCATCTCATTTCTTTCCTATTGAAAGCTCTAACTTAAAGATGAACATCCTATTCGAAGGAATGAGACCCAAATAATCTCTCATCACAAAAATGAATAACTACATGTGATTGTTCACCAAATAATTCTACATAAACTCAAATTTATATAGTTTATACTCATAACTCAAAAAATTATTCTTTGTAATTTGTGCAAACGCTGGTACGTTTTCCACACTCCCTTTCAATTTTGATGTTACATAGATTTCATAAACATATTGATCATTCAATGTGAATATCGTAATATCGTAAAGTTTATATGTACTGTCTCGAACTTTCAATCTTAACAGATACTTTTCTGGAAGGTCAAGGATGACAGATGACGAAAAGTACCACCTGTTACACCGTGTAACATTAGCGAATTTAGCTGAGATCGATTACTTCGGCAAGGGAATGTTTGAACACTGCAGCTGTTTATAGGGTATGTGTTTATAAGGTTTAATAAACTAAAGTTTGTTTGGTCCTCTATGAAACGAATTTAAGCTTGAAAGACGGGAAATTAAGTTTTTAAAGGAACTTGCATCGGATCAGCTGAGTAAGATCGTGGTGATTATTGGAGAAGTTAAGTAGACACTGATAGTTAAGAGAGAGAGAGAGGGAGAGAGAGAGAAAGAGCGATACACAGAGAGGCAGGGACACTGAGACAAAGAGAGAGAAAGGGAGACAGACAAAGAGAGAGAAGACGGTAGTTAGAAGATAATTATATTTATAATGAGGTGGTGACAACAACTACGTCGGAAAGAGAAAACAGAGTTGCTAAATAAATGAAGTACAGAATAAAATATATTGGTGAGTTGCTAATTATTTACTGTAAGCTTATATGAAGAAAGAAAATAATACAAACTATCTACCGAGCGTGATAGGAGAAGGGGAAAGTTAATTTTAATTTTTAAAAGTATGGGTAGCGATTAGCGTTGGCCATCTCTTCAGGACACCAGCTGCATAGACGCTTGAAGTCCGAAACATTATAGGAATAAACGGAAACGCCTGTAGATCCACTTTAGAATGAGTAAACATAATATAAAGTATCTATTCGCCAATTTTACTTGCTTTGAATATATATTAAAGCTAAGTAGTAAGAGTCTAATTTTAATGGTGAATGTTACATTGTTATTGTTTATTGGTACTGGGTTTCAATAAAATGTTAAATTAAAAATTATTGGAAAACTAGGAGACATGAATTAAATTTTTTACTCTACTATGAGAAATATCTTAAGTACTTTTACGATCGTATTGATTGTTCTTATGTGGAAAATATTGCGTATAAATTACAATACTCTCAATATTTCAAATAGATGCGTTTTATTTCATGATGTAACTTTTATATTCTTCCCACGATTAAATTATTATCTGAAAATGTATTTACAGTACTGATTCTCAAGTGATTATGATTTTTTCGGATCGATGAAATGAATGACACGAGGCAAAATAATAAAAGATGTAGTTAGATTATTACTTGTAGTACTGTTATATATAATATTTTAATTTTAACTTGGATTTAGATTTACACACATACTTATTTCGACCTCAATTTTCTCAGACTATTTTTGACGCGTTTTATATGTTCCTGAAATTGTTATATAATTTTTTTTATATGGAATTAATTCTCAAGTAGTAAATCGTTTCATGTTTTCACTCGGAGCAGTTGTGACCAAATTTGTGTAACTCGAGTAATCGTAATTGTCTTTAATATGAGCTTTGGCTTTTTCAGGTATTTTTTTTTCTGTTTATTGAACTAGGAATAGTACTAATATATTAGTAAGGTTTTTATTGCAACGGGCAGTCTTTTAATATTTTCGAATAAATTAAAATGGTTCAAAGTATATAATAAATAGAGAACGACGGCTTTCCCGGTGAATCTGTTGTAGATAAAATTCTCGGGTCTTAACCCGGGCCAATTGTTTGTTGAATAACAACGTTTCCACAGCAGGCTCCACCATCGTCATGTTATGTACTGTACATCAGTTAAGCTGATGATTATGGTGGAGTTTGCTGTCGAAACTTTGTTATTGAACAAACAATTGGCCCGGGTTGAGACCCGAGAATTTTATCTATATACTTATTGTTACGCTCATAACTACATTGCTGTTACTAGATTTGTAGGAAATATAAAATTATATATAATATTAATATTTTTAATCAGATTCTTTTATCAACCTTCGACACTTTCATTTGTTTCGATATAAAACACAGACACTATACACACACACATATATATATAAATCTTTGTATATATAACATATATAATCCAACGAAAAATACGCCGCAATTACATTCGAATTCGCCAGTTTTATGTGTGGCAACAAAAGAGGAGATTCTCTTCTTTCTTTACAGGAATTAATTACTACTTACTTGGAGCTTAATTAGCTTTTTAAAAGTCTCTCAGCATTTTTCAAGAGTTCTCCTTTGAGCAGTCATTGATTTTAAGCATGGAACGCCTTTACTTTTAAGCAATACTTTCAGATAGACTTCAAATGTACTATATATATATATATATATATATATATATTGTGGTAATTAAAAGGCAATTAATAATTAAAAACATTTTGAACTTGAATTGTTAGCGGCAAAAACACAGAAATTACACACAAGAATGGACAATAATAGGTATAAAGCATTGTAGGACTGTTGGCGCGCAGAAGGGAACATATAAGTCAGTTGGCGATGAAGGACGGCAGAAAGCGGTCGTTATAGAAAGAGACCAGACGTTTACAGAGTATTGAAAAGTAAAGTTGTTAAGTAGAGACAGAGTGCAGCAATCACCCGGATATTGCTGTGCAAAGATTTCGGAGTGTTCCAGTTTATGCCAGATAACTGTGAATAGTCGTCGTGGAGGAGTTATTTGAATTACCGCAAATTGGCATAATTGCGGAATAAGTCGTCTTCGAGATATATCCAACACTTGCTAATTCAACAGTGAAGTGTAGAGTCAGTGAAAAGAATGGCCTGTTTTTAGAATGTGGAGTGTGTTAGTGTTTCTGGACGAGATAAAATTGCCCTGGTACCAGAGAAACTGTAAGTCATACATCAATTAAATTGTTATTGTAAACCTTTAGTTAGGGATAAAATCGTCAGATTTCGGATTTGGCATAGCTTCACAGTAATCTGATTGTTTAAAAAATTAAATAAATAACTTTTCTTTATTTAAAGACCCAGTTAAAGACTCTGAGAGAGAGAGTAAATTTTTGATTGTACGTGGTATATTTTGTAAAAATTCAACGAATAACTAATTTTTTAACTTGAAATCTTTGTGCATCTAATAAATTAATGTGTTTGTTTAATTAACTAAAAATCTTATTTATTAACATTCGTTCATTTAAAAGGTAAAATAATTTATATTGACGCATCAACGTGAGGCTAATTATATAAATTTCTTTAATTTTTGTATATACTACAAATTGGCGTCCTCAACATGTAACATATTTTGATTTTGTTTATTTAATTGTACTTTCATTCTTGTATACCACAAAATTGATGCACCAACGAGGGACACTGTTCATTTTAAATTGTTAAAATATGCATATACATATGATGTATATATATATATATATATATATATATATATATATATATATAGACAGAGTTTGTGGAATATCGTCAGATGTAACTGTTGGGTGGGGCTATAGAATGCATCAGATATTGACATACATGAAGTCGATATACACGGGTGGTTTTCATGCCACATCAGCTGAGAGTTGTTTTACTGACGTGTCCCACGTTTTATGTGTTCTAATGATCATTAGAAACGAAAGAAGAGATTGCGGGTACTGAAAGATAAATTCAACAATTCTCAATGTCAGTGGTTAAAATATACTAATAATTAAATATTTTAATGTCAAAGCTTCATAACATTATTAAATCCCCAACCGCCCCCTCCCCCCCAATTTTTCACGATATAACATTCTTTACACGGACTATTCCCATGCTGTATCCTGGCGTTTCATTTTTCTCCAATCATATCAACGCTGTTATTTGTTTCTATCAATTTATTTCCCGGCGTCCACTTCTCGTAAGTCCGACCTCTTACTTGTTTATGACTGCGTGTTCCAATTCAGAATTCGCTTTGTCCCTTAGGCAATCATCTCTCTCCGTAACGTGTCCTGTCGACTGACATTTCATGCATTTTATACGTACCACTCCGTCTATAACTCCCGCATTATTACTCACGAAGTCAGCCTCTACACGAGGTCATGCAGAGTTCCCCAACATGTCGAGTTTCACGCTATTTTACAGTTGCGTGTCTCATCTATAGTTTTCGATACGGCTGTAATGGATTTTGAGTCTCACCTACAAGCCTGATAAATTGGTAAAATCAAAGCTTTGGTTCTAATATTGGCATATAGTATAAAAGGAAAAATATATGTTAGCTTCCCATGGGAGGTGGTTAAACTTTTACAATTACATTCCATAGACAAATAGATAGATAGATTTATTCTCCATTAGCCCTCTAATGAGGAAATAGGATTCGTCACAAATATGCAATAGATAAATTACATATAAAATGAATTAATATTAATAGTAATAATTAATAAATTACACAAATAAATTCATATCAATACGACACTGTTCACATTTGTCCAGTCACCACATTCATACACACTTTCTTTAAGAAACACGCACACAACACTTATCACGTCCTGGAATTCATCTCCTGTCGCTAGGTACCATGAATTGTTAGTCTTTTTTCTCTACTTATAACTTTAAAATCATCTTAGATTTTCCAACTATGTGATATGTGGTATCGAGACAGCGGTTACGATGCTTCTAATGTCCTATAGCTCTTGTGTCTCGGTCCGTAATTTTTGTTTCTGTAGTTTATATTTATCGCAGAGTATCTAAATAAGACTTGAAGACACAAAAGGAGTCTAACTGTCTATGACACTGAATGGCATAAGTTTAACGTACACAATAACTAGAGGTTTCTATTTACTGTAAATACTTTTCTAATTACTGGACTGTGATCATTTGTCCTGTATATACGTCTAAATATCGCTACTACTCTCGTCTTACTAATATGCTATCACTTAATAGCATTATAATTATTTTATCAATTGATGTAATTTTTCTAATCCTCCTTTCTTCCTTGTAATGAACCAAACAAAAATGACTGAAATACACAGAGCTCAAATGGATTAAGCAACTGTTTAATTTGGCAGGAGGTCAAACCCCGTGAAGAATGTTCTCGAACTGACAGTCACATAGCGAGGACATATTAATAAGGAGAGAAATCTAGCGCGAGGGAATTAAAGGTGGTGTACCCGGATATTTTTGGGAGGAGGTGATCATAATTTTATTTGAAAGATTTCTTGGTGGTGTATCCGAGGAGGTGTATATGTATTTTGTAGTCCATGTTGGTGTACGTCTGTATTTTGACTGGTGTCAATTCACTGAATGGACGTGATTTGTTGACAAGCCTAGGATATGTAATGAACTTTTCTGTAAACGCGGGTTATTTAGAGGCGGAAGCCGCTGTGTGGTCAGTTGGTGGACTCGGACGATGGGCTCAGACCCTTTTGCGGACAAAAGGACGAACATGACAAAGAACCCGTGAACGACAAAAAGACCTTAACGAGTGGCTGACAGTGTCAAGGACCGCCAACATTGTTAGACCTACATAATTGAGCTCCCGAAGCATTTATTTAGCTGACGGGCATGCAACGTTGGAAACAACTGGAGGATGAATTTGTGGATTTCGGGTGGTCGAATTCCGGCAGTCAGTAACCAGCCACGGCATTGAGCGGTCGGTAATCTGTTTCAGTAAAGTACAGCAAATGATCCTGAGCAAATTTTAGAGGGCACCATCCATCCCACGCTGTTCCCGCGCGAGTCAGCGACGCCTCCACTGCAACCAGTCCGCACCAGCTCTAACCACATCGAGTGGAAATCCGCCGGCAGGGTATCGTTAATATTGATTAAAATTTGAAGTACCGTAATGTCAGGTCCCTCATTTTATTCAGTTTACTAAATTTATTCAGTTTATTTAGATCCAATAATTTCAATTGCAATGTTGCGGTTCACTCCACATTATTCATAAAAACCCTAAGAGAGAGAGTCGATGTTATTATTATTTGATTATGGTATTTTTTTATTAATTTAAATTAATTTTTTCATTTTTTTGCCATTAAATTATTGTGCTAAGCTTAGTAAATCATTTTTTTTAACAAATCCGCCCAATCATACACCCGGTAAGTTTAAATATTACAGATAGGATGAGTAAAGTCCATTTTCAGTGAGAGTCGTGGGTTCAAGTCTGATTGAATCCCGTCACTAACTTTGATCAAGATTTTATGGTTCCCAAATTAGAATTATATGGACGAAGGGTTTTCGGGCTTCCAACCGGGTGTCCACGTTAGTTTTCCACAACGTTTCACCCATTTTTCACCTGAAGAAGATGGTGATGCAAGCCATCGAAACGTTCTGAAAAACGAACGTCGATACCAGGTAAGAAGCACGAGAACGCTTTGTTCAACAATTACACCGTGAAAACCTACGATCCCTTTCGTTTTACCTCGTCCCGCTTACTGTAGTCCGACCGCCAATTAAGTACGGAATTGTGTATTTACGAATATACTTATAATTACATAATTTTTATAATCAAATCGAGTTTTCAAAGTAATATTAATCGTTTGGTTTTTCGTGTTTGTAAACGAAGTTCTGTTTATTTCTGGTCTGGAAAGACCCTGAGAAGAACACCTCAAGTAAACTGTTATTAATACAAATTCAACAATGTTTGATAAATTTGTACCATCTGGTTAATTGTAGTTGCAGCTGTCGTACATGTGAAAATATTGAAATAGTAAATGTTAAGCATTGTGATATCAAGCTATTTTGCTGTCGTTAAATGACGTAATGTAAAATTTGTCAATTTATTTTAAATTTAGATTAATATTTAAAATTTTTATTTAATATAACCCTATCTACAAAATATAATTAAGAAACTAAATTAAAATTTTAAATCAGTTCTAAATTTGAGTTTACAACATATGCTGATATATATTAACAAAAATTATAATAATTATGAAACATATCTGACTTAATTATAATATTATAAATAAATACATAGCCTTTAGTCAGGAAACATTATAAAGTTTATTGCAAAAATATATATGTATATTAATTACACGACGTTTCGTCATCTTCTAAGACCTCAATAGGCATGACAAATTATCCAAGAGGCAACAGAACCTTGCATTTAAATTTTACTCTTATATTATATTCAAAATTATAACTAAAGATTGAAGTCTTTCCCGGTGTTATTGTTCGATAAACAGTTCTCGGTATTCACTCAGGTGTAGCATATTTAAACGCGACTAAAATCTCTGTCGTCATTTTCTAGGCGTTTAAATATGCTACAACCGAGTGAATACCGAGAACTGTTTATCGAAAATATAACTACTGTTGAGGTATTAGAAGAGGACGAAACTTCGTGTATTTAATATATATTTTTGCAATAAACTATAAATATTTGTTCTGACTAATGGCCTTTTATTTCTAATTAAGAAAAATTAACTAGCATATCCTATTGAAATAATAGTATGACACAAATAGTCTATTTAACCGTTTTGTACTTTTCTTTTCTTCATTATATGACACTGTGATATGTTAACACTACAGATGAGTAAAATAATTTTTAATTTGAATTCCAAAATATATATTCGATGATTTACACAAGTGTTTCTATATATATCAGTCACCTGAGCAGTATTCTTATAGTAAAATCATATATTTATTAATTTTATAAACTTTAAGATGAAATGATTTCTAATAAATATTACATCATAATTGTAGAATGTTTTGTATCTCGAGGACTTTACACGATCAATTTATAGAGTTTAAAGGCGCTATTTGGGCTAAGTATTTTTAACTCGTTTTGGGACGCTCGATCGACGGTAATCCCTTAGAAGCAAAGCAGGTACACGGACCGGAGCTGATGTGTAACCCACCGGGGAAGAGTTCGCGACATTGACAAAGACAGAAATTCGTTGAAACAGACCAGGTTTTCTGGCGCCACTTGGAGCGTAACTTAAGTCTGAACTAAAGAACATTATATCAACCCAAGAAATTTCTGTTCTAGTGGGTGGCGTGAAACAAACAGTAATTGGAACATTAGGTCACCCCCGTAGAGGGAAGACGACCGTGAGGCGCATTTTTAGTGAGGCGGAAGCGGTGATAGAGTGGAGATCGACAAGTAAAGGTATGATATAAACGTATAGCTTCTGTAGAGTTCCAGTCATGAATATGTAGTTGGAGAGTTTCATTATCCTTCATCATAACAATATCCACATAATTCACCAATATATAAATTACTTTTCTATTAATTTAAATCCACTCTTTCTTAAATAATTTTTTTACTACAAAATTGGGGCTTTGTTATATTTATTGCATTTTGCCTACCTAAGTGTGGCCATGACCCGTGCGGGATAAAATATGTTACAAACGTAGCAGTGCATATCTCAACGTTGATAATCATTTGATATTTAACCCAATTGAATTTCTGTTAGAATAAAGTTACTAAGCCTCAAAGTATGATACGGGAGTTTCATAATCATAAAATTAAACATGTATCCTTAAGAGATGAACTGATATTGACAATTTAAGAAATTTTTAAAATTAATTTAGTGAGCAATCGCTTCAACTTTTTCCACTTGACTAATTTATGATATTATATCCAATTTTAGACGAATATAAAATTGAACTTCTCACTGACTGAATGTAATAGTGCTTCAGAAACGAATAAACAGATGTTCATCCAAAGAGACACGTATAAACTTGACATCCGTCTCA